>OW028705.1:15941310-16541310 GCA_932294345.1 Pandemis cinnamomeana
TACACTGAAAAAAACGGGCTACTTACGGGTACGAAATTTGTAATGAGCCGGCAGCGAACTACTTCTTACGTATACCGCTATCGTAATAAGGTTGCGACCTACGTATTAAGGAGTCGGACCCATGACGCGTAAGTAGGTTGCAGCATGTTCGATAATGTAAGCGTCACGAGCTACTGATAATGTTGTTTCCTACGTAGGTAAGTATGCCGCATCATGAAATTAAAGAGTCCGACTACTTACGTTATACGTAGTCCGCATAAAGAGCCAGCATACGTATTAACGGATCTGTCAAGATTCCGGCACATTATTTACGTAGTCCGCCTAAGTACACAAGTCTACTGCAGCGTTAGTTTAAATATGCCGACACATTACGTAAGGGTGCAGGCTACTTACATACGTTGCACGGCAGTCTTGCACTGAGCATAGATGCCGAAACATTATAATGCATCTGATCACGTGTTATAATGTTCCTGGCTACTTACATAATGTAATTGTATCATATATAAATGGCGATACATTATACGTACTCCACATACTGTCTTAAGTACACGGGGCAAGTATAAAAAGTAGCTGGCTAAGATATTCCGGAACATTATAAGTACTCCGTTTACTTACATAAGATGCTGTCTACGTATATTAAGTAGCAAGCGTACACTAAACTGAATTTAAGTAGTCCGCTCTCCAGTCACGTAATTTAGATATGCAGAAACATTATAAGTAAATTTTTTTTTTTTCAGTCAGACAGTACCAATGCCACCGCAGTACACACGTCTGCTGCCACATGATGTACTGTGGCGGCTTCTGTACAGTAGCACTGCTACCGCAGTACACACGTAAGCTGCTACATGATGTACTGTGGCGGGTCCTATTTGCCGTCACATGATGAACTGTGGCGGCATCAGTATAGTACCGGTGCTGCCGCAGTACACACGTCTGCTGCCACATGATGTACTGTGGCGGCTTCTGTACAGTACCACTGCTACCGCAGTACACACGTAAGCTGCTACATGATGTACTGTGGCGGGTCCTATATACCGCCACATGATGAACTGTGGCGGCATCAGTATAGTACCGGTGCTGCCGCAGTACACACGTCTGCTGCCACATGATGTACTGTGGCGGCTTCTGTACAGTACCACTGCTACCGCAGTACACACGTAAGCTGCTACATGATGTACTGTGGCGGGTCCTATATGCCGCCACATGATGTACTGTGGCGGCTTCTGTACAGTACCACTGCTGCCGCAGTACACACGTCTGCCGCCACATGATGTACTGTGGCGGCTTATGTACAGTAACACTGCTGCCGCAGTACACACGTAAGCTGCTACATGATGTACTGTGGCGGGTCCTATATGCAGTACCAGTCCCACCGCAGTACACACGTCTGCCGCCACATGATGTACTGTGGCGGCTTCTGTAGAGTACCACTGCTACCGCAGTACACACGTAAGCTGCTACATGATGTACTGTGGCGGGTCCTATATGCAGTACCAGTCCCACCGCAGTTCAAACGTCTGCCGCCACATGATGTACTGTGGCGGCTTCTGTACAGTACCACTGCTGCCGCAGTACACACGTCTGCCGCCACATGATGTACTGTGGCGGCTTCTGTACAGTACCACTGCTGCCGCAGTACACACGTCTGCCGCCACATGATGTACTGTGGCGGCTTCTGTACAGTACCACTGCTGCCGCAGTACACACGTCTGCCGCCACATGATGTACTGTGGCGGCTTCTGTACAGTACCACTGCTGCCGCAGTACACACGTCTGCCGCCACATGATGTACTGTGGCGGCTTATGTACAGTACCACTGCTGCCGCAGTACACACGTAAGCTGCTACATGATGTACTGTGGCGGGTCCTATATGCAGTACCAGTCCCACCGCAGTACACACGTCTGCCGCCACATGATGTACTGTGGCGGCTTCTGTAGAGTACCACTGCTACCGCAGTACACACGTAAGCTGCTACATGATGTACTGTGGCGGGTCCTATATGCAGTACCAGTCCCACCGCAGTTCAAACGTCTGCCGCCACATGATGTACTGTGGCGGCTTCTGTACAGTACCACTGCTGCCGCAGTACACACGTCTGCCGCCACATGATGTACTGTGGCGGCTTCTGTACAGTACCACTGCTGCCGCAGTACACACGTCTGCCGCCACATGATGTACTGTGGCGGCTTCTGTACAGTACCACTGCTGCCGCAGTACACACGTCTGCCGCCACATGATGTACTGTGGCGGCTTCTGTACAGTACCACTGCTGCCGCAGTACACACGTAAGCTGCTACATGATGTACTGTGGCGGGTCCTATATGCAGTACCAGTCCCACCGCAGTACACACGTCTGCCGCCACATGATGTACTGTGGCGGCTTCTGTAGAGTACCACTGCTACCGCAGTACACACGTAAGCTGCTACATGATGTACTGTGGCGGGTCCTATATGCAGTACCAGTCCCACCGCAGTTCAAACGTCTGCCGCCACATGATGTACTGTGGCGGCTTCTGTACAGTACCACTGCTGCCGCAGTACACACGTCTGCCGCCACATGATGTACTGTGGCGGCTTCTGTACAGTACCACTGCTGCCGCAGTACACACGTCTGCCGCCACATGATGTACTGTGGCGGCTTCTGTACAGTACCACTGCTGCCGCAGTACACACGTCTGCCGCCACATGATGTACTGTGGCGGCTTATGTACAGTACCACTGCTGCCGCAGTACACACATAAGCTGCTACATGATGTACTGTGGCGGGTCCTATATGCAGTACCAGTCCCACCGCAGTACACACGTCTGCCGCCACATGATGTACTGTGGCGGCTTCTGTACAGTACCACTGCTGCCGCAGTACACACGTCTGCCGCCACATGATGTACTGTGGCGGCTTCTGTACAGTACCACTGCTGCCGCAGTACACACGTCTGCCGCCACATGATGTACTGTGGCGGCTTCTGTACAGTACCACTGCTGCCGCAGTACACACGTCTGCCGCCACATGATGTACTGTGGCGGCTTATGTACAGTACCACTGCTGCCGCAGTACACACGTAAGCTGCTACATGATGTACTGTGGCGGGTCCTATATGCAGGACCAGTCCCACCGCAGTACACACGTCTGCCGCCACATGATGTACTGTGGCGGCTTCTGTAGAGTACCACTGCTACCGCAGTACACACGTAAACTGCTACATGATGTACTGTGGCGGGTCCTATATGCAGTACCAGTCCCACCGCAGTTCAAACGTCTGCCGCCACATGATGTACTGTGGCGGCTTCTGTACAGTACCACTGCTGCCGCAGTACACACGTCTGCCGCCACATGATGTACTGTGGCGGCTTCCGTACAGTACCACTGCTGCCGCAGTACACACGTCTGCCGCCACATGATGTACTGTGGCGGCTTCTGTACAGTACCACTGCTGCCGCAGTACACACGTCTGCCGCCACATGATGTACTGTGGCGGCTTCTGTACAGTACCACTGCTGCCGCAGTACACACGTAAGCTGCTACATGATGTACTGTGGCGGGTCCTATATGCAGTACCAGTCCCACCGCAGTACACACGTCTGCCGCCACATGATGTACTGTGGCGGCTTCTGTAGAGTACCACTGCTACCGCAGTACACACGTAAGCTGCTACATGATGTACTGTGGCGGGTCCTATATGCAGTACCAGTCCCACCGCAGTTCAAACGTCTGCCGCCACATGATGTACTGTGGCGGCTTCTGTAGAGTACCACTGCTGCCGCAGTACACACGTCTGCCGCCACATGATGTACTGTGGCGGCTTCTGTACAGTACCACTGCTGCCGCAGTACACACGTCTGCCGCCACATGATGTACTGTGGCGGCTTCTGTACAGTACCACTGCTGCCGCAGTACACACGTCTGCCGCCACATGATGTACTGTGGCGGCTTATGTACAGTACCACTGCTGACGCAGTACACACGTAAGCTGCTAACCTTAAGCAATATGAACGAAAGGGGCGTGTGTTTTTGTTACGACGGTACAATGACAACTGTCAAAATCACTTAGGTACACGCATACCCCCTTTCCTCATCATTACTTAGCTTTATTTAAAAAACAAGCATAGTTACAATAAATGCCGGCAGATGGTGTTACAGGTAAGTAGGTCTTGTTTTTAGTATTATTTCTATGTCCCACAGCCCTGCGCCGTATGCAGCAGTGTCCAGCGATAACACCCCTGATTTTTTGGCATTCATCATCCCATTATTTAAAGCTGATTATTTGACACCATCAGGCATAAGAGTAAGAGTCAGAATGGCGGATGCACCCCCACAAATATATAAAATGATTATATTCAATATACTAAAAAAAATTACTCAAAATGTGTAACTAGGCAAATTCGGTCAGAGCGAGCATGAGACCTCAAGGCCAAAGGGGCCTACAGCGTGAGAGGCAAGGTCCTTAAATTTAGTAAAAAGGGCGCCTTAGGTTCCTTGCCTGCAAACAGGAATAGTTGCGAGTGAAAGAAAACAAACTTGTTGCTATGCTACACTTTATTGCCTATGACACTTGCTATGCATGTTACTAATGTAAGCTAAGAGACTAACTGTTCAAGTCTATGGTCGAGAGGGAAACTGGACTTCAAATAAAAGCCTTACGATCCGATTGCGGGACCGAGTACATCAACAAACAGTTTGTTGAATACTTAGGTAATGAAGGTATTAAGCATCAGTCCACAATAGTACTCCACAAATCTTCATGAAATGAAATGAAATGAAATTATTTATTTCGCAAGAACATACAGGTGTTACAGATATTATAATAAGTAAGTATACCTATTATGTTACAGGAATTTGATCCATGTCATGTATGCTTTGCCACAATTTGGCATGCAAAATCTAAAACTAATTTGTAATTTGAAAAATTTCACACGAACTTATTTAATTAAATTATTAACTATTAATACAATTTTAAATAATCCGACCCATAAATATTTCTGCATAATAATCCTATTCATATAATTTATCAAAATATTCGGTCAAAGTATAAAATGGTCTATTAATCAAGTAGGCCTTTAATTTTCTAGAAAATTCATTAATACTATTACATTGTTTTATGTCCTCATTTAAATTATTATAAATTTTAATACCATTATATTCCAGACTCCTTTTGAAATTCACATAATTGTTAGATCCTGGCAATTGGATGTCATAATTAAATTTACACAATCTACGTGGTCTGTTGTTGCTATTTAATCTAAAACTGGATTTATTTTTATATACAAAAATGCACACCAAATATATGTAAAGTGAAATTACAGTCAATATTTTATGTTTCACAAATAGTGGACGACAATGTTCGAGAGGTTTTGCCTTTTCAACATATCTAAGAGCTTTCTTCATGTATGAGGTACATCCTCATTTTGAATTTCCAAATAGCGTAATCTTGCTTACCGCTTAATAAAATCCCAGCAAGGGAACGCAGACTAGATCCTTTTGTGTGATCTGACATTTCCGCACTTTTATTGAAAATTCGTTAAAAATTCACTTTTGAGAGGTGAATTTAAATTTTGACTTCACACACAACTATACCACACTAAAGCATAAGCTTATTAAATGCTTTTAAGAGACTTTTCGTGCTGTAACGTATTGAAATAAAATAATAAGTGTCTTCGTTGCATGTTTGTATTGAAGTAAATATGATTTTGACACACAGCTAATTATTCTATATATAAATTTGAATTGACATTGACTAGTTATTATTTATAAACTACAACACTAACGGTTAGGTTTATTGGGCAATGCCAACAACAACTTAATTTATAGGATTTTTAGATGCTAGAGTGGCCGTCAGCTGAGAGTAGGTGAAAAGTGTAAGCAGTGTACTTACACTTGCACTTAGGCATGACTGACTTCATCATTTACACTTGTGATGAAGTCAGTCATGCCTACACAGAAGAGACAAAGACAAATAAAGCTAAGCGGAAGACGTCGAGCCGCCTTCCTTCACTGTCCGCCAAAGGTGGTGGAGCGAAGGGGCCACAGGCACCCGGCGAAACCGCAGACACAGGTCCTGAGCAGCCTCCACTCACTGTGACGTTTTGAAACAATATGATGCCTCGCCTAGCGATGCACGGGCCGAAGCCTAGCCACGCCTAGCGATGAACGGACGAAGCCTAGCCTCGCCTAGCGACCCTGGAACAAAACCGGACCAATCAATCACCTTGTTCATTACAATAGACATAACAGTCCTTTTTATAGAATAAATAACAATATACATACACACACATACTCCCTAGACATTCCCTTGAAACTTTAGAGAACGCAACGCGGTGATTACATACAGGCATACGCACGTCACACCATTATCCCTTATGGAGTAGGCAGATCCGGAGTCACCAAGACTTAAAGCCACGCTTTGCAGTGACTGATATACACACCTCAGCTTAGAGCTGCTAGTACATTATTTAAATAATTAATAAGAATAGTACATACCACACAGTGGGATTTCATATGAAGAATTTAGTACACGGCGTTCGGCGGGCAGCTGCCCTCACACGGCGCTCGCCGGATTAGAGCATCAAGCTCACCATCAGCTGTAAACGTACTGCCATGAATTTCCATACAATCTCATAGTTAGTTACAATACCCAGTCATAATCAGTTTACTTACAATGATAGCGCGATCATTTAGACCGATTTAGATACGAGACGGCCGCCCGGGACTTGAGACAGGGCTCCGCAGCTCGGAATTAAAGCAGAGCCTCCATCCAGAGATATGTAGGCAAGACCGCCTTGCCGTAAGGCTTTAACTGTCAACCGGCCGCTAATTCATCAGCTGAAATGTACAATAAACAACGTTTAAATACTGCAAAACACTACCCAGTCATCAGCGGCAGGTCATTACAAGGCAATAGGCATACTTACGCTACGTCGGTGATAAATAGACGTGAAAAATCACTAATAAAATCCATAGCCAGCGGCTGCGTGGCACGGCCCGGTTACATTGTCTTCTGGAATAAACCAACGAAAAGATTAGAACACCAGTATTATTACATAAAGAGAATCAAAATACCGACCCAAAAGACTGCAAAACCAACCTTTAAACGCTTGATTAAACTGAAATTTCTCTTTAAAACTTAAATAGCGCGGAGGCCATCTTGTCTCGCATACGTGCCCTGTTTCATTCAAGTCGCAGGATTGCGCAATCAAGTCACAGTCATTCGATGTACAACGGCGGCAAAGGCGTATTTCCTCCTTTAACCCCGGCCGGACGCCCCTCGCTACTTGGAGTCTAACTGCAAACATGGAACTGAAATCGTATTTCAACCTGAAACGACCACGAGAGAAATCCTGAAATTTAACCAACTCAATGTTATTACACATAAAGTTTATTCAGTACAAGATTCATAAAATTTACAATATATACATAGTTCCCAAAAAATGTCAGCATCTTTTATTAATTTATTTACAAACTTTTGATTGAGAAAATTGACCCAATGTTTGTAAATTTTTATTGTGCTTTCAAACTTTGGGTCACAAAACAATCCTTTTGACTTCTTTGCAGCAAACATCTGTGTCTGTATTTGGGCCAGACATTTTATGCTGATAACATTATTTTTGATATAATTTTACATTGTTTTTTCTGTAGTTGGGCATTTCACCTCAACAACAAAACTGTCGCTAATCCCATCTGGGGAAGCACCTATGAAATTAGTATGAACCCGCTTTTGTTGATTTTTACACACAACTTATCTCAAAAACCTGTCAAAATTTACGAAAAAAAAATAGTTGTAAAGTCGTTTGGACGATAGTCTTACGATATAGCGTCATAAAGAACCATTGATGAAAAATTGCATTTTTACATTTACTAGGAATAATTTTGTGTCACAAGCCGACGCTTGGGCCGATCGTCGCTTGATCCGCGCCACAGACCACAGTGACGGATCGGGAAAGGTGTTATTTAAAAACTAATGATGTTACAATATGTACCTATAGTTGCCGGCAAACATCTTGAGCATGACCTTGAATGCGCAGAAGTGAATTTAGCGTCTCTTTATACCTACTATTTACAA
The DNA here is from genome assembly GCA_932294345.1 of Pandemis cinnamomeana. Taxonomy (NCBI): domain Eukaryota; kingdom Metazoa; phylum Arthropoda; class Insecta; order Lepidoptera; family Tortricidae; genus Pandemis; species Pandemis cinnamomeana. The sequence goes on from OW028705.1 coordinate 15,949,367, forward strand.
TTTAAGACTTTTACACAGAAATTTACAACGTCTTTTGTTGCTAGGTAATTATGAAAGGCAAAAATAGTAATACCTAGGTAAGTAGTTCCGATCGGGAAGGGTATTAGGCCATGTAATGTATACTCTAAGGATGTTATAATTATACTAGGCAACTAGGTAGGTATATCATAAAATTTTACGCAGAAATTTACAACTTCTTTTGTTGCCAGGTAAGTACCTAATAATGAAAGGCAAAAATAGTAATATATAGGTACCTACATGTACCTATTGTATTGTATACAGTAAGTACTTACCTATGTAGGTACCTATTTTGTGACGCGCATAATTTCGCATAGGTACCGTTTTTGGATTCTTCCTTTAAGTACCTACCTACCTACCTACCTTATGTTCGAGACCTTTTTGCCAAATTCAATGATTGTACGAACATTGACACTTATTTCTGATGTCAACGGCAAGTACCTACTTACCTACCCCATGCCTAGGTAGGTAAGGCTATAGGTTTTGATAAGGTCAAAAATCCTGTTTTTTCCCGTTCTTGTCAAAATTTCGGGAAATCCCCTCCTGCTTAATGCTCCTCTCACCCCAAGGACATAATAATACATACTTACATTACATACATACGCCACGCCTCTTTGCCACAGGGGTAGGCAGAAACTACTTTGTTCCACTTGCTACGATCCTGACATACTCTTGACATACATACACCTCTTTCACTTCATCGACATTCATCAATCTCTTCATACATAATAGGTAGGTAATACCTATATGAATCCAGTTTTGTCCTTATCTCTAAGTACCTATCCCGTGGGAATTTCAACAAATAGTTAGGTAGGTAGGTATGTGACCTTAGTCGCTTATTGTTATTTATTATAAACATACTAGGTACTAACCCTTTTTTTTTTATTTGGAGGGAAAATGCAAGACTTACTTAAGTGCTTGTAAAGTAACACTGGATTTGTATTTTTTATTGTACATGAACCACATTAATTTTACAGGTAATTAGATAAATAGATGTACAAAGGCGAACTTATCCCGTATAGGGATCTCTTCCAGTTAACCTTCATTTGAAGTCCGAAATAAAACTTTTTTTATTTTAGGTATTTGATTTAGTGCTCGCCTACACTTCATGTGCGTACCTATCTAGTTGGTCGATGAGTTGTAGGTACATTCTGCTTTTCACTTCGATTGCGAGGAAATTATGAGGCCACATTGCAAATGAATGTAGGTAGGTACTTACCTACAATCAAGTTACAAAGTTTTTGTTTTCAAATAATTTTGTTTCTATTATGGCTCATTAAAATTAAAATTGCCTAGTTTTATTAATATAGTAACAATACGGATAATAAAAAAAGAAAAGAAACGAATTAAAATAAAAACTTTGTTTTATAAAAATCTAGTGTGGTGAAAATAATCTTTAAGTATGGTCAATGTGTCGAAGACCGTCTACGAGGCAAGACCGTCTGCTACACGCTATAATTCATTGATTCACAGCATTGATTTTATTCGAATTTTTAACTTCTAGCCTAGTTCTAGTTTTACGCATTATATTTTTGAAATTACGTGCTATACTTACGTAATGAGTTTTTATATGGATTCGTTATTTATAATAAATTACATATGATTCTTCAAACAACTTAATTGTTGACTGTTTTAATACATATAGACCGTGTTTTACACGAGAATTTTATTTTTAAAAATAATCGTGGCTTTAAAAAACGTTTGGAATCTCATCTCCCAGATATATGCCGACCTTGCCTCATAAATGAGAAAATGACGATAAATACGGATTGAAGCCTTATTTCAATTTGTTGAAAGCACATATTTCAATGTCTTAAACCGTTCTAAGTGATGAAGTTGTTACCTTGTGCGTCTTGCTTGCGTATCAAATCACTATCAAACGGACTTGCCTCAATCTCAAACAGCGAGGCAAGACCGTCTACATGTCGAGTTTTTAAAAAAGGCTTTTTTTTAAGAAATTTTGATAAGCAGGCCATTATCAGTATTTCTAAATTAATAAATTAGGCAATATTTTTTTATGAAGCGGCAGTACTTACCAACCCAGGTTATTGTTTAAGGTGCTCGTGGGTAATTCCGAATGATTTTCAGATGAGTTGACATAGGGTTTGTATGTTTATCAACTAATCAAAATCGAAGGACTCTGTACTCTCAATTTTTGCTTTTCCGTTTACTTTAATATATAGCCTAAACCTCTGTTACACAAAATATTGCAAACTATCTTTAGATATTCAATAAGACAATTTAAAAAAAAACGTTTTTTTTTTATTATTCGAGTTAAATTCCGAAATATGTGCGGGTAATTCCGTATAACACTCAAAAGTGAGTTTTAATTAGTTTAGGTTCAAAGAACATATTTCTTTTTCATTCAGATTTTCCCTCCCATAAAAATATTCTTGATTTTGGGCGTGGAACAGTCTGGACGACATATTTGTGTAATTGATTTTCGGAATTACCCGACACAGAGTTTGCGATTCTCAAACTGTGTTTACTTTAGACTAACGAGGACTTTGAAATAAAAGCAATAATTACAAATTATATTATTTATTTAAAAATTAGGTACTTACTCAGATAATTGTTATTGTTATTAGCTGGCCATACACGTACGGATTTGCCCGCCGGACCTGCCTGACAGATGTGTCTGACGGGCATATGACGGGCACATCTATCAATGTGTGGCGAGAAATAGACACAGATTTGTCCGCCGGATGTTTGTCTGCTGTCCGTGCTAAAAACCAACGGACAGCGGACAGACATCCGGCGGACAAATCTGTGTCTATTTCTCGTCACACATTGATAGATGTGCCCGTCATATGCCCGTCAGACACATCTGTCAGGCAGGTCCGGCGGGCAAATCCGTACGTGTATGGCCAGCTATTAAGTAATATTTTAAAGTATTTTCTGAAAAATTACTTGATTAGGTAGGTTCTTGAAACACTTTCTAATACACACTTAAAAGTTTTTAAACAAACATTACTTATAGGAACTAACAAAGTACCTAGTGGATTTTTCTTTTTTGCATATTTATTAGGCATGTTTCTGAAAAAAAAATGAAAATTATTTAATGCATAGGTACTAAATACCATACGGATAACTTACGGATTTTTTAAGAAAATAATACTTTAGGTACTTACAGGTCTCATCAAACAGATATTGTTAAACCGAAAGAAATGAATTTTTGAGCCATGAGAAGGTAGCCGCATCTGAAAATAAAAATATTAATTCAAATAATCTAACCTAATTCGAGTAATAAAATGTAAAAAAAGCAACCTACGTATGTATGTTTAAGTAAATAAATCAAAAGTTTGAGAACCACTGACGATTGCTATGGAAAAGTAACATCGGGTAATTCCGGATTATTTTTGATTCGGAATTCCCTTCCTAGGCTAATTCCGAAAATAACCAAAAAGTTACGTTTATCTGTTGTAAACATACTTATTAATGCATTAAAAATGATAATCTATCTTATAAATAAACAATTAATACAATAACTTACCAAGTTTCCGAGATATGAGTGTTCGGGTAAATCCGGAAAACAAAAAACGCGGGAATATGCAGTCCTTCGCAAAAATGTCGTCGTGTACACGTACTCTCTCTCCAAGCGAACCGTGCCTACTGAAGGGGGGAAGCGTATTAACATGGCGGCTTGATGAATGTTGCTAGGTTAAAAAAAATTGCCGCGTTTGGTAGATATGAGTAATTATTGGAGTTACCCGATTTTCAGAATTACCCCCCTGCACCTTACCTAGTTTGGTTCGATGTTCGATCGAAGTTAATTTTAAATACCTATGTAAAGTCTTCGACACATGGACCTTATCTTAACTATAATAAATAGGAATAGGTATTTCGAGTTTGTGTAACAGTCAAGTGCCACGCTTTTTTACTATAGGTACCTACTTACCTAATTGAATTATTGTTTTGTTAATAACTTATTTTTTATTGTAATCTTAACCAATCTAATTAGTTAGTCATAATTGATTATTGGAGTTTCTAGCACTTGACTGTTACACAAATTCTATAGGTAGGTAATTAAAACATATTTTCTAATTTTTAGTTCGGTGGTTTTTAAAGCGTGTATTCTTAGGTTTTTTAAACTATAATTTGCTTTAGGTAAAGAAGACTAACAAATATCACGCTTAGAACGACGTTATGTAGTTCATGTTTTATTGCAGAGTTCCCATGACCACCTTTTGTCGAGACAAATCTAACGAGCCCAATTTCGATGGGGTTGCGTCGTTTAGTTACAGAGTTCCCTTGGCCACCTTTCGTCTTCATCATCAGGCCCTGGACATCATCTAAGACTAAAGTCCTTTCTAAGACGAATCTAACGAGCCCAATTTCGATAGGGTTGCGTCGTTTAGTTACAGAGTTCCCTTGGCCACCTTTCGTCTTAATCATCAGGCCCTGGACATCATCTAAGACTAAAGTCCTTTCCAAGACGAATCTAACGAGCCCAATTTCGATAGGGTTGCGTCGTTTAGTTACAGAGTTCCCTTGGCCACCTCCCGTCTCCATCATCAGATCAGGTCCATGTCATAATCACTTTGCAATGTCATCAGATTTACGTATGCGTGCAAAATTTCAAGTTAATCGGACTTCTAGAAATAGGTGAAAATTACGTTAAAAGATTCCATTACATAGTATGTATACACACTTACCAAAGAATATACATAATTATATATACTACTAGCGACATGACACAAGTCGAGCTAATCCCGGGAAATTGCTACTCTGGAATAATAATAAAAAAGGACGCGCAACACTCTCTTCTGATTGGTCTGTTATGCGGCGCCAAATTTAAAACTAGCTAATCGGACAGACTCATTATAATGAGGCGGCTACATTATAAAACTTAGTGTTGCTATCATAATGAGCAATTTTGATTTATAAGGAACTAGCTGACCCGGCGAACTTTGTTCCGCCTTAAATTTGAAAAATTCCAGTGGTTTGGGCTGTGCTATCCCGCGGGAACTATGCAATTTTCCGGGATAAAAACTATCCTATGTCCTTTCCCGGGACTCAAATTATCTGTATACCAAATTTCAACTAAATCGGTTCAGCGGTATAAGCATGAAAAGGTAACAGACAGACAGACAGACAGAGTTACTTTCGCATTCATAATATTAGTAAGGATTAGTAAGGATTATTACCGGCACACAATGTTGGCACGAAATTATTATCCTTACCTATCCTTTGATGAGTTAAGGCTAAATAAACCAAGTCAATTAAAAATAATAAAAATAAAGTTTTTTTCAATATTAATACATTTTTATTATTATCTTCCTATAAACAAACTTCGTAAAAAGGGTGATTTCCTAATATGATGCGGGGAATTTACAAAACTGACTCTGGCAACACGAAGTCGCTGGGCTGGTCGAAGGGAAGCAACCAGAAGCAACGCGTACGCGTCTCACTTGCTGTCTGTAAGCTATTTTCGTCTTATTTATATCATATTGTGTGTCGATTCGTTGTTGAAACCGTGTGTATCCTCATTGCAGATTAACAGGTAGTTATCGCACCGAAAACTGGCAGATTATTGAACAAGACGCCCACCTACTTGCCGTGTCTTATCCAACCTCGACATTGGCAGAATCATCAAAAAGTTGATCTCACTTGCTTACCAATAAGTGTCGTTAAGTTAATTAAGTGTGTGAAATGGATGAAGATACATCTGCTATTCTCCGAAGCTTGGGCTTAGAGTCCCTTATTCAAGTGTTCGATGGTAAGTAAGTACCTACTAGTTACTAGCTACTAGCTACATCAATAGTCAACGAATTTCATACAGATTATTCTGTAAAATAAATAATATAAAACCACAACATAAAGCAGTCGCCATATCCATATCTATAGAGTATTTCATGTAGGTAGCTGTGTGAAATCATTCCCCACAACTAAAGTACTGAAATTCGGGAGGCTAACAACAGCTCATCTCATGATAAAAACTCAGTCATACTGAACATACGTTCAGTACTTCAGGAAATTGACAATGTTTTGAAAATCAGTCATCGTGCGCCTATTGTGAATGTCAGGTGGTTTTATTTTTTCAAAAAGTTCAATGAACTTAAAGGATTTGATGCTTACAACCTGTATTTTATTTTCAGATAACGGAATTGACAAAGAAGCTCTCTTCCTTCTCGCAGAACCTGAACTCAAAGAACTCATACCGAAAGTTGGGCCCCGTCTTAAGTTAAAAAAATATTTGAAATCTGCCGTGCAGCGGCCGGAGAAGAAGGATTTACATGATGCCACTGTGAGATCTGATGATGAAAGGGTGAGTTGCATTACATTGCATATCAATTATCTGCAGTTAGGTATGGAACTAACAAAGCTGAAAGTGATCATCATTTGTAGTTAATAGTCATGTTAATTAGAGCTTCATCTCTGTTGTATACCTACACGTCCACACACTGGGCACAGGCCTCCTCTCAGAATAAGAGGGCTTGGTGGGCCCACGGGGACCCAGTGTGGATTGAGAATTTTATTTCCTGCAAAAAGGAATTAGTACGGAATTGGCTGATTGTTGGTTGTTGTATTGTATTGTCCTTATATTTTTTTTTTCCAGAACTTACATTGTGATAGCGATACTACTGATGACAATAATTTTGGAGTGGCCGCTGGTAAGGGCACTGCAGATGAATGCCCAAGGAATAATGTGAGTTGGATATTATATATCTGGTTTAAATTAAATTTAAAGGTTTTACATATTGACAGTGTATGGTATTTTCCTAAAATAGTTTTTTCTGAGTGGTGATTTGTACCATTTTCATATTTTGCCATTTAATTTTTTCCTGATAGTTTATTACCACTAATGAGTTAAGTATTATTTATGTATTAAAGCTTTTGCATGTGACTTTGTCCGCTTGGAAGTCAGTTATATTGATGCTTCGGGAATTCTGAATTTTTTGAAATGATAATTGTGTGTCTTCTGTATGTCAAATTTCATCCAAATTCGCTTAGGTCTTTTTGCATGATTGAGGAATAAACATGTAAACTTTCACATTTAATTATGATATTATTTATAGCTGTTACCCATGAGCCCGTGACTTCTGTGCAGAGTGCACGGAGGAAATTTTGCAATACTTACATATTTATACAGACACTAACTAATAAGATTGATAGCATTTTTACCCGACTACGGCATAGCTAAAGGAGGGTTATGATTTTGACAGGCTATGTATGTCTTTCCTTTTTGTAAACTGTTCCTTTCTTTACCAAGTTAGCTGGAAGAGATCCCTTCTTAGGGAGAAGTTCGCCTTTGTACTATTTTAAAAAGAAAGAAAGAAGGCATTTATTCCTTTTTGCAAGACACACAAATATAAGATAATATACACAGTTTTATAGAAAATAAACAAGGTATAACAAAAAAAAAACATAGACATGAAAAATAGATCATCAGCGTTGTGTGTCTTCGCAAAAGTGAAACGGTCGCTGGCTCAGCATTACGCTGAGGTGTTAGACACCTGCAGCACTGATTTTCAGCCAGAACCGTCTATGACTCACGAAACGATACACAGATAAAATATGTATGTATGTATGTATGTATGTAAACTCATTGTGCAAAATAAACAAGATGTGCAAAATATACTACATAATTCATAAACCTTTACGTAAACAATGCAATAGAACCCGACTTATGTGTAACTAAAGAAATACATAAATTAATTAATTTAATTAAATTTTCTGTTTACTTTTTTTTTTTATATGTATAGGAAGGCAAACGAGCAAGTGGGTCACCTGATGGTAAGTGATCACCACGGCCCATAGACACCCGCAACCCCGCAGGGATTGCAGATGCGTTGCCAACCTAGAGGACTAAGATGCAATGCCTCTTGTGCCCGTAATTTCCCCGGCTGTCTTATTCTCCACACCGGAACACAGCAGTGCAAGCACTGCTACTTAGCGGCAGGATTAGCGAGTAAGATGGTGGTAGCGATCCGGACGGACCTTGCACAAGGCCCTACCACCCGCAAAAGAGTTTTTTTTTTAAGTGCAATAAAGAGTTTACGTACATACATACATACATGTATGTATGTTCATTTCTGATCCCTCATAGCTCCTAAGCTACTTATCAGAACTGGACACTGAGGTATCGTTAGAAGCTTCTTGATCGTCCGCTGGTGGCTTGATAGGTTATAATATATGACGTGCCACTTAATCTAATGTATCGCCCTCTAGCGGGCATAAAGTACTCTGTTAATTAAAAAAAATTAAATAAATATACCGTGTTTGGTGTCATTGGAAAGGGCGTTACTTGTACATTTCAAAAATATATATTACTAGCATTTCATTCATATTTCATGCGCAGTACATTGAAACACCAAAAGCGTTTAAATAATTAAAACTAAAACGGGGAGTGCGAATTTGACATTATTTTTTGTATCCAAGATGACTTGATGATGGTTGACATGATATTTCCTCACATTGATTGAGAAAAGCACTGTACAATCCTTGGCCGGAACAGGGATTGCCGGACTCTCGTTTTATCCCGAACTTGTCCGGCAAACCTTTACTTCACGGCCTCTGCAGTAATGTACTTAGTATTATATATATTTTTTTATTTGTTGATCAATAATATACTACAAAACAGCCTCTGCAGTAATGTGCTTAGTATATTTGTATTTGTTGATCAGTAATATAATATGTTTATCAATAATATACATACTACAAAACGAACTTCTTTCCAACCGAGTGTTCCACAATACTCACGCGTTTGTTATTTTGGAATTAATGTTTTTTTTAACATAGGTATGCGAATAATGAAAATAATGCAAACTAACATAGTTGTTTTTTTTGTTGCAGGTATTCAAAATACTAAGTGTAATTTTTTTAGGTTTTTTGGTAGTTTGAATATGTAGTTAGAACGGTATTTCTAGATTAGTTACTTCATATTTGGATGAGCCAAGCCAGCTGATTTTGTAAGTAGTTGCTTTACATAATTATTTTATATCCAGGTTGATCCAGGGTTGAAAAGTAGGGATGCAACGATTTGGCTATTAGATACCGATACATACGAATGAGTTAGCGTAATAGCGTAATAGCGAATACGATAACGAATGCATTACGATCATTTAATTTATACATACATACATACCGTCACGCCTCTTTCACACAGGGGTAGGCAGAGACTACTTTATTCCACTTGCTACGATCCTGACATATTTCTTTCGCTTCATCCACAGTCGTCAATCTCTTCATACATGTTCGTCGGTTTCGGGTACTCCTGACCTGACCTTTTTCCAAAACGTCTCCTATTTGGTCTCGGAACGTCCGTCTAGGCCTTAGGGATCGTTGCATACCTACTGAAAAGGAAACGGGTAGCTTTTTGACTTGTTGATTTGGTATTGGTACGCTCGCAGTAATGAAATTTGATATTAATTGAAAATTAGGGTACGTATTAAAATACATAGTTTAAAATGTATAATGGGTTCAAATACAAAATGGTTTATAATATATAATGCGATTTTCTCAGAAAGTTACAAATTAACAGGATTGTTATAAAACAAACCTAACCTAAACCAATCTATAGATTACGATATCAAAAAAGTTCATTTAGCTAATAGTTTTACAGAAAATTGCGTTATATATTTTGAGCCATTATGTATTTTAACCCATTATACATTTTAAACTTTATATATTCTGATCCGCACCCTGAAAATTAAACGAAATTAAAAGGAATTTAGATCCGTAGCTCAATTCAGGAACAGTAATTCCATGCATCCCTTTTTATTAGTCGCATAACGAATAGCGCATAGAGAAGTGTGGTACAAGCTCTACAGGGGCTTTTACGCGGTATGGTACCGCATCGCGCTTTGTAGGGAGTACTTATTGCAGTGCATCTGGATGGACGGAGACATCCAGCGTACCGACCGATACCGCATCGACAAGTTTGGAAGGGGGCTCATTTTGAAAAAAAAAAGACAAATTTTAGCTATGTGCAGTAGTTTAATAAAACACTTTGTTACGCTTATACTCCATTTGTTTAGGTACTCGAGAAAAATGTAAACAATGTTGACATGTCTTTTTATTGAAATATAATTCTCACTTCAAAAATATAAATCTTTACACTTAACAATTTACCTAATTATGAAATAACAATTTCCTTTCATAATTAATTTTAATAGATTTTTAAAGAGTATATTTAAATAAAAAGACATGTCAACATGGGCGTACCCAGGTTCTGGGCCAGGGGGGGGCTAATCAGAATTTTATAAGCTAGGTGCTTAAAAAAAATTAAATTAAAATAGATATATTTTATATAAATTCTTTAATTAGTAGGGACGTCAACATTATCCAGGGGGGGGCAGCTGCCCCCCCCTGCCCCACCCTGCGTACGCCCATGCATGTCAAGATTACTTACCTTGAATTATTTTTATACTGTTTGTGTTCACTTTTAGGAAAGCCTAGATGGACGAGCTATTTTAAAGGAAGGAGAAGTTGATAAGGGGCTGCTAAAAGAGGGATCTCGACGCAGAATTGCACAGTTGATTATTCACCACATGCTGGAGAATAATCCAGCAAAACAAATCCGTAGCGAAGAATTTTCAAGAATAGCCACGGAGATAGTGGAAATATTTCCAAAGGAAAGTGTGCTGGTCTTTTATTCCGCCTATGTATCTGCTGTAGATATTATAGCAAAGAAGAACGCAAGTGGCAAGTTGTATGAATCATACATCAATCGTAGACGTAAACTACGGGAAAAGGGAGAACTCGCCGGTCGTCGCCGGTCCGCCAGTTGCTCAATTTCCCGGTCATCTTCCACAACTATCACTTCCTCACCGACAGCATCACTGACAGTTGGCGATATCGAGGACGATGGTAAGCAAACTAAGCAAGCACAGTCAAGACAGACTGTGCATTCGAGCTGCAATCTGCTGCTGCTGTTAGAACTGCACGTCGTTAGCAAATGCAGTTATATCATGTGTTATGTTTTTTCTTGTGTTTTATTTACAATAAAGAGTTGTACATACATACATACATACATATCAATAGCACAAAACCTGCTTACAAACTGCAGTTTTGCAGCATTTCAAATGCGGGCTGTCTATGTGAATCTACTCGTTTTTGTGTAAGAGGGCTCTCAAAAATGGGCTTCTCTAGGAGTTTTTCGTTTTAGTATCAGCGTCTTCAGCATGACAGTTTAACTAACTATATCAATCTTATTTGCAGACGACAACACCTCAAGTGAAGAAAATTTAATTTGGTTAAGAAACAATGTTGACCCCTGGAGAACCGTGGAAGACAAATGGAGAGAAACTGTAGACTGCCGCTATAAATTGCTTCAGTCTGGAAAAATAACCATAGCTGATTACTTTAAGGAGTTTCCCGCATTACAACAACCAGAGGGATATACATTGGTAAATATTTAGCACCTACTACTTACAGTGCGTTTTTCTTATCACGCGGTCTTGGCACACTGATTTCTAAAATGAAACCCAGCTGTGTGGAATATAACGGCTATTTCAATTATTGATGGTTCAGTCACCGTTTGTCGTTTTGAGCAGTGTTTATCTAATATTTAGCACTGATTATTTTTATTTTTTACAGCTTATGAATGATTTTCGCCATCAATATCCCGGAAAAGAAAATTCCTTATTTTCCATGATTATTCTAAAAAGGGAAGAAATCGTCGAGTATGCACAGAAAAAAGTGCTCAAAATACGCAATAAAGAGTTAAAGACGGCGATAAAAGACATTATTGGACTTATAAAAGGTGAGTTTTTGTTACTTTTGAAATGTTTTTTTTTCTTTATCTGTTAAAAAACTATTTAGTTTCACGAATAATATTTATGTGTCTTATCCCCATATGAATAAACAACGGAGTAAACCCGGTGTAACTAAACCATGTTTTGTCCGTGTCTGGCAAAACCATATGTCATACATAGTGACAGATAAAGATTGAGTTATATATATTTAGAAGTATAGTCATAAAAAAAAAACGTCAAAAATGAAATTTTAGCAAGAAAATTTTCTCTAATAAGTACCACATTAAAGTTTCAGTTATATATAAAGTAATTTTGTTTATCTGTGATTATGCTCATTTTATTTTATTTTTATTTTAGAGGATGACCCAGAGACGACTACAAATATCGCGCTAATGCTGCTAGCATATGTGGTAAATATTTCTCCAGCTCGGCGACTAAAAGGCAAGCAGCAGCCCTGGAAACCATCTCGTGCGGAAATTTGTGATGGATTTATACAGGTAGTCGCGTCAGAAGCTAACGTTACCGAAACTATTGTAACCAAAAGAGAAAAATTTCAAAGGCTAGGTCGTACATTGCAGCCGTTTATTATTAATGTTGGAAAGAATATAGTCGAAACAAACGCAGTTTATATTGTGGTAAACGACACAGTCTATAAATTCAATAAACTGGTAACGGCAGTAGACTGTGCTTTTAAAATTTATCAAGCAACTGGTGCATGCTACTCCGAAGAAGCAGCTGATGTATGGTTGTTTTTGCAACTGGGATTTTACAATATAAAAACGAAATATGACAGACATACGCAAGCCGTGAATACACTTTTGACTGATTTAGGTGTTTTGTCGCAACATAATTTTGAGTAATCAAGAAACTGTTTAATCCTAACATTATTTTTTATGTCCTCCAAAATGTTTACTTGCTATTATTGTAAGAAAAATGACTTTGCAAGTCCGACGATGCTAGTAAAACATATACAATTAAGTTGCAAATCAACCAAAAACATTTCAGACTTTCGATGTGGTGAACAAAATTGCTATCGTTATTATTTTTGTTTACAATCTTTTAAAAAACATCTAAGTAGGGATCATCTGTCATCGTCAGGGTTTCTTCAACAGAGTGATGTCAACACAGTTGAATCCAATGTATCGGATCTGTTGCAACAATGTGCTGCCAACGCACTTGAATCCAATATACTCGTATCAGATTTGCCAATAACAAACACGGAATCGGTAGTAACAGGAAATGTAACACAAAACTTGCCAATGCTTCAGTATGACGAAAATTCTCTTATTCAACATGCCTCGAATTTTATATCCTCTCTGTATGCTAACCACTTGATACCGCGTAACACTGTGCAAATAATGGTAGAAAGTCTTCAAGTTTTTTTTACTAAATCAGAGTGCATTTTACTGCGTCAGTTCAATGAAACGGTACCATCAGAGCAAACTAATGTGAATGTTATAAATGCTGTTAAAAAAATACTTAGTGCACAATTTAATGCTTTTCAAAATTTAAATACAGAACACAAACGTTTCAAACATTTCAAACATTTAGGTACTTACTCAGAGCCTTATGAAGTAGTTGTAGGTCGGCGATTGGAAACAAAAAAAACTGCTTCAGGGTTATTACGTCTGGTACCAATTAATTGTACAGAACAGGTGATGCCGGTAAAAAAGAATTTAGAACTTTTTTTTTATGTAAAGAATGTCTTAAAGGATACTCTAGATAACATGCACACTTTAGAAGATCACTCTTTTGGTATTGAAAATATTGTTCAGGGTTCTGTATGGAACACGATGTTGGAAAATAATTCATTGGAGACTGATATTGGTATTAAGATTTTACCAGTTATAATATACTTTGACGACTTTGAAATTGGTAATCCCTTGGGTAGTCACGCTGGAATTCACAAACTTGGAGCTGTGTATATGTCAATACCGTGTCTTCCACCTCACTACGCTTCTCGATTGCAAAACATTTTTTTACTGGCCCTTTTTCACTCATCGGACAGAACAAGCTTTGGGAACAATATGATTTTTCAAAAAGTATTTGATTTACTTAACGACTTAAAGATTAATGGTATTAAGATTGACACAGGAGTCTACAAAGGTGTGATAAAGTTTTATGTAGCGGCTGTTACAGGCGATAATTTAGGGCTAAATGGCATATTAGGTTTTGTTGAAAGTTTTTCTGCGAATCGACCATGCAGAATTTGCAACGCTGATAAAGGACAAATTAAATCAATGCTTTTTGAAGAAACAACATTGTTAAGAAACAATTCCAGTTACGCGAATGATTTACTGTTAAATGACACATATGTAACCGGTATTAAAGAAAAATGTTCGTGGCTTGCTCTCGACGACTTTGATTTGTTTCAAAATGTCGCCGTAGACGTTTTACATGATTTTCTTGAGGGCTCTTGTCGCTACGTGATGTCTTTTATCCTCACTCATATAGTTTACACAGTGAAGTTAATTTCTTTAGAAAATTTGAATTCAAGAATACGTTATTTTAATTACGGACCAGATTCGACTTCAAAACCGTGCAATGCGGTGGCAAAAGAAGGTAGATCTATAAAATTGAAATGCTCGGCTTCTGAAATGCTTACTTTTGTTCGATATTTTGGACTGATTGCCGGACACTATGTGCCAGACGAAAATGACGTTTGGCTTTTATATCTAAAATTAAGACAATTATTGGATAAACTTTTGAGTCATAGAATACATGAAAGTACTATTGAACAAGTAAAATTTTTAATAGGTGAATTAAATGAGCTCTATTGCCGCTTAGCAGAAACAGATCTGAAACCAAAGTTTCATTTTCTTACGCATTATCCGGAAATGTTAAAGAAGTTTGGCCCTCTAACACAAATTTGGACAATGAGGTTTGAAGCTAAACATCGTGTATCCAAATTTATAGCCAGAGCATCGCATAACAGAATAAATATTTGTAAAACCATAGCTATAAAACATCAGTTGATTTTAAATGACGTTTTTCTTAAAAATAACCCGCTAACGACAGTCACTTTTGGTAAGAAGAAAATAATGTCAAAAGCTGATATTGCCAATTTTAGACTCAATTACCGGTCTCGAGATATAAGTGATTATAATTGTTGTTATTCATTATCGTGGGTAAATATTTACGGTGTCCAATTTGAGTTCACGTCCATTCTGGTTGTAGATATTTCGGAAACTACATGTCTACCACTTTTTGCTAAAGTACGGAATATTTATCTTATTGACGAAGATACCGTTATATTTTATTGTCTCTTACTGAAATGCATTGATTTTAATCAGCATTACTTTGCGTATCAAGTACGCGAAACAAACGAGTATTCGTTTCTTAGCTATAATACTTTCATTTCACCTGTACCGGCCACACTGACTGTTATGTCAGATAATAAACTTTATGTTACTGTTCGTTGGACTATAGACTAACATTATTTTTCTTTTTTAAATGAACAAATGTATTTTGTCACTTACGTTAATATTTTTCAATGCGTTAAATGTTTTTCTTAGCTATCATATCTATATTCTTATTATTCTTTCAAATTCTTCGCTACGGATTTGTTTTGTTGGATCCTTTAGGCTGGCCGCAGACGCACGGAATCCTGATTCGGTTTCCTGATCAGGAATTCAGATTCGGCATTCCTTAAGCTTAGCACACACGTTCGATTTTTCGTATTAGGTTTTATTTTGTGCAAGTACTTAAAGTGAAGTTATTGTGAAAGCACGTCTGGACTTGGACATCGAGACGACGACGAATTGATCCGATTGATCGCTATTGAATTGATCTCTTTTGTGGTAGTCTGGATTTTCACATTTCGGCTCTGCGTTGTAGGTTTGCATTCAGGTTTGCAGGTTTGCAGGTGCATTTTTATCCTACAACTGGGTACTGATTTGGGTAGCACTGCGCGGATACAGACGCCCGCAGGTGAAACAAACGAACATACAAACAAATTTAATTTTTGAAGAATGCCAAATGCGGGTCCGCCACTTCTTTTTTTTACCTTGGGACGTAGCCGTCTCCAATTCCCTCGACCGTGGGGTAAGGGTGCCTGTTATGGTTTTTAGTGGCCCTTACTGCCTAAAGGTGGCACATTTGCAACCACTCAAAGAAGAGTGGTTCGCAAAAAACATTTACCTTCTAGCATACCGTCCACTCCTCCAGGTTTACCATTTCGTCAAATCTTTGCCCAGGAACGGTAAATTTGGATGATTTGACGGTACCAGTTATCAGTTTCAAGTCGGGCCCTGAAACACGGGTACTGCAGATAGGTTTAGTTACCCATTGTCTTGGTATTGTAGTCATTTCACTGTTGTTACCGTAGGCCTCGACGCAATCGCTTCCAGCGACGGCCACGCGGATTCGATTGATGCCAAGGTACACAACAGGGCTTGTGGTTCTTCGGCCGGGGACCCTCGTCAACCTTTGGTGTTACAGTTTTGCTGGACTAGTGTAAAAGCTCGAGGATGTACTTGAATTGTGCTCCTTCATGCTCCGTCCGTCGTTACAGATGCAATAAGACTTGAGAAAATATTTTTTTCAAATTATTCTTTGTGGTTTTTTATCCTACAACTGGGTACTGATTTACTTTTATTTTGGGTACTGAAAACATGGTTTAGTTACTCCGGGTTTACTCCGTTGTTTATTAATATGGGGATAAGACACATAAATATTATTCGTGAAACGAAATAGTTTTTCAACACATAAAGAAAAAAAAAACATTTCAAAAGTAACAAAAACCATTTATAAGTCCAATAATGTCTTTTATCGCCGTCTTTATCAGATCTAACAGTGGCATCATGTAAATCCTTCTTCTCCGGCGGCTGCACGGCAGATTTCAAATATTTTTTTAACTTAAGACAGGAAAAAATAAAATGGCAAAATATGAGAATGGTACAAATCACCACTCAGAAAAAACTATTTTAGCTATCTCCGGCGGCTGCACGGCAGATTTCAAATATTTTTTTAACTTAAGACAGGAAAAAATAAAATGGCAAAATATGAGAATGGTACAAATCACCACTCAGAAAAAACTATTTTAGGAAAAAAAACGTACACTGTCAATATGTAAAACCTTTAAATTTAATTTAAACCAGATATACATATAATATCCAACTCACGTTATTCCTTGGGCATTCATCTGCAGTGCCCTTACCAGCGGCAACTCCAAAATTATTGTCACTAGCAGCAGTATCACAATCGCTATCACAATGTAAAATCTGGAAAAAAAAATATTATAAGGACAATACAATACAACAACCAACAATCTGCCAATTCCGTACTAATTCCTTTTTTTAGGAAATAAATTCCCAATCCACACTGGGCCCCCGTGGGCCCACCAAGCCCTCTTATTCTGAGAGGAGGCCTGTGCCCAGCAGTGGGATGTGTAGGTAAACAACAGAGATGAAGCTCTAATTAACATGACTATTAATTACAAATGATGATCACTTTCAGCTTTGTTACTTCCATACCTAACTGCAGATAATTGATATGCAATGTAATGCAACTCACCCTTTCATCATCAGATCTAACAGTGGCATCATGTAAATCCTTCTTCTCCGGCGGCTGCACGGCAGATTTCAAATATTTTTTTAACTTAAGACTTAATTAACTTAACGACACTTCTTGCTAAGCAAGTGTGATGCTGTCGGTAAGGAAGTGATAATTGTGGAAGATGACCGGGAAATAGAGTAACTTGCGGACCGGCGACGACCGGCGTGTTTTCCCTTTTCCCGTAGTTTACGTCTACGATTTATTTATACAACTTGCCACTTGAGTTTTTCTTTGCTATAATATCTACAGCAGATACATATAGGCATAGATATAGTCGGAATAGATATAGGCGTAGGCATAGGGATAGATATAGGCGGAATAAAAGACCAGCACACTTTCCTTTGGAAATATTTCCACTATCTCCGTGGCTATTCTAGCAAATTCTTCGCTACGGATTCGTTTTGCTGGATTATTCACTAGCATGTGGGGAATAATCAACTGTGCAATTCTCCGTCGAGATCCCTCTTTTAGCAGCACCTTATCAACTTCTCCTTCCTTTAAAATAGCTCGTCCATCTAGGCTTTCCTAAAAGTGAACACAAACAGTTGATTTATACAACTTGCCACTTGAGTTTTTCTTTGCTATAATATCTACAGCAGATACATATAGGCATAGATATAGTCGGAATAGATATAGGCGTAGGCATAGGCACACTTTCCTTTGGAAATATTTCCACTATCTCCGTGGCTATTCGTATCCGCGCAGTGCTACTATCTACTATATACTATACTATCGTCCTCGATATCGCCAACTGTCAGTGATGCTGTCGGTGAGGAAGTGATAGTTGTGGAAGATGACCGGGAAATTGAGCAACTGGCGAACCGGCGACGACCGGCGAGTTCTCCCTTTTCCCGTAGTTTACGTCTACGATTGATGTATGATTCATACAACTTGCCACTTGCGTTCTTCTTTGCTATAATATCTACAGCAGATACATAGGCGGAATAAAAGACCAGCACACTTTCCTTTGGAAATATTTCCACTATCTCCGTGGCTATTCTTGAAAATTCTTCGCTACGGATTTGTTTTGCTGGATTATTCTCCAGCATGTGGTGAATAATCAACTGTGCAATTCTGCGTCGAGATCCCTCTTTTAGCAGCCCCTTATCAACTTCTCCTTCCTTTAAAATAGCTCGTCCATCTAGGCTTTCCTA
Source organism: Pandemis cinnamomeana (assembly GCA_932294345.1). NCBI lineage: Eukaryota > Metazoa > Arthropoda > Insecta > Lepidoptera > Tortricidae > Pandemis > Pandemis cinnamomeana. Next base: position 15,967,794 of record OW028705.1, read on the forward strand.
AAAGTGAACACAAACAGTATAAAAATAATTCAAGGTAGGTAAGTACTAACAGCAGCATCACTGTTAACTGACCACTCGTGAACCTTATGTCACGTTGTTATATCGTTCACGAGTGATGCTGATGGTACAATTCGTTTTTTTTTAGGTCAGTGCGCGATTCAGATTGACACTAGGCCGGTTTTCTTAACTGGGCTGACACACCTTACACAACTGCCTAAACTTCTAGTCTTAATTTTCAAAGCAGGTGATCTAAATAATAAATACATACTAAATAAAATGTTTTAGCTTTGAGTTGCCATTGCTTGGTATTGTCGTCATTTCACTGTTGTTACCGTAGGCCTCGACGCAATCGCTTCCAGCGACGGCCACGCGGATTCGATTGATGCCAAGGTACACAACAGGGCTTGTGGTTCTTCGGCCGGGGACCCTCGTCAACCTTTGGTGTTACAGTTTTGCTGGACTAGTGTAAAAGCTCGAGGATGAACTTGAATTGTGCTCCTTCATGCTCCGTCTGTCGTTACAGATGCAATAAGACTTGAGAAAATATTTTTTTCAAATTATTCTTTGTGGTTTTTTATCCTACAAGTGGGTACTGATTTGGGTAGCACTGCGCGGATACAGACGCCCGCAGGTGAAACAAACGAACTAACAAACAAATTTAATTTTTGAAGAATGCCAAATGCGGGTCCGCCACTTCTTTTTTTTACCTTGGGACGTAGCCGTCTCCAATTCCCTCGACCGTGGGGTAAGGGTGCCTGTTATGGTTTTTAGTGGCCCTTACTGCCTAAAGGTGGCACATTTGCAACCACTCAAAGAAGAGTGGTTCGCAAAAAACATTTACCTTCTAGCATACCGTCCACTCCTCCAGGTTTACCATTTCGTCAAATCTTTGCCCAGGAACGGTAAATTTGGATGATTTGACGGTACCAGTTATCAGTTTCAAGTCGGGCCCTGAAACACGGGTACTGCAGTTAGGTTTAGTTACCATTGATATAAATGTTTCCACTATCTCTGCGGCTATTGTTTCGAGATACTATTATTATTTAAAATAATACACTAGCAGCTCTTTATTGCGTATTTTTAGCACTTTTTTCTGTGCATACTCGACGATTTCTTCCCTTTTTAGAATAATCATGGATAATAAGGAATTTTCTTTTCCGGGATATTGATGGCGAAAATCATTCATAAGCTGTAAAAAATAAAAATAATCAGTGCTAAATATTAGATAAACACTGCTCAAAACGACAAACGGTGACTGAACCATCAATAATTGAAATAGCCGTTATATTCCACACAGCTGGGTTTCATTTTAGAAATCAGTGTGCCAAGACCGCGTGATAAGAAAAACGCACTGTAAGTAGTAGGTGCTAAATATTTACCAATGTATATCCCTCTGGTTGTTGTAATGCGGGAAACTCCTTAAAGTAATCAGCTATGGTTATTTTTCCAGACTGAAGCAATTTATAGCGGCAGTCTACAGTTTCTCTCCATTTGTCTTCCACGGTTCTCCAGGGGTCAACATTGTTTCTTAACCAAATTAAATTTTCTTCACTTGAAGTGTTGTCGTCTGCAAATAAGATTGATATAGTTAGTTAGGTCACACAGTTACCTACTAATTTTAATATTTAAGAGTTACTAAACTGTCATGCTGAAGACGCTGATACTAAAACGAAAAACTCCTAGAGAAGCCCATTTTTGAGAGCCCTCTTACACAAAAACGAGTAGATTCACATAGACAGCCCGCATTTGAAATGCAATCTGGCTGCATAACTGCAGTTTGCTCTGCGTTGTAGGTTTGCATTCAGGTTTCCGAATCTGAATTCCTAATCAGGAAACCGAATCAGGATTCCGTGCGTCTGCGCCCAGCTTTAATCATTATTTACTACAAACCCTGTATTTGTCGAGTCAATGTCAATGTAGTGGACCCCAGCTACGGCTGCTGTCCGATCCCAAGAGGTTTGTCACTCGTAGGGCTACACTTTTTCTCTAGACAGCACAACACCTTTACAATAAATATCGACTCTATTCTAAATGTAATATTGTCTATTGCAGCTTAGTTTGCTTACCATCGTCCTCGACATCGCCAACTGTCAATGATGCTGTCGGTTTCACTGTTGTTACCGTAGGCCTCGACGCAATCGCTTCCAGCGACGGCCACGCGGATTCGATTGATGCCAAGGTACACAACAGGGCTTGTGGTTCTTCGGCCGGGGACCCTCGTCAACCTTTGGTGTTACAGTTTTGCTGGACTAGTGTAAAAGCTCGAGGATGTACTTGAATTGTGCTCCTTCATGCTCCGTCCGTCGTTACAGATGCAATAAGACTTGAGAAAATATTTTTTTCAAATTATTCTTTGTGGTTTTTTATCCTACAACTGGGTACTGATTTACTTTTATTTTGGGTACTGAAAACATGGTTTAGTTACTCCGGGTTTACTCCGTTGTTTATTAATATGGGGATAAGACACATAAATATTATTCGTGAAACTAAATAGTTTTTCAACACAAAGAAAAAAAAAACATTTCAAAAGTAACAAAAACCATTTATAAGTCCAATAATGTCTTTTATCGCCGTCTCTATCAGATCTAACAGTGGCATCATGTAAATCCTTCTTCTCCGGCGGCTGCACGGCAGATTTCAAATATTTTTTTAACTTAAGACGGGGCCCAACTTTTGGTACAGTTTGACAACAAATATAATGCGCATCGGCAGTATTCGTTTGCGCAGAGAAGCGCAGACCAGTTTCCGATGGTAGCCGAACGTGTAAATAATCTATATTGAACTTTATTTGCAAGCGCAACTGGCAGAGTATTGCTTGCTTTGCATTCTTAGCTCTATCCCGCTTACACGATTTTGCCATTGTTGGTACGAAATCGATCGACCAATAACAGCGCCAGAGTTTCCCGCGCTACTAAAATTGGTATACTGCGCAGGTACATCGTGGAGCATTATTTTTGTTGTCAAACTGTATGAGTTCTTTGAGTTCAGGTTCTGCGAGAAGGAAGAGAGCTTATTTGTTAATTCTGTTATCTGAAAATAAAACACAGGTTGTAAGCATCAAATCCTTTAAGTCCTTTAAGTTTAAAGGAAGGAGAAGTTGATAAGGGGCTGCTAAAATAGGGATCTCGACGCAGAATTGCACAGTTGATTATTTACCACATGCTGGAGAATAATCCAGCAAAACAAATCCGTAGCGAAGAATTTTCAAGAATAGCCACGGAGATAGTGGAAATATTTCCAAAGGAAAGTGTGCTGGTCTTTTATTCCGCCTATGTATCTGCTGTAGATATTATAGCAAAGAAGAACGCAAGTGGCAAGTTGTATGAATCATACATCAATCGTAGACGTAAACTACGGGAAAAGGGAGAACTCGCCGGTCGTCGCCGGTTCGCCAGTTGCTCAATTTCCCGGTCATCTTCCACAACTATCACTTCCTCACCGACAGCATCACTGACAGTTGGCGATATCGAGGACGATAGTATAGTATATAGTAGATAGTAGCACTGCGCGGATACGAACGCCCGCAGGTGAAACAAACGAACATACGAACAAATTTTATTTTTGAAGAATGCCAAATGCGGGTCCGCCACTTCTTTTTTTTACCTTGGGACGTAGCCGTCTCCAATTCCCTCGACCGTGGGGTAAGGGTGCCTGTTATGGTTTTTAGTGGCCCTTACTGCCTAAAGGTGGCACATTTGCAACCACTCAAAGAAGAGTGGTTCGCAAAAAACATTTACCTTCTAGCATACCGTCCACTCCTCCAGGTTTACCATTTCGTCAAATCTTTGCCCAGGAACGGTAAATTTGGATGATTTGACGGTACCAGTTATCAGTTTCAAGTCGGGCCCTGAAACACGGGTACTGCAGATAGGTTTAGTTACCCATTGTCTTGGTATTGTCGTCATTTCACTGTTGTTACCGTAGGCCTCGACGCAATCGCTTCCAGCGACGGCCACGCGGATTCGATTGATGCCAAGGTACACAACAGGGCTTGTGGTTCTTCGGCCGGGGACCCTCGTCAACCTTTGGTGTTACAGTTTTGCTGGACTAGTGTAAAAGCTCGAGGATGAACTTGAATTGTGCTCCTTCATGCTCCGTCTGTCGTTACAGATGCAATAAGACTTGAGAAAATATTTTTTTCAAATTATTCTTTGTGGTTTTTTATCCTACAAGTGGGTACTGATTTGGGTAGCACTGCGCGGATACAGACGCCCGCAGGTGAAACAAACGAACTAACAAACAAATTTAATTTTTGAAGAATGCCAAATGCGGGTCCGCCACTTCTTTTTTTTACCTTGGGACGTAGCCGTCTCCAATTCCCTCGACCGTGGGGTAAGGGTGCCTGTTATGGTTTTTAGTGGCCCTTACTGCCTAAAGGTGGCACATTTGCAACCACTCAAAGAAGAGTGGTTCGCAAAAAACATTTACCTTCTAGCATACCGTCCACTCCTCCAGGTTTACCATTTCGTCAAATCTTTGCCCAGGAACGGTAAATTTGGATGATTTGACGGTACCAGTTATCAGTTTCAAGTCGGGCCCTGAAACACGGGTACTGCAGTTAGGTTTAGTTACCATTGATATAAATGTTTCCACTATCTCTGCGGCTATTGTTTCGAGATACTATTATTATTTAAAATAATACACTAGCAGCTCTTTATTGCGTATTTTGAGCACTTTTTTCTGTGCATACTCGACGATTTCTTCCCTTTTTAGAATAATCATGGAAAATAAGGAATTTTCTTTTCCGGGATATTGATGGCGAAAATCATTCATAAGCTGTAAAAATAAAGTTTTTTTCAATAGTAGGTACTTACTTACCATCGAACACTTGAATAAGGGACTCTAAGCCCAAGCTTCGGAGAATAGCAGATGTATCTTCATCCATTTCACACACTTAATTAACTTAACGACACTTATTGGTAAGCAAGTGAGATCAACTTTTTGATGATTCTGCCAATCTGTCATTTCACTGTTGTTACCGTAGGCCTCGACGCAATCGCTTCCAGCGACGGCCACGCGGATTCGATTGATGCCAAGGTACACAACAGGGCTTGTGGTTCTTCGGCCGGGGACCCTCGTCAACCTTTGGTGTTACAGTTTTGCTGGACTAGTGTAAAAGCTCGAGGATGAACTTGAATTGTGCTCCTTCATGCTCCGTCTGTCGTTACAGATGCAATAAGACTTGAGAAAATATTTTTTTCAAATTATTCTTTGTGGTTTTTTATCCTACAAGTGGGTACTGATTTGGGTAGCACTGCGCGGATACAGACGCCCGCAGGTGAAACAAACGAACTAACAAACAAATTTAATTTTTGAAGAATGCCAAATGCGGGTCCGCCACTTCTTTTTTTTACCTTGGGACGTAGCCGTCTCCAATTCCCTCGACCGTGGGGTAAGGGTGCCTGTTATGGTTTTTAGTGGCCCTTACTGCCTAAAGGTGGCACATTTGCAACCACTCAAAGAAGAGTGGTTCGCAAAACATTTACCTTCTAGCATACCGTCCACTCCTCCAGGTTTACCATTTCGTCAAATCTTTGCCCAGGAACGGTAAATTTGGATGATTTGACGGTACCAGTTATCAGTTTCAAGTCGGGCCCTGAAACACGGGTACTGCAGTTAGGTTTAGTTACCATTGATATAAATATTTCCACTATCTCTGCGGCTATTGTTTCGAGATACTATTATTATTATTTAAAATAATACACTAGCAGCTCTTTGAGCTGATACGTGTATATCTATCACTGCACTTGTGTTCTCTGACTTTTTATGAATGTCTAGTCTATTTTTAAAACTGTTCACTGAAGGTGCACTTATCACAAGTTAGGGGAGTGTGTTCCACGAGTTCACAACACGGTTAGATAGGAAATGTTTTCTGGGGTTGCTTGCGCTTGGTTGCTTGATCAGTTTTAAAGAATGCTCTCTCAAACGTGTATTTTTACTAATATTTAACATGTTTCTTATGTCTGGGACGTTGTAGTGGTCATGTAAAATCTTATATGTCTCGATAAGATCACCTCGCCTTCTACGCTCCACCAATGTTGGTAGATCCAACTCTGAAAGACGTTCTTCGTAGGACTTATCTTCCAAACAACCAACCAGCTTTGGTGCCCTTCGTTGAACCTTCTCCAAGAGGTTGATATGTGTAAGCTATTACAATAATTGTTGCTATTTATAATCATGGATGAATATTTGTATGGTGTCCAATTTCAGTTGACGTTCATTGTAGTTGTAGATATACCGGATAAGTACTTATGCTACAGGATTTATGCTGTGGATTGTAAATATTGTAATGTAATAAAAAAAGTGCTGGAGGATTGTGCAGCGCCCTCTTAATTATAATAAGTATTAAGTATAATGATCACTGGACAAAGAGATTATTTCATTTTTGTATTAAATGTAGTGGACCCCAGCTACGGCTGCTGTCCGATCCCAAGAGGTTTCTCTCGTAGGGCTGCATTTTTTTCTCTAGAAAACATATGACCAATTAAATAATAAAAGTTAATTATTAGAACACGCACCGGAAATATAGTCCTGCACAGCAAATTTCACATACTTTTTTAACTTAAGACTGGGCCCAACTTTTGGTATGAGTTCTTTGAGTTCAGTTTCGCCAAGAAGGAACAGAGCTTCTTTGTCAATGCTATTATAAATACAAATAGTTTATCTGTTATTTGTTTTGTATTTGCATGCAAGGTCTAATGTTGATTATTTGTTTGCCTTCTGGCTAGGGAGCAAGACTAATATTTAGGATATTTAACAGTTTAAGGGCCAGTTTCACCACTCATTGTTACATTTTATGTGACAGATAAATATGAAGCCGTCTCTGTTTATTCAGACAAAACAAAGCACATTTATCTGTCACATCAATTTTAACAATGAGTGGTTAAACAGGCCCTTAAAGTCGAACCTCTCATTGGACCCCGCATTCTACACACCTGTAGCCATTAATTACTAAAACAACCCCTGTATGTGTCGAGTCAATGTCAATGTAGTGGACTCCAGCTACGGCTGCTGTCCGATCCCAAGAGGTTTGTCACTCGTAGGGCTACACTTTTTCTCTAGACAGCATCAGATCAAATCAAATCAGACCAAACCAAATATTTTATTGAATCGGGCGTTACTTTGCGGAGGTCCATTTCAATGAACAAAAATATTTACCTTGCTACTCCGCTACTCACGTGCAAGATAACTAAGCCTGTGCGAAATATATATGTTTTTTTATGCAATCCTTCCCTCGACTACTGCCACATAAAACACATAAATCTCAGAAACTTAATTATCCATTACACCACATAAACACTGACGCGTTGACGTGAGTAGCGGAGTAGCAAGGTAAATATTTTTAACCTTAATTTAACCGTAACCGTATTTGTAACCGTAATTGAAATCAACCCAAATCAAAAATACTTTATTTCAGATAAACATCTATATCGGGTTAGTTACAGTAAAATTTTATATCTTTGTTTAAGTATAAGCACTTATGTATGTATGTATGTAAACTCTTTATTGTGCAAAATAAACAAGACAAAATACAATTGACAAACACTGCGATACATGCACAAAGGCGGACTTATCCCTTTAAGGGATCTCTTCCAGTCAACTTAACTCCAGTTAACTTCCAGTTAACTTATTTATATAAATTGGAAATATTTCCCCTATCTCTTTGGCTATTGTTTCGAGACATTTGTAAGCTATTACGATAATTGTTGTTCTTTATAATCGTGGATGAATATTTATGGTGTCAATTTCAGTTGACGTCCATTGTAGTTGTAAATATACTGGATAAGTACTTATGCTACTGGATTTATGCTGTGGATTGTAAATATTTTAAGAATTAAAATTCTTGATTCATTTGATAGTACCTGGAAATAAATACTTTTTTATTCTTAACTTTGTTTTATTATTTAAATATGTTTTTCTACATAATTAATTATGATAACTATCTGTTCATATAGGTGCTGTACTGGAGCAGGAAAGTACAAGTGCGGGTGCAGTGAAGCATAGTCATAGTAATGTTCTGTACTGCTGTTGCGCAACACAGGTACTATACTCAGGCAAGTACAGTTAAGTTTGTTGTTTCATTGTTTGTACTTTTGTTGCTACAGGTGCTATACCGGCGTGGACAGTTAAGCATAGTGTATAATTACTTTATACGTATCTACTGCTGTAACATAGGTACATAGGGTCTACAGTGGAAGCATGGTCTGTCAGTAATAGTTTGTATTGCTGTTGCACATGTACCACACTCTTGCTCCAGTTAAATCGTGGTTCGCCATATTATAATCGCGCCAAAAAATACAATCAAGGAAAATGATTCGCCTAGGCTGTACAACTTAGGTACAGCCTAGGTTGTACAACCACAAAACCCTGTCGCTATTGCGACATTTGCCTGTCATTACAGGCCACATCACTCAAAGTTCAGTGATGTGGCGTTTTATACGACCCTATCTATAGTGTCAGGGTTCTATGATGATAGGCAAATCAATTTCCTTAACTGTATGGATCGGTGCGGTTATAATAAGATGGCACCATGCTTTAATGTGGTCGCACCTGTAAAGTACCCGTGCTACAGCAGTACAAAAGTATGCTGGGACATGCTTTACTGTTCGCGCACCTGTATCGTACTAGTGCTACAGCAGTATAAACGTATGCTGCAACATGCTTTACTGTGCGCGCACCTGTATAGTACCTGTTCTGCCCCAGTACAAACGTATGCTGCGACATGCTTTACTGTGCCCGCACCTGTATAGTACCTGTTCTGCCCCAGTACAAACGTATGCTGCAACATGCTTTACTGTGCCCGCACCTGTATAGTACCTGTTCTACCCCAGTACAAACGTATGCTGCAACATGCTTTACTGTGCCCGTTACTGTCCAGTAACGGTGCCGCCACATTACAGACGTATGCTGCAACATGCTTTACTGTGCCCGTTACTGTCCAGTAACGGTGCCGCCACATTACAGACGTATGCTGCAACATGCTTTACTGTGCCCGTTACTGTCCAGTAACGGTGCCGCCACATTACAGACGTATGCTGCAACATGCTTTACTGTGCCCGTTACTGTCCAGTAACAGTGCTGCCGCATTACAGACGTATGCTGCAACATGCTTTACTGTGCCCGTTACTGTCCAGTAACGGTGCCGCCACATTACAGACGTATGCTGCAACATGCTTTACTGTGCCCGCACCTGTCCAGTAACAGTGCTGCCGCATTACAGACGTATGCTGCAACATGCTTTACTGTGCCCGTTACTGTCCAGTAACGGTGCCGCCACATTACAGACGTATGCTGCAACATGCTTTACTGTGCCCGTTACTGTCCAGTAACGGTGCCGCCACATTACAGACGTATGCTGCAACATGCTTTACTGTGCCCGTTACTGTCCAGTAACGGTGCCGCCACATTACAGACGTATGCTGCAACATGCTTTACTGTGCCCGTTACTGTCCAGTAACGGTGCTGCCGCATTACAGACGTATGCTGCAACATGCTTTACTGTGCCCGTTACTGTCCAGTAACGGTGCCGCCACATTACAGACGTATGCTGCAACATGCTTTACTGTGCCCGTTACTGTCCAGTAACGGTGCCGCCACATTACAGACGTATGCTGCAACATGCTTTACTGTGCCCGTTACTGTCCAGTAACGGTGCCGCCACATTACAGACGTATGCTGCAACATGCTTTACTGTGCCCGTTACTGTCCAGTAACGGTGCCGCCACATTACAGACGTATGCTGCAACATGCTTTACTGTGCCCGCACCTGTCCAGTAACAGTGCTGCCGCATTACAGACGTATGCTGCAACATGCTTTACTGTGCCCGTTACTGTCCAGTAACGGTGCCGCCACATTACAGACGTATGCTGCAACATGCTTTACTGTGCCCGTTACTGTCCAGTAACAGTGCTGCCGCATTACAGACGTATGCTGCAACATGCTTTACTGTGCCCGTTACTGTCCAGTAACAGTGCTGCCGCATTACAGACGTATGCTGCAACATGCTTTACTGTGCCCGTTACTGTCCAGTAACGGTGCCGCCACATTACAGACGTATGCTGCAACATGCTTTACTGTGCCCGTTACTGTCCAGTAACGGTGCCGCCACATTACAGACGTATGCTGCAACATGCTTTACTGTGCCCGTTACTGTCCAGTAACGGTGCCGCCACATTACAGACGTATGCTGCAACATGCTTTACTGTGCCCGTTACTGTCCAGTAACGGTGCCGCCACATTACAGACGTATGCTGCAACATGCTTTACTGTGCCCGCACCTGTCCAGTAACAGTGCTGCCGCATTACAGACGTATGCTGCAACATGCTTTACTGTGCCCGTTACTGTCCAGTAACAGTGCTGCCGCATTACAGACGTATGCTGCAACATGCTTTACTGTGCCCGTTACTGTCCAGTAACGTTGCCGCCACATTACAGACGTATGCTGCAACATGCTTTACTGTGCCCGTTACTGTCCAGTAACAGTGCTGCCGCATTAGAGACGTATGCTGCAACATGCTTTACTGTGCCCGTTACTGTCCAGTAACAGTGCTGCCGCATTACAGACGTATGCTGCAACATGCTTTACTGTGCCCGTTACTGTCCAGTAACGGTGCCGCCACATTACAGACGTATGCTGCAACATGCTTTACTGTGCCCGTTACTGTCCAGTAACGGTGCCGCCACATTACAGACGTATGCTGCAACATGCTTTACTGTGCCCGTTACTGTCCAGTACCAGTGCGGCCGCATTACAGACGTATGCTGCAACTTGGTGTACATGTACCCACTCCTGTATAATAATGTAAAACAGATTTAATTTGCATACTCATTACCTGTACGTAGGCGGATGCGAACTACGTACGTAAGTAGCTGGGAAAGCCACTCGTAAGTAATGGGCCCGCTACATGAAGCGGGTAATGAGGCCGACTACGTATGACAACTACATTACGCGGCATGTAGCGGGCACAAAGCGTAATAGTGGAATCCTAGCTACGTACGGCACTGTTGAAACCTACGTAATACGTAGCCCGTTTTTCTCAGTGCACGTACCGGCAAGCGCAGCGTGGGACGTCCACCCACAACAAGGTGGACCGATGACCTCATTAAGATCGGAGGATCGCGCTGGATGCAAGCCGCTTCCAACCGGTCTCATTGGAGATCTAAAGGAGAGGCCTATGTCCAGCAGTGGACTTGTAATGGCTGAGATGATGATGATGATGGTTAGGCAATAGATTCAAAATCATAAACACATTTTACAAAAATTATAAGTGTTATCGTTGAATTCTCCCCGAACTTTGTATGGCAACAGCCTCCCTAATAACCGAGTGGCGATAAACAAAGCTTTTTGCATAAATCAATAAATAAAACGCGCAGGTATCGCCGGGACGTGTTCACGCAAAAATGCCGCCGAGTCGGAGGGAGCAGGACAGACGATGTTCTCATACACTATAGCTTCCAAGCTGTTCTGGCAGCAAAGAAAAAAGATAGAATGTACCAGGTGCTTCTCTCTCCGCGCTGTTAAAAGTCCATCGAGGGCGAGAAAATCATGTTACAGGCGATGTGGCTAACCCATATTTTGATTCCTTTTCCACCTATACGCCCACAATCATGCTAAACGCGGCATTTAGGTCTTGTTACTTTTACCTCTGTACGTATAAAACTATAGTAACGAAAAATACCGTTATTTTTTCTTGTCAGTGTAGGTTAAATTGAACAAGTACCTATTGATGTTAACAAATGACTTACAGTTACGTATTTAACGTTCTTGGCTTACGTATTTGGGACGTTTCTTGCAAAATTGCCGCAATGTGCCCGAACAAGCGAGCGGGTCGGACGAAAAGTTTTTAAAACTAAAGTATACACTAACAAGGCACTTACGTCTTTGTGTGAAAGAAATAAAAAAAGAATGAATAATTTTATTTGTGGCAATACATTAATGAAATAGAAAAATCAAAGCAAACGTGACTCTAAAGTCACGATAATGTCCGAATCAAAAATGTCTATAATAGATACGAGTTTATCGATGTTTCTTCAACAAGCCTATCCCACGCGCCTTAACATTAGGTCAGTGACACACTTATTGCATTCCAGCGCACGGAATGCTTTGCCGCTCGTGAGCGCCGGCATAATTTCGACAACATCTGGCCGTTGATGGAAATTATCAGTCCTTCATAATTCGGGTTGTTCAGGACTTTTAGATACCTACCTGTTACATAATTTATGAACTTAATGTGCATTTCTCTTTGTAACTAATTTTTAATAGGAATATTGTCTCACTTCCCGCGCAAGTGTTCATTTACGCATCTCAGTCGCTGCATACTACGTATTTAATTGGGAATGATTCTTATTTTAAAAGTGCATGATGATTTTTCTATTGATAGGAATAACCGTCCTACTAAATTTTTTTTGGTCTCAAAAATTATCGACTCTGGTCTATATAGCTACAGAAAAAAGTTACAGATTTTTCCGTTGAGCCATTTATATTAAAAAAACAAAACATTTTACTCAAAATCTTGTCGGTCCCATAACGGCTGATAAGAGGCACGTCCACAACATTGCAAATTAAAAAAAAATGGCTGCTCGAATCTGTGGCACACAATGACATTTGTCACTGATGCTGACAGCACAGCTCTCTCGGAAGCTAAAAGAAGCAACGCTTGGTTGGCTAAAGAGCCCGACAGGGGGGGGAGGGGGTCTTTGACCATTACCGTACAACGTTGCCGACATTTTGTCACAAGATTTTTGAATTATATTTTTACCGCACTGACATTGGCCCACGCCTTACGGCCGCCATTAAAAAGAGAAGAAGAAGCAACGCTTAACTGGCGCCGTGTGTAAATAATCGGTGTTCCAACTACCATCCAAGGGCAATTTCAATAGCTAAGACAGCCAAGCGAATTAGCTCGTTGAGCTGGCAATGGGTAGGCCATGGCCACGGAAAACAAATGGTCGTTGGGGCCGAAAGGCTCCCGAGAGGAGACCGCAGATCGGCAAGCGCAGCGCAGGACGCCCACCAACGAGGACGGATGACCTGGTTAAAGTCGCGGGCGCACAAGCCGCTCCCAACCGAGGCAACTGGAGGTCTATGGGGGAGGCCTACGTTCAACAGTGGAAGTCCTATGGCTGATACGATGATCGGAGTACTATTTTGAAAACTGTTTTACGCTTAATCTTCGAAACGATTGAACATTCATTTTTGTCATTCATTTTTGCGGGTGGTAGGGCCTTGTGCAAGGTCCGTCCGGATCGCTACCACCATCTTACTCGCTAATCCTGCCGCTAAGTAGCAGTGCTTGCACTGCTGTGTTCCGGTGTGGAGAGTAAGACAGCCGGGGAAATTACGGGCACAAGAGGCATTTCGTCTTAGTCCTCTAGGTTGGCAACGCATTTGCAATCCCTCCGGGGTTGCGGGTGTCTATGGGCAGTGGTGATCACTTACCATCAGGTGACCCACTTGTTCGTTTGCCTTCCTATTCATATAAAAATAAAAAAAGTATAAAACTGCCAAAGCTGTCTTGGCGTTAAAAAGATGATTTCGAATTCACTGAAACATAATCGCAAATTACGTTTTCATTTCGCATAAACTTCATTTATTTTGCCCTAAAGACGCGAATCCGCTTCGCAATTCATTGAACCCCACCAAAAAACAAGGCCATAACTCGAAAGTATTACAAAGACGTTAAAAATAACTGTGACATTCCAAGAGACAACTTTAAAAACAATGAAACTTTATAGTGATGGAGCGCGGTCACCACGCGTACCTATTCATAAATCAGGACACTATTAAATTAAAAAAGAATAAAGATTTCAGAATGTACTCGTAAGGACGAATTATGCAATCGATTACTCGAACGCGACTCTTCTTAATCGTGATTCTACACAACATGGATTCCGCACAGCTGCTGTTTACTACATTCTTGATTAATTTGCTAACATGCAGGTCTAGAAGCAAAGAAGAAACATAGAATGTATGTACCAGTAGCTTCTCTTCCCGCGCATGGTAAAAGCCCATCGAGGGAATGGGCATAGGAATCATGACTCCTATCATCCTATCACTATTTTGATTTACCTTTCCACCTAGACGCCCACAGTGCTAAACGTGGCCTTTCTGACCTAAGGCTCTGTCTACCTCGTTAGGGATAAAGGCGTGATTTACGAGTGTCGGCCGATGGTACCCGAAACCCGAATGTCGCTTACATTTAACAATGCATAGAACATAATGTCACATTGAAAACCGTAAACACCTTTCAGCTCCGTAGTCGGGTAATAAATGGGCGGCATTCTGTTAGTTGAACCTGTTTATTCCGCATAAATGCCTCTGAACCCTGAACTCGCAGGGTACGCTGCGACACGTCTCCTGCATGTGTATTGTATGTATAGCAGGGATGGCAAACCAGTGGCACACGAATTAATAAATTGGTATACAATGCGTCTATTTACCCGACTAAGGCAAATCAAAAGGAGGGTTAGGATTTTGATTGGCTATGTATTTTATTACTGTCTCTCGGCATAGTCGGTCTTCCAAATGATTTCAACTGTAGCTAGTCGAGCAATTTTTGTTCTTATGATATCACTAGCTTCTGCCCGCGACTTCGTCCGCGTAGAATAAGATCTAAGAACTGATATTGACAGTCTATTCTGCAATGATTATTAACGTCACGTATCTAGGCAGCTACGACTTTTGGCGTGTTTATCGCTATCCATTGGGAACTATGCAATTTTCCGGGATAAAAAGTAGCCTATGTGTTAATCTAGGGTACCGCTATCTGCGTTCTAAATTGTATCCAAATCCATCCAGTCAATCACTGGTAATATGATGGTGAGCAAGCAACCCACAATCACTTGCAACGTCAAACCGGTCTTTAATGGCACGACTTAAGCCAAATATTAATATTTGCCCGAAAAGGTTCGCCACCCCTGCTGTATAGTATGCTTTTTGTTGGCATTCCGAATAGTGCTGTGCCTTTGTTGCTCTGTGGATGTCTTCGTTTCTTGTTATTCTGTTTCCGAATCGAGAATTCGTTAGTTAAATATGCAGTAGAATGTGGTCACATGTGCTTGTGTGCATTGGACACTGTTCATTTTCATTTCACATATACATTTATTCACCTTCGCCTTCCATGCTGGTCTGGGAGCAAAGAAAAAACTTAGAATGTACCAGTTGCTTCTCTACCCGCGCAGATGGTAAAAGCCCATCGAGGGAATGGGCGAAATATTAGGAATCATGTTATAGGCGATGAGGCTAGCAACCCATCACTATTTTGATTCCATTTTCCACCTAGACGCCCACAATCTTGCTAAATGTGGCCTGTAGGTACCTGATAGGTACCTTAGGCTCTGTCTACCCCGTAAGGGATAAATACGTGATTTGTGTATGTGCATGTGTATTTATTCACCTCTCTCGATCCCCTTTGTCGTCCCACCCCGCGTCCATGCACCGCGCGGGCGCAGACTCATTTAAGCGCTCGGTCTATAAGAATTTGTGTACTTTGTGGTTTATTTCGTTTTCGAATCATTCTGTCAGGGTGGTTGCAAAGTTTGTCTTACAAGGAAACCGAAAACCTGCTGAAGATAGTTGTATAACTAAGTTAATTTACTATGTATCATTAGGTAATCCTTAGTTTAATATGTTATGAAAATGCTGATTTCTAACTTTGTACAGAAAATAATACTCCCTGTATCAATTAATATTTCGTATCCTAGTTTAGGCATTTAATTTAATTACTCTACGCACAGTTTATACTTTCGTTGTAAGCGCAGGCGCACTTGTTTAATGTCGAGTCATTAGTTTAGTTCTTAATTTTGTTGCGTACTTACTAATACATAGATAGACATAATATAGTGCTTACTAAACATTTATAATTTATTTGTACAATTGATTATTTTAATAAATAATTTGAATTTGATTTTGAATTTTTCGATCTTGTTTAAAGCTTGTGAGCTCCACAGAGACACTTCTGAATCGTAATAATCGTTTGTCCTTATCCGTGAAAAGTAAATGTCAAAGTGACAGACGATTGCTAAGTTAGCAGAAGCCTACAGAGCGTTTATGAATAAGGGGGTTGGGGTGCGAGTCGGGTTACCTCCGCGTGTGATCAAGACCTGCGGTTCGTTCATGGATCCGTCCGAGGGGAAGAACAGTGCTTGGTCCGGTGCACCCTGGGCATCGATACGGTGCCGACATTTTTGTCACAAGATTTTTGAATACTGTATTTATTACTTTGACATTGGCGAAATCATCGCATCGATCGACGGGGCCATATTAGAAAAAGAATAAGAATAAGGGGGTTTGACTTTAGGGTCACATTAGTCACCCGTGAGTCATCTCTTACACATAAAATTTTGACATTCAGATATTTTTTAAATAAAATCACAGCCTACAAAAGCGTGGACACCCCGGAAATGACCTTTACGAGGGTTGTAAAATTAACGAGGACATTCCGCGGAACTCCATCGAACTGTTTACGGCGGCGTTACGACGGCATAAAGCACTCCCGCAGCGAGTCCCGGCTTATAATTGTTTAGAAAGAAATACTTGAGTGTAAAGCAAGTCTTAACCGCAGCGTCCCATGTCCTGCGAGTCCATGAAGCGTGTGGTTGCAAGTGATAAGCAAAGTAAAGCTCATTCTTTCGGCCTCGCTGAAACTTACAATCATATTTTTCTCTCGACATTTTCACTTTTTCGGGTAGTTTAATTTAAACTCAATATCAATATGACAGGGGCAAAACATGCATGTCTTAAGCATCACTTATCTATGATTCCTTCTCCATTTCTTAATCCATAACAGACAGAGATGACATTATAGATCACCGTTACTTAGGGCCTGTCTCACCACTCTCTGTAAAGTTCCTGACATCTGAACTGTCAGTTATCTATGATGCCGTCTCTGTCTGTTTTGTAGTAAGAAGAGCGGAAATAACAGGAACATTAAAAAGATTTGTGAAACGGGCCCTTCAAATATCAGGGTCTTAACTGAGAGTGCTCTTTCAGAGTTGCCATGTTACGTTGCTATGGATAATTTTATTATCCGCCAATCAAATTCATTTGTCCTCATTACATACCGAAAAATAGAGTGAGAAGGGCGGGGGGAAAAGGGATAGAACTAATATATTGTGTTTCCACTTGCTACTTAAAATTTCTGGCTCAGCTTGCTCTAAAAGTACATACATACATACATATATCACGTCTTTATCCCTTACGGGGTAGACAGAGCCTAAGGTAACAAAACCTTAAGGCCATGCTTAGCATGATTAAGGGCGTATAGGTGGAAAGGGAAATCAAAATAGTGATGGGTCGCTGCCGCATCGCCTATAACATGATTCCTATGATTTTCGTCCATTCGATGGGCTCTTACCATCTGCGCGGGAAGACAAGCAACTGGTACATTCTATGTTTTTTCTATTCTCCCAGACCAGACCATAAACAAAAATCAAAATAGTGATGGGTTGCTAGCCGCATCGCCTTTAAACATGATTCCTATGATTTTCGCCTCAATGTGTTTTGTTTTTCCTTTGCTCCCAGAACAACATAGAAGTATAACTGATATATACACATAATATTTGTACAACGTAATGTTATGGCACAGTGTACATAAATAACAGTAACACAATAAACTGATCAGAAGCCGGAAGCGGCGGCCGCGGCGTCCGGTACCGTGGTACGTTGCTTCACTGGCTTTAAGCTTTTGTATGTGTGCCCCACTTGCCATGAAAGTGGTTGTTTTTGCAGCCTTTATAGTAAACTAGCTGTTGCCCGAGACTCCGTTCGTTTTTCGCTCTCCCGCGGGAACTATACCAAATTTCAATAAAATCTGTTTAATCGTTTTGCCATGAAAGAGCAACAAACATCCAAACCTACAAACTTTCGCCTGTATCCTATTAGTAAGATTATTGGTTAAATTCTCCAATAAAACGATAGCTGTTGTAAACACGTGGTTACGTCAACAGTTATTAAACCACCCATTGTACAGTCAAGGGCATAAAGTACGTTGCCAAAACCTCAAAAACATTAAAACACCTTTATGCCGTTTATCAAAGTTTTCGATAGTACCAGCTAGTTACCTTAAAGATTCAGGAACTCGGAAACATTTGGTAAAATTCCTACACCTAGCCCGTACTGCAGGACATAAACTATTCATAGCAGTGTCCAATCCACTACCACCGGGACCGGCGTGCGCCGCAGTAGACTTGCATTTGGTTTGAAGGCAGATGCACTACTGGGTATTTTGTTACTATTCCAAGTTTTTAAGTGAATTTTACGTACAGCACTTATCGTATATTTTTAAGCGTAGATTTCTAAATGTCACTCAAAATTAGAACACATAGAAAAATCCGAAAAGTAAAGCTATGCCCGGGAATCAAACCCGGATCCTCGTCATTCTGTGACGCGTACTATCACCCATAGCAGGTGGGTAGTTGAATTTTTTTGCTAGCTATCACCGTGACCTTGTTACTATGCGAATTTCTGTTGCTAAGCGTCGTCTGTTTGAATGATGTGTCTGTGGCCATAGCTTTACTTTTCGGAATTTTCTATGTGTTCTAATTTTCAATTACATTTAGAAATTTGATTTCTAACGGTAAAACCGTAAAAGTAAACATAAAAATCAAGAAATTAAAATTCTTGGCATTTGATAGCCATAAGCGTAGTTTTTTTTGTTTGATTGCTGTTCTATGTGCTATTCTAGACCATCCTTACTAATCCTTACTAATATTATAAATGCGAAAGTAACTCTGTCTGTCTGTCTGTCTGTCTGTCTGTTACCTTTTCACGCTTAAACCGCAGGGCCGATTTAGTTGAAATTTGGTATACAGATAGTTTAAGTCCCGGGAAAGGACATAGGATAGTTTTTATCCCGGAAAATTGCATAGCTCCCGCGGAATAGCACAGCCCAAACCACTGGAATTTTTCAAATTTAAGGCGGAACAAAGTTCGCCGGGTCAGCTAGTAAACTATATTTACGTCAGATTTCATAAAGATCTCTCCAAAATCTTCTGGCATGAACGAACAAATTTCCATACACTCATTATGCTTTCGCGTTTATATTATTAGTAAATTTTAGTCCAAACATGGTCATAATTTGTTCCCAGCTCTTGGCATTAAAACCCTCGTTTTTCGTATTTTAAAAATAGAACATTAACGTTCATTAGTGTGGTAAAGTTGGTACGAGCCGCCCGGGAGTCGGCAGTCTCATAAACATTTCATTACTCAAGGCACTGCACTAACTTTGGTTTTAACTAAGTTCGGATTTTCAAAATGTATGGCCGGACAGTACGTTGCTTAACCTTTTCGCCGCTACGTCAAATACAAGAGATGTCACCCATACGCCAGACTTCTTTGGTGCGAGTTGAACCTAAACCCAATTGAACGAAGGTTGCTTTTGCATTGAAGTAATGGACGTATATATAGGTCGTTGACATTGAACCTGCAGTGCTGATATATGTGTCGTTAGCGTCGAAAAGGTTAAAGCCACGGATTCACTAAAGCACAAAATGTCCCACGACATGTGACTGGCGACATCGCGCGACTTATGTAGATAGCGACGTCAGGCGAGGTCGTGCGTCTTCGCAACTGACATATCTGGCGACTTGCGACCCGTGCGGCGCTGGAGAAGTCGCACGACGTCGCTAGACATTTAAGTAAGTAAATAAGTAAGTAAGTAAAATAAAGATATAAAGATATTTCGGCGCGCCTTATAGAGACCTTTTTTTTAACGTGTGGAAAATGCACCTTTTTTATTCCCGCGCTCGGGGCAGCAACGGGAGTATGTCGGGCTCTCCAACTCGCCGCTGCCTTCCCTAATGGAAGGAGGGGAGAGGCCTACCGTCTAAGAACCGACACGTTTCCTCCTGACCATGGACTGTGAGCGTTGTGAGCGAGTGTCACCGCGACGCCCACTGGCCGCCCCGGGATGGGGCAGATGGCAACGGCACCGTTGAGTGCGGGTTCCGGATTCCCCGCCCTCCCCCGCCGGTGACCGTTTGATTTTTTATAGAGGTTGACTCACCTTATAGAGGCCTACAAACATTTCGTATTCATCATACAACTGTCTGTCCCTGACAGGATTCGAACCCGGGACCTCTAGCTTCATAGTCCGGGCCACTAACCACTAGGCTATCCGGACGTCAGCCGGTTTGAAGGATTGGTTCTCGTTAATCTACATACTGTATTGTGTACCGTTTATAGTACAATGTAAACTTACCGCAAGTACGCCAGGCTTCCGGGATAGTCCGAAAGACGGATGGCTGGATCTATTGTAGATTTAGGACGTTACTTATTATCAAAGCCAAACAGACGAGAATACATTAGCAGAAAGGAAAAGTCCAGCAAATTTACATACATACATACACATACACAAAGCACGTATATATCCCTAACGGGGTAGACAGAGCCTGACGCAACAAAACCTAAAGGCCACGTTTAGCATGATTGTAGGCGTATAGGTGGAAAAAGGAATCAAAATAGTGATGGGTTGCTAGCCGCATCGCCTATAACATGATTCCTAAGAATTTCGCCCATTCCCTCGATGGGCTTTTACCATCTCCGCGGGACGAGAAGCAACTGGTACATTCTATGTTTTTTCTTTACTCCCAGCCCAGCATGGGAGAACCAGCCAATTTAAAGTGCAAAAAATGGCAAATGAGAAAAATTATATAATATCTGGGGATAGTTCTTCTTCTTCTTTGTGGCGTATCAAGTCGTTATAGCGGCAACTTCGCCAATGTCAAAGTAACAAAAATGCAATTTAAAAATCTTGTGACAAAATGTCGGCAACGTCGTACGGTAATACGGTCACAAGACCCCCCTCCCCCCCCCCCCTCCCGTTGGGCTCTTAGTCAACGGTCAATGGTATCTTTCATAACTTCATTAGCCGATGCCCAGGGCGCACCATGGGAGTTTGTAACTGTGTCGTACAGACACATCATTCAAACAGAAGACGCTTAGCGACAAAAATTCGCATAGTAAGGTCACGTTGCTAGTAACAGGTAGAAAAATTCGAAGACTACTGCTATGGGTGGTGTAGGGGTATAACACGCGTCACGGAATGACGGCCAGCTTTACTTTTCGGGGTGCGAGTCGGGTTGCCTCCGCGTGTGATCAAGAGCTGCGGTTCGTGTTTGGATCCGTCCGAGAGGAAGTGCAGTGCTTGTTCCGGTGCACCCTGGGCACCGGTTAATGATTTCCTGGCGGTCTCCGAGGGATATCATTATCCGTTGGCTAAGAGCCCGACAGGGGGGGAGGGGTCTTTTGACCGTGTTCTACCGTACAACGTTGCCGACATTTTTGTCACAAGATTTTTGAATACTGTATTTATTACTTTGACATTGGCGGAATCATCGCATGGATTGATTGGGCCATATTAAAAAAAAGAAGAAGAAGAAGCTTTACTTGTCGGATTTTTCTGTGTTCTAATTTTCAGTGACATTTAGAATTTAAATTACGAAGTTTACTAAAAAGAAGAATAATTCTTGATTCAATTGATAGTGCTCTGTTTAAGCTTTACACACAGTGCAGAGGGTATCCCCTTATTTGCTATAAAATCAATGGCTATAAAATCACATTCTATAAAACCATTTGCTATAATGATTCACTTTCTATAAATTCAGATGCTATAATCATTGCTTGCTATAATGCTCACTTGCTATAACACTTAAATTCTCTAAAGTTACTTTCTATAAATTCAAAATCTATAACATTCATTTGCTATAATATTCATTTGCTATAACATTCATTTGCTATAATATTCATTTGCTATAACACTCATTTGCTATAAGGATTAGATAGTATAACATTTGTTTTCTATAACTATTGAAATCTCTAAACTTTACTTAGGCAGCGGTACTACAACTGAAAAGTCGCGGAAAAGGGGGGTGTGGGGGGCAGGGCCCCCCACATGGGGGGCTCGGGGGCGCAGCCCCCGCCATTAGAAAAACACGTTACCAACATCCAATTTAAGACAGATAGGTTTGTTAGTTACCTTGTGTCCTTCAGAGCAGAAAATAGGAGCCCCGCGCAGCGGGGCTCTTTCGACCTCGCATTAGGATGCCTGGCTGAATTTAAGGAATCAGTAGAGGAAATAAAAAACAAATATAACAATAAAGAATATATTTATGAATCTTATTTACTTTAATTTTAAATTTGATGCTAAGGCTCTGAGAAAATCTAAGGGGCTGTGGTAATCTTCTTTGTTGTTAAGGATATTGTTTATTTTTACATCATGTGTGACGTAAATTCGTTTCTTCTTTTTAGCGGGTTCTCCACTCAAAATTGCTTCTTTCGTATTTAATAATGTGAATGTTATAGATTTTGAATGTTATAGATTATGAATGTTATAGAAAATAATCATTATAGAAAACAATTTTATAGATTTTGAATGTTATAGATTATGAAATTATAGATTTTGAATGTTATAGATTATGAATGTTATAGATTTTGAAATTATAGATTTTGAATGTTATAGCATGTGACTTTTATAGCAAATGAATGTTTATAGCAAGTGATTTTATAGCATATGAACTTATAGATTTTAAATTTATAGCTTTTGATTTTATAGCAAATAAGGTAGACCCAGTGCAGAGCCCAGATCAATTACTACGTGCGCCAGCGTTTCATTACGTGTCGCTAAAAAGTTTCCGCCCGTCCAAAAGCTCGCTGCTGCGAAACTTCCGTTGACAATATCTTTGAAAGCCTCTCTACAATTGCGAAGTTTGGAGCTTTTTGGCTCTGTGTAGTTGTAATTAAGCCTCTAACAAGCCTTGGGCTGGTTGTTTAAAGGAACTCCCGAATTCTATAACTACCGCAAAGTTGGACAAGAAGATCGTTTGTTATTAGGTACATGTTTGCATATTCGGAATTTACTGTGAATTTGGTGAGGTTATTAACATTACGTACGTTTACACCACCTGTTGCAGCAGTATCCCAATGAACAATAGTACATTATATCCCCGAGAGCGGTGAAATAAAGAATGCCTCAGATCGTAAGAACTTGTCGTCAATTTTTACAGCTTTACACCGAAACATACTTAAAAACGTAACGTCTTCCAAGAGGCACATCCTTATAGTCAGATGTAGCTGCTGAACAAATAAAATGCACCAAGAAACTCTAGCGGGAATAAGGCAAGTTGTCAAAGAAGCTTGTTAACAAGTTTTATACGCACCAGAACTGAATTCGCTTACCTGGAGAAATAGGAACTTGCGAGCGGCTTGCTAAAAAGGCGATCATTGAGAAATAGTTTTGCACATGGGAGTAGGATAAGAGTTTGATAGAAACAGTTCCGGTATACGTTGATAGATGGCGCTGTTCGACTTATTAGCGTGGTAACGAAGTGTCGCCTTGTGAAGAATACAAGCTCCAATCAACGTCACTAATTATGTTTTATCCCTTACCGAGTTCAAGAGCCAAGAGTCTTCTTCGTTTCCTTCCCTCATTTCTGAGGATCGTGAGCACATACGAACAGCTTTCAGTTTTTTTAGTCACATGCTGAGTGCACAGTAGCCTAGTTAAAAGACCTAAAGGCCACGTTTCGCGTATGATTGGGCGTATAGGTGGAAAGAGGAATCAAAATAGTGATGGGTTGCT
The DNA here is from genome assembly GCA_932294345.1 of Pandemis cinnamomeana. Classification (NCBI taxonomy): domain Eukaryota; kingdom Metazoa; phylum Arthropoda; class Insecta; order Lepidoptera; family Tortricidae; genus Pandemis; species Pandemis cinnamomeana. Next base: position 15,991,372 of record OW028705.1, read on the forward strand.
AGCCGCATCGCCTATCACATAAGTCGTAAAATTTACTCCCATTTTCTCGATAGGCTTTTACTATCTATAGATAAGATGGAGAAGATAAGCAGCGGGTACATTCGATGTTTTTTCTTTGCTCCCAGACCTGCATGGAAGCATTAAAACAATCGATCCTCAAAATATCCGCATCTGATTTTCTAGCACCCTGTATATAAAAATGAATTCCTATTTCCCTTGGTCACGGCATCACGCGGCTGGACCGATTTCGCTAATTCTTTTTTGTTGTGTTTCTGATACCGTTATAACAACAAATAGGTACCTACTAAAAAACTTTAAACTTTAAAGATACCTTAATCGAAACCGTCTTCCACTCTTTGATTTATTCCTTCCGCCTCGAACGTTTTGTCTCAAAGAATTAATTATACGAAGTCTATCGGCACTCGCAATTACTTTATATTAGATACAAAGAGCGATTCTGCTGAACGCCCTAGCAATTGTGAAACATCCTGTAGTCTAGTGATTAAATTATTTCGAACTATTCGTTGCTATTTGTTTTAATTTTACTACCATGACATTTTTTATCATGAAAGAAATCGAACCTGATATTTTTTTTATATTTTCAGTGTCAGCTAGTGAAGTTTTAGGCTAAACTATAATTCGATCAAACATTACATTAGGCCAAACGATTATTCGACCAAACGTAGGGCACCGCTAATGATTACAACCAAGATGTATATAACTGGATAACTAGAAATTTTGGAAGTTTTTTTTTTCGCAGATAATTAGTTATCTCTAAGGATTTAATTTGCCACAAAGATTCATCTACCCTAAGTTGAACCTTTAGAGTTCCTTTATATGCATAAGAAAAGACGTGGGAGCCTAGTGGTTTGACCTGTGGCCTCTCAAGCAGAGCGTCGTGGGTTCAAATCCCGGGCGCGCACCTCTGAGTTTTTCGGTATTTATGTGCGCAAATTACATTTGCAATTTGCCATGAGCTTTTCGGTGAAGGAAAACATCGTGAGGAAACCTGCACACATCTGCGAAGAAATTCAAAGGTGTGTGTTAAGTTCCCAATCCGCACTGGGCGCGCGTGGGAACTATAGCCCAAACCCTCCAATACACGGAGGAGGCCTATGCCATGAGGCACGCCGAATTACGCGACAGTTTAATAATAATCATTTTTAAAAAAAAAGGAAAAAAAAAAAAAAACAACAAAACATACTAAAATTGTAGCGAATTCGGAATAAAAAGGCTATAATAATAATAATAATTATATATGCATAAATTCGTTTTGGTACATAATGTCTTACCTTTTTTGACAATCTTACTTTTTACTTGTTATAAAGGAAAATCATACAGAGCCAAGTCGTTCACAACACCGGCTCCACTCACCATGAGAGTGCACCTTCGGGCTGTCAGCTCCGATGCATTAACTAGATTGATGCTCAAAATTACATATTCACTATTACAGAGAATGGAAGATTGGTTCAGAACGGCTGACGGTGCGATAATCTGTGTGCTGTGTGGGAGGCGGTGTTGGGATGAGAATCCACGGTGCAAGTAGACTTGACAGCGCCACTAGCGGCAAGAACATGTAACATTATAAACGTGTCCCAAAATTGTTCTGAATTATTTCAACAGATGGCGCTGTTGGCTTTGATTAAACACCCTTACATTATTTTGTAGGTTTTTGTATTTGTGTAGCTATGGCGTCAAAGGGGAGACTGAATTTTGATTCCAAAACGATGACAAATCATTGTAATGGTGTGGTCAGTTTAAGGGTAAATTTTTGCATAAAAAACGTCGTGAACGCGTTCACGTAAACGTCTCTCTGTTCTCGCCTCTAACTTTTTCGGAATTTCTGTGAGATATTACATTTAAAATTTACCATAAGCTTTTCGGTGAGGTTTGCACGTCTGCGAAGCAATTCAATGGTGTGTGTGAAGTTCCCAAACCGCCCTGGACCCGGTTGGGAACTATGGCCCAAGCCCTCTCATTTTGAGAGAACGCTTGTGCCCAACAGTAGGACGTATATAGGCTGCAGATGATGATGATAATGATGAATTTAACTATAAAAAAAGAATATGTCACCTCTTTGACGCAGTACACTTTTTACAAGTACAATAAAAAAACCGAAAGACGTATAGACGTAAAATCAGAACACATTGAAAAATCCGAAAAGTAAAGCTATGGTTGGGAATCGAACCCGGATCCTCGTCATTCCGTGACGCGTTGCTATGCCTACACCACCATAGCAGGTAGGTAGTCTTCGATTTTTTCTACCTGTTTAGGAGGTGGTAGTTAGGTATGTGGCAGTAGTTAGGGGTGGTAAATCAAACTAAATTGACCACCTGCTCATAGATTCTGGAATAATTTTAGAACACCCAGTGTAACACCGCATAGCAACAACAAAACCACAATTCGGCATTGCAATCTTCCCCAAATTGGGTCCCGTCTCGTCACCATGTCCAATTGCCATTTAACAATTTAATCCTTTTAAGTCGGCGGCGGACTGCGGCGATTGAGCACGATCCACTGCCAGCATTTCTAATACGAATACCTTTACCTTTTGTAAAAAAAAACAAGATTGATGCCGCAAATAAAATTACATCGAAATAAATCTTTACATAGGTATATTTTATGTCATTGATTAGTTCCCGGTCGGTTTTATTCTTGTTTCTCTCAAAATTGGTAGACAACTTTTTTTTGCACATCTATATAGATGACATAGCAAACTTCATTTCGCCTTAGAGCCAGTTTCAGAGATGGCGTTGTATGCAAAATATTTCCTCACTTTGTCATTAATTTTTCTCATTTTTTACTAGTTATTCTGCTATTTGGGGTGGAGACAACTTTAACAAATCAAAGATCATAAAAATCTTGTGTTATAAATGTTATAACCTGACTTAGTCTTATCGCGATTATCTCAAAAACGGTTAACATTTAGATTAAAGCAGCTTAAAAATTATCTTAATGAGCTTCTGACCACCTGTACAATATCTGCATCGACCTTCAGGTCACCCTGTAAACTTATAGAAGCAAAGATATATGGTCTAATATGGAGCACACTTGCCTAGCAAATGGTCATACATACATACATACATACATAAATCACGTTTTTATCCCTTACAGGGTAGATAGAGCTTAAGGTAACGTTAGCGTAATTGTGGGCGTATAGGATGAAACGGGAATCAAAATAGTGATGGGTTGCTAATCGCATTGCCTATAAAATGATTTCTAAGATTTTCGCCCATTCCCCCAATGGGTTTTACCATTTACGCGGGAAGAGAAGCAACTGGTACATTCTGATTATTTTCTTTGCTCCCAGACCTGCATGGAAGAATGCCCACCCTTCATTTGAAGACGGCCAGATTTTAGCGTTCGAAGAACACAGACTCAAGCAGAGAATCCCGTTCCTCAGTGTCAGTAGACCTGTCGTGCGTAAACCTCACACAACTTCATGTTACCCATTAACAAAGCGGTCAGTTGCAGTCATTGACAGAGGGGAAAACATACGTTACTCCCTCTAGCAATAAAGTCGTATTTCCCACCGAATGAGACGACAATTTAATACGCTAGGAACCAGCTACTTTCAAATAGATATTCATAACGACACAATGTTCTTTTGAAGGAACGGAATCTCAGAAGTTTCTTTACACTTCGTCATTTCTATAGGACACGAAGGGACTTAGTAGAAACTATTGCCTACCGTGAATACTGAACTTTGCTAGATCGTAAATTTACCTAAGTGTACGCGTTTGCAATGACGACATGGTAACATTATGTTGGTACTTTGTTTAGTTTATAGACCTACATGAATGCTACCCAATAGCGTCCTACTTAAAGGACAAATAAATGTTAACTCGAGGTAAATTACGAGCTCGAAACTAATATTGGCGATGGAAAGGATTTCTGCGCACTAAACATAATTTAGAACAGCCATTGTCTGAGTATTGGCGAACTTTTAATGAAGGTAAATTGATGTACAGGCTCAGGTTTATTGTTCGAGTTTAATCATTCAAAACTTACATCGTTACTAGCGAACAAGAAAACGTGGCTCGAATAGTTTAAGAGTAAACGAAAAATAAGTGTTTAAATTAAGAACATCTCTCAAAGTCACGCAGAGAGCTACTCGCGACACAGACGCGGTATTCAATTCTAACACGACCGAAATATGATAACAACAATAGTTCTTTATGACACTTCACGTTTTAGGTTATTTACACCGTAGTCACTTCTACGTAAGGATCACAGTTCCATTCTATAACAGAATAATTGGACCACACAAAGTTCCCCTTGATCGATAGCGGCGCTTCTAATGCCAAATACAGTATAGCTTTAGCACCTTCTTGGAACACTTTCACCATTTTTCTGCTATCTTTACTATTCAGGCTGCCAGGGTTTACACAGTTGATCACAATGCCTTTGCTGCTCCATTCTCGATGTTGCAAAAACGTGACAGCATTCAGCGCTACTTTGCTGACCGCTTGCACACTCAGACCCCAACCCTCAGTCTTTTCTATACCCCGTCTACACGCCTCCTCATAATCTTGCATGACCGCCACCAACTCATCTTCACTTAAATTGGGATCACTAATTCTTCTTCTTATAGCTTCATTCTCAATCGTAGCTAATAAACCAGCTGGTCCAGACACATTCACCACTCTCGCATTTTCTTTCAACAGAGGATAGATCAGCTTTCCGAAATTGATGTATCCATAGAAGTTGACACTCAAAGTTCTTCGGGCTCTCTCCACGTGTGATAGTTTCTTCTCGGTCTGCACGTAGTCCGTGTTGTTTATCAACAAGTCTATCCTTTCTTCTTGGTCTTGAATGTGGTGCCTGAAGTTTATTATGCTTTTCGTGTACGTTATGTCCATGCGATAGTAGTGCAGTTGCGCTCCGTTGTTCTCTAGGTTCCGCAGTATGTTGTATCCGATTGATTCGTCATCTGTTGTGAAGTATACTTTTCCCTTGTAGGTTGATGTGAGATTTTTTAATACTTGGTAGCCGAGGTTGCTGTCGGCGGCAACAACGACGGCTACGTTGCTCATAGTGGCTGCGATGTGTGTGCCGTTATCACTGTTATCGGAGGCCATCGGATCCCGGCGCCGCTATCGCACGAGTGACAGGTGACCGTATTGTGCAAATATGATAACATTTTTCAGCGTTCGATAAAGAGATAAGATGATGTGATGCTGGGGAAAATTCGGAACGTGATATATTGACAGGCGGTAAGTAGATTTGATGTCATTCTTAAGTCTTAGCCAAGATTTAAGAATGATATGGAAAATACTTTTTTTTTTTGTTAAAAATCTCGTGTGAATACGTTAGCTAGTTGCCTTGAATGCTAACAACTTTTGTTGCATAAAAATGTTTTTTTGGAAATTGACTTGTTTTTAAAGTTTTTACATTTTTGCGTCTATGAAAGGGTTGCGTAACACGGTCGCTAGATAACATTCCATATTAGATTAACCTATATCGCTTATCTCCGTTAATAAGCATTTCAATCACACCTTACGCTTATCGACTTGGATTTTAAATTACTTGTAGATAATCTTTAACGTGTTAGCAGTAGCACAATCGGTCATTATCAAGATTGCAATGCGGTTGTGTATTTATAACATTAATTTCTCACAGAGGATTAAATTATTTATACATTCCATTATTAGGTTTGTATAAATTATAGTGACCTTAAGTATATAAGCATAGGTAAGGAAAGAAACCGACAGATATTTCCATTGTAATTTAAATATTTTTATGGGAAAAACATGGTTTTTGTTTTATGTAAAATATTCTGTACATCTGTGATATTTTCGAGTCGATTTTTGAAATCATTTATGTTGATATATAATTTGGAATTGGTAAAAATATATGTATTGAGTTCGTAGTATTTATACTTCGTTTTTTAGCATCAGAGAAAAGGTAAAGAATCTTGATATTATGTCTTTTTATCGACAAACAATTAAAAAAACCAACAAGTTATGATTTAAAATGATAAAAAGGCATTTCAAAATTGTTTACCTTCTTTCTAATTCTAAAAAAACAAAGTACAGTAGAGTACTAAATTACAGCTCTAAAACGTTTTGTCAACCAGTCGAAAATTTCATCCGAGCTGCAGTTTTATACCAAAACTGATATTTCAAATTATATTCGGCGGTGCCTGGGCACCCGTGCTGACACCACAAATATTTTTACATTCAACTTTTTGAGGCATAAAAGTCAGCTTCAATCAAACGATTCCCCTAAAAAACGGCACAACATCGTAAACAAATCCACGAGATATCTTCCAAAACATGATATAGATACACTGACATATATATACATACAATGCGGATTTACAAAACTTATTTATAGGTCATATCCAGTTACGATACGCGAACTCTGTTCAAAGGAGTCTATAAATATTTATGGCTCCTTTCGAATCTGGTAGACTGTGGTGTCGCGTATTTTTCAATCTACTTTTACGCACAACTCAGAGAGGGCGCTGATGTCAATTGTGAAACTGTAATGTTAGAATAGATTGCGGATTTAGGTCAAGTGTGATTGTGTTTTTATATAAATGTAATGTTTCTTCGAAATGTATTCCCGTGATCATGATCAGGAAGTGAATGTGGAATATGTTGTTTGTTGTCATATAACAATCAAGTTTCACATTGACTTTCCGTTTCATCGTAGTTTATTGTGTTTTGTTTTTTATTTAATGCCAACTTGCTAAACGAGGCCCCGTAAGCGATAAAGACATGTATGTATGTACGTGTACTCTCGTAGAGGAAGTAGACCACCCAGCTGTTTCTTGTTCTACAAAGCTCATGGTCCAGCTCCAAGAACATCCTTCGGATTTCGGTTACGATCGGTTGATTCAACTATCAAATCCATGAGTAAGCAAGACAGCAAGACCGCCTCGAAGGTCGTTTTAAATACTATCGCACTGTACTATCAAAATGGAATTTAAAACGCATTACTTCACCCATTACTATTTTGATTTCCCTTTCCACCTATACACTCACAATCATGGTAACGTGGTTTTTAGGTCTTGCTACCTCCGACTCTGTTTACCCCGTAAGGTTTAAAGACGTGATTTAACTAACTGTCACGTGACCTTATTACTATGCGAATTTTTGCCGCTAAGCGTCATCTGTTTGAATGATGTGCCTATACGACATAATTACAAACTCTCGTGGAACATTTACTGCTAACCAGGAACGAGAGAAGGCGCTGTTTTCCAAATAATAGGTACTATCAGATGAATCGATTTTTTTTACTTCTTGGCTTTTAATCTGTTTCAGTTATAATTGTATTTGTTTGGTTATTCTGGAAAATGTTTTAAAAGCTTCTTTACATTTAGTTAGTGACCTAAACAGTTCAAGTATATTAGGCGTGACGATCTACGTACTCGTAATATACAGTGAAATAATTTGTTCCATGTCCGTCAGAGGGGCTGGTGTCTCGGCTAAGTTCTAAATAGAAAAACTTACGTCATTAGTGCGCCGGGCTATACTAGACGTCAGCCAGGGTTGCCACACGACAGAGAATTCTTTAGATGTGTGATAATCCTGACTTTGGTATGATGACGTTAGGTATTAATATTTTTTGATATAATCTCCTCAGGATAGCGTAATGCCTAATTGTTATCAGCCTGGGGCGTACTAAGATTGTATTTTTAGAAATTGTCATGGGCTGCGACGTTCTGCAATGGGAGAAAAGCCGTTGGGGCTAGCTAGTGTTCTAATTATGAATAATTTACGCTGCAACACGTACATAATACAAGGTTTCTTAAAATTCCATGCTGGTCTGGGAGGAACGAAAATACATAGAATGTGCCAGTTGAGTTGCTTCCATTCTCGCGCGGGAATGGTAAAAGTCCATCGAGGGAGTGGGCATAGGAATCATGACTTTTATAGGCGATGCGGCTAGCAACCCATCACTGTTTTAATTCGCCTATCCACCTATACGCCCACAATCATGCTAAACGCGGCCTTTAGGTCTTGTTACTTTAGGCTCTGTCTACCCCGTAAGGGATAAAGACGTGATTTGTGTGTGTTCTTAAAATTGTTACAGAATATTTGAGCAGGTAAGTTTGAATTAATAGCCCTGTTAATGTTTTTTAGAAACTTGTAATTTGAAGTAGACAAATGCTTCCATATTATCAATGTTTAAAGTCAACTGCTCCAAAGGGGGACTAAATTTTGAAGCAAAATTTAAAAAAAAAACCTTTGTAAGGTGAGTCAAACCAGTGTTGTTATGGATATCCATATCCGTAACCGAAACTATCGGATATCCGAAATAAAAAAATATCCGTAACCGTAACTGAATCCGATATAAAAGTTTTGGATAGTTTCGGAAAGGGCAGAGTCTAACTAAATACTACTTAGTAAATATGACTCGTCGTGACAAGTTTTTGTTTTTGTTTTCGCCCGGCCGGCAGACCAGCCGCGCGCGCGTTTAGTCGTATTGTATTTCATTTTACAGTTCCTTAAAAATTTAATATCCGTAACCGAAACTATCGGATAATCCGAAATAATTTAATATCCATAACCGTAACCGAAACCGATATTATATTTCACCAATATCCATATCCATATCCGGATCCGAAATTATATATCCGTAACATCCCTGAGTCAAACTAACCGAAAAACCTGTTGAAATATTTCCGAACGAACCTAAGACACCTTTTTTAACGATGTAAAACTTAATTCTCCTTTTTGGCACTGCAGTTGATTAAGAGGGAAATCCTTTGGTGTACAAGCCTGACATTTTTGGCGTCGCTACCACCTGCTTTTCATCGTGTCTAATAAAGTAACAATTAATTTGGTGCCAAATCTTTTGAGGCATCATCGGGATTCCGAGAAGTTGATGTGGCAACCCTAGTGTTTGCTGAGCGCCGGCGCTTCGTAAAAAATGTGGCAGCTAATGTCTTTTGTAAGACAGGAAAATTAGCCGCCGTACAGCACCTTGCTTAATTGTATGCACGGTAAATTAAAGGGTAGTATTTTTATGACATTCACTGCCGACGGGTTCTCGAGTTGAGACTTAGAGTTCAATATAGTCCAACATAATCGACCCCTTGTACTATAAGGCTTATAGGATCATTCGCGTGTCCATGTATTTTGTCTTTTTGAAATTTAGTTGCATTGGGGTAAACTCGAAATTGGGGGAATATCGAAACTCGTGGATATCCACGAAACGGGGAACAATTGCATAATCTAGCAACGCTTACCTAGATGCTCCTATTTTTTTTGTAATGTGAATATCCTACTTCCTACTAATATTATAAACGCGAAAGTTTGTAAGTATGGATGGATGTTTGTTACTCTTTCACGTAAAAACTACTGAATGGATTTGGATAAAATTTGGAACGGAGATAGCTGATACTCTAGATTAACTCAGACAATTTTTTATCCCGGAAAATTGCATAGTTCCCGCGGGCAGCAGCTAATATTTAATAAAATAGGCCAAAATTGACCATGAATCAAAGGTGCCGAGTGAACAGGGCGCTCGCGCACTCTATGAATAAGGTTCTTGGGTAAATCCGAAACTAGCCCACGATATATTAATACGTAAGTAATCCGTTGCATAAATTGGGACTGAAACTTCTTCAGGTACCGAAAATCCTCATGCATTTATGCATGCTCAGCTAAGCTCTGACAACAGCACTGGTTTGCTATTCCAGAATATAACTAATAACTATAAGTTTAGCGATGTTCCGGATATCCGTATCCGAGAGAAAAGAAAAATCCGTATCCGTATCCGTGTCCGTTACTTTTCACGCGGATCTTTTACGGATCTTTTACATATGATTAGGTAGAATTAAAATAACTATAAAATTCCATTCTGAGTATTTTTATTTCTTAAAATCAAATATTTTGGCACCTTTATATTGCAAACATTTATCGCAGTAAGTTACCATACCAATACTACGTAACTGAAATAATCTTTATAATGAGATCAATATTATAGCAAGTTATAACATCACTTTTATGACAATGAAATAACTAAAACTTATTTTTTTATAATTATAAAGAGATCATTCAAATATAATGGAAAATTATAAAATCACTTTTATAAGTATGAGATAATAAGAAAACCAAAAAAATATTTTAATAAAATAAAGATCCGTATCCGTATCCGCGGATCTTGACACTAAATATCCGTAATCAGATCCGTATCCGCGGATAGGTTTACAATTTTAACGATCCGGCACATCACTAATAACTATGCAATGGCGGCAGAGTAATGCGTTTAGAGAAAGACGTATGATCTTCATCATAGTACATACGAAATATTTCTCATTTTTCTTGTGTACTTTAAGAGTTATTTCTGAATCATTCTAAAAGGCGAATAAAAATAGTGATGGGTTGCTAGCCACATCGCGTATAACATGATTCCTAAGATTTTCGCCCATTCCCTCGATGGGCTTTTACCATCTGCGCTGGAAGAAAAGCAACTGTACTTATATGTTTTTTTAATTAAAACAAAAAAATCTTGAAACAGACAGGGATGTTGTAAGTCAGAACCCAATCCCGTGCTAAAACATTCCAAAACAAAATGAGGGCACATTTACACCAAACTACGTCTACTTACATTGGTCAGATTACGAAATCGAATTGTCGAATTTAAACTAGACGCGTTTTCATAAGTACAATTTGGTTAAGTTTTTACATAAAATTATCTATGCTCCTAAGTTTCTTTATACCAAAGTGAAAGACCCAGAAACCATGGGACTCTAACAAAGCATAAATATAAAATGCATTCAGTTTAATGTCTCTGCGCGCTATGAGATCATTGTTCAGCCAGTCGGCTATGAACTGAGCATGCGCTATCTGTTTACCATTGCGCGGAACTAACCTCCTGCCTCCTGGAATTAACCTTGCCAAGAGCTGCCAAACTGCGTTTTTAAGTGTAGTAATTAAAGTTGCCAGGAAAAAAATACCTATTTTATGATTTAAAATGAGAGTCGAAATTCAAAAATTGGTTGTTGCTGAAGAGAAAAATAAAAGCACTGTCGAATCAGCTCGTTCGGTTCCACATAAAGCGCCAATACACGATGTGATATTGCAAAAATTCGATAGTTTTTTTTAAAACAAGACCAAGCTGAACGCCGAATGCTGCCAACGGAAAATCAAAGTACTGGCCACTTTTTTTCTTTTTAAACTACCTAACGTTCGAAATGCACGTGATCTAGCGAACTTTTTAAAGCAAGCCTCTACGAGGCGCTGTCAGGCGGCGTTCCTGTAACTGGCATAATTCGTTGGCAACCGTCACTCAATCAGGCGTGAGTTCCGACTGCAAGTCACACCGGAAAAATGGCATGTGCCAGTCTGGCCGACTTTGTGGAATGCGGTCTGCAGCAGGGTTGAATACAGCTGGATAACGCACAAATGCAAAATGCAGCATTTTGAAAATCGTACTAATAGGTACATAGGGGATAAACATATATGAACGTTACCAAGACGTCAAAAACATTTAAACACCTTTATGCGACAAACAATAAGGTCGATGACACATATTTAACATGATGGCTGATCGTTATGCCCTCGCCTGTCACAACAATGTCGTTGAACTGTAAACATTTGCATCAACATTACGAACAAAAACAACGTAGAATAACACATGTCGAGAAACAACATTAACTACAACGGAAAATTATTACTTTGACAGTTAACCGTTCCGTTGGCCACGGTGCCACGGAGGCCCGAACGTGCCGCCGTCGTGCACGAGACACGTTCATTCCAAATAAAAGTTGTTTACGATGGTGCAGCGCCCAGGTGCGGCACTCAATAATGCACGAATGCATTGCATTGGTGCATTTACGTGCAAGGACACGTGTTAATACCGTGGCGTAAAATGCCTGTAGCCGTAAACTTTCGGGGCCGGTTTGGTCTTTTCCAGTTTTTGAGTGAAAAATGATGGAGAATTGTAGTTTAAGCGAGCGGTTTATTTTTAAAGAAATGTTGGGGTGTTTCGGCGTGTGTCGCAGTGTTTCAACGTGAAAAAGTCATGTTAACATAAGAAGTTACATGTATATTGTTATGTTAAGTTAACGCACCTTGTTTGTTTGTAGAGAGGAACAGTGGTTGGAACAACAGAAATGATTCTAAAAATTGTTTCACTGTTGTTTACTGCCACGTTGGTATCACGCGAGTCGGGCTCGACACTGAGGGTTCCGTACCACTGTACAACAAAACGTTTTTGACCGTTCGCATAATTAAATTGGTAGGTAATAAAAAAATGGCAAAAAAATCACGTTTGTTGTATTGGACCCCCTTAAATAATATTTTTATTATGTTTTAAGTACATACTTGTTGTTATAGCGGCAACAGAAATACATCATCTGTGAAAATTTCAATTGTCTAGCTATCACGGTTCACGAGATACAGCCGTGACAGACGGACGGACAGCGAAGTCTTAGTAGACAGCTTCGCGCTACGTTTTCTCATTAACCTTTTCGGCGCCACGTCAAATACAAGAGACGTCACCCACACGCCAGACGTCTTTATTGCGATGCCTTAAATTGAACCTAAACCCAATTGATCGAAGGCTGCTTTTGCATTGAAGTAATGGACGTATATACAGGTCATTGGTGTTGAACCGGTGCTGATATATGTGACGTTGGCGTTGAAAAGGTTAAACTGCGGTCTTAGCAATGCGTTCGAATCAGAATTTTGAAGTTCATCAAATGATCAAATTTTATTGGTATATTTTTATTGGTTCCGGTGTTTACAAAGGCACTACGACTACGGGTGTCAAACTGTTAAATATTTTTTATAAAACATGTCTCACAAAGGGTTTATGGTTTAGATAATCACTACATAGTATAAAACAAAGTCGCTTTCGCTGTCCCTATGTCCCTATGTATGCTTATATCTTCAAAACTACACAACGGATTTTGATGCGGTTTTTTTTTTAATAGATAGAGTGATTCAAGAGGAAGGTTTTATCTATAATTCTACGCAGACGAAGTCGCGGGCAGAAGCTAGTACTGAATATAACAGCTAAGTAACGTCATTATTCTTTGATGTATCTACTGTCACGTATCACAAAAGGTATTGGTGTCGTCTGATGCCCCCTAAGCTTCAGCAAACAGGTCAAAGAGCTCTAAGCCACAGAATTAAAAAGCCTTAATTCTACCAAAATCAAATACATCAAAGGCTTACATGTAAACAGAACAAAGGATATAAATCATACCCGAGTACAATAACGTAAGTACGCAGATTTATGAGGTGAAAAGTGCCATATTTAATTCTTATACATAAATCCTTTCACATTACGTTCGGACGTTTTCACATGTGTTTTTATTTTAAACAGCCGATTAAGAGTTGTTCTGCAGATAACAGCCATAGAGAGCCACGTTTAAATATTGAACCCTAAAAACCAGGGCAGTGGGTTGATACAAAGTTGTTCAGGGTAAAAACGAACGGATGTAATGGGGAGTATCGTTTTTTGCTCACCAGTTGGCGCCACTGTTGACTAAAGTCCAGATTCATAGCTGTCAAAGGCGACTTTGTAAGATCACAGATAACAAAGTTAATCTTGAGTCTCATTAAGTTTGTTAATTATAAATGAGTATCATCAAATCGTGTAGCTATGCCGCGATGTTGTGCAGTTCCGTTTTGTTCGGAAAAAACCGCTTTCAACGCGTTCACATTCATCGCCCATATTTGCGATAATTTTTCAACAGGTAAATGAAATAAATTATAATTTATGTTACGAAGCGCGCCGAAACCATGGACCTCACGCGACACTACTAGCGCCTCTAGTAGCAAATTCATAAGCGATAGCCCCCATTGTGTTCTACTTTCGTCCTATACCTAGAGTTCGTTATAAAGAAATGGTAATCGTGACTATGACTCTACTGGTAAAGACGAGAAATTCGCCCTTTTGTGTGGAATTAAACTTAGCTTAAAACCCAACGAGGGAATAAGTGGAAGTCTTAGAAATCGTGCAATAGACGATGCGGCTAGCGGCCCATCACTATTTCGATTCCCGTTTCCACCTATACCCCCACAATCATGCTAAACGTGGCTTTTAGGCCTTGTCATCTTTGGTTCTGTCTACCCCGTAAGGGATAAAGATGTGATTTAGGTATGTATGTATTAAACTTAAATCCTTGCCGATATATTACTGACTGTGGAATTTTATCGGCAATTTTACTTTTCAACTTTACTCAATAATTACTTAAGTGCCATTTAACATTCCGCTGTGTCACGTATATTATTTTAACACTAACTATCATTTGTATAACGCCAACTGAACTCTAAAACAGCACTTTATTTAAATTCAGCCAACTTCTGAAACTTTAAAACAACGCCCTCTATATTTTGAGGAACAAACAAGCAAGAGTTGCGGGAACATACGTTCATTATGAGTAGCGATAACCGCGCGTCATGCGGCCAAGGCTTCCACAATGGTGAGCCAGTGCTGCGTCACGCGCCATCCCTAATTTATGGAGCGCCAGCGGCTCCCAAAGTGTTGAAAACTCAAACATGACCATAAACTTTTGCTGTAGGTCAAAAAAAAACAAAAAAAGAGTTACAGACCATGAGCTCTCAGAATGCCATTCTGGATTGTCTTGCTGTCTCCCTCATTTGGCCGATTTAAGTATCATTCAAGTAGAGAATAAGACAGCAAGACGATCCCGAATGGCATTCTAGGAGCTCACGAACTGTACTTCTACGTGATTTGCATAATTTGCAATTTTCACATAAATTTCACGTTATGCTAAACGTATTACGTCTTTTTACCTAAGGCTCTGTCTACCCCATAAGGGATAAAGACGTGATTTATGTATGTATAGATGTATCAAATTAAACGTGGTAGCTCGACAGCCATTCTATACATTATTAAATTCTGTAGGTACTTAATTTGATATCACAAAGTGCCGCCGAGCCTATACAAAGAAAAAAAGAAATATTTATTTCTCAACAACAATAATATTAAGCACAGGTTGTGTTCAAAGGAGCTTTATGTCTAACAGATAACAAAATTGTTACTTGTTTCAAAATAGGATTCCAACTCGGCTTATGTCGGAGCACAGGGTACACAGCAGTGGATCCATTAAACAAAACAAAACATACCACTCGAAAGTGGTGAAAAATTGTGCTGAATTTGAAATACAAGTAGCTTAGAAGACACAGCTCTCATTAATCTTGTGAACTAGTCAAAACTTTGATTAGAGCTGTAGTTTAGAAGATATAAGCTGATTTATACCACTTTCGAGTGGTATTTTCACACATATGTTTTCAAAAATCGGTCCCCAGCCACATATGTACATCGTAAGTACATCATAGACTGAACTGAATAAGTTTGGGAGCCACTGCGTTGCGCCGAAGACAATGGCAGCGGATTACGCTGGACATGCAGCGATGAGATAAAACAGATGAATAGCGCGGACTTTGACATGCCAATTTCGCGTAAAGCGAGTGTTACAGTGTCCTTAGAGTAAGTTTTCAGTCACAAAATACGTCTCGAACGCGTTTGCGTTAAAATAGCAACTACTATGAAAACGTGAACAGCGCCTCCAGCGGAAAGTTTGCACAACAAAGACTGCGAGTATAAGTTTTCGTGAACGCGCTCACCGTCGAATACGTTAACGCGGAACTCATCGATAGCGTTTGCTGGACGTTCTATGTTAAGTTCCAATCAGTGTTACCAATTCTAAATGGCTAGGTTTACTTTAAGTCAAAGACAAAAAAAAACTATGTTCACTGTTCATGAACTACAGCCTGGAGACAGACAGACGGACAGTGCAGTCTTAGTGGTAGTCATAGGGTCCCGTTTTTATCCTTTGGGTATGGAACCCTAAGAAAGAGTTAACCGTAAAAAAATGCTGCAAATGGCGCTCAGTCCGAGGTTTGCCTTTATTTTGTCATCAAGAGCATTTAAGGTTCCTATTTGCATATTTCAAGCATTGCTTTTGCACTAGCGTGGCAAAGGTATCAAAGTATTCCACCTCCCACAATAGGTTAAGTTTAAGAAATACTACAATACAAAGGTCTTTAAATCTCTGAAGCGAGACGGGTTATTGTGAACTGACAATGGGTCTACAGTAAACATGTTTACCTGGTGCCCAATGCATGACGACACTGAAGGAAACGTGGAGTATTAAAGTTACAGAACGATAAATAATACAAATTAGAACACATAGAAAAATCTGAAAAGTAAAGCTACGGCCGGGAATATTGGGGACGCGTGCTATACCCCTACACCACCCGTAGCAGGTGGGTAAGCCTTCGAATTTTTCTATCTGGTACTAGCTGTCACGTGACCTTGTTACTATGCGATTTTTTGTCGCTAAGCGTCATCTGTTTGAATGATGTGTCTGTACGACACAATTACAAACTCCCGTGGAACATCTACTGCTCACCAGGGACGAGAGTAGGCGCTGTTTTTCAAATGACATGTAACTACTATCAAATGAATCAAGAAGTTCTTGATTTTTTATGCTTACTTTTACGGTGTTTAATTTTCAGAGTGGTTTAGAAATTTAATTTCTAACGGTAAAACCGTAAAAGTAAACGTAAAAAATCAGCCTTCATCGACCAAAAACAGTCTATTGACAGGGAGCAACTGAAGCAAGCTCGTAATGTATAAAATGTTCACAAAATCGCGATCTAAACCCGCCTTTATGTTTTAAATGATGCAGTGTTGCCAGCCGCTGTTAAGTCGTAAGTTCGGCTGCACGATCTCGCGGGGACATTAATCACGAGACAAAGGGTTGCCAGCGATATTGTTGAAAGAACGCCTTTCATCCGCGCCGAGATATCTCGCTGCTTTGACGCCGTTCGAGTCACTCGTTTAAGCGTCTTCGTGAATATTTTTTGAATTTGGCACAATTTAATTTAAAATTTAATACTGGTTGTGTCCTCGTACCTTAGAAGATACAGGAAGCAATAAGTAATTAATGGGGGTGCGAGTCGAGTTACCTCCACGTGTGAACAAGAGCTGCGGGTCGTTTTCGGATCCGTCCGGGGGGAAGAGCAGTGATTGGTCCGGTGCACCCTGGGCTGTTAAATTATTGTAAAACATGTAAATCAGGGATTTTATCACAATGACAGAGTAAAAGACTGCAAAGACATTGACACATATCAATAACTAAAGTGCCGCAAGCTAGTCAGTCGCTAACAAGTTGATTGAGCTAACGATAAACGCAAATTTTGACAAATATGAAATTTTTAATCAATTTAAAACCTTTTTGATTTCGCCTTTGAGGTCACTAAGTCAAAATGACAAGACATAGCAATCCGTGATATAGAATTAGGTAGATCCCAGTCATCGATCTTGCTTATGTCCATGTTATTATCATTCATCGGCCAGATTCAACAGAGCATTAGTATGAATAGGGAAATATGTTGATTTCATGCTTATGTAAGCTTTTTTTGTATAGGAATTATTTTACTATACCCTGTTCAGTTTAAGGGTTAGTTTCCTTACTTCATTATCATAATAATATCGAATTAGGTAATGGTATTGCCATCAGTTATACCATTTTGTAACGTTTTTTTATGACTATTATTGGCTTTAAAAGCTTTAACAGGGGATTGAAGAAACTGTTTTTTTTATATTATATGAAATTCTATTCAATCGATATTGATCGGTATTGATGATACGTGCATAATTGTAATCAAATTATTTTAAGGGGTTATTGAAAAAATGTGCCAAAATAAAAAATATTCATGAATAGAATCAAAAGAACTACCCGCGCAGATGGTAAAAGCCCATCGAGGGAATCGGCAAAAATCTTAACAATCATGTTATAGGCGATGTGGCTAGCAACCTATCACTATTTAGATTCCCCATTCCACCTATACGCCCACAATCATGCTAAACGTAGCATTTAGATCTTGTCACCATTGGCTCTGTCTACCCTATAAGGAATATAGACGTGATTTGTGTATGTATTCAAAAGAACCAAACAATCACAAAATACCTACCCAATGTGTTTAAAAAATTAAAATATCTAGCCAGACGTACGAGTATTACTGGCATAAAACAAAAATCTCAATTCAAGCGTTTATTTCCGTACCTCATTCAGAAAAGAAAAAAGTTTTAATTGTAACGGCAACCCGTGGTCAGAGCACAATCGTTCTAAATTTAAAAACAAGCGTCCGAATTTCGCGCGCTAAGTTGCCGAACGAGGTGCTAAACGGCACTGGCTGGACACAACCATAAACTGACCGGGGGTCGCTGCTTCGGAATTTGAACTGTATGGCGAATTGTTTACGGTAGGATTTGAATTACGAATTTGTAGGTAGGTAAGTGAAGTTTTGTCAAGTTTTCAGTTAGGAACAAGTGGCTTGGGCTAAGGAGCCGAGCTGTAGAAAGGGAAGTGATGTCTGCGTTCCTAAAATTTAAATGGGTTTTTGAAAGACAGTATTTAGTATTTATATATAATATGCAATTGTGAATTTTTACTATAATACCAATGCTAAAAAATTACATTCTGAGCCTCCAGTGTAGTAAGCTTTAACACAAAAACGTCACATCCGCGTTCAAATATACGTCACAATTGCAGAAAAATTGGCAGCGCCACTTGCATATCGAAACGGCAACAAACTGTTCCTGTAATATTTTGACATCAAACGCGTTCGAAACATAATTATTTTGTGACCGAAAACTTACATTAAGTAAGTATACTGTTTCAGAAAAAGAACACTTGTGTACTTATTACAAACGAAAATTGTGTCAAACTACGCATTCGGAACTTTTGCGGCAGTTACTGTAACTAGACCAGCCCCCTATTTCACAAAAGCGACAATTGTCAGTGACATGTGACAATTCCGTTTACATTACAAACTCGACGGGTATCTACGCCGGTTGGCTTCGTATTGACCACGCATTGCAATTCGAAGTGTCACTTGTCACCGACAATTTTCGAATTGGTGAAATAGGGTATAGGGGTCGGCAAGTAGTTTTAGGTGGAGTACGAATACTGAGAGATAATTTAAACGATATCCAGAAAAAAGCATATACCTTATCTATGTATTAATTGATACTTTGCGTACAATACGTTCGCGGTCTGCAAACGCACCGTTCGCGGTCTGCAAACGCACCGTTCGCGGTCTGCAAACGGACCGTTCGCGGTCTGCAAACGGACCGTTCGCTGCCTGCAAACGGACCGTTCGCGGTCTGCAAACGGACCGTTCGCAGTCTACAAACGCACCGTTCGCGGTCTGCAAACGGACCGTGGTCCGCCTGTAACCATATTTACTACTCTTTACTGTATCCTACCGTTGCTGTAGACCCAATAGGCTAGTTTCATTTTACTATTTACTCCGCACATTAACATGCGAGATTGATGGCCGAGAATAGGCGCAATAGGTCTAAACTAAAATGATCAATGGGGAGAAAACTTGGAAAATCCTCGGCGTGTAGCTTGTCAATAATTGATAATGGATGACGTCATTACAGGGTGATTGATAGGAGAGTGCGACCGCCGCTCCGCTGTCTCTTTCGTGGCGTTTTATTACGGCTCCATTTTAATTTGTAATTTTGGTGACTAAAAGTTGTGAGACGTCTTGAGCGTTGGAAAGATCCTTAAGGGTCCGCTTTTGTGGGCGCGGAGCGGAGATAAGTAGATCTGCCGCATAAGTTTAGTTCGAATAGTGGTGATAGTGTTCAGTAAGATTAGGTATGTAAGTTGTTGGTCACAAAAGACGTCTGAAACGCGTTTGAGTTAAAATGGGAGTTATGAGAACATTTTGTTGCCGTTTCGATCCGCAAGCGACGCTGCCAATTACCTAATCTTTGCTTGTGTATGTTTTATTATAGTTTCTTGTTCAATAATAATTGTATACGCTACGCTGTGTTAGCCCTATGGTTTGTTATTTACGCTTCAACTCTGGGCCACTACGACCTTTGCCATGTTCATCGTTTTCCCGCGGGAATTATGCAATTTTCCGGAATAAAAAGTAGCCAATGTTTTAATCTAAGATACCAGCTATCTTCATTCCAAATTTTACCCAAAGCCGTCCAGTTGTTTCAGCGTGAAAAAGGAACAAACATATTACATTACACTGCTGCAACGCACACAACAAAATACTTATAAGTTAAGTCTAATGTGTAATGTCTTGTTTATCTTTTTTTTAATTGTTATTTTTAAATTTCTAAATGTCAGTGAAAATGAGAACACATAGAAAAATCCGAAAAGTAAAGCTATGACCGGGAATCGAACCCGGATGGATCCTCGTCATTCCGTGACGCGTGCTATACCCCTACACCACCCATAGCAGGTGGGTAGTCTCCGAATTTTTCTACCTGTTACTAACTATACTGTTATTTTTAACTTGATTGTGTGTATTGCAGTATCAAATAAACGATTTATCTATCTATCTATATTCACTCACTCACATCGTCACAAACTTTGGCATTTATTAGATGAAAATATAATGGCTTTTTTGCCGAAAGAAACTCGTAAGGAAATTAACGATTAGCCAAAATTATATCTGAAGTAAATATAGGTATTTTAATATTGTAAAACATGTAAAATGAGAGCGATTTCTTTATTCGTTGAAAACATCTCGAAGCCCGGCTTCCGACGAGCCGTCAGTCGCAAGCCCGCTTCAGCGTGTCCTCACAGTATTCCATAGAAAAGCTGAGGTAAGATTTGATTTTCCGGGACATTTTAAAAGCCCGGATGATTGATTGTCCCCGGGGCTTTTAATTACCTGTGTGAGGTAGTTTAAGAGTCGGGATCACGTTTAATTGGAGGTTTGGACTACACTTCTTTGTTTGATGAAAAGTAAAATAATACTGAATAAAGATTCTGAATTGGCGTTTCGGCAGAACTGAGTGAGTGTTTGCTGTTGTTTAGTTAGAGCTTTTGTCGCTTTATTATTAGAGGCTATTTGCTACAATTTTCGGGACGTCTGTGCCTAATATCAACATAAAAAGTAAATCAACAAAAAATCTTTACCTTGCTACTCCGCTACTTGAGTAGCGAAGTAGGTAAAGATTTTTGTTCATTGAAATAAACCTCCGCAAAGTAACACCTGATTCGATAAAAAGTAAATCCCTTAAGTTTTTTATACCACGTCGAGACTTCGGTCGCTAGGCATAACATCTGCCTGCAGAGAGATTTCGAATGTAGCAGTTGCTTCTCTTCCCGCGCAAATGATAAAAGCCCATCGAGGGAATGGACGAAAATCATAGGAACCATGTTTTATAGGCGATGCGTCTAGCAACCCACTATATTGCTTCTATTTTTCACCTATGCCCCCATAATCTTGCTAAACGAGATGAAGGTTATTTATTACCTTAGGCTCTGTCTACCCCGTAGGGGATATAGACGTGATTTGTGTATTTAAGTGTGTGTCGGTGACTATCAACTTAAATGGTTTTGTTTCATGTAGGAAAATCTAGTGCTGCTGTGGGTTGTTATAAAACATTAATACATACATACATACACTAATCACGTCTATATGCATTACGGGGTAGACAAAGTCTGAGGTAACAAAACCTAAGGGCCACGTTTAGCATGATTGTAGGCGTGTAGGTGGAAAAAGGAATCAAACTAGTGATGGGCTAGCCGCATCGCCTACCAGAACCTAAAACCTAATGCCTAAAACATTACTGTATTTAAAAATTGATTACCTTGTATTGCTACTCTATTTTAAGCTATTCTATTGTTTCATTCCTCTATATTTATACGCTATGTTTCTGATCGGAGATTAAACCCGGGTTACGTTACATTAGAACAGGGAGTAGCTGCTAGAGCATAAATTCAAATACCTGTTGCGTATACTTTTAGAGAAAATGTGAGCTTGAAAACGGTTTGCATTTTATACTGAACACAATGACATTACCTACACAGACAGACCAAAGAATGTTTGTTGTAAGAACTGGGGGTATTCGAAAAAGGCGAGTCTATAAAATTGAAGTTGCTTCTCTTCCCGCGTAGATGGTAAAAGCCCATCGAGGGAATGGGCGAAAATCTTAGAAATCATGTTATAGGCGATGCTTGCAACCCATCGCTATTTTGATTCCCCTTTCCACCTTTACGCCCACAATCACGTATTCATGCCTTACAGAGACAGAGCCTAAGGCAACAAGACCTTAAGGCCACGTTTAGCATGATTGTGGGCGTATAGGTGGAAAGGGGAATCAAAATAGTGATGTCGCTAGCCGCATCGCCTATAACATGATTCTTAAGATTTTCGCTCACTCGCTTTACCATCTGCGCGGGAAGAGAAGCAACTGGTACATTCTATGTTTTTTCTTTACTCCCAGACCAGCATGGAATAGCAAGAGCAATGATTCTAATAACAGCTTGAAAAGATTAATCTTCTACATTATGAGAGAAAGAGGGAGAGACATTTATTTACACACATTCGATTCACCTAGATATATAAAAGAAAGCAATACAATAAACAATACCTACCGAAAACACTTATTATTGTCTAAATGTATTTTTACACAATTTCATCCAGTCTGTTTAGGCAAACACACATCAAAATCTGTCCACATTTGACTTCCCCCAACATTAAACAAGTGGCTATAAAACAAGTACGTCCCGCCGTCGACTGTACCGAGAATCAATCTATCAGTGTCGACGAGCATTGTACGAGTTGATTTACTACCGTGATGCTGTGAAAACCCCTAACCGTTGAAAAAGCGCTAGTTGGCGCTTATACGATAAGACGACAGCGATGTGGAGTGGAACAGGCGCGGGGCGTTCAAATGCGCGGGTGGCAACACTGACAACGCCGCTCCGTTTTTAAATGGATATAGGTAGCGACAACCACGCCATACAACCAAATAAACAAAATATTTTGAAGGCTTTGCCTTGAACTGAGGAGTACCGATTTCGTCTTAATTACTATGGATTAATTGGCAGCGTGTTCTAGCGGTATTTATTTACAGAAAACTCTTCATACAAACTAGGCACATATTCGAGTGCGAGAATTTTGCGATTATTTAGCTATTTATTACGCGGGAACTACGAAATTTTCCGAAATAAAAGTATCACATGTATTAATTCAGCCAAAAAACAATGTGTATCAAATTTAATTTCAACCCGTCCGACATATTTTAACGTGACTCAGTAACAAACATACAAAGAGACATGAACGAGAGGCAACGTAAAAATGTTATCTTCCACTAAACGCGTCACCACCATTGCGGCATTAACCTAAAAGGTGTTTTAGCGTAACAAATGACGCAACTTACCGTAAACAACGCTGTGCATTGTACATGTTTTCTCATAAAAACACTCCCAAATAATAGACCGTGGTATAAAGTGTACGCTTTATTCCATGTGGTAACTCCATAACTCACCAGCTTGTAACAATAACTGGCAGCTCACAAAACTTTTCTAATTTCGAATTTCTTCCCAAACACTGCATTTATCATCTTTTGAAAATAGAACCATAATTATTTACCGTAAAAGGAAAATTAAATTTAACTCCTTACTCGAAAATAGAGTGGGGCATTGAATGAGTCATTAAAAACTTATTTATAGACGCTCAAAAGTGCATGGACCGATGTATAATCAACTCCGCGTATGAGCATTATAAAGTAGGTAATGGATTATGTTAGGCACTTACCGGCTTTCGTTTCGCCTAAGCTAGACTCCATTGGACAGCCGCATTATTGTAAAAAAATCCTGCAAAAGAAAAACATATCATATAGAATTCATCAACAATGCACGTACGTGAAAATTTAAAAATTTAATGTACCTATTTCTGTTTGTTAAAACCATTTTTTAATTCAGGTATTCGTTTGCAAAATATTGAATCAGTTTCAAAATGAAAATTTTTTTCGTGTCAAATTTAAAAAGTAAGCGTAAATCTCTACAAATTACATGTTTAAGAAGTCAATTAAAGTATCTTGCATCCAGCCCCAGAGGAGCCGCCATAATACGGGTGGTAGAACTTTAGCAACGTCTATCCGGATTTCAACCACTGTCTTACTAGCTAATCTGGTCGTTAAGCAGTGATTCCTCTGCTGTGTTTCGGAATGGATAATAAGATAACCGCTGTAATTCCTGACACATGAGGTATACCATCTTAAACCCCTAGGCTAGAAACGCATACTTTGGTGTAGCAGGTATTGGGTTCCTTGACACCCTCAAACTCAAACTCAAACTTTTATTTGCTTTGATACAAGATACAATATACAAGATCAAACCCTGTAGGGGTACTGCAAATATTACATTTTTAATGTACAAATAGTAGTACACACATACATAAATTACATTACATTATAAATTTTAACTGTAAACAAGTCTTCTTAATTTCTAAAATTTCTAAAATTCCCTATTTCATCATAAGAAAAGCCACATACATACACACACACATACACAAATCACGTCTTTATCCCTTACGGGGTAGACCGAGCCTAAGATAACAAGACCTAAAGACCACGTTTAGCATAATTGTGGGCGTATGGATGGTAAGCAGAATCAAAACAGTGATAGGTTGCCAGCCACATCGCCCATATAACATGATCCCTAAGATTCTCGCCCCATCACTCGATGGGATTTTAACATCTGCGCGGGAAGAGAAGCAACTGGTACATAATGCGTTTTTGCTTTGCTCCCAAACCAACATGGAAGAATAGCCCATGTTATTGTCAAAATCCAAACTTCCCAAGTCAGAATAGCCAGATTATGACTTAGTCACATAGGTTTACGCATGGGGCCCGCCGTAAAGCGGGCGTAAAAGGGGATGCTGACGTAAATTTACGTCGTAATAAAATAGTGCATGTTTACTGCTGGCAATATGCGAAGGTTATTATAACATCGTTTTACAGTCGCAGACGACCTGAGATCTATCGGAGTTAAGTCGTGTCACGTGGCGAACTTTATTGCCCTGTTGCTTTTCTGATGCCGTTACATTCATTATGTAAATTACGCTATTTAGATGTAATTTACAAATTGTTGTTGTGGAAACGTGTGTAGCGAATGCAGAGTTAACAATGCAGCTATTTAGTCACTAACTGAACTAACTAACTAACTGAGCTAACTGGTGATCTAGGGCTCTTCAAGGCTAGAGTGAATAGGCCTATTACTGAACCAGTGAGTTACACCTTTGACCTCATCTGCACCTTCCACCAAGTGAGATAGAGGTCAATCACTGGTCAGTTCGTAGTAAAAAAAAAAAAAAACTGGCACTTAAAACATGAAAGTCCAAAACACTCGAAACCTTTTAAAGGAGCGACCACACCGCTACGTATACGCAGTGTCTTGTCGCATGCGTCACGTTCTCTCACCGTTTCTTCGTACATTTTGTTGCGTAAACGCACCGTCGCCGTCTTTTACGCACTGGTGTGGCCGGACCTTAATACTGCGTCAAATACAGAAAGCTTACAACTCTCTAAACTTTAATTTGTCAAAAAACTAATATACTTATTTACTTCGTTGTTACTTTTCAATTTAAATAAACGGGCAATTTGTAGCAATACAGTCAATAATATTGTCAATATCATTTGTACATTGAATTATGCCTCTCCATCTAATCAGTCAAGAAACTCTGAACAATAAAATAAGAAAGTTTCTATCTGCGAGGCATTAATTGATAAACTTTTGCGCGGCTTTTTATGGGGCTCGCGATTTTGCGCCGGTTCGTTATTTGTCTTGGGCGAGTTCTGGAAGTAAGAGTCAATACTCTTATTTCGGATTAGCGGCGTAAATTACTTATTTACTTGGGATGTGATGCAGTATCAACAAATTTGGTTTGAGACCCAGAAAATGTTCAGTTTTGTTGTAACTTTGGCCCTTCTACGTATATATTCAAATGTTTAACCACAGGGGCCTTACCATGACTTCATGCGATTCAAATTCCGACTCAGTTCAGGTTTGAGCTGTTATTTTTAGTAGGTATGGATCTGACAGCGAGCGAACCTAAACTGGATCGCATACGAGACATCATGGTAAGGTAATTTAAGACTATCTGTTTCTATTTTTATTGTGATCTGTATGATTGGTAAATTTTGAGACAAATGAGAATATAGACAGACCGCTTAAATGAGTCCTCGCCCGCGCGGTGCAAGGGTGCGGGGTGGGACGACTAAGGGAACCGAGAGAAGTGCGGGCGAGTAGTGCGCCTGTCGCCCGCGCCTCTCTTGGCCATAGGCTCATATAATGCAGTACTTTTTTTAGCACCCACGAGAGGTTAATACATATTTTGCTAACAGACTTCAGAAAAAAACTATCTATTAACTGTTTTACCATTGAATATTTGTATTGTTTGATGCTAGGATATCGAAATATTCAGAGAAACGATGTTGATGATGTTGGTTGAAATGCAAAACCTTTACTAGACATAAAACCATTGGTGCAGACCTAACAACATACTCCTAACTATAAGGCATAGAAAAAGCTTAAAGTCGCTTTGAAAGCTTTTCCCAGCATAGTCCCAATGACCACCGATGCGAAATGAATGATTTAAAAATAACATAATTATGCAGTAGGCAATGTTGTAACTAGATTATAAAATGATCAAAGGTAGTGACAGTGATCGGGGGGCATATTTTACTTGTATTTAAGTTACTAGTTTTAGATACATTTTTGTACGTAGTTTTAACTTATTTCCTACGGTAATTTTGACTGGTTCTCGCGATATAGGCTCGACCTAGTGCGAGAACCGCTGCTAAACTTTAGTTCTTAATGTGTCAAGGTATCAGTTTCTGTGAATTTGTTATGGCATGTAAAGTATTTTGGAGATAAATGATTATCTTATCTTATCTTATTTGTTATGTTTTCTAGTAAATTCCTGTTTAGTTTTTCATAGAAAAATAACATTGATTTCTTCAATTTTTTAGTCCGCCACCAAACGCAAGAAGAGAACATTACATAAAAATAAATTTTACGTCCGACAAAACGGCAATAAAATAAATTTTACTGTGGTACAGTCGGCACTAGTTTTAAGCGCGTCATAAATGTGTCGGCTCTTGATACCACGGGTCGCATTAAAGTGGTATACACGAGGAATATTGAATGTTTATGCTATAGCTTTTAACTTCTTGCAGCTAGTAGGCGATGCTCGAGTTGTGACTTGGAGTGAATTTATGTGAAGTGAGGTCTTTTGACCGTGTTCTACCGTACAACGTTGCCGATATTTTGTCACATTTTTGACATTGATCGATGGGGCCATATTAAAAAAAGAAGAAGAAGCCTAGATAGTCTTAACGTCAATGTTATCGCTCTCCTGCAATGTTGCTCCGTCCTACCAAGCCTGGCTAAGTGGTTTAAAGAATCGACTTTCCAAGAAAAACGTCTTAAGACTGAAGCAAAGGAAGGAGATAGGTTTTTATTCGATCTAATCTCGCTAATGTGTTTGGATGCTTATAGAAACCACTTCGATATGGTACTGTTGCAATACGAAGGGAATAGCCTGGTTTCAGTTAAGTACATACACATATCACGTCTATATCCCTTACGGGATAGACAGAGCCTATGGTAACAAGACCTAAAGGCCACGGTTGGCATGATTGTGGGCATATAGGTGGAAAGGGGAATCATAACAGTGATGGGTTGCTAGCTGCATCGCCTATAACAAGATTCCTAGGATTATGTATGTATGTATGTATAACTCTTTATTGTACATAAAACACAAGAAAAAGATGAATACACTCCCAATATATATCATGAATATCGCCCAATTCTCTCGATGGACTTTTACCATCTGCCCGGGCAGAGAAGCAACTGGTACATTCTATGTTATTTCTTCGCTCCCAGACCAGTATGGAAGTGAAGTTATTTAACAATGGTAAAAGCCGAGCCGAAGAGTTCTGCTAAAATCAATTTATTTCCTTTCATAGCATTGTAGGGGAAACTTATTTTGTATTTTACACTCTCAAAACTATTTTTATAATGACATCCACTTTTCCTATTACTGTTTGTAACAAATGCCTCTAAAAAACGATTTATTGCCTTTCTATACATAAAGTAACAAGTACTTATCATTCACTATTTGACAAACTCCCCTAAAGTTGCGTTTGCGAGATGGCGCTACTGTCCCCCACAGAGCCAATAGACAAACTAGATTCATTTGAGATACATTTCTTACGGCCACGGTAAAGGCGACATCGCACTGCTGCGCACGCTGTGCACGGACTCGCTATAAATGCCATCCACGTGGGTCCATTGGTTCCGTGCGTAGCGTGTGCGTGCACTGCTGTGGAAATGACCGCCTACGTTTTGATACGGAGCGAATGTGTTACCCACGTGTCTAGCGTGCCCGTGCGCTTCACTATCACTACATAGTTACTACATAGTATAAAATAAAGTCGCTTTCTCTGTCCCTGCGTCCCTATGTCCCTATGTCCCTATGTCCCTATGTATGCTTAATCTTCAAAACCACACAACGGATTTTAATGCGGTTTTTTTAATAGATAGAATGATTCAAGAGGAAGGTTTATATGTATAATACATGCATAATATACCGTGCAAAGCCGGGGTGGGTCGCTAGTATAAAATAAAGTCGCTTTCTCTGTCCCTGTGTCCCTATGTCCCTATGTCCCTATGTATGCTTATATCTTCAAAACCACACAACGGATTTTAATGCGGTTTTTTTTAATAGACAGTGATTCAAGAGGAAGGTTTATATGTATAATACATGCATAATATACCGTGCGAAGCCGGGGCGGGTCGCTAGTATAAAATAAAGTTGATTTCTCTGTCCCTATATGTATGCTTATATCTTCAAAACCACACAACGGATTTTGATGCCGGTTTTTTCAATAGATAGAGTGATTCAAGAGGAAGGTTTTTATATATAATTCTACGCAGACGAAGTCGCGGGCAGAAGCTAGTTAATTATAAAATTGGCTTTTAGATGGCTACGGTAGATTGAAATGATGTTTAAACAGTGATTTAAAGCACTTCAATAATCTTTAAGTGTTTTATTACGGTAACTAGGATGAAGTTGCGCTGGCTCGGCTTGTTCCTCTTTTAATTAAGGTAATTGTTTTACGGACGCATCGGGCGGGAGCGGAGTGATTTCTGATTTATACAGGCTGCTAGTGCTAGACTTTAAGTAATGTTTCTGAGTTCAGCGTCGGTAAGTTTTAGCTAAATCATTAAAATTTTTGTTGCTTTTTGCCGTAATTTCGTACGCTCGAATGATGCACAATTTGTTTGTGCATTTCACTACTTTATTATTTTTATTGTACTTCTTTGCTGGTCTGGGAGCAAAGAAAGAACATAGAATGTACCAGTTGTTTCCCTTCCCGTGCGTAAATAAATAAATATGCTAGAAATTGGATTTTTCATTATGTATATTAAATCGAAAACCATTTCAAGATTAATACTTTTTAAATCGTTTTCTGAATTTACTTTATTTTTATTTTACTGTAATTAATTTATTACATGAAAAATATGTGTGGCAAGGGCAGAGGAAACTCTGACGTCATCAACCAAAATATTTTCAATAATTAATTTATAAAAAAAATGAAATTATAGTTTCTTATAGACTTCTTTATCCAAAAAAAATAGAAAAAGATAGGTATTTTTTTGACAATCCCAATTGCTTCTTCAAAGACATACTTAAGATCAACCAAAATTCTTTGTAAGTTATTCAATATTAGCTACACAAAATGGCAATCCTTAAATTTTTTACGGGTACGACACACGCTCAAGTGGAATTTCAAAAAAGATTTCCCAGGAACCTGAGGCTCCAGTAGGTATGAAGGCAATATCTTAGACCGTCTTCATCTAAACATAGCGTTAAGCAAACAGCTATATCTACTGTTCGTTGTGTGGGTAATGTAAAGCCGGTATATTGTTTTCAGTTGCGACTGGAGCTGATTGATTGTTTCCGCGGCACGCGAAAGGAAGAAAGAAACGACAGAGAAGGCAAATGGCTTACAATAGAATATTATTCCATGCAGTAAGCTTATTACCTCACTCGCTCGCAATCGCCATCGTGTTCATTTTGACAGTGCATGTATGGGCTGACAATTGGCATCGGAATTAGCTAGCTGTCACATTCATAGAACTGTCAAAATTAACAAGATGGCGATTACTAGCGAGTTAGGTAGTAAGGCTACTGGTCTGGGAGCAAAGTAAAAACGTAGAATGTACCAGGTACCATCGAGGGAATGGGCGAAAATCTTTGGAATGATGTTATAGGCGATGTGGCTAGCAACCCGTCACTATTTTGATTCCCCTTTCCATCCGTACAGCCACAATAATGCTAAACGTGGTCTTTAGGTCTTGTTACCTTAGGCTCTGTCTTCCCCTTAAGGGATAAAGACGTGATCTATGTATGTATGTATGTAAT
Organism: Pandemis cinnamomeana; assembly: GCA_932294345.1. Taxonomy (NCBI): domain Eukaryota; kingdom Metazoa; phylum Arthropoda; class Insecta; order Lepidoptera; family Tortricidae; genus Pandemis; species Pandemis cinnamomeana. The sequence goes on from OW028705.1 coordinate 16,021,575, forward strand.
ATTTTTTACTGTATTAAAATGTAGAATACAAAGATAGGTTAAAACTGCATATATCAAAATCAAGATCAAGAACGTCATCTTTTTTGAAACTACCTTACGGAAAGACCATCATCATCATCAAAATAAACGTGCCGCATAAAACTTTACTTTGTTTTCTTTCACAATTCAATTAAATTACGTCTTTATCCCTTACGGGATAGACAGACCCTAAGGTAATTACATATATAATTATGTATACCCTTCACTGTACGGGAAGTAACCCGTATTGCCTGCTCAAAAGTGTATTTAGAAACATATCCATGCAACGTTAGGCATTTCTGGAGGGGGATACTCAGAAATTCACAATTCAACGTACGTCTCCTACTCTTCCCTGCACCCTTTGCCAATGACAATTAATTTAAGCGGAAAGGCATCATATAAATGTCGAATGCCGGAGCTGTCGGAATGACTCTCCTATTGATATCAATTGTCCCAAGATATTAAACTGGCTTTTTAAAGTGTCACATCCACACCTCCCACATCATCCGCAGGAGCCAGGCGCCGACAAGGCACAATCGCTGGGCCTATCGATCTGCCTCGAACACGTCTAATCGACGAGATTGCCGGTTCCTTCCCTGTCTCACCGGGTCAACTAATAACCTTGTGCTTTGCCAAAGGCTCCAACATCCTTTGCCAGTCCATCCAGTTAAGATATTCAAATTTTACCTGCAGTATACCAGAGAAGGGGAGCCGTAAACTTGAAATTTACAACCGTAAGGATTGGATGCAAAAGCGATAGACGACTTTCCTAAGCGCTGTGAGTTTGTAATGATGCGCTTAAGCAGCAGGAATAAAACGTTTATGCTTCACATTTGTTTAAAGTCCGTCTGTATTCTTTAATTGGTATTGTTCATTTTTTTTAAGCTGTGCTTTTAACACCTTTATTTGATAAAAAGGACTATTTCAAGCAACTAATTTGAATATTATGCTTTTACGTAGCTTTGTTAATTAATAATAAATATTTTTTCGCTGTTTGATAATTCGTGAATTTAGACAGAATCCCAATCGCCTTCGTTCGGCTGGCTATAAAAAAACGGCTTTGTCTATAGTTTTGTCGATTTGACAGTGACACGTGACAGTTGCCATAGCTAATTTTTTTTTTTCATTTTTGTGGCAAACATTTGATGCTGGATTCTGTCTAAAAACTGGGTTGTTCGGTCAAACAAAGGTTCAAAGTACTTTTACAAAAATATCTGCAATCATAAAGTATTTTTGAAATCGGACAAGATAAATCGGATAAATGATGGTTTTCCTCGAATTGGTTTTCGAATTGGAGCATACTAAAAAAAATGAACAATGCCAATTGGGAGGGATTTTAAGTTCCTTCGGGATGGGAGTGGAGACAAAATCTGATCACCGAGGCTTTTGAAAAGTGGGTATTTGAACAAAGTATTGCCGCAACTGCAACCCCGGGGTGAACATACCTATAGAAAACTTACGAATGACCTTTCGTAGTCCCCAGTTTCCTATTTTAAAACCGAACCGCTTTTTTTTTCAGATATAATGTAATGAAGAACTTTGGCTAAGGCTTTATGTTTCCTTTTTTAATTTTTTTCGTTAAAATGATTTCACTAACGGATTCGATTTTTAAATAATCAAAATTGTAAAAAGACATGGGTGTGAACGTTTCAACTAAAGCAGAACTACGTTCGAGTCATTAGCAAATGTTTGCTACGAATTTTGTGCATTTGGAGTTTTTTCCTGAAATAGTAGGCTTTTCGCTTTTCGCTCTCACTCGGCTACAAAGCGAGGAAGTTGAAAACTCTCCTATTTACTTACTTTGAATTACGGTACCGTGGGACAAAAGTTACGGTAACGTGACGTAATGTAACGTTATGAATTTTAAATGTTATTTATCAACTTAGTATAAATATGGGCATTTCTTATTTCGAAAATGAAGAAATGTTGGGTTTTTCTGACATAGAATCATATCTATGCAATTTAGGTAATTTTGTACGGAGACTGAATATTTTGCCGCTGATTTTATGGGTCGCCACAAAAGTACATACATACATACATACATAAATCACGTCTATACGCCCACAATCATGCTAAGCGTGGCCTGTCTACCCCGTAAGGGAGAAAGACGCCACAAAAGTGACTTAAATAATTGATTGGTATTAAGGTATTGTCTTCAATAAGGGCATCGTTAGAACATAAAATTTGTTCAGTTGCTTCTCTTCCCGCGCAGATGATCTTAGGAATCATGTTATAGGCGATGATAATGATAATGATAATGATAATGATATTTATTGTATAGTCATGTACATAATTCACAGTTGTTGTAAGATATGGATTTAGGTTAGTCCATGACGCCCTGTAAGGGCACACAATATAAATTACAATTTAGATTAATAACTCTTAAAGACTAAATTAGATTTCATTTCATGCATTCTATGTCTATTTTTAATTAATAATAATGTTAAGTTGTCAAATGATTATATTACAATACAAAAAAGAGAAAGTGACCATGAACAATAATAATAAAATCAATAAAATCAATAGGTACCTATGTCAGAAATATTAGCTATAATATTATTATTTTAAATTCTTAAGCGATAATTACATTATTGAGATGTCTGTTTCATTTAATTTAATCTAATTCAAAGAGATTAAGATTCAGACCTCATTCAGGAATTCATCCACCGAGTAGTAACATTTATTAATTAAGAAATTCTTTAGTTTACTCTTAAAAACATCTATACAGCCTTCCTTTCGGATATAGTCTGGGATCTTATTAGAGATCTGGGTACATTTATATTGGGGGCCTTTTTTAAATATGGCTAATTTAGATTTCGGTAATAGCAGTTTATTTCTATATTGAGGCCTAGTAGTACCTACTTCTCTGCTGGCCTTGAACAGCTCGGGGTGTTTGCGGACAAACATTGCCGCTTCTAATATATAAATAGAGGGTAGGGTTAATATTTCATGTTTTGTAAAATGCTCACGACAACTCTCTGGTATACGAATGTTAGCTAGAATACGAATGCACTTTTTTTGCATGATGAATAATTGTTGGGCTTCATTGCAGTTTCCCCACAGTACCACACCGTATCGGAGCCAAGCAAACGCGTATGCGTAATAGGCGGACAGTGCACAATCAAAATCCGTGTTAACTTTTAGTATGTTTAGGGCGTATATAAATTTAGATAGCTTTGTTTTTATGTTTTGAACATGAGCTCGCCAGTTTACATTTGAATCAATCATTACTCCTAATAATTTAAATTCTGTTACTTCTTCGATGTCATTATTATTAATTTGTAAATTTAATTGTAAAGGATTTTTTTGTATAGGTTTAAATTGTATTATTTTTGTTTTCTTTAAATTAATGTCCAAATTGTTGTCGCCTAGCCATTTTCCTACAGTGTCAAGTGCATGTTTAAGTTTCAAGTTACATTCAGTGCTATTTGTGCCGTTTATAAGTATTGAGACGTCATCAGCAAACATTACGCATTCAGTGTCCGAATCTAGCACCCTCGATAAGTCATTGATATAGATCAGAAACAGCAAACAAGCACTAACACTTCCCTGCGGAATCGAGCAAGTTGTATAGCGCGTTTCCGAGGAGATCGCCGTTACTTCTTTGGTGGCATTGTTGTGATAATCTATCTGCACGTATTGGCTTCGATTTTGGAGGTAAGATCTATACCATTTATATGCCCTACCGCGTATTCCTATGCTATATAGTTTTTTTAGTAACGTATCATGTGATACTCGATCGTATGCCTTTGTCATATCGAGGAGTAACCCAACACCATATTTTTTGTTATTTATATGTTCAAGTATTCGTTGGGTGTATTTATATACCGCTAGGGAAGTTGAGAGATGTTTTCTAAAACCGTATTGATTTTTATCTAGTAAGCTGTATTTTTCCAAAAAGTTATATATTCTATTCGACATACATTTTTCAAATATTTTTGAAGTTGACGGCAAGATCGCAATGGGGCGGTGTTGGCTTGGATTTGTCGCATCCCCTCCTGGCTTTAAAATTGGTTTGATTTTAGATACTTTTAGTAGGTCTGGAAATGTACCTTCAGTAAATGATTGGTTTATTAATTCTGTTAACGGCCCTACCAACTCATTTTCGCATAGTTTTATTAGCGTTGTCGGTAACTCATCATTGCCAAAACTTTTTTTATTTTTTAGATGTCTAATAATTTTTGTTGTTTCGAGCATTGTGACTGGCTGTATGTATATTGAATTTAGCACGGGGGTAAGTATTTCGCGGGAGCGGTCACATCGCGGGCGCGGGCTTGCGTTTCCCGACGGCAATGATTCACCCACCGAGGCGAAGTATTCATTTAATATATTTGCTACCTTATGAGGTGATTCTGTAGGTGCAGACATATCAGCAGTTTTGATAATCATGTTTTTGTAATTTCGTTGTTTCTTTTTGTTAAGGGTACAGTTTATGATTCCCCACATTGTTTTTGTTCTATTTTTTGAGGTTTTCATTTTTCCTGCATAATTTAATCGTTTTGACTTTTTAATGCATTTTTTTAAGATACTTTCATATTGTTTGTAGTGCTTCTGAATTACTTCGTTTTTACTTGTATTAACTAATATTTTTAATTGTCTTTTGTGCTTACACGATTTTTTTAAACCCGTCGTTAGCCAAGTCTTTGTACTTTTTTCAGTTTTAAATTTTAGTCGTTTTTGTGGGATATGCATATTTAGGATTTCTGTTAATTTTGTGTTAAATAAGTTGTAGTTTGTATTTATGTCATTTTTATTAGAAATTGTTTTATCCCAATCAACGTTTCGTAATGTTTGCTTAAAGCGTAACATATTTTTCTCACTAAATATTCTTACTTTTTTGTACCACGGATCTTGTCGTGACTGTGTAATATGTTGACTTTGAATTTGAACTTTGTAAATAATGCTTTTATGATCCGATATGCCGTAGTCCGTCACATCTATGCTGTAACAGCTGTTATTTCTATTCGTGAATATAAGGTCAATACAAGTACTAGATTCTTTTATAACCCTGGTTGGTTTTTTCACAATTTGGGTAAGATTATAACTTAACATAAGATCTAATAGTCTCTTTGAAGCCGTAGTATTTACTAGGATGTTTATATTGAAGTCGCCTGCAATTATAACGCGTTTGTTTCGTTCTTTTTGTTTGATTTTTAATAGTAATTTATTCAAACAGTCAAAAAATGTCTCTAATTCACGATCAGGTCTGTATATGGTAATCAAGTACATATCTTGTTCTGGAATTTCTACTCCACAGCACTCAAATACGTATTCGAGCGACAATTCAGCTATCTCGGGACGCTCCACGTAGATGGTTCCTTTTTGTAGGAGTATTGCTACGCCACCACCCTGGCGGTGCTCGCGGCAGAAAGATGAGGCGAACTCGTATCCGTCGATGTTAATCGTATTCTTTTGTTTATTTGAAATCCATGATTCGGTGATGCAGACCGCTGATATATTTGTATCCAGCAAGAATGATTCCATAATGTGAGTTTTGTTTTTCAAGCTCTGAGTGTTTTGCACTAAAATTTGAAATTTATCCACGAAATGTCTGATCTAAATTTTCCTGTTTTTTTGTGTTATTTGTCGGAGTAGGCGTCTGCTGGTTTTGTGTTTGCGGGTGTGTGGCTTTAGTGGTTGTATTTGGATCTTGTGGTGCATTTTTGAATTCTTTCCCATTTATGAATAATTTGTCATTTTTTATAATAGCGTACTTTTCTTCGCGTCTCGCTTTTATCAAAATATCTTTAAGGGATTTTCTGTTCTCCAAGGATTTGCCGTCTAAAAATATTGAGATTCCGTAGCCTGTATTTTTGAAGCAATGAGAATTTTCAAGTACGTATGTTGTCATTCTCTTGCTCAAAAATTCAATTTGAAGAGGGCGACAGTATCCCCTTTTGCCTATACGAGTGACCTCCTCAATGTAGCCATTTATGTTTATATTTAATATATTGTAGAATAAGTCATCTATTCTGTGGCATAGGTCTGATTCAGTTTCATATTTGTATTCATCTAGGCCGAATAAAACAATTTTTCTGTGTTGTTTATTTTCAGTTGAATCATGCCTAGGTTTTTCTTGATCTCCAAAACGATTTTTCAAGTCTTGTATTTCTCCTAATAATTTAAAATTTTCCCTTTCTAATTTTTCTATTTTTATGTTTGTTTTTGTTATGTGTATGCGGCTAGCAACCCATCATTATTTTGATTTCCCTTTGCAGCTATAATGCCCGTAATCATACTAAACGTGGCCTTAAGATTTTGTTACCGTAGGCTTAGGTAAGGGATAAAGACTAACTACTTTTTAAAGTGACCCCGGTTTACGGTAGCTTTTTTAATTAAGGCCCGGCTATGACTGTATTTTACATTAGAGATGTCGGTCTTTGCTTGCAGCAACAGTTTCAACCCAGCGAAGTCTTTGTAAATGTCATCGTTACATCCATGGGATGACCTCTGTCCCTCCAACCCCCCCTTCATATTTACCCTCCGTCAAAAGTTTATCTCAACCCGATCCCGCGGGTCAATATCTAAGTTCGAGAAATGGCGGTTACGCCCTTTAAGCCGTGAGTTATCATGACATGTTATGAGATTGTGCGGTTGTTTGTTAATTTATCAGAGTCCATGGTACTTTAGCTTTGAAGTGACTCCAGCACAGTCACTGCTGAAGAATTCATTTGATCCTTCCGACCGATTTCGGCCATGGCGACCACTTCGACTCCTAGTTAGTATGACGCTCATGCGCCCGAAGATGGCTTATAGCCGATCTTAGCGGTGAAACCTCGCGCACAATGAATGCACGTGAGCACACCTTTGACATAATGGTAGCGAATGGCAACCGGCTGGCGAGTCTTCAGTTCATCGCGTTTAGCGTCGAGGTCAACTAAACGCTGTTCCTCGAACTCGCGAACCTTGTCCTGCACCAACCTGCGCCATTCAGGACGCTGTGCTGCGAAACCCTCCCACTGAGATTTAATTTATTGCGGGCATTATGCAATTTTCCAGGATAAAAAGGAACATATGTGTTATTCCAGATTAAATCCTTTTGCCAAATTTCATCTAGATCAGTTTTGTCGTTGTAGCGAGAAAGGGTAACAAACATACTTCATCCACACATCCATACATAATTGTACATAAAACAAGCAAAAGATGAATACAGGATAACACAAATGCACAAAGGCGAACTTATCCCTAAAAGGGATCTCTTCCAGTTAACCTTTGAACCATTGACAGAACATAAGTACTTTTTTACATTCAAATACTACTGTAGCTTACAACAGTAGGAAGATAACAAACGCCAGACTTAACTTAATCGGCCCCAAGACGAAGTTAATCTTTGTCCCGACTGGTTTTGTCTGTGTCTCGTTCTAGTTAACCCAGTAGGAAAGAGATGAAACAAGTGAAAATGAAAAGGGCAGCCATGCTAGTCGCGCTAGTGACGTCACACGGGAACTTGCATAAGTTAAGAACCTCGATGTCTCGTAGTTTTATTGCCGCAGCGAACAAAACAGCGAAGTTACTTAGAGTTTTATAGTTAGCAAAATATAACCAAAACAGTTTTGTGTCTAGAAGACGAAATTCAAGTGCATGCTTGCATTTACGTATATTTACAGCATATCGTTTGACACTCGTTATTTATCCGACACGCTCAATTAACGCCCACGCGATTAGGCCGCCGGTGCCAGCGCTATGACCATCATTTCCCTTTTTGATATTACGTACCTAGTTAGACCCCTGAAGAACCGCCATACTGGTACAAATGACCAAATATTTTGTGTCACCGTCTCCCGGTCTATTACGGCGAACTTCTTGAGCTAGGGCGACGTGGAAGGGGTAAGTCCTGCTACTGCTTTGTACTGCTACTACAGTCGGTCCCTCATGTCTCAGGTCATCACATTCTGGTTTTCATCTCGAACGGATAATCTGCTTCCACCGGTTTGACCGCGTCCTATACGACTGAGTAGAATTTGGAGGATGATGAGTCTTTCACTTGATCGGCCCAATAGATGAACGTCTTCGCAATCGTTTGCCTTGTGTTCCCAACTATGATCAGTTTTTCCAAACTATCATCTCTGCGCACAATATGCCCGAAATACGAAAGAATGCGCTGGCATATGGTAGATAAACTTTTTTACTAAAGAGACGTTATATCCTCATGTTTTTCGCTCTGTATCTTTTAAACTATTACAATGCTCAAGCCTTAAAACATTGTTTAGTCGCTCGTAACTATAACGTCACCCAGTTATCATACGATGTTATTTGTAAGGTTTACAAGTGCCCATGCTGGTCTGGGACTAAAGAAATAACATAGAATGTACCAGTTGCTTCTTGCTACTAAAAAACAACATTGCTGCGTCACAAAATCTACATAAAGGCCACGTAAATACATTTAAATCAAGATTAGTATAATGTGATAAAGAAATTGTTGTCAATTGCAGTATAAACATGCAATTGATAGCAATATTTTACGAAGATCCAAGAGTACCGGATGACATATAAAAAAAAACCGTCTTTTTCTCGCTGCAAATTCAAAAACTGAATCCTGCTATCGAAGATACGAAGCTGAACAGACAGCTGAAGTGGCGATGGGCGGGGCACTTGGCAAGACGGAACGACGACAGACGGTCGAAAGCGGTCACAGAGCGATCAGCCCGTTGGTCAGATGACATCTGTCATTCGGCTGGAAAACTGTGGATGACACTGGCACGGGGCCGGGCAAAGTGGCGTGAAAATGAAGAGGCCTTTACTCAGCAGTGGGTGGATGTGGGCAGATTAGATAGATCTGAGATACGTACTCACAATTAAATATTGTTCGCCAAACCATTAAGTTACGGGATATCAAAATAAAAAATTAACAGTACTTGATCTGATTCGCAAAGATACAGCAGCCATTCCGAGCTCCAGATGCGTAATGCATTTTGTCATAAAATTGGTCGTGCTAAGTGAACTATCTTGCTGGTAAGTTTGTTATGCCGGCGCTAAGAGAATTATTCGTGTTTCGTATTCAAAGCAAACCTAACGTAATAAGATTTGGAACCTGAACTTCGCTAAAGAATAGTTTCAACATTATACTTCTGACTTTAAATCCTCGGAGTCGGGTGCACTTAGCGCAAGTACTTTATCGCCTTGCTGAAGACAGTGGGAGCTACTCCGAAATTCGAAGTTTGTATCATACCATTTCAGTCTAATAATAGCTATTATCGCTCTCTCTCTCTTGCACTTTTGTATGCAAATGAATGGGACAAAGGAAGGTCGGTGGCGTAAACAATGTCACCTCAATGCTAGGGCAGGCTTACATGACAGTTAGTATCATGTCAAAAGTTAATATTAAAAATAAAAAGCGAATGTACATAGGAAGGTGGCGCAAGGAGTCTGTAACAGGAAGTATACGAGACAGGTGTTGACTGAACTTTAGGCGCCATGTAAACCTGTCCGATGCGTATTTCTGATTTCTGAATTTTCTAGTACTAACTCATTGTCATGGACTTGGTATGGACAATATTATTTAGCAGTGTAATTAGGGTTCCGTACCCAAAGGGTAAAAATGGGACACTATTACTAAGTCTTCTTGTCCTATTTTCGTAATACTTGTATGTCCCTAATGCTTTGGTATTTTTTTGTGTATTGGTAAATAAAAATTTATTTTATTATTTACTAGCTTCTGCCCGCGACTTCGTCTACGTAGAATTATACATAAAAACCTTCTTCTTGAATCACTCTATCTATTTAAAAAAAACCGCATTAAAATCCGTTGTGTAGTTTTGAAGATATAAGCATACATAGGGACATAGGGACAGAGAAAGCGACTTTATTTTATACTATGTAGTGATTATTATCCTAAATTTCAATTGAATTGAATCCCTGGTTAAAAGTTCTCGCGCAACATTCGACACCGCCGTCACAAAGCAGTCGTCACTCACGTAGCTCTCAAATACGGAAACTTTATTCGCCTCCCCAACGACAAAAGTTCTTATCGTTCCCGTAAATATTCCAAAAACCTATGAAGTAAAATATATCGACAATATCGGGGACCGGCGAAACTAAAATCGTTCCGCAGATACGTAAATTGAATCAATTTTTCGTACGAAATTGTATCCGCACAGGGCCCGTATCGTAAGTACTTTGAAAACGCAGGGAAATACGCCGGCAGCCACACGAATGCAGTTTCACAGTATTATAACCTAACCTAAAATATATTACTGATACAAGCTTTGCTGACTGTACTTGCATTGCCATCCGTCATCTGTACCAAATTTGAAGTCGATCGGGCCAACCGTTGAAGAGTTTCCTCCTGCGGAGACGGCGAATTCTACTACCAGATTATGGTAGTGTCATCCAACTTCCACGAGTATGCAAAATTTCAGCTCAAACCGTTGAAGATATCTGATTCAACATTGAGATGCTGATTCCACCCGGACAAACATACCTAATACATTGCATGTTAATAAAAAATCTTGTAAAATACAGTTAATTCTAAGCTTATTGTTAACGTTACACGTCCATTTAATCACAGTCCCAAGTTTCAACTAAACCGGTCGTTAGATTCGGTGCCAAATGGTTATGGCATACGAACAGAGACACAGACGAGCGATCTTCAAGGGTTCCATTTTTACCGTCTAAACCTTAAAATTGTCAATAATGACCAAAAAACATTTATATGTTACTCCGCCACTCACACTAATCGCTAGAGCAGCGAAGTAGCAAAGTAACGCCTAATTCAATAAAATAGACAATATAAGTAGGTATATATTTTTTATATTAGACACTATGTCTAGCCAACTACGCTCACGAAAAGAAAACAAGTCACCATTTAAACAACTTTCTATGGGAAGTGGCCTGATATATTTGCTCGTCTGTATTTTGTAACTAACGCTAATTTACCTAATTCGTTTTATCAGTCCACTGAACCCTCGTTTTTTTAATAAGAGCTTAGCATAATCTCTTTCCATGTTTCAACGCTACGTCTCATTAATTCTAATTATCACACACAGGCTAGCGGGACGTGTAACAAACTTTTTTAATCAAATAAACTTCCATGATAGTTAACGTTGGTGAACTTACGGGCACACTTATTAATGCACGCTACAGACTGGCTCTATACTAATTAGACGAAGATAAAAGTAAACCGTCCACGAAATAGACACTTCACAGTACAATCACCTCTCCCACCATTTTTAAACGTTTCCACAAAAAAGGAGGTCCCATTTTAGTCAAAATATATTTTGCATGTGTTTAGTCAAAATATATTTTTGGGTTTGCATGTGTAACGGTTGTGTGTAAACTTTGATAATGATCCCGTAGAGGGATTGAAACGCGTCAGTGTTTGTGTGGTGTAAGGGATAATTAAGTTTGTGGGATTTATGTGTGTTTTATTGGCAGCAGTGGAGGGAGGGATTGCATGAAAAACATATATATTTCACACAGGCTTGGTTATTTTGCACGTGAGTAGCGGAGTAGCAAGGTAAAATTTTTTGTTCATTGAAATGGACCTCCGCAAAGTAACGCCTGATTCAATAAAATATTTAAAATATATTTTACTCATACACAAGTTGGCGCCTATGACTTCTTTCGCACGGACATATTGTTTTAGAAGAATGTAATTTCCATTGACGTTTTAGCGTCCCTAACTGCTTATAATGGTACTAATTAACAATGGCAACATTTTATTTGGCTGAAAGGCTCTGCACCCACAGCCAGAAAAAAAAACACCCGTAATGCGGCCATTTTGTTTTCAGCAGTGGCTTGCGTTTGGCCACATTCAAGCGTACTTAATAGCAACAAGATGGTGCACATTTACGTAATAAATACCCATTATTCCTAGATTTAAGCGTTCTAGGAACACAGACTCGGGCAAAAGTCCCTCTCTTGAACTGCCCAGAAAAAGCAGCAACATGATTTTGATAAATAAATTGCAATCTTTATGAACGGGAGGCTAAGCAATAACTTTCTAGCTAAATGAATATCGCGATCTGCAGCACTAGAAAGAATCAGATGCGGTGCCAAAAGATGCTAAAGATGCTATCTACTAGGCTCTCAAACAAAAGCCTAAGTAAAATATGCCGTCCAGGCCTGAAAGCTACAGTGTATTGTCTCTGATGAATTGAAGATCGTTCTGATTAGATGTTGATCTGACAAGAAAATATTCGCTCTGAAATGGAAAACATTAAATCCCCGCGTCAATTTAAATATTCAAATCGATTATTGTTCGTCGTACGTATCTTTACAGTAACCAATTTTCAACTTAGAATCATCGGGAGAAGTTTCTAAATTCTTAAATAATACGTCATTATTCTGAGGCCCTTACTACAATACATACATACATACATTATGTACATACATACTTATACATACACAAATCACATATTTATCCCTTTGGGGGTAAAGAAGGCCTAAGGTAACAAGACCAAAGGCCACGTATAGCATTCATTTTGGGAGTATAGGTGAAAAGGGGACAAAATAGTGATGTTGCTAGCCGCATTGCCTATAACATGAATCCTATGATTATCGCCGAATAGAGAATATTCATGATTTTTTTCATGGTTTTCATTAAAAGCTCATTTATGTAGTAAACAATATAAAAAAATAATTTTCCAATAACTATAAAAACAACCGAGATATAGGTAAGCTATCAAAGATCTGTCTTTATCTCTTTCTAGAAAAACAGGATTTTAAAGTTGAGTTTAAATGGGCGCTGTGACAAATGACGTCACATGTCATATCGGATCTCTCTTTCTAACTTTCTTTCTCTTAGTATCTTCCGTATTTCTTGACCGACATTACTTTTAATTTCACTTTTTGTCATCTTTTTACGACATTTCATATTTTATTAAGAAATGTGATATATTTTTTAATGCACATTCCCTATTGTCGTATTGGTAAAATATGGAAAATGAAAATGAAAATTTCTTTTTGCAAATTGGCTGCCAAGGCCTCTTTTACATGTCTTTTTGAAACTAGCAGCGCATTCGGAAAGACCATCATTGCCAAGAAGAATGCGCCGCAAGAACCTTGGCAGAAAGACATTTTTTCGAAATAAAATACAGTAAGAATACTTAAATTCTACTTAAATTAAATACATTTATAAAAGTGATGTATAAGGTCCCCGAGCCTAAAATTACATTAGTCTATAGTTAGTAGAGATGTATAAAGTCACTACTAGTCAAAACAACAAAAAAAAAATTAAGTTCAGTGGAGGTGTATAATTCCTCCACCGTTAAATAAATTAATTGGAGATGTCTCCAATATCGAAGAGAAAAAAATGGAATAGGGGTCTGACAGACCCCGCACAAGGTCCTGCCTCCGGGGTTGCGGGTGTCTATGCGCAGTGGTGATCACTTACCATCAGGTGACCCACTTGCTCGTTTGCCTTCCTATTCATATAAAAAAAAAAAAAAACTCGTAGTTAAGATTGAGACGTTACGCGGACGCGTTCTAGACGTTTCTGTCTCAAAATGTTACACTAGAGGTTCCGTACACATTTTCGACGGTTAAATCATAGAACACGTGACTACTCTGCCTAGTACGTCATAATGTATACGAATGGGTTAGGGTCCCCCGGGTGCCCGCTTGCGGTGTTTTTGCTTCCCCCGACGCACTGACTGACGGACTGACTTCTGACACGCTGGATTGATGGATGTTAGGTATTTTTGGAAGTCAAACGTAACTGAAATAGGATTTGTTTAGTTCATGTATGTTTAGTTGAGGGATGTTGAAGTTTCTCAGTCAAAGTTTCAGACTCAACTGTCCTGACAGGCATCTTGGCTTAATGTAGAACTAAGGTAAACCTACTGTACACAAGAACGACCGGATAGCCTAGTGGTTAGTGACCCTGACTATGAAGCTAGAGGTCCTGGGTTCGAATCCCGGTAGGGGCAGACAGTTGTATGATGAATACGAATGCTTGTGCCCGAATCATGGATGTTGTATGTATTTAAGTATGTATTTATCTACATTATATAAGTATGTTTATCCGTTGCCTAGTACCCATAGTACAATCTTTGCTTAGTTTGGGGCTGGGTCAATTGGTGTAATTTGTCCCAAGATATTTATTTATTATTATTTATTTATTAGAATAAAACGTCAAAAGTCAAAGTTCTTTTTTGCCAGTATGCTTAGTGTAGGTTTTCGGTCTAAAAATGCGTCTTGCGTTAAAATGTCAAATACTAGAGAACTGTTTGTTGCCGTTTCGCTCCGCTAGTGGCGCTGCTGATTATTCCATAGTAATCGAGACGTTTTTATATGCGAAAACTTGCACTAGAAGCTCTGTCCCTTAATTCACCTACTCGACTGTTTTCAGTGACACGTGACAAGTGACAGATGGTTAAAACCCATCGAGGAAAGGGGTATAAATCTTAGGAATCATGTTATAGGTGATGCGGCTCGCAACCCATCACTATTTTTTGATTCCCCTTTCTTAGGTCTACGCCCACATTCAAGCTAAACGTGGCCTTTTACAGGTACAAGTGCCATTATGTGAGGTCACTTTTCTTGCAACTATGTATGTACATATGGGAAGTGACCCATTATTTTTCCCATCAGTGTAGCCACCAAGGCGAAATGACTAATTGAATCAGGCGTTACTTCATTAAAGAAAGAAAAATAAAAGAAAGAAAAAATTTATTCCTTTTTGCAAGACACACAAATAAAAGATAATTTACACAATTTTATAGAAAATAAACAAGGTAAAACAAAAAAAAAACAACATAGACATAAAAAATAGATCATCAGCGTTGTGTGTCTTCGCAAAAGTGAAACGGTCGCTGGCTCAGCATTACGCTGAGGTGTTAGACACCTGCAGCACTGATTTTCAGCCAGAACCGTCTATGACTCACGAAACGATACACAGATAAAATATACTACATAATCTATAAACTTTCACGTAAACAATGCAATACATAGATAGAACCCACACAACATAGGACATTAAGGACATACCCAACTTTAAGTTCGTGTCATTATATTCAAAGGTGTGGTAAATAAAAAATAAGACCCATTCTAACCAAAACTACTTTTACATCGCATTTTTTATAAGAATAATGTCGTAGATAATCTTTAAGTCATCCTATCAACAACACAACTAAATAAGATCCGTGCCTTTTAAAACTAATTGCCTGTACACAGCGCTTCTCCCAAATCTGAAACTCGTTCTCTCTCACTCTAATGTCGAATACTATAGTGTGAGTGAGACGCGATTGGAACTTTGAAGTGGACTCGTGCGTAGCCATTAATCAGGGGGCCACTGGGCAGCCAGGCGCGAGCTCGTTACGCGCTCTGTGAGGCAGACCCAGCTGAGTCACTACCTGCTTAAACGATGCTATTTCGATAACTTTAGAGTATGAAATGATTTTTTCTCAAGTCCGTTAAAGTCGTCATTGTTAACTACATATCAGAACAGGAAGTTAATTGTTGCCGGTCAGTCCAAAATTAAAAAAAAAAACATTACTGTTGCGCTAAACTCGACAGAAATGTTGCATACAAATTCCATTACTGTCTAGTTATTAATTTTTTAAAAATGCAAATCACCATTATAAAATAAAGGCACAAGACGTAAAACATCAAATTAAAAAAAAGCGAGTACGACAACGTGTTTATCTGTGTCTGAAATAGCTTTATGTGTTCTGGGTAGAAAAATACACTCTTCAAATGCCATTGATAGAAAAAGGTGGCGAAGCAAAACAATTTTCACTATTTTATTTCCATTTATGTTTGTTGTTGTTTTATTTTCGATTTTTGAGAAAAGCACTATACTTGCGTCGGCCAGAATAGCATTGCTGGCTTCGTATTATTAAACGGACTCGCAAGCTCGACCGTTCAAACCAATGCTCAGCCAGCAATTGCCTACTTCCTGGCCTAGACAGTAATGTACTATACATTATCTCTGAATAGAGAATATGCGTAAAAAAATATATCACCCTTCTTAATAAAATATGAAAATAATGTAAAAAAGATGACAAAAAATACGAGAAATATAAGAGTTTTAAACTACTAATTAGTCAGAGCCTTGAAAGAGAGATCCGATATGACATGTGACGTCATTTGTCACAGCACCCATTTAAACTCCACATTAAAATCCCGTTTTTTTAGAAAGAGATAGAGACAAATCTTTGAAAGCTTATATTTCGGTTACTTTTATCGTTATTTGAAATTTTTTTTTTTTATATTGTTTATTACATAAATGAGCTTTTAATGAAAGCCATGTAAAAAATCATGAACATTCTCTATTGGGCTAAAATCATAGGAATCATGTTATAGGCGATGCGGCTAGCGACATCACTATTTTGATTCCCCTTTCCACCTATACGCCCACAATCATGCTAAACGTAGCCTTTGGGTCTTGTTTCTCTGTCTACCCCGGAAGGGATGAAATCGTGATTTATATGTGTGTGTGTGTGTGTGTGTACTAGGTACAATAGGTACTTCCATTCTAGTTAACTTATAAAACATTTACAGAACCTTTATCCGTACTGTTATTGTCCAGATTTACCTGCTTGACGTGTTAATTAGGCGTTCACAAATCTGGCGAATGACCTGACCAATCCACCAATAAAGCCACTTTGTCCCCAATCAAGAATCGAACCCCGCATCGATCCGCACGACCCTCCGACTGAGCCTCACAAATCCCGACAACAAGCCTCTTTATAACGACACTCTAAGTAACGATAAAGATAAAAATGAAATTCACGACATGTCACTTCGCCGCTGCATCGCAAACACAACCTTACTCTAATAGTTATAGAGGCGGTGTCACCTCAAAGCCTAGCGAATGAGGTTTAAGGGTCGTTACATAGTGAGATCGCAGAATATTAACCTTGAGTTAGCATTGGAATACAAAATGGCTTCTTGTTTATGCACGTGCGTCGCGCCGGGAATTATGTGGCATGCGGTGTACGCTCTTATTATGTTTAGCAGAGGAAGGTTTTTTTTTATGAAAAATAAGTCCTGGGGGAGCGGAGGGTGTTCCAAACGTAGGTGCCATTAAAACAGAAATTATATGGCACGCTGCGTTAAAATATTTAGATGTTTTGCGAACTGGAATACCAGCGATATTCCGTAGTTTGTATGCAGTAAACCGCTTGAGAAATTTTAAAAAGAAAATTTACGGTTCGGTTGATTTCCGTTGCTTTTTGGGTTACATATTGTTTGTGAAATTTCATGAAAACCTCAATAGAATAGAATAGAATTACGATCTTGCATCGTTCATCCACTTTTCCCATAGAAAATGTTAATAATTGTTGGTAAGGTTACATACTTGACGCAACTTGATTTGAAAATCATAAACAGCACAACTTTAACTTATTTAGACTACAATCCATAAATTAAACGCAATTAAATTTCAGAACGTACTTCACTCTCTGTTATTTAGTAACTTATTCCATTCTAACATCACAATGCTAAAACCTTTAGCCGTCCTCTAATAAAATTAAAATTAGTTGGTTAGTTAAACTCCCTCGAAGCACCTTCACTCAAGTATAACGCAGGCTGACGGTCCATTATCAGCCGGTACCTCCTAACGCCCGAAGGCGGCCTTATCAGAGCCTCTTAGGGAACCGAAACCAACCCATCAGATCTCCCAACCCTCCCCCTTCAACCAATATCACCAAACGCAAACCCCCGCTACCCAGCAACGCAGAGACCAAATTAAATTGGACAATACTTGTCGCTGACCAACAATTCTAGAACCCGCAAATTGTAAGTGCAAAATGAATAAAAGCAGCGTCGAAAAGACAACGGGGACCAACGTTTATTGGTGGGTGGTACAGAATTTCAAAGTAGCTAAAGATTGTTAGCTAGTGTTTTGTTTTGTTTTAAAATTAATTTTGTCCGTAGAGGCGCTTCTTTCAGTTGTTTTGGGACGCGATTGCCGTGTTAAGAACGTTAATAATAATATTTATATTGTGAAAAAATACTCTTTTCTGTTATGATAACAGTTTTTTCGCCTGATTAGCATTCCAAAACGCGCCTCGTTCACATTCTAGGATAGTACAAATATTGCACAACTGGACCTGAATTTTACATTTCATTTGCGAAATTCTCATTGTATTTCTCGAGATATTTTTAGCTCAGTAGTTTTTTGCATGTTTATTAAGTATAGTTCCTTTTAATCGTATATAGCTATAAAAATCAAACGAAAAATGCCTAAATACACGTTTATTGTATGGCGACACCCTTTAATTTTTGACCTTGTGCTTTTTACATCGGTCCTAGTAATAATGACAGATGAGCGAAATTAGTGTCATAGACTTCCGTTTTTTCGTTTTCCGTTCTTCTGGTAGGAATCTTACACAGTAGTGATGTACCTACTAATATTTTGAGTCCAGTGCACACATCAAACCGGTTCAATCCAGCTCCAAAATACAAAATTCCATTAACAGTTCCATCACACCCTACAAACTCCTAATCGGTGGTCGGAGTTCATCGAACTTTCCAACAATCGGACAAATGACGATTAATCGAATCGGACAAATTCCGACGCGTAATTAATTCCAAGATCGATTGTTGACCAACCTGCTGATTTATTCGATTCGAAACAGTTACGAACTAAAGGGAGCCATAATTGTTTATTAATTGTTAAGCTATGAATATTCGATGCAACTATCCGGCGCACGTGTTTTATGTAAAAGTAAAAATACTAGGTAAATTACTCCTTGTTATTCGTACTAAATACAAGGAACAGGTATAAATAGTTGTTACCAAAGTAAAATATCACTTTTCCTTTAATTGTCTCCCTTTCTGTCACACATAATGATCGTAATATAAAATGAAAGGAGATAAATGCGTCCGCCGAAAAGCCTTCAGTAACGGCTTAACACTCCAACCGCTTCACCAATGTCGTTTAATATTACTATATGATATGTGGATATGTGGATTAAACCCGAAAACTAGATAGTTCCTAATGGATAATGGTAATTGGATCCTACGAGTCTAGTAATTAGTACAATTATTTGCAACCTCATTACATGTAAAAAATAATTGGTAAGGCCTGATGGTGCCTTAAAGGCTGTTGTGAAAACACTTTACTATCCAAGGAAGTTTTTTCTGGTTGATACTTCTGATACCAACTATTTTGTATCTTGCGTTACTTTACAATCCAGAGTTATAAAAAAAACTCGCATCAAATTACGTAGTATTTTTCCCCGTTCCTCCCTAGCCCGGTCGAGCCCCATTTCGGCAGGTACCGTCGGCAGCTGCTCGCTAATATTGTTTATATTAAGATTTATTGCCGAACGCCGGTTTCGCGATACAATACTCAGTGTTTTACCTTTAAAGTTTTTTGGTGATAATTACTTTTTTCTTCGCCTATGTTTAGAAATTTGATATTATGAAATGTAAAAATTGCACCGGTGTTCGAATTTTTTTTAATTTAGTGGTATTTTGTTGCGTTTCTCCAGAATCTAGACCTACGATCAATTTTCTAACCCACAGCTCTTTAAACACTGTCTTAAAATTAATCTAGAGTATTTCAACACGTTTGGTATAGGTAGGGCGTATGGTGGAACGGGGAATCAAAATCGTGATGGCCTTAGGTCTGTTACCTTGGGCTCTGTCACGAAGTCACAGGCGACAGCTAGTAATTGTGTTAATATAATAAGATCAACACGCATCTCATTTTCTCTTTACCAATGGCATATTTTGCATATCATAATTCACAAAATTAAAATTCACCACCAAACTCCTTTCCAACGCTTCCTAGAATAACATAATCTCGACATAAATCTAAATTATTATCTCTGTTGAATTCGTAGCTAGATGCCGCGCGTAGCACCGCTACGAGAATGTAGCGTAGCACCGCTACGGGAATGCCGCGTGGCCGCTACGCCGTGTCCGTCGGTTCACACGGCCAATGCCAAATATTTCACGGGATTATTTTATGCTTTACGTTTTTTTCACAGTTAGGTTTTGTCACGTTTAGGGAAATAGTGAGATAAATTGGAACAAAGTGTTTTAATGGTTTAGTTCGGAATCGTTTTAAAAGGATACTGAAAAACCGTTGAAAACGACGTAATTAATCATAATTACACAAACAGATATCTCGCGTATAAAAGTCGAATGATGCTCGACATGTTTCGGACTTGTTCGTAATCCTTCCTCTTGGAGCTCTCAACCCAGCGGCAGCGAAACGAACACTCACATGAATATGTCGAACATGACTCGACTTTTATACGTGAGTTATATTGAGTGTCACGGTAGTTTCATGTTGAAACCTATCAGTTGTTACTTTTAGAAGGAAAATGTACAATGACACCAAAATATTTATTATATTTACAAGATAATTAATAAAATCAATCAAAAATGAAGGCATAACGTATTTGTTTTTTTTTTTAAGTAAGCAGATTTTTTGCTTATTATATTTTTTACCCAAAAAAAACAAACAATTATAATGAAATAATAATACATCCGAGACTCCTAAACAAATATTCGTACTTTTCAGGTACAAAAACTATCCCGATCGGAACCAGGGACTTCAAATCCGTTCGTCAAATACCACTACCCATGATCCATCCACAAAGTTAAAGAAGGCTCATGCACCAGATATTTGTGAGACAAAAAATAAATAACCAGTAGAATTGCTTCATTCTCCTAGCCTCACCATGCGCTCCCATTGGTCAATTTAAACTCGCACACGCACGTTCTTCTAGAACCCTATTCTATTATCTAGGCGATCTCAAGGCCATATAGTATAGTGTCATCGGCCCTAGACTGTATGAGAAACGGATGAGACATTTGGGCGCCGACTAAAGAAACTTCTTTTGGACAAATCATTGTACTCTGTAAAAGAGTATAGTGAAATGTTTATTTCCTGACATTGAATGATTCATTTGTACTTTGTACCATATTGTTTTAATTCTATTTTAATTTTTTATTTTATATTAATTTTATTTTATTGTTTGTAATTATTTGACATTTGTTACTTGATTATTATTGATTTCTGATTTCTAGTTTTTGTATGAATTATTTTATTGTACCTTATTGCTTTTATTTTATTTACAATTGACGATCTTTTTGTGACTTTCTTATATTTTGACATAAAGATAATAATAATGTAATTTACAAATGGAAATTAATCTAATCTAATCTATATACGTATTCTGCAAGGCTAAGCGATTCTCAAACATTCAGCTGTTTAGGCCTTGATCTAATTCCGAAGGAGAGAGTTTCCGGTGACTAAGGCCGTGACCGTTCGTCTATTTCCGTCAACAGCCTTAGAGTAGAGGATATTTCTATAAATAAATGCATTGATCTTGAATCGGGATGCAACGTCCGTGAATTCAACTAACTGCGGCCTGACTGCGGCCGCGAAGTTACGAGCTATTCGCACCCTTGGTGAAATAAAGCCACGCGTTACGTCAAAGTGTTTTCTTCACGTAAAAAATAGTAGATTTATGCCGAGGCCTGGAAAGAAGCCAATTGCTGGATGAGTACTTGTTTAAAAACACGGGCCGCAGAGTGTTTTTTAAAGTTACGAATCCAGCAATTGCTCTTCCAGCTGAGGCAGACATAATGTTTTTTTCAAACATTGAAAAGAAATGAAAATAAGTTTTGTACTAACTTCCTCGCAACTTAGGTGGTTTGGTTTTCACTTTCCCACCCTTTTTCTTAAGTTTTTTTTTATGTCATCTGTCACTGTAAGCTATTTGAGACATTGATAAAAACGTTAGACTCGAACAAAAGTTACAAAAGTTAGTACCTATATAAAAACAAATTGATTACAATCACACACCTCTTAAACACAAGAACTTGAAGAAAATAAACATTCCGTGACAGATAACAAAAATAATAGCTTTTCCCAGACTAAAACAAAGCATGGAATTCAACTGGAAAATGCAAAGTTTTCAGCATTAACGCGGTGATAAAGTGAACGTACAGACGTTGGGTCATATTTCGTTGATGGTGCTTATTAGATGCAGTCGTCTGTGATTAGCCGGCGTGATGCGTCTAGAGCAGAGGTTCTCAAACATTAATATACTGCAACGCTTTCTGCAAGGCACAGGAGTGCGTGAGAGCCAACATTGGAGGCGGCAGACGTAAGCCTGCCTTCGGAATCCAAAAATCTTATCGATTACTTATTTGACTTAAAATCTATTTTTCATAATTTTGATTTTTTTTCTCTTCGACATTGGAGATATCTCCAATTAATTTATTTGTGGTTGGAGGCGTTTTACACCTCCACTGAACTTAAATTATTTTTATTGATTTTTTTCTCTTTCTTTCTTCTCATACTTTGATTTACTTTGACTAGTAGAGACTTTATACATCTCCACTATAGACTAATATTATTTAAGGCTCGGGGGCCTTGTACACACAGCAAAGCAAATCGGTGAGCACCCTAGTTATCCACGTGTGTCATTCTATACACACATCCGCACTTATCCGCTGCCTTATTACGCACACAACAAAATGCCCTATCTGTGCTAATTGTGTTTTCTGACTACCTTCACGCATAGTTATTCAAACCTGCTGGTATTTTGTTCAATGGAAGCATAATTTTGCCACCAGTATTATAAGCGTGGTGGCTCAGGTGTATTGACCTAGGGTTATGAAACCTATAGAACCGGGTTCGAACCCTGCACAAGTGTATCTTTTTTGTTTTCAATTTTAAATTACTAATCTCAAAATAAACTCATGTTTACCTAAAACAAGAAAAAAAGGACGTAAAAGAATAAAACAATAAAATGCAATTATTGGTTCAAATTGTTTATTGCAACATTTAATTTTTATTGTATTAGCCTCTATTTGTGTTATTATTATTATTACCAAAAGTAATTAAATTAGCTAAATAAAACTGCACACTTTTCCTTATAGAATAATATTCATAAAATAACACACACTTTAGAGGCCAGTATGATTTTATGTTTACTAAAAAGTCTTATGTCACTAACATAATAATTATCTTGCAAATTGAATACACAACCATAATAGGGCTATTTTTAAGATGACACATAATTAATATCTTAAATTCTGGTTTATTAGGTTTAAGTCTGATAAAGATGAACGAAACGTTTTATTTGCGGACGTGTAAGTCAGTGGTGAAATGAATAGACATGTTAAATGACAGCCATTAACAATAACATCATTTCACACTGGGTTATAATCTCCACTTTGAAGCGACTAAGCTACCTATCTCGATTTGGTTTGGATTTGGACACCAGGGCCCATCGATGAGATCCAACCCCATAGCCTAAAGTAACACTGCCACTCGTTCTGCACTGTAAAACATTACTGTGTTTATATATTTAATTAAGTTAATATATTTCGTCTTCATCACTAAAAATCACTACATTTGCCTTTGATTGATGTAATAATCAAAGTCAAGATATTCACGAGCAAAGGTTTCTTCTATGCTGGTCCGTTAAAGCATGTTTTTTGCTGGTCTACGGCAATGCAATCCTGCAGCATGCAGATGGTTTCGCACAGGTTGCAACGTAGCATTGTGTCTTGTTGCTGTGAAATGGGTCACTAGCGGGTGCGGCAACTACATAATGTCCAAATCAAATGGCAGGAGATGAGGCTTCAGGTTTAGGCCCAGAACGAATATTTTTATCGTGTCCGAAGTCTGCGTAAGGGTGAATCCATAATGGCACAGTCTTCCGCTGCAAAATAAATGAAGTTTAAATAAAAACATTTTTCGTCAAAGAAAGTTGTTTAAAACATTACCGATAAAATAATAAGTCATTGTTTTTAACACCGTTTGTCTACTTACCCATATCAAAAAACGCCTAGCGATTCCTTATATAAATAGTTATATTGTTTTGCTCTTTTCAACAAAGATAAATTAAAATCCATGTTTTTCAAATCACAAGGTATTCGAAAGGCAAAATTAAACAGTTCGTAAGTATAACACACGGTTCATCCCGCAGCTAATAATGGCTGCCAGCGGTGACAGTTGTTGTTTGTTCACAAAATCATATTATTAGAAATTTGAGGGTAGAAAACACTTTATATTGTTTAAGACGATAACGACCAAAATAGCCATCAGCTAGCAACTTTTAAACTCCAGTAAAAAGAGTCATACCTATTAATAATTATATTAAAAGAAAACACAATGCGTTTGCGTTTTTAATATTATTATATAAGAGTAAAATTAAACATACAATAGACTGCAACCACCATAAAATTAAATAGTTACGGAAAAAAATAAATTATAATTTCAACCTTATTTCAAAGCTCATAAAACAGCTATTTACACAAATTGCAATACAGTAGTCGCAGATTGAACATAATTCATACATTCACCATGTAACTTGCATACCTCGGTGGCCTAGCGGTCAAAGACAGGTCGAAGATTTGACTTCTGCTTTAGTGAACCGGGTTCGTATCCGAAGAAAACGGAATATAAAATAGTAATAATAAAATGACATTTTTGGATGTTATTTCGATGGCCGTGCTGGTTGTGAGGAATATTGCTTTGGAATTGGAATCTCAGACTTGTTGAGAAATAATAATATAACATCGTCGCATCAGTGAGATGGTAACTACTCTTCGCTAGTAATAATAGTTCAATGCGTGGGATTGCATAAATTTGAAGATTCAAGGTCGAAGGAAGCTTCGATTCGGTTCTCTCGCTTACACTGGGGATGACAATATCCAATGTAAGATTAGGTAAAATATTTTTAGGACAGTCTAAATAAAAAAAATACTTTTACATTATTTTTGTAGAAGTAACTGAAACCGGAGATATTGCATTTTCAGCCTTTGAGTGTGACACGATACCGGCGGGGATTATTTTCATTTAATTTGTAATTATTTTTTACTTAATTTATTATAAACTAACTTAAATAGTTGTAACTTTCTTCATTGTTATTTTATATATAGTTGTTGTTTATTCAATAAACAGGTAATTTACAGTGACATTGCTCATTCATCTTGTTGCTAAAAAATCTGTACTTAGGGGGTAGATTTTATGATCGAACTCACTCACACATTCACATGTCATAGATTCTACTTAACGTTCATGTCGATACTCAACACGCATAGACGTGTGCGTGGCTGTGCTAACCGCATTATTTTGCTGTGTGTACATCCCTTTTATGAATATATTTAATTTAAGTAGAATTTAAGTATTTTAGTAGCTTAATGTAGTTTAATAAGGCCTCTGGCCACATCGCATCGTATCGCGTCATAACGCCCGTGGGCGTCGAGACGCACAGTTTGGGAAGCCGTGGTGTAAACGAACTCGCTGATACGGTAGGTATGTATATGTCTCATGTTTAACTGTAGTTAGTTGGTTTAAATTACGTATTCGGAGTCTGAAAATGAGAGGCAATCAAAAACTTTGTAGTAACTAAGAATCTTGTAGGAAAACGAGTTATTTTAGTTTTACTTTGGTGACTAAAATAAATATGCTGTTTGAATTTAAAATATTTAGTTTCGGATACTGCTTAGATATATTGTACATACAGACATACTGTCACGCCTCTTTCTCACAGGGGTAGGCTGAAACTACTTTATACCACTGGCTACGATCCTGGCATACCTACCTTTCGCTTCATAACAACGCGATCACCCCCGCCGCCCCTGCAAAATGTGCCTAATATAAAGAAAGAAAGAAAGAAAACATTTATTCCTTTTTGCACGACACACAAATATAAGAGAATATACACAATTTAAAATAGAAAATAATCAAGAATATAAAAATAGATCATCAGCGTTGTGTGTCTTCGCAAAAGTATAATACACGCAACATACAATTACAACAATACAACAACAATTTTACAATTTTATGATTTATAATTCTTTTTTTTTTATAATTTGATCATGTGTTTAGAATCCTTTATTTAGGTTGCAACAATGTCTTTATAAATTCGAACATTAATTAATCGTAGTTGATGACCCTACCCGCCTTATGATAAATGTCTGTGCGCTGTGTTTAGGTACAAGTCGTTTCTGGGAAATTGCATAAGTTTTTATAACAAAATTCCAAAAAATATTACTGAGTTAACAGATACCTACAAAATTCAAATCAATTGTCAAGAAGACATTAGTATCTAAGGCGTATTATAAAATTAGTGATTATATCATGGACGTAGTGAAATAGGGGTGTTAATTACTGCATTTATTCATCGCGATTGACAAATGTTTCCGTACATTGGTTCTGCGCGGACGAAGCCGCGGGAAAAGCTAGTCTGATATAAACACAATCAGAACTAACCCATTACATAAAGCATGCAGCCGACAGGTAACCACCATTACGCGGGCTACGTCATTGGACACGCACACAGACAGCGTCACGCACACAGCCGTCGCGCTCCAGTTTCACGATGACGTCATCGCTTGTGACGTCAGAGCTGCAATTTCTTTCGCGGTTCAGGCGTTTCAGACGCGGTAAACACGATTAAATTACTGTTTTGTTTTAATGATTCAATGCGGTTTGGAGTATGGTATAAAAACAGATGTACAAAGGCGAATATCCGGCCTTATTACGGGTAACCTTTGAACGATTGACAGGACAACAGAAACCAGAGTATAGAGAGTAGACATACTAAAACGCTAAGACCAAAGACTCTTACTTAACCTAAACAAATACAGCATTGAAATTATAAGAATAAGAATACACCTACACATACAATACAGGTACACCTACATATAAAAAAAATACGATAAACTAATATACGTCAGAAAATATACTACATATAAACTACATAAATATACGCACACAACATACTAAGTCCACTTAAGAAGATTCATCAAGCCAATACTTCTTCAGGCGATTGGAGTGTTGAATTTTGGATAATTAATTGAACTCTATAAGTTTTAATTGTCACACGTATACAGCCCTGCAAATGTTTTACAGGATTTTTGAATGTTCACGAATGTTTCCGTACAATTGAGCAATGTTCACAGTGAACCGTGACACGGGAGGGACTAGATTTTGAAAAAAAAATGAAGTCTTTATGGGTGTGTAGTCGAACTAAAGGTGTCACCACACCAATCGATCGATCATCGATGTATAGTATCGAGCGATGATCGATCGATTTATGTGTAACACCCTTACCCAACGGCCTGCTGAAATATTTTGCTGAATATTTGAGATACTTTGTATAGTACATTTAATTACGATTTCTACACTAACAAATTGTTGATATTACACGAATTAGACAAGGTTCCAAGGTAATTAAATCTGACATCCATTTTCGGTGGAACCTTCGAAACTTTAACCTTCTTTAGACAATATTTTTCCCTTCGCGCGAAGACAAATGGCTTTGCTCCATAATCCGCCGTCAGAATCCGACTGGTTGAGTTCGGATCCAATCAGGAGCTTATATGTACGTGTGTCTGTATTATAAGCTCAATGCACAGTCTGTTATATAAAGTACAGTCAACACAAATTACAACCAGATGCTCAAAAGTAATATCCATGTACACAATGTGTTCTTTTGTTTCTTTTCTCCATAAAAAATACATGTGGCCATATAGAAGAACAAGAAGAAGAAGAAGAAAATCTAAGAACGCAAATAATAATCACGTCTATATCCCTTACGAAGTAGATAGAGCTTAAGGTTTAGCAAGATTGTGGGCGAATAGACGGAAAATGAATCAAAATAGTAATGGGTCGCTAGACGCATCGCCTATAATATGATTCCTATGATTTTCGCTCATTCCCTCGATGGGCTTTTACCGTCTTTGCGGGAAGAGCAGCAACTGGTACATTATGTGTTTTTCTTTGCTCCCATACCAGCATGGAAGTCCTAATAAGTTCATAATAATAACTTACTTTGTCGGTGAAATAAATATACAAGGACCAACTCATCGCGTTCTCATCGCTTACGCTCGGCGAACTGTCATTTGTAGCGATGCCGAATAGCAAATTAAACTTCAGGCTCTGCTAATCGTTGGTATTATCGCTCACGTGAAAATCCCGAATAGCGGCATCAGGTCAAAGATCATGGGCAGATAGAAAGAATCACAAAACTAAACTGCGTTGAGATCCTCCATGCTGTGGACAAATTCCAGCAGATATGGCAATGACGGAACATCGCGGCTAAGTCTTAAAAATTTGACATTACATCTGCAGCCGCATCAAAACAAAAATCTGTCATACAAAGATATTAAATCATGGCTTTATTAAATGGAAAACCATGTTGAATCTGGCTCTTAATAAAATAACACACAATAATGGAATCCAAGTACCAATAAACATCCAATTTCGCGATCCGTCATCCAGAGTGAGCCTTGCCTTTGACGTTTCACTCTCGCAAATTATATAAAAGAGTTCTGTAACTCTTCGAGTGCAATAAAGTTTCTTTTGTTGCGTACAAAATGTAACGTTTAACAGGGGTTCCCAAACTTCTTCAGGCCACGGCACTTGTAATTCAAAAGCTCTGTCTCGGCGTAACCTAGTCAAGCGTTAGATAGCTAATCAATAACCGTCCTTATGAGCATCGCCGCAGTTGGATAAAAATGAAACGTATAATCGAAAGAAATAGATAATATCGAAGAATAGATGCATGTCAAATTGGCAGAGGATACATGACCTTGCTCTAAAAAAATAAGTAAAATTTTATAAAATAACACCTGTTCTTGCGAATTTAATAATTTTGCAATTTGATAACACAATTGCAATTTATTGCTAAACGCCGCAATCTTCTCTAATAAACCAAAATTTAATTTAGTTGCCTTGAACTTGAAGATTCGTTGTATCAAATTAGTCAAACATATTGCACAATTTATGTAGAATTGTATCTTAAAACAATTGACTGTTGAACTGTTTGACTGAGCGGAATAACAGAGTGAATGTCTGAGATGGAAGAATGAAAGAGATAGTTCAGAGAGAGAATCGCAAGAGGGCGGACGGGACATGACGTCATTTGATATATGTAATTAAGAGTTTTTTATTGTTTATATTTACTTTAGAGCCATTGAAGTAAATGTGCGAGTTGTTTCATTAACGGAGCCCCGACCCCTACAAAGAAGTTAATTTGGAAAAACTCTGAACCCTCGAAGAGTCTATTTATCTAACTATCTTTGCTTTTTACGCACCGCGGCGCACGCTTTGGGAACCCCTGGCTTAACCTATGAGTGGAAGCAAAGGGCCTTACCGCAGTTGAAAAAGCAGGGTGAAAGTTACACACACAAATCACGTATATATCCCTTAAGGGGTAGACAGAGTTTTTTTTATGGTGTGGAAAATGTGCCTTAAGCATCCGCCTGGTTCGGGGCTACCGGGGGTATGTCTCTCCCGCGACGGCAGGCATACCCACGAAACACGGATTCCCTATTCGGTCGTATGAGAGGCGTTACGGGAGCACTCGGTGTCACCACGACGCCCCACAACCACCCTGGGATGGGGTTCCCTCTTTGCGGCACCTTTGCAATGCAGGTTTAGGAGCTCCCGTCCTCACGGGGTAGGATGAGGTAACAAGATCTCCATGTCTAACATGTTATCAAGGTAGTCAAAATAGTGTTGGGTTGCTAGCAGCATCGCCTATAACATGATTCCTAAGATTTTCGGCCGTTCCCTCGATGGGCGAAAGTTGGTAACGTTAAACGCTTTAGAACACATACGAAAGCGTTTTAAAGCAGTTAGTTAATGGTTAGTGACTCGAGGCTAACTGTTAATGGCCATGATGAGGGGTCGACCTTCGCGTCCATTTTAAAAGACATTAGCTGCATTTTACGCCGTAGTTAAGAATGAGAGCGTTAAGAAGTATGGAAGGTGTATCAATGAAAGATAGTATAAGGAATAGTGTGATAAGGGAAGGAACATGCTGGTGTGAAAGAAGATGTAATATAATGACTAGGGTAGAAAGTGTATATTTATATGGGGAGTGTGAATGGGTGCGTTGTGAGGGGAAGGCCTGGACGGACGTTCTGTGACCAAATTGGGGACGTTTTGAAAAAAGGTCAGGGTCAAGAGTACCCGAAACCGACGAGCATGTATGAAGAGATTGATGAATGAATGAAGCGAAAGAGGTATGTCAGGAACGTAGCAAGTGAAAGAAAGTAGTCTGCCTACCCATGTGGGAACGAGGCGTGACGGTATGTATGTATTGTAGGCATAGGATAGGATCTACGAACTGGCTAGTTTATGTTTGCCCTCAAGTTGTATAAATCGAACGCTCGTTCGATTTATAAAAGTTTTGTTTCAGAACTTGACGGCAGGCATCCGATCTTCTAGAACCGGGCTTGATAAAGCATCCCTAGTATTTTGTAACGTTCAATTTTTATTGAGCTGATAAAAAAAAGTATTAACAATGAACAAAAAATATTTATCTTGCTACTCCGCTACTCACGTGCAAGATAAGGAAGCCTAAAACATATAAATCCCACAAACTAAATTATTCCCTTACACCACACAAACACTGACGCGTTTCGCGTGGGGTTGGCATGTGTAACAGTTGTGCTCATTAAACTTTGATAATGATCCTGTATAGCGAAACGCGTCAGTGTTTGATTGGTGTAAGTGATAATTAAGTTTGTGGAATTTATGTGTTTTATTTTGCACGTGAGTAGCGGAGTAGCAAGGTAATTTTTTTTTCATTGAAATGCTCCGCAATGTAACGCTTGATTCAATAAAGTATTGTGCGCGAATGTTACGGCGCATATTCCGAGCCTCTTAACCCAAACCATCTTATCTTCTACAGCTATTATCGCAATAAGAAGTAGTTGCAATAATTCTCGAGATAGGGGGCGGGGCTAACGAGGCAAAGCTCTTAGGCTCTCCGTCTACCTGTTGTATGCTAACGTTGTCTTCATTACCCTGTCTAAATGTAGGTAAGCGGTACAGCTTAGATGTATCGCTTTAAGTGTTTTTTTTTCAAATGCCTGGTTTGATGATCTAGGGAGGATTCGTTAGTTGGTGAATTAAAGACACAATTTTTTACATACATACACATATCACGTATTTATCCCTTACGGGGTAGAGCCTAAGGTAACAAAACGTTAAGGCCACGTTTAGCATGATGAAGGGCGTATAGGTGGAAAGGGAAATCAAAATAGTGATGGGTTGCTAGCATAGCCTGTAACATGATTCCTAAGATTTTCGCTCATTCCCTCGGTGGGCTTTTACCATCTGCGAGGGAAGAGAAGCAACTAGTATATTCTATGTTTTTTCTTTACTCCCAGACCAGCGCGTGGAAGAATCACATTTTTTTTTCTTACATTTTGGTAATTTACAATTTTTTCTACTCAGAATCAACACCACTGATTCTCGTATGAGAAAAAGGTTCCTATGTAAAATTGGAGGCACTTTTCTTGTATGAGAAACGACATTCTTAATCCTGAGCAGAAATCACCCAAAATTTCCAATCTGAGAAAAACATTTTTTTTAATTCTCCAGTTTCGATTAAAGGATGAAACTTTGATGACGTCAGCGAAATCGGTCCATCAACTGGAGAGCTAGCTACAATGCCACACAAACACACGTAGAGCCATCGACGTCATAATTATACATGTAGTCGTAACACTTCATCTTTTTGCGTCAGTGGTTACACACCAAGTTGAAGTAACTCCTCATTCACGTACTAAGTCACTGTGGCCAACATCACGAATTACTGTCAGCCCGACAGCAGGGGCATGTATTATTGTGGACTCCATCTAACTTTGATATTGGCCCAGCGGGGGCAACGGACGCTGGCATACCGAGCGGTTACCATAGCAAAATAATTAGCTTCCCCTGACAACGTACTACTTTATGGCAAGAAAGAGCCTAAATCTTGATTGGCCAATTTTATTTCTATGATTAGATTAGATTAGATTAGATTATTTATTCATTCAATATAAAATTACATCATAAATTGTACAATGTCAAGTTACGAGAATTTATTTTGAAATTTGGACAAAAATTACACATATAAAATAAAAAATAAAAATTGAAAAATTAATTGAATGTCAAAATACATAAAATAATTAAAATAACAATATTCAGTAAAATAAAAAATTTAAATCAAGAGTACAATTCAATGTCAAAACAAAATGTCAAATCACAATAAAATATTAAAAAGAAGTGCACATCATGTCAATATAAATTCACCAACAGAGTATAATGGTTTATCCAACAAAATGTTTCTCATTTTGGATCTAAATGCCTCGTCAGATGGGTCGTATGAACACAAGATTGTTCTTGACTTGGTAATAAATCAGTCAATTCTGTATATAGAGCCCAAGGTAACAAGACCAAAAGGCCTTGTTTAGCATGACTGTGGGCATATTACCTACCTACTTATATATACGTGTATACGAACGGTGTAAGTTATATAAAATCTTGCGAATAAATTGCTTCAGTTACCCCACTAAATACGATACATCTTTGACGTATTTTCATGTTATTCACATTTCATTTCTCAATTTTATTTGGCAAGTAGCAACTATAGGCAATATTTGAAAAAAATACGTGATTTAATGTATTTCGGTTTGAAATTCCAGGCATTCCAAGAAAATTGCTGTAGTCTGGTAACCCTGCGGTTAACTACGACTGTTGCTTGTGACTCGAGATCTGCCTTCAGATAGCGCAAGATACAGACAGGAATACAAATATGAGCTACAACTTGATCTGACCCCGCGCCACAAGATTCTCCTTGAACTAGGGCGCTACACCAAAATTCCAAATTGAAAGAGAGGAAGAAGACATTTATTCCTTTTTGCAAGGCACACAAATATAAGAGCATACACACAATTTTACACAAAAGAAACAAAAGAACACAGACATGAAAAATAGATGATCGGTGTTGAGTGTGTCTTCGCAAAAGTGAAACGGTCGCTGGCTCAGCATTACGCTGTTGTGTTAGACACCTGCGCAGCACTGATTATCAGCCAGAACCGTCACTTCAAATTCGAGTCATACCGTCTCTTACTCTCATATTGATGATTATTAGTGTGAGTGTTTGGCGACAGGGCCGGATTAAAGTGGTTTAAGGAGCTCTACTACAAATTATAATACTGCGCGAATGAAGTCGCGGGCAAAAGCCAGTCCCTTGTAAAATATAGCTCTACCTCTTTTCCTCACCAGTTCCTACGCCACTTTACGAGTGTGTGACGTAGGCGTAAAGTCAATATAAAAGTTCTAAAACACTGGGGCCCTAGCATGAGTCTTAATGCGATAAAATTTTACGTTTTAGGTGACATTTTCGACTCTTCTAAATATCATTGATCTGACAGCTAGCGATCGAACTTTGCTTCGGAATTGAATCGCATTAAGACATCATGGTTTGGTCATGGCAAGGCCCCTGGTCCACAGAAAAATGTTTGCAATCTATTGAAATAAATGGATTGCCCATCCTATGCCAGTATGTGCACGATTGAGTTAGTTTTAACTAAATATAACTTGTAAGACGCCAGCGTAATTCCTGCCGTACCTGATAAAACCACGTGTTACGCCAACTACGTTTAAAATCTCCGTATAACTCGGCACAAGTTTTATTACGGCTCGATTTACGTCACGTAAGGGATACGTTTTACGCTCAGCTTTGACGGGCATCTGCATGAGATATATCGTTTATCTTGACGTTTGAAGAATTTGCGGTAGCACACTGGAACGACGGGAACGCCCTATGATTTATTTATGTGACCTCTGGCTGCGTTGGGACGAGTCGTTCTGTAATTTAAACGTCAAGCACTGCCTTGTATCGCAGTCTGCGTTTTTGCAATTTTTCGCAGGAGGCGAGGTCATACTCATGTTCAAAGTCACGTTCCTTCGTACCAAAACAGGACTACCACACGAATGAAACAGGAAAACGACTAATAATTTCTTATGTTTATGTGGTCACTCTCAAATTTTCAAAGTTCTTTCAGATTGTAAGGCCAGTAGGTACTTTTTTGTGCCAAAGAGTTAAAACTAGAAAATAGAGGGATGGTTACAGTGGGAATAGAGCAACATGACAAGACAGACAAGATGGATGAATTAGAAATAGAGTAAGTAAGTAGAGTAAGTATGTTTCGCCATTTGTAAGATATGTGAGTACACTTAAATTTTATCACCTTTCGTGAATATTTTTTAGTGTAGGGTCGCTCCTTGGCTATTCAGTGAAACAAATGGAACTTTACAGAGGTTTATTGTTTACAATATCCAAAGAACAACGTAGTCTCAGGGATAACGTGAGCTTTTTAAGAGAGTTCAGGGCAGAACGGCACTATTGACTTATTCTTTTCACACACACACGCCCAAGGAGCACTAGTACTCCCCTGGACGGACACGAAGGTGGGGACGACGCTGCCAGCGCAGAAGGGGCCGAAGGCGAGGGTCGCAGTAGAGGCGAGCCTTGGGTCAGGATGTCGTCCTCAGGCAGAAGCGTGTCTTCCGGTAGGGTAGTGGTGATGTGCGTTATGCAGCTCAGCAGTTTCAGGCTTTAATTTAGCCCCGATCTGGGTCCCTGTAATTTTCTCGGTGTCAGAGGCGGTCTTCTACGACGAGGGCCCAGGCAGCTCTTCGACGTCCACCAGGGGTAGTGCGTCAAAGAGTCGGCTAGGTCCTCGAGTAAGACTTAGGAACAAATAGGCGAATTTGAATAAGGTTGAACAGTCTGTGTTCGCCGTTAAATTCAAAATGAAGCTACGTTATAATTCAAATTGGAGGCCGTTGGCCCTACGGTCAACGCGCCCCGATGAAACACTTAGACCTAATTTATTAACATGATTTACATTTGAAATTACACTTAGAATAAGAAGCAATAAAATACAATAAGACACCTTGAGCACTTAGACAATGATAATTAATTTACTCACCATATAACTGGGGATTCCGTACTCGTAGCTTTTATTCTGAAGATTTGAAATAGAGTGTGGATCCCTACGGCGCGCGCGAGCTTTTATAGGAGGCCGCGGTTCCGTATGTATAACTATACTTAATTAAGCGCGACTAGTGATGTGCCACCTAGGGTCTTACGGCAAGTCGTCGATTATCGATCTTTGATTCGACTTTTTACAAGTGTCACCGTCTACCGCGTGACATTCCCCTCTTTCCCGGTGAGAAAATCAACCTAAGTTGATTTTCGGCTATTAAAACTTAGGAGTTATCTATCATACCTCACGCTCACGCTCATCATTCATACTTCTACAAGTTAAAAGAGATAGAACAATAGTATATGCCTACTCCGACCCCTAGGTAAAGGTTGTAATGGAAAGGAGATCTAACTACACATATAGATAACGACTGTCCTCGGGTTACCGGCCGCCCGTAGTACTATTGTAAACAGGTGGAATAAGGCTTATGATTTCGAGTTTCCAACACCGCTCGGTTCCTGAATACAGCTTAGGTAGGGGACTTTACAGAAGTCAGTAGTACTGGTATTAGGCTTAGTTTAAAACAGACGATTCATACATGTGAGATGACCATTCGCGGGTTTCACGACGGTTTCTTGCCTCTAAGTTAGCGCAAGTATCATGGTTGCGTAGCAGCGCGCGGAATGTAAACATCGTTACGAGGTCGCTACGAGTGATTAGATTTTAGTTTAAGCGGCCGGAACGTGTTGCTCTTGCGCTGCTACTAGCGGAATGCGAGATAATTGCGACGGCGCAAGGGGGAGGAGTGATCGCGGACGCCGACCAATGAGGTCATTGCGCGCTGCGGCTCCGCCACGGGCCGAACGCTATCTACGAGTAATTAACCTGTTGGTTTTAATTTGATGTCTTTAATATGCCACGCGCCTAAATTCTTTCCAGATAAGTCCTGTAGTTCAAATACTAATGGTGAACGTTTTTTAATGATCTTACACTTTACAAATTTCGGTGCTAATTTCTTACAAAAGTTAGCGGACTTATCGCTGAGGAAATATGTACGCTTCCATACTAAATCGCCTTCATTAAAGTGCGCTGGTTTACGGCGTGAGTTATACCTCTTAATACTATTCTGATGTGCATTGTATAGCGCGTGCTGGACTTTGTCGAATGTTTCTGCTAGGAATCCTACGTTTTGCGCATAGGCGTCGCGCGGTAAGAATAGTAGTTCATTACCCAATTCATTATCGACGTAGTGTGAACCGCATGTTACCAATTCTCTGCCGTGTACTAAGAAAGCGGGAGTGTAACCCGTCGCCTCGTTTATGGAGTTGTTTATAGCGAATTGTATTTTTGGCAGATTAATGTCCCATGACCTGTGGTCGTTTTGTACAAAGGTAGATACACAAGTCATTATCGTTTTGTTATAACGTTCTGTCAAATTAATATGAGGTGAATAGCGTGCTATAAGAAACTGATTAGGTACCTTATATTTATCGAGGAAGGATTTCAGCTCGCGGCTGGTAAAATAAGTAGCATTATCCATATATATGGTTTGAGGGACACCATGAGTGAGGAAAACTGAGTCTTCCAGGTGCTTAATGACTATAGCTGAGGACGCGTTACGTACAGGAAACAAAAGGCAATATTTTGAAAATACGCATGTCACCACAAATAAGTAGTTATTTTGCTTTCGTGTAGTAGTTAGTGGGCCCATGAAATCCAAGGAGATAACCTGGAATGGACGTGAGCAGTGTTTAGGACGACCCATCTCACCTAGCGTAGCGTGAGTTGGGTGTTTATAAGCTATACAAGTGTCGCATGACGCAATGTATTTAGACACGTCCTTGTACATTCCTTTCCAGAAATAATTGAGAGCCAAACGATGGTAGGTTTTGAACGCGCCTAGATGTCCCGCAGTAGGTACATCGTGATTTTCGCTAATTATTTGGTGACGTAGTTCCTCTGGTACTACTTCCTTCCATGTGAACTCGTTAGCAAATCTAGTGTCAGACTTCGTTAATCTGTAGAGGGAGTTGTTTACTATTTTATAGTTAGGAAAACCCTGTGGCGCGTTAGTACAGCTGTTGTAAAGATCTAAGTACCACTTGTCCTTTGTCGTGAGATGCGCGTTTGCAAGTGTTAACGCTGACACTGGCACGGCCCTAGATAAGGCGTCAGGAACGACGTTGTCTTTGCCGCGTCGATGTAAGATCTCAAAATTAAAGGATGATAGTCGTACTCCCCACCTAGCTAAACGGCCTGTAGGGTTACTTAGAGATAAAAACCATTTTAGAGATGAATGGTCAGTGTAGACTTTAAATGTGCGACCATTCTCGAGATAACAGCGCCAATGCTCGAGTGCGACTAGGACGGCTAAGGTTTCGCGTTCTGTAACACTGTAGTTTCGTTCCGCCTTTGACAAGGAACGACTCATGTATGCGACTGGATGTTCTTGACCGTTAATAGTTTGGCAGAGCATTGATCCTACGCCTAAATTACTTGCGTCTGAGTGTACCTCGAATGGTTGCGTATAGTCCGGGCAAGAGAGGACCGGAGAACTAATTAGACAAGACTTGAGTTGTACAAACGATTGTTCAGCTTCGTTTGTCCATGCAAATGGTGGTGCATTTTTTTTAAGTGAAGTCAAGGAATTTAGTGGGCCTGCTAATGTGCTAAAATTAGGAACAAATCTACGGTACCAAGACGCGGTGCCTAGAAATCTTTTCACCTCCTTTGTGTTTGTTGGTCTGGGGTAATCTAGAATCGCGGCTACTTTATCTGGGTCCGTGCGTAAGCCTTGCTCGTCTACCACGTAGCCTAAGTACTTTAATGAGTTCCTAAAGAATTGTGTCTTTTCATAATTTATAGTGAGACCTGCGTGTTTTAGCTTCGCTAGGACTTTTAGGAGCAAAGTTACATGATTGTCATAGGAGTCGCTGACACAGACTATATCATCGAGATAACAGAATACTTTGTTGTCGAATTCAGGTCCAAATAGGCTATCTACTAGTCTCTGTTGTAAAGCTGGTGCGTTCGTCAAACCAAAGGGCAACACTTTGAACGAGAAGGTACCACGTGATGGTACAAAGAAAGCTGTCTTACACTTATCTTTTTCATTTATAGGTATCTGCCAGAACGCCTTCGATAAGTCAATGCTAGTTAAGAATTTCGCGTCCCTAAGATTGTCTAATATCTCAGATATGTAAGGAAGACTGTACGCGTCCTTTTTAGTTACCGCGTTCAATTTACGGCTGTCGAGACAGAACCTAGGTTTGCCGTCCTTCTTCCCTACTACTAGTACTGGCGAGGACCACGCGCTCTCGCATGGTTCAATAACATCCAGACGCAACATTTCGTCGACCTGTTCGTTTATTATGTTGAGTTTCTCCGGTGACATTCTGTAGGAACGTTGTCTAATTGGTTCGGTAGTGCCCGTGTCAATGTTATGTACAACTAAGTTAGTACGGCCGAGACCAATTTGTTCGTAAGAGATGTCGCGAAACTGTCCTATAATATTATCTGCCTGCACGCGCTGAGCCTCTGTGAGGTTAGTGTAGGAATGCAGTGCCTGAGGTCGAATAATTCTGTCTGGATGCTTAGTGACGGTCTCGCTTGCCGCTAAAGCACTTACGTATTTAGGACAAACTTTGAAAGACCGCCAAAAGTTTATCCCTAGTATGACAGAATTATTGACCTCGGGCACTACGTATGCCCTTATAGAGTGAGTTTGATTCTCAAAAGTTATGTCGAGGTCAAAGTATCCTATACTACGCAAGCGCCGGCCAGCAGCCGCCTCTATGTTAATGTAATCATCAAAACGCATGGTATGCCCATAGGTAAGTAATGTGTTATGATAATCTTTGCCAAGCACCGTTACGGCCGCCCCCGAGTCCAATAAGCAGTGTGGAATTCTCAGTTTGTTTATATAGATAGTTATGAACGGTCGCGCGTCGCGCGGCCCTAAGTCCTGCTGCGAATTGTTTTGTTTATGTGAGTGGGGCGAGATCGTCGTTACCTTATAAGAATTAAAAAAAGTGTTAACGAAATGCAGCCATTGTGACCATTTATTAGCCCTCCTAATGTAACGACGTCCTCGCCACGAACTTAGTTTTTTGTTTGCGAAGTGGGTCTAGGTATGTGTTTATTACATGTAGTGCAATCAGGGAACTTCACCCCCACCTTGCCACACTTGAAGCACAACAAGGTCCGTGGTGCTTGACAAGTTCTTAATGTGTGTGTATTAGATTTACACCTAGGACAAAATTTATTATTGTTAGTGTGTGGTGCTTGTGACAAAACATTCACCGGGTATCGGTGTTTAGTGTTAGTGTAATTATGTTTATTAGCGCTGTTACCCGAGGATGGATGCTGATACCTATCAAAATGCCTATTTTGATGTGAAAAGGTTTGTGATTGTTTATTTATAGCTAGCTCAGGGATTAGTGTACCTGCCGTAGGGCGCGGTGGCTCTTTATAGCTAGACATTCGAGCTTGAACTAGTTCGAATTTGTGACAGACGGTACGGAGTTCATCTATAGTGGTCACTGAAGTAGCTGTAGCTAATACTGCCGCGAAACAGGGCCTAATATTATGCAACAAAATCTCTAACTGATCATCTTCAGTCATAGGTACAGTTAGTCGTGAAAACATTGCGTGCATAACAGCTAAATAAATTGTTATGTTTTCGGAGTCGTCTTGAGTCCGGGCGCGAATTTCCGCCTTTAATTTATAATCGTAGTCTGGCTGTGAGAATACGGATACGAGTTGTTTAGACAATTCGTTCCAAGTGGTAATCTTATCTTTAACCGATCTATACCAACACAAGGCCTCGCTCTCAAATATCTCAGTCGCGAAAGAAAGGAATTTGTCTGGTTTAATCTTCCTAGCTGAGAGAAATTCGTTTACACGAATGACGAAAGCGCGGACACAAGTTTTTCCACTGTAGCGAAGTTTTGCAAAATCAGAGGTTATGCCGCGGTCACATGTTACTGATATATTTGGTGGTGGTTGCGCGAAACTATGAGAAGAAGTGTTCAATTGTTCTAGGTTGTCCTCACTTTCCAAAAAGGTTTCCTCACTATCTTGATCAAACTTAGCACGTATAGTAGCTAGTTCCTTTGATACATTTTGAAAGCTAATTAAGCATGATTTCAATACTGCCTCCGATTCGGGTGTAGTAGTAATTATTCTCCTAAGACGATGGTAGATATGACTGCACAAATTGTCTGTACGCACGAATAAATTATCGTCAAACTTTGATTTGATTAGGGTTAAATTTGACTGCGCTTTTGCTAAACTTTCTGCTACGCCTTTTAGGTCGTCGACGGGGTCTAGTCCCGATTCTAATATATCCTGGGCCGGTAAACCGGGTGCTAGTTTCACTATTTGACCGCGTAATTCTTGTACTGTAAGTGCCGGTGTAGTTCCGCGAATAGCCACCTCATAAGATAACTCTGTTTTTTGTAGCGATAAATACTTAATATTGCGATGTGCCATTTTT
The DNA here is from genome assembly GCA_932294345.1 of Pandemis cinnamomeana. Taxonomy (NCBI): domain Eukaryota; kingdom Metazoa; phylum Arthropoda; class Insecta; order Lepidoptera; family Tortricidae; genus Pandemis; species Pandemis cinnamomeana. The sequence goes on from OW028705.1 coordinate 16,061,734, forward strand.
AGTACACTAAAAGCTGTAAGTTACCCGCGATATTAGAATTTATTCAACCTGTTCTCCGAAGTGTGCGCGTTAAGGTGCGTTTATAATTTTAAAATAATGAAATGGAGTTACAAGACGAACCGTAGATCGATAAGTAAGTGTTGAAGGAAAGTGCGACTTACGCGTATTACCCTAAGTGCCGCAACGTATGGCTGCGAGTCGTATTAAACGTTGGTAGAATTGAACGTTAAGTAGTTAACTCAGTTGTAATGGCTAGCCTGCTATTGAAACACGTAGCGCGTTGTAGTTAGTTGTCTAAATGCTCAAAGTATGCGCAGGTATAGGTAAGGTGCTAAAATAATTCGATTATTGCAGTAAAGTGTTAAAAATCGCGAGTTGTTTGAAGTTAAGTTTAAAGTTTTCTAGAAGTGATGCTAAATTTGATTAAATTAATGTTCTTGTCGGTACAACTAATTAAGGTTGTTGTTAGATAATTGAGTGGTTCGTTATAAATTTGAAATGCCAACTGTGGTAGTTATTATGTAGTTAATGTGTATTTTAAATTGACACTGGTCGCGATCGAGCCGTTAACGCTTGCGTATTTGAATCTGCTAAGTGTCCTAGGCACACGGGTGCGAAAGAGAGCGCGCGGTCGTTGCTAACACAACGGAGCGGTGCGGAAGGAACCGTTGATTCGAATAATTAGGGCGCGAGCGGATGTGCCAAGCGCGAGTGGATTTTAAATTAACGGTTCAGTATTTAAAATATTTGACCGTTAATATTTTAAATTTAAGTACATACGTTAGGAACCGTTGATTTCAAATTACTGCTAGTGAATTTAATGTTTGTTTACGTTAATTTAAATTAAAAATTTAGAAAATAACCACTTGTTACCGACAGGAACAACGTTTTTTACGACTTCTACGTAACCGAACGAGAAAACGGCTGAGCCTATTCTTAAGCCGAGCTCAGACAGCGAACGAATTGTTACTGCAATAGTCGGATTTTACAATAAAATAAGTATAAAAGTATTTAGAAATGACCGAAGCCAACTCTTTGAGTGCGTGTGCGGAAGAAGTGCTAAGACCTGAACTGAACTAATGGGTGCCGCTAGTGCGCGTATAGAAAAAGTGCTAAGAACTGAACTGAACTAACCAAGTTGGGCGCCGACTATCACCTTTCGTGAATATTTTTTAGTGTAGGGTCGCTCCTTGGCTATTCAGTGAAACAAATGGAACTTTACAGAGGTTTATTGTTTACAATATCCAAAGAACAACGTAGTCTCAGGGATAACGTGAGCTTTTTAAGAGAGTTCAGGGCAGAACGGCACTATTGACTTATTCTTTTCACACACACACGCCCAAGGAGCACTAGTACTCCCCTGGACGGACACGAAGGTGGGGACGACGCTGCCAGCGCAGAAGGGGCCGAAGGCGAGGGTCGCAGTAGAGGCGAGCCTTGGGTCAGGATGTCGTCCTCAGGCAGAAGCGTGTCTTCCGGTAGGGTAGTGGTGATGTGCGTTATGCAGCTCAGCAGTTTCAGGCTTTAATTTAGCCCCGATCTGGGTCCCTGTAATTTTCTCGGTGTCAGAGGCGGTCTTCTACGACGAGGGCCCAGGCAGCTCTTCGACGTCCACCAGGGGTAGTGCGTCAAAGAGTCGGCTAGGTCCTCGAGTAAGACTTAGGAACAAATAGGCGAATTTGAATAAGGTTGAACAGTCTGTGTTCGCCGTTAAATTCAAAATGAAGCTACGTTATAATTCAAATTGGAGGCCGTTGGCCCTACGGTCAACGCGCCCCGATGAAACACTTAGACCTAATTTATTAACATGATTTACATTTGAAATTACACTTAGAATAAGAAGCAATAAAATACAATAAGACACCTTGAGCACTTAGACAATGATAATTAATTTACTCACCATATAACTGGGGATTCCGTACTCGTAGCTTTTATTCTGAAGATTTGAAATAGAGTGTGGATCCCTACGGCGCGCGCGAGCTTTTATAGGAGGCCGCGGTTCCGTATGTATAACTATACTTAATTAAGCGCGACTAGTGATGTGCCACCTAGGGTCTTACGGCAAGTCGTCGATTATCGATCTTTGATTCGACTTTTTACAAGTGTCACCGTCTACCGCGTGACAATTTGTTGTCAATTTGTTTAATACCATTTATAAGTTAAAACACACAGTTAATGGTTACACTGGGTTACTTCTTATCATCCATCTGTTTTTTAGTCGAAGCTCTTTAGCTCTGTCGTATCAACAAACGTTTTTCTAGATAATTAAGGGCGAAAATGTTTTCTAGAGAAATAGCTAACCAAGGTTACTTTTAATGTATTTACGATTTCCATTTATGTTTACGTTAAAGCGTTAAATTTAAAATCAGATCAGCTAAAAAAACAGTATTTTTAACCTACTGTTGTGACTGGTTTGTTGAGTTCTGTTTGTTCTGTGGAAAAACAAAACGCCTTATCGAAAATCGGCCATAAATCGGGATCGATTTGTTTTACGCCCGCACGGCTTTAAATGAAGGGATAAAAAATAAAATGCACGTGGCGAAAAGGGACGTAGCACTTTATGACACTTCGAGGGATGATACTTGTCTCCAGTTTATCACGTTATCAGGATCGCAGCGGGTGGCGCCATCTCTGAACGCTTTCCAGAACTAAAGACGCCATTAATTTCAGTCAGCTGGCCTTACGTTTGAAATGGAATCAATAATGGACGATTAATAGTGTTTTTGGAATGTTTTAGGAGACATCGCGAGTAATATTTTATCTGTGGGTACATCGAACGAGCGGTCGGTGGTTTAAGTAAAGTAATTCCCAAAGTTAATAGCTGTATTAGATTGGGTAGTGATAGTGACGTGACCTGGTATACATAAAAAGCAGAAAGGTAATTGCTGTGTCAATTTTGTTGCTTTGAAATAAGCTAACTGTCCTCCCGTAAGTTGTTTTTTTTAGGACACCTATTTGCGGCGTAACTAAATACTTAAAACAAGTGAACTCTGACACCGACAAATAAGATCTTTCACTTGTTTTTTAGCTTTGTTAACTACATTCATTTTTAATGTCAATATACGTGAGATAAACGTCTGTAATCATTGAGTGCCCAAACGGAAATGCTCTTATCGTTTTGGCCTTAATCTAAAATATTGTGAAACTTATTACCGTTCGAAGTTGTTTTTATATACTTTTTCGCCACATTGCAATTATTTTAAAAGGTTCTGAGTGTTTGTCTATGAATAAGGCTATTTTTTATAGAGATCAAACCAGTAATTTCTGTGGACTAACGTTACTTAAGCGGGTAAAGGCTGCTGCAGGATATCTTCGTTTAATTTCTACAAGTCATTGAGTAAACTACTGAGGCACCCCCTTTATAATTATATCTTGCTAAATAAGTCGCTTATTACACTTATAATTTGTCTTTTCTCTAATTATTTCCAACAAAATCAGGAATCACTGCGTGAAATAAATAAAAAATAATAAAACTCAAACACATTTATTTCATCTCTACAACTTTAACCTAACATAAACATGGTTGAAATGTAACTTAATTAAAACAAACAATAATTTATAACAAAGTTACATAAAAAACAAAATATTCGAAAAACAAACGTAACACACTCCAAATCGTACTCGGCTCAAACATGATAAACTAAAATACAATTCAATTACTCTTTATTGAATACCACGTAACAAACGATACAGAAAAAAGGAAATGTAAATAATTTACAGCGTAGGTCAGCAATAGATTTATATAAATATGTATGTTGTTGTCTCTGCTAATAAAAAGATAACGAAATAGAAACGTCGAATCTACGAGTGAATTTTTGATGCAACATTAAATGAAAGATGTGAATCGGTTCTCGTTAAGATAAAGGTTGATCTAGAGACAAGACAACGGACCTGAATAAACATACATTGAATTTATGTTGGCATTTCGATGGATTCGATTTCTTTGGCCAAATAGACCATAAAGATAACGGCAAACATACATTCCAGGAAACCGATTGAGGCACATTACTTGAAAGTGGAAAAAATTGTGTATTGCTACAAAACTACAGCTTTAGTTTGTGCTGTGTTGTCTAAGCGTCAAATAAATGTGTATTCTTTCTTTCATCTTTCTTCTTCATTCAAATATAATTTTCGCCTAGTTAACTAGATTAATAGTGCTGTCAGCGATTTTCTTCTAGGCAACCTATTCGAATTTCTGATTCAGCACAACTTCTCACCACTTGTGATTGATATTTTCACATGCGCTGTTCTCTCAAAAATTGGGTCTCTGAATTTTAAATACGAGTGAGTGTTTAGAAGAATATTATAGCTGTACTTAATCTTGCTCAGTCTCAAATATAGTTTGCAATACACGCATACACCAATCGAAAGTTGTGAAAGATTAATTTTGGTCACGAGTAATTTTGGTCAGTCTCAAATTTGTTGTAAGCGGCAGCCTTGGAGCAATACACAGATCTATGCCACTTCAAAATATCATCACATAATTTCTAATATCCTATAAGTACCTACAACACTACTGCATGTTGCGTGTAATGATCTGATATATCCACCTCCTCCAAATTGTTCCTATATTTATCTGATAAGACAACTATGCCGACCCGTTAAAAGCTGGTAATAGTTTTTAGGCCATCCTTCCTTATTATTATCATACCTAGTTGGCTATGGCTCATTGGAACGTCTATATATGCCCATTCATTGAATCTTTATTGGTTCTGAACGCAAATTATTTTGTATCCGTGTTTCGTAACGGTTGTCTGAGACCGTTCTGGAGCTGTACCTACCGCCTTTTGGATGGTTATCAAGATATAGCTGTATCTTTGTCGTTGTTTTGGCGTTCAAGATAAAAAAGTATCCATCTATAATTAGTATCGGATTCTATTACACCCTTATCAAGCGTTTTGTCGAAAATGTAACAAATTAATTATTTTAGTCGGCGCGGCGTCTTTAACACCTTAATATTGTCGCCAGAATAATACAGTTAAGAGGTACGTTATGGAGGTAGATACTCATGTATGGTGTGTATAGTGGTATGACTGTACTTAGACATGTACCTGTACCTATTTGACTATGAACGTACAAACAGAATTTTAAAACATCCATCGATTAGCCACGTGGCGGAACGCTATTGCCAAGTAAATTAGTAACGCGAAGTTCTAAATCCACTAATTATCGAAGGTTTTTATTGAGATATTGGAATCCGGCTTAACTCTGACTTATTCATATCAATGATGGTAGCCTAAAAACTAGTGATCACCAGGTTCGTTATGAAAAATCCTATGTGAAATTAGGCTCATTCTTAATACAACACTGTCACAGATACTGTGACATCAGCTGACATGTCAGATCGCGTGTCACCACCCGTTTTTCCCCATGCCGATCGACAGGTTAACCTGCTCTACATAAATAAGGTAAAAGCCTCCCGAGAACCAATTCTACCACTTCCAAGAACAGCAAAGCCTCGATTACATTTTCTAACTAATCATTTCCACGTAGATGTAGGTAGGAAGGCGGTTGAGGTGCGATCATACGGATGGTGTTACGCGACCATGTACCTAACCTTTACGTTTAGACCTGTGTAGGATACACCTTACTGGCGTCACGGAGGGGTATTTTCAGTTACCACAGTTTCGACCGGTCCGCGAGGCGGGCAAGAGCGGACAACATCCATGCTACCACGTACCTATGAAAGCAGCATTGCATAGCACAACAACCAGAATAGTATACGCAAACTGGCTGAAAGGTTCGGATCCGAAGGCACATGATGAATAGTCCAGACCCTGTCACACTGTGTGCCAGCACATGGGGTCACAGCGTCACTCGCCTTGCGCGTGCAGGGAGCTCGCACGTGCTGGGTGCATGGCCGTGCCCGCGTATCGACCGTGCGCCGGCCGCGCGCCGCCCAGCGACTGACGCGAGCGCGGTGCGCGCGCAGCGGCCCCGCCGCGACCCCCCGCCGCCCGCGCCGCGCCCGCGACAAGCCCTCCGAAGCTCGCCGCCCGGTAACACAGACCAAAGACTACTAAGGACCTGTCTCTAAAAAAAGTTTTTTTTCAAAAACGTCTCTAACCCTTTCGCGTAAACATCTCAATTTGTATGAAAAAATTGGAAACTCAGCGCTTCATAGCAAACGCTCTTGACGAATTTGATGCCTGAAAACATATACTAAAGGGACTGTTCCACTACTCTCTGTTAGTTCAAATCTAGGGTAAATAAGCACTTGCTAGGCTTTCGAGTCCCATCAAGCGTGAATGCAGTCAAACCAAGCCTATTCTTCATAAAAAAAATGGATAGGTACCATCCCTGCCTGTTTTTACAGTATAAATAGAGACGTCACCATAGCTACCTGGCACATAAGATAATATGAGAAACTTGACAGAGGCCGTAGAACAGGTCCTGCTAATACCGAAGCGCTGAAACCTGAGCTTACCGCTCAACATGTTGGCCAGCTTAGGTACGCTTGACAGAAAAACGTTAGCATAAAGACCTAGTTAGTGCAAATATCAGATAACGCATAGGCTTTAGGCTGATTTTTCGCCGGAAATGCGTTTCCATCGGTGCTAAGCTATAATAGTAAAAGTTACGTAACTGAAAATCTTTTCAGGCGATATAGCGCCTTAAACCTGCTTCTGTTTTGGTGGACAAGAGACAGTAAAGTTGTATTAATTAGTATTTTCGATAGACTGGAGCATTACCTCGTTGGCTAGTGTAGTTACAAACGAGCTGTGTGGCGTTGTAAATACAAGACGACTGCTTAGACGCTAAAGAGTTAACTTTACTAATTATAATGAGCAGATTAATCGTTGTTAAAGTTGTGCTCAATATCTACTTTTTAAAATACACACAAATTGGTCCTTCGAACCGGTACTATAGCTAAACACGAACAAAAAACACGTTAGTACAAATTTTTCGGCAGCCTTCAACAATAATTATGACTCCCGGGACTTAAATCACGCCAAATAAAACACAATTATTTTTAACGGGATACAGACCGCCATTACGCCGATTACTTTTAGTTTTAATGTCGACGTCCCCATAAGGTAATATTGTTTAAAATCAGCTAAGCTGTATTGCAACCGGCCTATAAAAAAACCTCCGCAGCATAACTCCTCTACTAGACGGCGAGCCGCTTTCGTGTTTGTTTTCGGCCGCGGCCGCGGTGCCGCGAGCGCCGCGTGCCCGCCCGTCGCCATGGCAACGCGCCCGGACGCCGGCGAACACTCACGGAAACGCCCGAGCGCGCCCGACCGAGCTCGAAGCCGGCCGGCGAAGGACCTGGACTTTTGAAAAAACCTGGATTGTGTGTTTTATTTTTACGACGGTCTGATTGGCGGATTACCGTAAAGGCATGCGATACGTATGCCTTCATTTCGCAAGCTCGGCGGAAAAGCTGGGATGACAACTGCGGGCATTGGCTGTTTCGTTAAAAAGTTAAATTAAAAAAATTCGTCCTGTACAGAGTAATGGCTGTTACAAGCGATTTGGTTTGCGATGACGTTTAACGCTATACCGCGGGAAATCTGCAGTTTTAAATTAAATTAGAATGGGTTAAGCGGTTATACAGTATTACTGTCATGTTTAGAATATTCGTGTTAGATACAAGGCAATAAGAAACAGTTTTTAGGGTTCCGTACCTCAAAAGGAAAAAACGGAACCCTTATAGGATCACTTTGTTGTCCGTCTGTCCGTCCGTCCGTCCGTCCGTCTGTCAAGACCCTTTTTCTCAGGAACGCGTGGAGGTATGAAGCTGAAATTTATATCAATTACTCAGGTCTACTGTCCCTTGAAGCTGTGAAAAAATCAAACTTCTAAGCCAACGCAATCAAAAGATACAGCCGTTTATGCCGCAAATTTCCGCAAATTTTCAACTCTCAAGGGAATCAAAACCTACAAGGTAGTTCCCGTGAACGCAGAATCTTGAAATTTGGTATGAAGGTAGGTCTTATAGCACAGATTAAAGAATAATTGCGAAAACCGTAAATGTGTATGTATGTCTGTATATAGCAGTGACCAATATAAAGTAACCCCACACTGCGTACATTTTGCTTTGGAACAGGGCTCTGCTTACACTGGTTTTAGATATTTATAGATAATGATACGGAACCCTCGGTGCGCGAGTCCGACTCGCACTTGACCGGTTTTTTTAAGTTAAGATGTTTTTGAAATTTACTGTGAAAAGGTTCCAAGGTGACTCAACTACAAAAATTCATTATTAAATACAAACGTAAGCTGGTTCGAGCGTAAAGAATTTGACGACCGAAATTTTAGTGAGCCGCCTTTCATTTCTTCAAGAAATACGTGACTGGAGTCTACGGGAACAATCACATAATGTCGTCACTTTCACTCGCATAGTGACACGTTTTAGGAGTACAAAAGACGGCAACTGGCTTCATGAGAAACGGGGAAATATGGTGACGCTTTAAATGCTCAACAAGTATAACTTGTTTCAAATGAACTGGCACTAACGGAGTGGTGCGTGAATTTGCCGCTAGAGCGGCACTAGTGTCGCGTGAGATCCAATAGCATTCACTTTTCACTGGTTTTGGCGGGCTTCGTGACATAAATTATAATTTCAGGCATTTACCTGTTGAAAAGTGATCTCGTGAAATTATCGCAAATATGGACTATTCGGCAATGAATGTGAACGCTTTGAAAGCGGATGTTTTTCCGAACAAAACGCAACTGCACATTGCGGCATAGCACCGGGCATAGCTATTCGATATGATGATAGTCATTTATAATTAATAAACTTAATGAGACTCAAGATTTAAAACTTTGTCTTGGCGGCGATCTTATTTATTTATTTATTATAGTCGCCTTTGACAGCTATACCTCTGGACCTTAATCAACAGTGGCGCCAACTGGTGAGCAAAGAAACGATAGCCCCCTTTGATAGCCGTGCTAAAATTTAATCAAAATCGTAAAACCCGTTTTAGAGATTAAACTTAACTCTTACGAGTATAATAATCTATGTATTGGATAAAATAGGAAAAAGTAAACATAAAAATGGAACAAAAAACTACATATAAAATTAAACTTTCAGCTCTCGATCGGGGCAGATATAACTGTAGGATGGTATGATTTAATCCTTTGATTCTATGGAGTATTGAAGTGTATTTATCTCTATTATGTATAAGTATGTTTCTCCGATGCATTAGTGGCCATAGTACAAGCTTTGCTTTGTTTTGAACTAGGTCAAAATCAGTGCCAATTTTTTATTTTCCTACAATATACTATTACTCTTGCAAGAACCCCCCCCCCCCCTTCCTTCCCCACCACCTGATCTCTCAAGGCCGAGTCAAAATTAAATATATACGTAAAATTTTACTGTAAACAATAAAAAAGTTCGGTGCGATTCCGCGTTCTAAAATCAAACGGACGTAGCACGTCTACGGCTTGTAGCTCGTAGACCTCCCCGTAGTCACGACCACTTAGCCACCAATAACGAGATTACTCGCTCACTTCGCCATCGCAACTGGGTTAGTTGCAAAGCGGGGATTCGTAGCAGTTCGTAGCACTAAGCAACTCGTAGCAATCGGCGTAGCGCGTAGAACATTGTTTACGAGATCGCGTTGCAGCATGCTTGCAAAGTGCAGTATAGGAAATTTATTTGGATTCCGAATTTTAATATTTTTTTCACTTCTCATACTCATAAAGTTGGTACTTATCCATAATTTGTATACACACAAATCACGTATTTATCCCATACGGGGTAGACAGAGCGTAAGATAACAAAGCCACATTTAGCATTATTGTAGGCGTATAGGTAGAAAAGGGGAATGAAAATAGTGATGGGTTGCAAGCCGCACCGCTTATACCATGATTCTTAAGATTTTAGCCCATTCCCTCGACGGGTTTTTACCATCTGCGCGGGACGAGAAGCAACTGGTAAATTCTATGTTTTTCTATGTTTATAGTGCATTAAGTAAAATTTTCGTCTAAGACCAAGGCAATTCAGCGTCAACAGCCACTAATACTGGAACTTTATACAGTAAAGTTTTTATTGGATTTAGTTGTCTTAGTACTTTCAACATGAAACTACCGTGAGACTTAATCATAATTGCACATAAACGGATAACTCAAGAATAAAAAGTCGAGTGATGCTCGACATGTTTCGGACTATTGACCAAACGGTGAGTGTGAGCGAACCTTTACGGAGTGACGTCATCAGTGTTGTGTGCTGCCCTACATTTGACAAAATAAAAATGACGATGAAAACGAGGGTAGTCGTGCGCCGCTGTCAGTTGCGTCGAACAGCCGCGCGAACAGAGCGGTGGCGCGCAGTGTTCGTTTCGCTGCCGCCGAGGCGAGCGCTCCGAGAGGAAGGACTACGAAGTAGTCCGAAACATGTCGACCTTTTTATACGTGAGTTATCCGTTTATGTGCAATTATGGTCTCAGTACTTTTTAAAAATATATTCATAAACTAACAGAACTGAGTAAAAGTAATTGTAATACCTGAATAAATAGAAATAGAAGCGTATGAAAAATAAGTTTGTAAAATCCGATCTTAGTTAAGTAAGTGTCAATTATAGAAAAAAAGGTGGTACAGTGCGTCTATTAACAAGCTTCTATTTACCTTGCAATGTATGTAAGTATGTATGTGTGTAACTACTAGCTTCTACCCGCGACTTCGTCCGCGTAGAATACGATTTAAGAAGAAGAATTTACGTTGCGACTCTAAGCAGCTACGACTTTTCACATGTTTATCGCTATCCCGCGGGAACTATCCAATCTTCGTTCCAAATTTTATCCAAATCCGTCCAGTCGTTTCAGCATGAAGAAGGAACAAAATATACACACTCACTCACCTACATCATCACAAACTTTCGCATTTATGATAGTTATTAGTAGGATAGATGTTTTTCCAGATGAAATCTTCCAAATGTAAAAATCCAAATGTAAATGTTTCTCTTTCTTTCTTTCTTTCAAATCAATTTTGAAGCACATACTCGTATCTTCATCCGATTTAGCTGAAATTTTTGAAAGTTTTCGAAATTTTAGAAAAGGGGAATGAAAATAGTGATGGTTTGCTAGCCTCATCGCCTATAACATGATTCCTATGATTTTCGCCCATTCCCTCGATGGGCTTTTACCATCTGCGCGGGTAGAGAAGCAGTTGGTACATTCTATGTTTTTTCTTTGCTCACCGACCAGCATGGAAGAAACTCTTTATTGAACACCACATAATAACAACCTAAACAGAGAAAAGGTACTTGGGTTTTAAGAAACTTGTTTTCCGTTGTATTTGAACCCGGATGGTACATACAGTGGTAATTGGAAAATTGGTATGGCCATTTTTCTATGCGGTCACTAGCAATCTGTGCAACTCATCACGACCGACATCAGCATGAAGTTAGTTGAGAGACGAAAATTGACGTGTAAGTTCCCATGTGTAGTTTTTTTTCATTATTTTTTTATTTTAAACTAGCGACCCGCGCCGGCTTCGCACGGTATATTATGCATGTGTTATACATATAAACCTTTCTCTTGAATCACTCTATTTATTAAAAAAAACCGCATCAAAATCCGTTGTGTGGTTTTGAAGATATAAGCATACACATAGGGACACAGGGACAGAGAAAGCGACTTTGTTTTATACTATGTATTGATAGTGATAGTGATGATTGTATCTTGTTTAGCGGCGGCCCGGCCGACCTAGACGGCGATGGGACGAATTTGGTCGCCTTCTAGAAGGACTGGATACGTACCGCAGCAGACCGGGAGCAGTGGAAGTGTTGGGGGGAGGCCTTTCCTCAGCAGTGGGACACAATGCCCTCATAATAAAAAAAATCTTAGCACCGTTGTTGTCACACGCGTAAATGTATTAGATATTTCATCAAATGAACATTCATTTGCAAATCTCTTTAAAATCGAAGTGAAAGCTGAATGTTTAGGTAGGTAGTCGTTACGCGTCTCAGGTAAATTGACGCGTTTTATACACTTGTTAAATAATCTACTATTTTTAGTTTTACCTGTGTTTTAGTTTTAACTATGTTCAATTCAGTTGACAATTTACTTGAAATTGTATTAGTATTTGGTAACCTAGGCTCTTTTATTCTGACCAAATGACCATACATAGGTACTTCCTCTTATCATAGATATAAAAATTGTAATAGATCTGCAACGCTACAGAAAGAGCGATGTAATACGTGTAAGTCAGGGTGACATACATAGACGAGACCATTTTTCTCACACGCTGTGAGCCTGAGTGAACCCAGTGATATTTTTAATTGAAATGAGTAATTCTTCTTTTCTTTGGCACACGGCGACAGCTCGTTTCAGTTATGGCTTTTATTATTTTGCAATTTTAAACTCACTCTTTGTTTTATGCTCATCTTATCGTCAAATCAAAGGTTAACTGGTTGTAGGGATGAGTTCACCTTTGGAAAATTTATCTTTAACGAAAATTGTGTTTTTTTTTCAATATGTTGTACAATAAATCATTTGGGTATGTACTTACTTACAACATGTAAGATGTTAGTTTGATTGTGAAAACTGTAAAATTAGTAGCTAATTCAATTCCATGGAAACCATTTTCAAAAGTAGTTTTTGCATAATTCTTGGCTTAGAACACGTAAGTACGAACCTCTTTCTTAACTTCGCCGCAGTAAGTCCCAAACACAAAATGATATTGTTGAACATTTGGCACGGATTTTGTTATTATGTTTCATCTAAATACGACAAGGTTCAAGTTTTAAAGTATCAAACCATCTCAATTGCAACTTTTGATTACAATGCCATCTTACTGGTGTTGCATAAACCAAAACTTTCCAGCTATTACGGTGACGTTTATTGTCTGCACATGGGTTTTGGTTCAATGGCTGAAATACTTGAATTTATTTGTAATTGATTGTATGTTTCTTTATTTAATTATGTCGATAATTTTATTTTCACTTTATTTTTATCCAGTTTATATTTCCATTTTGAATCTTAGAAACAATCAATCAGAATATTCCGAATGTTTTATCGTTTCTGAACGTACGATGAAATGTCAAACAGGTAAAAAGTTAGGTTATATTGTCACAAAAATGTTCTTTCGATAAATCTGTGAATAGATATAATATTAATACTTTACACGCAAAATGGCAATGATTAGAGCTGGTTTACAGAAACTTGCAACTGCCTTTACTGGTGCACAAAGTAAGAAAGCATGCATAACTCTGTCGCATACTATCGAACCAAATGTAAGTCTAATGTTTTATTTTGACCTTATTTCTTTCTTTTCAGGTGGCATTTTATCAAGATTCGTAACGAATTTAATACCCAGAGAGAACACAGCAGTTAACACCCAGAAGGATGTCATAGCAACTTGCAACAAATTGATAGAAGAGCGAGCTTCGAGAAACTTTGCCATAGTCCACCTACTTGGTAAGCAATGGCGAGTCACTGATGGAGATTTAGTCGTCGTTGAAGGATACTGGCCACCAAATATTGGTGACAAGATAAAACTCGACAAAGTGTTACTCGCTGCTACCAAGGATTTCTCACTCATTGGAAGACCTCTCGTACAACCAGGGCTAGTCACAGTAACTGCCACAGTCGTTTCTAAAGGCTTGTCTCACACTCGGGTTCATTTCAAAAAGAAGAGGAGGAAGCAGTTTATGAGAATAAACTTCCAGAGGGCTGAACAGACCATGCTGAGAATCAACTCCGTTGAAATTGCTAATAAAATTAATGAAACTCCCAAAAACATATTTTAAGTGTTTAATTGTTAGTTCTTAGATTAATGAAACAATATAGATGATAATAAAACTCTGCTTGTTTGATTATGGTATAAATAAATAAAAAATAATTACATTAAAGTTTATTAGGTTACATAGTTTATTAAGTCAGTTCAGTAAATTTTCTAATTTCACGTTATCACAGTGCTCCTGGAAACTATTTTTATGCTCTTCTTTTAGAAACCTTTTCATGCCTTTAAATAAATAAAATGTACTCCTATTCTCCAATAAACTGGATAAAACTTTGAAAAAGTCCCCATAATTTCCCTCTTTCTTGTAACAAGATATGGACATCTGGAATTTCTTGTATTCCTCTGCTTGAAGCAATGTTTTAATTTCCTTCACAAAATCTATCAATGACACTGGTGGTTCCTTATCAATTATATGAGACATTTCACTGTTTTTCATCAAATTTTCTTCGAAACCAAATGGCTTAATTTTTAATTTCTTTCTTTTAGGTGTCACAAGCACAGTATTTTCCTCTACATTCCTTTTGTGGATTGTCACTAAAGGCTCTACCTTTGTGCTTACTGGTTGATCGCTGCTATCAAGTGCACTAAAAAGATCTTTGGTCTCTTTTGGTTTAAACTCATTAACATAAGCTGATGATTGTGCATTTTTGTAAAAATCCATAGCAAAGTCAGCGTAAACTTCATTTGAATTGGGATATTGGCTGACTGATTTTCTTGAGTTACCCTGAGTACCCTGACTTTTCTTGTTAACCATTTTCATTTGTGCTGGAAGAAAGGATCCTCCGCTTGCATTTACAGGAGCATCATCTTTTAAACTCATTCGAGACTCATTAGGAAGGAGAGGCTTCAGTTTTGGAGCTGGTAGAGATGTCTCAGCATTTTTGAAGAACCTACAAGTTTCACTGACTGTCTCACCAAACTTGTTGGAAACAGTAATAAGATTCCTTAACCAAGCAGACAACTGGCCTTTTAATTTTGGACTATTAAACCTACTGTCACAGAGTAAGATTGCTCCGTAGTCATTCTGATGTCTAATGACTCTACCAATAGCCTGGTTAACAGCTCTTGTGGCTTCCAATGAGTACCACTCGTCACCAGACAAGAAATCTCTATTGTTAACTCTTAGTTCATCTAAGTACTTTTTCTTTAAGACTATTCTAGGATCTTTTAATGGTGGAAATGGTAACCCAGTAATAATTACAGCTCTGCCATTCATGTCAGCAAAGTCTAAACCTTCAGAGACTTTGCCTCTGCACACAGCCATAAAGCAGGCCCCTCTTGTGCTTGGATCACTGATTTTACTGTAGTAATCACTGATTATGGCATTAAATGTGTCTTTTCTCTGAGGCTCCACAAAAATTGGTTTGATGTTGTTAATGCCAGACCAAATCCCTTCAGATTGCCACATTTCTTGACATTTGTTCATAATGGGATAGGAAGGAAAGAACACCAGCAACCCATCTGGTACCACTCTGCAAAAACTCAATATGGTTCTACCCAAAGACGAAATGTATTTTGGGTTGTCTCTGTTCTGATAGTTTGAGTTTAGCAGAGTAGAATCAGGGCCCTGCGGTATAATCTTGACACATATTTGATTAGCCTTGACAATATGGGGATTTTCTAATTGGGTACCAATAGGGATCCCAAGTTCAGAAATCAAGGGTTTGAGTGGAGCTAGAGTGCCACTTGTTAAAATGATGCTCCTAACATTTTGTTCCAACAGTTGTTTCATGCCAAACCCTGGACTGAAACACCAATAACTTAAGACTCTTTCTGAGGATTTGCTGTTAGCAGTCTTCAGAGCTCCCCAACTATCTGTTTTTTTGTTGTTTTTTTTATCTTCTACTTGGATATGAACTTTATAACAAAGTTTTACCCTTTCCTTGTGGGCATGAGTAGTGCCACTGAAAACAACATTCAAAAGATCAACTGTCTTTTGAAGGCCCACACCTTTCCTTTGAAATGGAGACGCACTAGCCGTTGACAAATACTGTATCAGATTTTCAATCAATGTGATTACAGACATTTGGTTATGGTCTTTTATTTCAGCCTTTGAGAGAAGTTCAAATATAAACCCACCAGGATAGGTTGATCCTTCACTACCCACTGCAATTTCATCTATGGCTTTTTCAAAAGCAAGCATTATTTCTTTTAAGACACATAGGTCATCGCATGTAAAGTCTTTTGGCTGATTGCTATCTATAGTGGCATCCATATGATCATCAGCAGCCTCACCAAATGATCTCATTATGTAGGTTATCTCTTCTATACACAGAGCAATATCTGTGGATTTTATTTGCAGTGACGCTGATTCTTCACACATTTTCTCTACATTATGAGCTTCATCTAAAATTACAATGTTGTTTGTGAGTTCTACACCATTGGCTTTCCTTGATTTGGGGTCTAATAAGTAATTATATGGCATAAATATGATGTCAGCTTCCTGCTTTAACTCTTTTGCTAGATAGTAAGGGCATGCTTTAATTTTCTTGCCAACAGTAACCAAGTCTTCTATGTCCAGTATTTCATCACCTTTAACAGCTTTATCATCTTTCTTAGACTCCACATTATTGAAGAAATGGCAAGTCCTTGACTTAACTTTCAGCTGGCACATGTGCACCTTATTCATGTTGTTTGTCTCTTTTGATACTTCCGGGTGGATGCACATCTGATCTCTGGACCCCAGTACTGCTGCTTTCACATGTCTATAACTGGATCTCTTCAGCTCCTGCATCGCTTGGGTCAGCTGGGAGTGGGTACGAGATGAATAAATAATCTTTGGCATACCCCAGTTCATATTATCTTTAGTTTTTCCTGCACCTTGCTTCAAGGAATCTCGCAATGAACCAGCTTTCTCCGCGTGCTCATTGAAGTTGCCAAGTTGCGCGTTCATTTGCAGCTGTGCCTTCTTCACTAGTAACCATGCTAAAGAGGAACATAGCAGACTCAACGTTTTGCCAGTCCCGGTTGGCGACTCCAACAGCGCATTTGTATTGTTCTGTAAGCTTTGAATCACACGTTCCATGTAGTCCTTCTGAACATCGTATGGTTCAAAGGGAAAGCTCACAGGAATTCCACATATCATTACGTCTGGCATGATGATAGATAGAGTTCAGATTTCTTCGGTGGAAAAAAGAACTTAATAGTATTTCAAGGACATTATTTGCATGTAAAATCAAAACAACACAATTAAAATCTACAGCTAAATGTGCAGTACCTGCATCTGCACTTGCAGTATCATCAAGAATTTACAGTACAGATGACGTTTTGCTTTGCGTTTGCGTATTTAGAGTAGTTTCGCGCCATTATTAATGTCATGCTTTCTTAATCTTAGGCGTTTATAGTTTTGACTTGAATAGCTTAGGGATTCGATTTAAGCATTTTATTTTTCAGTTGGCAAGTTATCTGTTTTAGTTTTGGCAGATGACATGATGACACATGACAGCCATATGATATAACCTCCAAAATATAAGAAAACAAAAAGCTATTCATGTTTTTGTTGTAATAAAAGGTTTAATATTTTTAAATAAGGATGAAATCTAATGAAACGATGAAAGTGAGCGTTAGCGAGATCTACACCTCTGTTGCGTGCAACCGCATACCAGAAATAGCTGACTGGAACGAGGAAGGGATCATTTGTTATGGGGCGACAAATGCTGTTGTTATTTACGATACGGTATATTTAATTTACTGCTAATATTTAAAAGAAAAGATTAACTCTTTGTTGAAGATAGGTATCTATCGCATAGTATCTAAGCTCATATATAGCGTAAAATTCAAGTGTACTTTTTTTCAATTGCACTTCATGTTATAAGTTTTTTTTTCAATCCGCGTATCGTATCAGAATAATACTGTACTGTTTTTTTTTAGAATGTAAAGGGTGGCAACCCTCTTAAGGTGTTGTGCCATCACAAGTCCAAAGTGAACTCGGTGAAATGGCTCCGTAAACCAGATGGTACCTGCACAGAGCTAGTTTCTTGCTCTGCTGACAAAACTGCTGCAATTTGGACCCTAGTGGATAATACTTGGAAGGTGACGAGCACATTAACTGGACATGCTGATGGTGTTACCTGTGTGCACGGACTTTATACTGAAGGAAGTGATTTGCTAGTGTTCACTGGATCCATAGATTCCACTGTTAAAGTTTGGGAAAGAAAAGAGGGTAAGCATTCATTGTAATTCAAAATTTACTATGTAATAATGCCCATTTGTTTGCCAAGTTGCACACTTAGTAATTTGCCAAGTTGTTCACCAAACACATATAGTTTGCAGTGGTGTGCCAAGTTATTTCTCTAAGTAATATGAAAAGTTGTACACTAACTAGTTTACAAGTTGTACCCCAACATTTTTGCAGAGATGTATGCCAAGTTGGCGACCGGATAGCCTAGTAGTTAGTGACCCTGGCTATGAAGCTAGAGGTCCTGGGTTCGAATCCCGGTATGGGCTGACATTTGTATGATGAATATGAATGTTTGTGTCCGAGTCATGGATGTTGTATGTATTTAAGTATGTATTTACCTATATTATATAAGTATGTTTATCCCTTGCCTGGTGCCCATAGTACAAGCTTTGCTTAGTTTGGAGCTGGGTCAATTGGTGTTGTTGTTGTTTTATTTATTATTTTTTATTTAAGTTTTTTGCCAAATTGTAAGACAGCAAATTCTTAGATTTTTGTAAGGTAATATCCTGCCTCTTTCTTTGTTTAATAATCCCATTGTAATTTTTGAATTTACAGATATTGCCTAATTTATTGTTCATTAACATTGCAGGTATAACAAACCTCAAGCAGACTATCTCTCTTAACTCCGGTCTCTGCCTCACTCTGCATGCTCACCTTCTGCCGAATAGCAAGACGGTGCTGTTCTGTGCCTTGGATGACCACAAGATACATGTGTTTGCTGGCGAAGAGTTCCACAGAGTGCACTCGCTGACGGGACATGAGGACTGGGTTAGAGGGCTAGATGTATTAGATGTTGGTAAGTATTTTATTATTCTTTACGAACTTCGTTAGAATGGAATATTATGCATGGAGAAGGCCACATGTGTGTTCCCTTGTATCAAAAAAAGCACAGACTCTTGGTTATGGGAAATTTGTGTTTGTTTCTTAAATTACAGACTGATAGTGATAATTCCACCCACCAGAAACCCAAATGA
This sequence comes from Pandemis cinnamomeana, assembly GCA_932294345.1. Taxonomy (NCBI): domain Eukaryota; kingdom Metazoa; phylum Arthropoda; class Insecta; order Lepidoptera; family Tortricidae; genus Pandemis; species Pandemis cinnamomeana. The sequence continues at coordinate 16,080,580 of OW028705.1, forward strand.
AATAAAATAAAACAAATTCGCTTAGTCAGATGCACTACAATACAGATGCATTACACTTCACCAATCTATTGTTAGGTACTTTGAAATGAATCAAGAATTTTACTTCTAGATTTTACGTAGGTATTAATTTTTACGGTTTTAAGGAGCGACCACACCACGCCGCGCATACGCAGTAACGTGTCGTAGGCGTCACGTTTTCTCACCGTTATTTCATACATTTTGTTACGTAAACGCACCGTCAACGTCTTTTACGCACCGGTGTGGTAGCACCTTTACACTGAAAATTATTACACTTAGAAAAATTCGAAAAGTAAAGCTATGGCCGGGAATCGAACATAGCGAGTTGTCGCTGGCTCTTGCTAATAGGGAGAAAGTCCTCGTCAGTAGTGTGAACAGCCAGCGATCAACTACAGATATATCTGTCTCATTTATCGACACATAAACTACCGACAAGATAATACTCGGTAGCTAATCGCTTCCTCGCCCTGATGGGACCAGTGACAATGAATCCTTCCTTACTATATTAATATTATAAATGCGAAAGTAACTCTGTCTGTCTGTCTGTCTGTTACCTTTTCACGCTTAAACCGCTGGGCCGATTTAGTTGAAATTTGGTATACAGATAGTTTGAGTCCCGCAAAAGGACATAGGATAGTATTTATCCCGGAAAATTGCATAGTTCCCGCGGGATAGCACAGCCCAAACCACTGGAATTTTTCAAATTTAAGGCGGAACAAAGTTCGCCGGGTCAGCTAGTCTGAAATAAATTAAACTCACTTTAAGATGCCACAACGATACTGCTGGCCTCAGCGTCCCAAGACACGTACATCCGTCTCTGGCGCATCCAGGCTTACGAGGAGCAGTCCACCGCTGGGATCAGGGTGGAGCAGAGAGTGTTCCCCGCCTACGGACAGGAGTGGGCCGTGAAGCTTGATGCTGTACTGGCAGGACATGAAGGTTGGGTTTATGGAGTGCAGTGGCATCCGTATGCAGTTGATCCAGGTTTGTAACACATCATTATCAGACTGTGTAAGTTCCTATGGCTATTCAAGAATTCTTTATGGCCCTTATATTGGAGTATATACATACATACATACATACATACACATACACAAATCACGTCTTTATCCCTTGCGGGGTAGATAGAGCCTAAGGTAACAGGTACCTACAGGCCACATTTAGCAAGATTGTGGGCGTGTAGGTGGAAAATGGCATCAGAATAGTGGTGGGTTGCTAGCCTCATCGCCTATAACATGATTCCTATGATTTTCGCCCATTCCCTCAATGGGTTTTTACCATCTGCGCGGGAAGAGAAACAACTGGTACATTCTATGTTTTTTCTTTGCTCCCAGACCAGCATGGAAGATTATAGTGGATTGGACTATATTGGAGTATGGGGGGTCAAAAATCGCCAAAATCGTCTTTACGTAGCCAACAAATGGCCACTAAGATCTTATTTGACTTTTTCACATACAGATGGCACTAAGAGACCCGTGTACCGTCTCCTCTCTTCCTCCCTGGACAAGACCCTGATCGTGTGGGAGCCCGACAGCGGCGCGGGCGCGTGGGCGGAGCGCGTGCGCGTGGGCGCGGGGGGGGGCGGCGGGCTCGGCTTCTACGGCAGCCGCTTCGGCCCGCGGGGGGGCGCTGTGCTCGGACACGGATACAATGGGTCCTTCCATGTGTGGAAGGTGGATGAGGTGAGGTTTTTTGCTTTAGGTTTTGTTTATTAAGTTGAGATATGAGGGTAAGGAGGCAAAATATTTTTCTCAAAAATGTCCATTAAAGTCGTCATTGTTAATTACATATATCAGAACAGGAAGTTAATTGTTGCCGGTCGGTCCAAAATTAAAAAAAAAACATTACTGTTGCGCTAATACATACAAATTCCATTACTGTCTAGTTATTAACTTTTTTTAAATGCAAATCACCATTATAAATTAAAGGCACAAGACTTAAAACATCAAATTAAAAAAAAAAAGCTAGTACGACAACGTGTTTAACTGTGTCTGAAATAGCTTTAGGTGTTCTGGGTAGAAAAATACACTCTTCAAATGCCATTGATAGAAAAAGGCGGCAAAGCAAAACAATTTACATTATTTTAGTTTCATTTATTTTTGTTGTTGTTTTATTTTCGATTTTTGAGAAAAGCACTATGCCAGAATAGCATTGCTGGCTGAGTATTATTAAACGGACTCGCAAGCTCGTCCGTTCAAATCAATACTCAGCCAGCAATTGCCTACTTCCTGGCCTAGACAGTAATGTACTATTGCATTTTTATTTCAATTCTTGTGTGCAGTTATTTTTTGGAACCTAGTATAGGTATGGATTTTTCATTTTATGTGTTCTACCTTAGTAAAATTGTCATTAAATTTCATTCCCCAAGACACGTCAAAGGTTGAGCAAAGTGAAATAGAAGAGGAAAAATTAAAATTAAAAATCAAAATTCCTCGAAAACTTTTATAAAAATCGTTTTTCTTTATTTAGAAGATGAGCTGACCACCTATCTCCCCCTTCAGTTTTTTGTACGACTTACATTGTGTAAAATTCAGTGAAAACACGAATACAATCAGTTTTTTTAATGTTTACTGTTATTGTGTAGGAGACTCAGCAGTGGGCGCCGTGCGTGGTGCCGGGCGGGCACTTCGGCGGCGCGGAGGACGCGGCCTGGGCGGCCGGCGCCCGCCACCTGCTCAGCGTCGGCGCGGACCAGACCACGCGGCTGCACGCGCCCTGGCTCAGGCCTGACGGTAACATACTCGTAGCTAGTAGTAGCGATACACAAGGCGATATTGGCGGTACTTCCGGTAGTCAGACTCGCGCACCGAGTGCTCCGTACGACTCGGTAATCCTACTAATATTATAAACGCGAAAGTTTGTAAAAGCTAGTTCGCACGAGCGTTTAAAAAGCGTCGCGTTAAGTCATAAGTCATTTATTCGTCGCTTTCATGTGTACATTGGATCATAATGTAATCACATTATGATACAACGGTTTCGAAGTATAATAATAATTAATCAATTATTATTATACTTCAAAACCCGACGTTGGAAGTTCCGTATGTTCAATTCGATTTAACGTCCAACGCCCAACGTTGAAAATCGAACAGTGCTCGATAAAAAAGCGCCGCGCTTTAAAACCGCCTTCGTGTGAATAAATACATGGTTTCCAATTTGTTTTATTTCAACGTTTTTTTAACGCCCGTTGAAAAAGCGCTCGTGCGAATCAGCTCCAAGTATACAGAGTTGGGGCGTTATCTAGATAATTTCTTATCGTTACCGACATTTTGTCACAAGATTTTTTAATTATATTTTCGTTACTGTGACATTGGCGAAGTTGTCGTGGCTATAACGACTTGATACGCCACAAATGAAAAGAAGAAGAAGCTGTTTGTGTTTCCAGGTAGCACAGAATGGCACGAGCTGGCGCTTTTGTTACTTTTTTGTTACTTTGACATTGGCGAAGTTGTCGTGGCTATAACGACTTGATACGCCACAGTTGAAAAGAAGAAGAAGCTTGTGTTTCCAGGTAGCACAGAGTGGCACGAGCTGGCGCGGCCGCAGGTGCACGGCTACGACATGGCGGCGGTGGCGTTAGTGTCGGCGCGCGTGTTCGCGTCCGCGGCGGAGGAGAAGGTCGTGCGCGTGTTCGCCGCGCCCGCCAACTTTGACGCCAACTATGCCAACATCGTTGGCGCGCCCCTGCCCGGCCGTGGCGAAGGTAAGACGTGACGCGAGTGTCTGACGCCGCGTCAGTATCGCACTTGAAAGGCGTTCGATACGTTAACGTAGTCTTGAGCTCGTAGAATGGCATTCTGGTTTCGAGTAACATCGGTCGGTTTAAGTATCAAACCTATAAAAGTGGGTGAGACAGCAAGAATGCCATTCTAATAGCTCACTGACTGCGCAATCTATCAGTCAATCTATGTCTGGGATATCGCTCAAGGGATAAGACCGTCTATTGTCTGCCTTGTTTTTTTAATTGTTCTTGCTAACTGCTGATTTTTGGTGTTGAATAACAGAATATTTGTATCGCATTGTATTGTAAAACATAAAGTGGATTTACGACGCAAGTGTCAGATAATGTGCGACTCTGACGCCGCGTCAGTGTCGCTGCGCTCGAAACGCCTCTGACGCTAGCGTTAAAAGTCCGCCACACGCGTGCAGTCACCTGTGTGGTATACAATTTTGAGGCACTTTTTCCTATGGTTTGAACTGTCGGCAGGAGCGGAAGGCGCGTCAGTGCCATCGCTCGGGCTGTCCAACAAGGCGGTGTTCGCCGACGATGACGACAACGATGGATACTTCGTGCCTGTCAACTTGACAGGTAACAAAAAATCTATTTCTCAAACATGGAATGAAATATTAATGTTATATTAGGCTGCGAAGTGTCATGTTTCAGGTGCGACTAGGGAGGGCTTTAATGGAATTTCATACAACATTACAGGCCAAGGCCGGCAATGTGCTCTTTTTTAATTACCGGTCTACACATATTGTGACACAGCATCTTGGCATTCAGCCATTAAAAAAAACTATAAGCAATATTTGCTCTGTGGCGATATGACAATCTGTCACTACCTTAATAAAAATAAAAACAATTAAAGAGGTTTGCTATATTTTGCAGTTTTATTTTGTTTAGTTTACTATTAATTTCCCTAGAAATAAAACTTTAATTTCTTGAAGGTTTTTTAATTTATTTCATTGCATATTTGAGAAAATTACTACACATACCTCGGCGGGAAAAGGGGTTACCAGCCACAAATATCCAGCGTCGCTCACGCTCAGCCTCTATGTTTTCGGCCAGCAACCGCTTACTTCCCGGCCTCTGCAGTAATGAACTAGTCATCTATGTTTGTGTACTATAATGTCCAGAGCCACCGACAGAAGAGACCCTGATGCAGCACACGCTGTGGCCAGAGCAGCAGAAGCTGTACGGGCACGGGTACGAAGTGTTCGCGCTGGCGGCGGCGGCCGACGGCTCGCTCCTCGCCTCGGCCTGCAAGTCCACGTCGAAGGAACACGCCGCCATCCTTCTCTGGTGAGTGATCTCTCTCTCTGTACTAACCTCGCTCCATGTCGGTGGAGTTGTCGCAGGCCATTTCGCGACGACTGATATATTTTCTGGTAAGACGCGACTACAACCTTCTTCTTAGTTTGCTGAACAACTACTTGGTCTTCAACTCACTCTCCTTCCTACTATCTTTTTCTCTGCGTGCATGAATGTTGCTACAGTACAGCCGCTGTTTTTATTTATGTTATAAAATATTTAGCAGAATATTGTTAAATTTGCAGGTGATTTGAAGTTTGCTGTTTTTCCAATTTTAATTGCTTTAATTGAAGTAATCGCTGTTGCTAATGTTGAAATCGCTGTAGTTGAAATTGAAAACGCTTATTTGAAATCGGAGTTTTTTTATTGCAATAGCGGTATTTAAAATCGTTGGAAGATGACAGTACAGAGAGCACAGCGAAAGTGAAATTGTTGTTTTTCCCTGCTTCATTACAATAATTGAAGTCGTAATCGCTGTATCAAAGTTGAAATCGCTGTAGTTAAAGTTGAAGACGCTAATTTGAAAGTTAAAATCACCGTTTTTTGTTGCAATAGCGGTATTTAATGTTGAGATCGTTGGAAGATGAGTACACAGAGTAAAGCGAAAGTGAAATAGCTGTTTTTTTTAATCGCTGTAGTTATAATTGAGTTCAATATAGTTAAAATCGCTGTGTTGTTTGAAATAACTGTAATTGAAATTGTTATTTTTGAGAAGTAACAGGTCGTTGGTGGCTTAACTCAAGAATTAGCACACGGAGTATTTAATAATTAAGAAATACATGGTTCCTAGAGTAGCTAACGTAACTACTTGCATTATCATCACCCCGTGTCAGTCCACTGGTACTTAAACTGATGGCCATTCCCATGGCACGCCACTGGTTTCGATCTTCTGCTTTCCAATCCCTGTCCGCTGCCTTATCATCGCCCCAAGACGCCCTAAGTTTGCCGACGTGCGGTCTCCACTCAAGAACCAATCTGCCTCAACGGCCATCATTTCTTCAACATACGTGACTTCTATTATAAATCATCAAAATTTCCAGGGAAACTTCAACATGGCATCAGATCCAAAAGCTGCCCTGCCACCAGCTCACAATTACCCAACTAGCCTTCAGCCCGGACAGTAGACATCTCCTCTCCGTCTCCCGGGACCGCACCTGGTATCTCCACACCAGGGTCGAAGGCAACCAGTTCCAGCTGGCCGCGAACACGGACAAGACCAATGGGGTGCACACGAGGATTATCTGGTGCTGCGCGTGGGCAAGTGACTCGAGCGTGTTCGGGACTGGGTCTAGGGAAGGCAAGGTGAGTTGTATGAATATTTATTTCGTAGAATTCTGCGAACAGTTAATTTCATACAGGCTGTCCAAGTAGTACAACAAACGTGAGGGGGAGATAGGTGGGTGGATGGATCTACCCAAATGTACGGGGTGTTTGGTAGCTCGGTGCAAAGCTTTAAGGGGTGGGAGACAAGCTATTTTTAAATATTTTTAGCCATAAAGTTATAATTTAAGGATTTTAGAAAAATACCCAGCATTTGGTAGATACATGTTAATAGTTCTATAGAAAAGCGTTGAGCGTTGTTAACGTTAGGTACCAAATTTTATTTCCGAAAATAATTCAAAGCTTGGACATAAAGTCAAATAGAAGAGGAAAAAATTAATTCAAAATCGAAACATCTCGAAAACGGTAAGATTATTATTTTACTACCCAGCTGCAAATCATAGACGGCATTAACAAAAAACTTTATTACACATATTTTTTGCCCTCGCCTTCGGCTCGTACGCAAATGTTACTACTTTCTTAAACACCTGCTCTTGTTATATTTGCCCTGGTTGTAATATTTTGTTGTTTTGGACTGCCTTGAAATTTTCATACACATACATGCAAGTAGTCAACAAAAAATAAAAGTTTTTTTTTTATAAATCCATCTTTCAGGTCTGCGTATGGTCTAAAGCAGAGCCTTCCTCGAATTCGCTCGGCGACTACGCCCTGCTAGGGTCGCCATTAGCGCTGCCGAAGGACTCCGTGACTGCGCTTGCGTTCGCACCCGACATCAGCAACGTGCTCGCGGTCGGGTTGGACTCGGGCCGGATCGGGTTCTACTCGTTTGGGGGTCAATGGACCCTGCTGAAGGAGCTGGATCACAGGTAGGTGATTTTGTAACAGATCCACCACCGAAAAAGAAGAGTGAAGATTATTTTCTTGCTGAAAATTTGACTAGTCCGCACTTGCCTCCGATGTTAACTACTGGCGCTATTCCCATTGGTAAAGGTGCAATCAAAGCCATACATTAAATCATAATACTCGTATGTATGTAGTTACTGTAGGTCCACGGCAAGACAGGAGTTTTCTTAAACGGTCCCTCATGTCTAAAAGGTTAAGAACCACTGGTTTAAATAGTAAAGAATTGGCATTGTTAATTTTTTTTAGTATGCTCCAATTCGAAAACCATTTCGAGGAAAACCATCAATTATCCGATTTATCTTGTCCGATTTCAACAATACTTTATGATTGCAGATATTTTTGTAAAATTACTTTGAACCTTTGTTTGACCGAACGACCCGGTTTTTAGACAGAATCCAGCATCGAATGTTTGCCACAAAAATGAAAAAAAAAAGTTTACCTATGGCAACTGTCACGTGTCACTGTCAAATCGACAAAACCATAGACAAAGCCGTTTTTTTTATAGCCAGCCGAACGAAGGCGATTGGGATTCTGTCTAAATTCACGAATTATCAAACAGCGAAAAAATATTTATTGTTAATTAACAAAGCTACGTAAAAGCATAATATTCAAATTAGTTGCTTGAAATAGTCCATTTTATCAAATAAAGGTGTTAAAAGCACAGCTTAAAAAAAATGAACAATGCCAATTGTAATAATTGCGGAATCATTATTGCAGTGCGGCACATCATCTGACCGTTCGCAAGTTGACGTTCAAGCCGAAAGACGACGACAGAGAGACGCTGCTGGCGAGCGCGGGCGCAGACCACCTCGTGCGGATCTACGGCGTGCATATATCTTGATAATAAATATATATTTATATACGTTAGTCATTGTTTCATTGCGTTGACTGACAGAAGGGGCATTTCCTTGGTCATTTTTACGCATCTGGCGTATCTAGATTAATATTATTGATCTAAGCTTTACGCATTCACTGCCAGCTGAACGTGGGACGTCTTCAGTGCCAGAAACGCACATGTGATTTAACGGAAACTGGATGAAAGTCACAAAACGAATATATGCGTCACCGGCAGTGACTGTCTTAATGAGATAAACTCAACATTCACATAACAGACATCAAAATGTGAAGGACTAATAGAAAAACTGTAACTGCTGAGCCGATTGATAGTTCCATGGAACCATCTCGTTAGTAGACACACACACACACACACAAATCACGTCTTCCCTCCCTTAATCCCTTACGGGGTAAGCAGAGCCTAAGGTAACAAAATCGTAACGTTTAGCATGGTGGGCGTATACCTATAATCCATTTTGATTCCTCTTTCCACCTGGAAAGAGGAATCAAAATTGTGATGGGTTGCTAGCCGCATCGCCTATATCCTTATTCCTATGCCCATTCCCCGATGGGCTTTTACCATCTGCGCGGGAAGAGAGGCAACTGGTACATTCTGTTTTTTCTTTACTCCCAGACCAGCGTGGAATCATCTCAGCATCTCTTTAGTAATACTTGAAAAAACCGAAGACGAAAGCAGACCCTCCGTTTTTTGAAGTCAGTTAAAGTAAGCGTGTTTAAGGCTCGCCCGGAAATAAAATAGGTTTATAAAATAAAATATTTATTGTAAAACATTTATTAAAATAGTCAAATTACCCATGAAGAGTATAAATATATTGGCATGGGTACGGTAACGGAAGGCACATGGCGACAATTTGATTGTCCATCATTTTCATTTACTTTAATATTTATTTGAGCCAGTCATTGTAAATTAGACATAAAAAAGTTGAGCAGGCAAGTGGAAAGACATTGAAGCTGGTTTCAAGACATAGAATAAACTACCGTATTGGAAGATGCAAGACAAACGGCGATATAATACTCATATCTTAGGGAGATAAGACTATTTGTCTTAAACGCTATGCGTGTAGCGGCACTCTCAAACAAAGGAAATAAAAGTCTAACCCCCTTATTCATATACGCTCTGTAGGCTTCTGCTAACTTAGCAATCGTTTGTCCTTATGTCACTTTGACATTCACCTTTCACAGATAAGCACAAACGATTGCTAAGTTAGCAGAAGCCTATAGAGCGTTTATGAAGAAGAGGGTAAATGTGTATCGCCTCAATTATTTTAGTCCTTACATTCTAATGTTTCACAATTTATAATTAATAGTAATTTTCTTTTTATTACGCGGTTCGACGTTTTACGCTATAACCACTTTATTGACCAACATATTTAGTGAACCCTGCCTGCTCGCACACATGTAGGGCTCGATACATTAAAATATAATTTCATTTTCTCTAAAATATATACACAATTTTAACCCTTTATGGACGCAATATTTAACATTTGTGATAATTCCTTATATTTAGCAGTTTTGGGGGCCGATTTTTCAATCCTCAGACATTCACTTACAGTACCTCGGCCATAAAGATTGCACATCGGTCCTCTCGGTTTCGTAGAGCGTTGTCTCGCCAAAGTGCGCAATAATTACGCTCGGGTACTGTATCTCTCAGATATCCAGAGTTTTATTCGCCGAAGTGAATCTGAAGATAGAAACATCGGCCTTAATTTACGATCTATGTGAATCTAGCACTGATTGTCTTACACTGTAATTGTAATGCATTAAAAATAATTGAGTAAAAACATCTAAGCCATGCATTATTACGTATATCGAAAAGCCTTACCAAGAAACAGTGACCCTGAGAACGGCGGCAATTCGAAGAAATGCGACCAACGAACGTCACGATACGTACGACAATGAACGCCCTAATAATTCGCGTACTATACAAGCTAAATGCAGGACAGGAATTACAGGACTTTAATTGTTGGGTTGCCAATCCATGCCTTACATTGGTCGCACTTCAAGTAGTCCTATCGTATTTACTACAACAGTGTCATACCGGAAAGCCATTCGTGAAAACCTCTCGATAGCGATGAAAAATTGTGCCTAATTTGAAATACGAGTAGATTACAAGGAAATTACTGCTCTAATTAATTTACTTTGAGCTATTTTGGCAGCAGCACACACATTTTTTCGCTTTCGAGCGATATCCTTTAAAAATAAGGCCCCTGGTCAGAGGTAGGTACGTGTTTAGTCTACGACACATATTCCGATGAGCAAAAACACTGTACTGACTATTTGTTACAAGAATTTATTTACCGTGTTAGTCTGTTTTACGCATCAAATGTTGCAAGTCAGTTTGAAATGTGGCAGGTGTACATAACTAACAGTACTTATCTATGTATTGTGAGCTAAAAACATAAATTCAACAGCATAGATATATAAACTCCGCGCATAACAACTATAAGGTGCAAATTACAACTACGGAAAACTGTTAGATAAACCCCTTCTATCATTACGTCACATTATTATTCAGATCAAACTGCAAATTGATACCCACATTAGATGGGGAAGTCTTGAATATTGCACTTGGCTTATTTGGGTATGTCTTTATAAATGAGGTATTTACATATAAAAGGCAGCATTTGTTTACGCTTAATCTAAAAAAATATATGTAAAATGTATGTAATTATGGTACTGGAAATGCAAATAACTTTTTTTTATTTATTCAGAAAGGCACTTTATCGTTTCTGTTTTCTTATTGGCTAGCGTTATCAAATAAGACAGAATTGTTCGAAATTTACATGCGTGTAAAAGATATCTCGGCATTTAAGGCGACACCCTGCTGCTGCGCACGCTGTGCACGGACTCGCTGTAAAATGTCACCCATAGGCCGGGAGATAGTGACAGAAATTACTGGGTCATTTGTACCAGTATGGCGGTTCTTCAGGGGTCTAAAGTACGCAATGACAAAAAGAAAAATGATGGTCATAGCGCTGGTACCGGCGGCCCAATCGCGTGGGCGTTAGTCGAACTCGTCGGATAAATTACGAGTGTCAAACGATTTGTTCCACAATCATTTTAGTATTTTCCGATAGTCCATAAAAAATAAGCAGGCGGTAGTGTCATGCCATACTTTTCCGGTGTGACTTACAGCCCGCCATACCGACGCGAATGCGTTAATTAAAAAATAAAAAATTCAACCATTTGTACCAGGCTAATTTTTGCACAGTTGATCATCGTCGTGCAGCCATTTACGAAAATCACCATGCCATACTTTTTGGACGGTTCCAAATGGTCGCCATACCGCCGAAAATCAGCAAAATTTTTTTTTTTCGATAAACGATTTGTACCAGTATTGCATTTGGATTTTTGGAAAGTATTTGATAAAATATGACCGTGATTATATTTGCCATACTTCTAGTAGGGGGAAAAAGTGCTGCCATACTTGAAAAACTTATTTATTCGACACATTTCAAAAATACGACTGTACAATACGTAAAATATTTTTTTACAGCATGGGATCATTATATTCTGTTTATATTCGAGCGGTGGGAGCCGTTCAATATTAAACAATATAAAAATCTGGTTATAAGTCAAGATTGCCGCCACCTAGATCTTTGAAATTTTGTATTTATATTCGTTGAACCTCAAACTTACGAGAAAAATTAGTGCCATACTGTTACAAATCGTTCAAAACACGAATAAAATCTTACAATTAAAAAAATATATTATACACATTCGCCACCTCCCACAGGTATGGCATTATCACACTTCTGTTTATGATCATTCAGGAGCTATTGAAAAAAAATTTTAGGGTGGTACAAATCGTTTAGCGAAAAAAAAAATTTGCTGATTTTCGGCGGTATGGCGACCATTTGGAACCGTCCAAAAAGTATGGCATGGTGATTTTCGTAAATGGCTGCACGACGATGATTAACTGTGCAAAAATTAGCCTGGTACAAATGGTTGAATTTTTTATTTTTTAATTAACGCCTTCGCGTCGGTATGGCGGGCTGTAAGTCACACCGGAAAAGTATGGCATGACACTACCGCCTGCTTATTTTTTATGGACTATCGGAAAATACTAAAATGATTGTGGAACAAATCGTTTGACACTCGTAATTTATCCGACGAGTTCGACTAACGCCCACGCGATTGGGCCGCCGGTACCAGCGCTATGACCATCATTTTTCTTTTTGTCATTGCGTACTTTAGACCCCTGAAGAACCGCCATACTGGTACAAATGACCCAGTAATTTCTGTCACTATCTCCCGGCCTACCACGTGTGTCCATTGGTCGTTTCGTGCGTAGCGTGTGCGTGCATTGCTGTGGAAACGACCGCCTACATTTTGGTACGGCGCGAATATGTACCCACGTGGCCGCGCGCTATGATTTTAGTCAGACCAGTTTATTAAACAATCGATGGACGTATGAGAGTATATAAATCTATAATAACATTATTATTATAAAGCTGACGAGTTTGTTTGTTTGTACGTGCTAATTTAAGGAAAACTGGTCCAATTTGAAAAATTATTTCAGTGTTAATCTTATTTTTTTGTATAAGTGTAATAAAATGCAGTCCATGAGCTCCTAGAACAACCTTCGTGCTTCGAGTACTATCGGCCGATTTAATATACGGCCCATAAGAGTGAGTAGGACAGCAAGACAGATCTGAAAGTCTTTAAATGCTATCTCACTGTATGTAAAAGTGCAGCCAGTATTCAGTAAAGTCACAATAGATCACCTCTCGTATAAAACCTTGATAAAAATATAATGCACTTTTTTTTTACTAGACTAGCATCTGCCCGCGACTTCGTCTGCGTAGAATTATACATATAAACCTTCCTCTTGAATCGTTATCTATTAAAAAAACCGCACCAAAATCTGTTGCGTAGTTTTACATAGGGACAGACAGACAGACAGCGGAAAGCGACTTTGTTTTATACTATATTGTGATGCATATGTATTTATATGTTCGCCTTTGTGCATGTGTGTTATCCTGTATTCATCTTTTTCTTGTGTTTTATGTACAATAAAGAGTTATACATACATACATACATACATATGCTTATTTGTTTATGCCCGTAGGCCTTTCAATTACACTACGGCACTTGAAGGCAAGCTATTGATATGTAATATAATAATAAATAACCCATTTTATCACCTTAACTTGTCATCCTACACAGATGTTGATAGGTCTGATGAACAGAATAGAAAAAAGAGAAAAGAATGGCCTCGTGCCCACATATTATGCTCCGAAGATATAGTCTGACCATTTTGAACTGATATTATCTAAATCACCCGTTTTCACAATAGCATTGTACCCACACAATGCCATCATGTATGTATGTATGTATAACTCTTCATTGTACATAAAACACATTAATTCATTCATTAATTATAGCTAATAGTGTGGGGAGAGGTCACAATAGTGAGAACTCTCTCCAGGCAGTTATTTTGTATCCGCTTCGTATTCGTTAGCACCAAACAGTTGCTTACAAATAATGGTTTGAAACACATTGCATGAACACTCAATTTTATACTTACTTACTTTTTTATTGGAGGAAAATCTTAGGAATGCCGCGGTTAGCGACCCATCACTATTTTGATCCCGCTTTCCACTTCCACCTATGCGCCCACAATCATGCTAAGCGTGCTCTTGGGTCTTGTTACCCTGGGCTCTCTACCCCGTAAGGTATTTACGTGATTTACGTATATGTAAACTTCATTCCTTGTTGAGTAGATTCAATACTCGTATGTTTCATTTAAACCATTCAAACATACTAACGAATACAAAACATAACGATGTATGGATACAATGCCATTGTGAAAACGGGTGATTGGATGAGCTCAGTTAAAAACGTTTAGATAAGCCAACCCGACTGCCACGTGCCCTGTTTACTCGCGGGAAGACGGACGAGACAAATTGGAGTAGCTACAGCTAAACGAACAAGAGCACACCAAGGCCAGAAAGAGTGAAAGACAGTAGACCTCTCTCTTCAATTAGGGATATCGAGACATATAAAAAACTACTTTGGCTGCCTTAGGCGCTTGCTGTTGACAGAGTCATTCAGATAGACACTACTTGACGGCACAAATAGCATGTATATATGCGAGCAAAAAAAACAGGTCACATCTTGTAGAAAGTTGTTTAAAACGTGACCAGGTTTTTTGCTTCCGAGTATATGCAATTCCCCTGAAGCTCGAGGTCGCGGATTCAATCCCCAGCAGATTATTAAATATGATATACGAATGTTTGTTCTGAATCTTGTGATTTTCTGTATAACTATGTTAATCCGTTGCCGGGTACGCAGTACAAGCTTTGCTTAGTTAGGGACTAGGTATGAGTCCCATTTTTTTACTCAAATCTGGGTTAGCAGTCAACTCAGACGCATGCTTGTCTTACAGCCCAAATAAGGTTCAAAGCTTGCGAAACAGCGTAATAGATACTTATTATACTAGAATAATAGCACTTACAAACCATTGCACATCGCACTAGGCTAACACGTCCATCGAGACGGTCGCGGTCAATTCGTAACAAGGATTTTCTTGCTATTTTTGTTCTTACTGAATATTTGGAAAGGTTTCTTGAGTAGATAAGTGATGCCGTGTTTCTTCTTTTTTTTTCTCAGGTCGCAGAGCGAGGCGGTCTCGGCGGGGCGGGAGGCGAGGGAGCCCGAGGACAGGTCGCTGGCGGAAGGCACGCTGGGCAGCGTGATGGCGCGCGAGCTGGGCTCCTGGGTGGAGTACTCTATCTGCCGCGCGTTGCTCAGCTTGCCGTTGCTCAGGCTGTCGTTGTACAGCTCTTGTATTTTGAGAGTCGACGACGGCAGCTTCAGCGCTGGCACCCTGTTGATGCAAAATTCGAGGGTCTATATTTTGTTGCATAAAATTGAAGTTCCATAAAGCGTTTTAATTTTGTTTGATTAGAACCACTACATCACTATCACTACATAGTATAAAACAAAGTCGCTTTCTCTGTCCCTATGTCCCTATGTACGCTTATATCTTCAAAAGTACACAACGGATTTTGACGCGGTTTTTTTTAATAGATAGAGTGATTCAAGAGGAAGGTTTCAGATATAAAACGCTTTATGACTAACGAAAATTATGACAAACCATATAATATATTCGGAACTTTAATTTTACGGGACAAAATATAGACACCCGTCTCAACCACTTTTGCTTGAAAAAATTTGGTTGCGCTTGCCGCTTCGCCGTCCGCAGTATTTCGTCTTAACTTTTTATTTGGTTCGATGGAGTTATGTTTAAGATATTTGGTTCGATGGAGTTATGTTTAAGATATGTATATAATCTAATACCTTTAAACGAGCAATTCTTGTATATATTTCCTCGTAAGTGCCAGCTTTTTATACATCGCGTAGTACTTAAAACCGAGCCACCGAGTCCTAATTATGTGATTTTAGGTTTAATCTCAAGATATTTAAAGTCATTTTGTCATTTTAATTATCTGTACTTCATATAGTACATCCGGCAGTTATTCCTACTATTAATTTGAACGTCAGTAAGTACGCAAGGAGGAAACGGCACAAATGATTTTCATGAAATTCGGCATGCAGGGGGTTTCGGAGGCAATAAATCGATCTAGCTAGGTTTTTTTAGATAACGTACACACAGCAAAGCTATTCGGTAAGCAGGATAGATACGGCGCGAGCGTGCGTAGGTGCTTACCTGATTATATTGCCGTGTGTACTAAAAAAAAATACCAGTCACTTGTATCAATGGGACAATGGGGTCCTCACCTGGGCGCCGGCCTGGGGTTGAGGAAGCGTCCGAGATGGTCCCAGAAGTTGTAGGCGACCGAGTTGTAGTACAGATTGTGGTAGAAGCTGTAGTGCGGCGGCAGGTCGCACTGCCGGTACATGCACGGCACCAGCCGCCGCTGGTTCGAGCCTGCGCCAAACAAACAATTAAACTATACACATACATACGAGTACATACGTAAATCACGTATTTGGACTGTAGGTACCTGTTACCTTAGGCTCTGTCTACCCCGTTAAGGATAAAGACGTGATTTGTGTATGTACAGTCAGCGTCAAATAGTTCGTGACACCCAAAGTGGTCAAAAAGTTAGCAACACAACCTTATTTCAACTGTAATAGTGACGTGTTGCTAACTATGTATGTATGATAAAAAAAAATATTTTAGTTTTATTTTCAGATGTCTACTCAGAATTACGAGCACTATCGATCCTGATAGGAATTTTTCCTTTTAAATTCCGTTACTTTGTTCATAGAAATATGTATGGCGGTAACGGAATGGAACGAAATTTTAGGCCAGAAAATGTATGGAATTTTTGGGACATTTTTTTTTCTCCCACCTAGCTCAATAGTAATCGTGATTCTGAGCAGAAAACCGAAAATAAAACAAAAACCAGAAAAAAGTTGAATATACCACTTTTAATAAATTGTGGGCGTACAGGTGGAAAGGGGAATCAAAATAGTGATCGGTTGCTAGCCGCATCGGCTATAACATGATTCCTAATATTTTCGTAATTTTTTTACTATCAGCGTGTAGAGTAGCAGCTGGGTGTTTTTTCTCTGCTCCCATACCAGCATGGTAGTTGGAAAAAAAAACATGTTTCGGTCTTACACTAATTTTTAGTGACAGTACATACATAGAACCACCAATATTTCATAATTTTGTTTAATATATAATTTTTTTCCCTGCGACATTGGAGACATCTCCAATTAATCTATTTGACGGTGGAGGCGTTTTACACCTCCACTGAACTTACTATTTTTTTTTTTTTTGTTTTTTTATTTTGACCAGTAGAGACTTTATACATCTCTACTATTTATAGATTAATATAATTTAAGGCATCCCTTATATAAATGTATTTAATTTAAGTAGAATTTAAGTATTCTTACTGTATTTTATTTTGAAAAAATGACTTTCTGCCAAGTTTCTTGCGGCGCATTCTTCTTGGCAATGATGGTCTTTCCGAATGTGCTGGTAGTTTCAAAAAGAAATGTAAAAGAGCCCTTGGCGGCCAATTTGCAAAAATAAATTTTCATTTTCATTTTCATTTTCAATGCAGACCACAGCTACACTTTTACCTTATCTGTCACTTTGACATTATATGTACAAGAACAAACGATTACTAAGTTAGCGGAAGCCTATAGAGCGTTTATGAATAAGGGGGTTAGGGTCTCCCCGCAAAACTCACCAATATTCCACGCGTGCACATAATCCATGAAGAACCGCTCGTCCGGGCTCTCGAAGAAGTCCGGCGAGTAGACCAGGATCACGAACCGGCAGCGCGTCTCCACCAGCTCCGTGATGGAGCGGAACGGCGCCATGCCCGGCCGGAGACTGTTCTTCGTGCACAGCTGAGGAACCAATACCATACCAAGTTATTATCCTACTAACCACCACCACATCGGTATTATTGCAGTGGCGTGGCGTCCAGTATGTCAGGATCGTAGCAAGTGGAACAAAGTAGTCTCTGCCTACCCCTGTGGGAAAGAGGCGTGACGGTATGTATGGACGCCGACTTAAAAAACTTCTGTTGGATCTGTCACTGTACTCTGTTAAAGAGTACAGTGACATTAAACTTGACGTTTAATTTCGAACATGTGTATTATGTGTGAAAATTATTCTTTGTACCGTTATAGTACCTCATTTATTATTATTATATATTTTTGTTATTGAGTTATGTTCTGACAATATTTCCACATTTTGTGGTTTTATATTTTTATTATTTGACATTTTAAATTGCTTATTTAAATTATTATTATTTTCTCTTTTTATGTACCCATGACGATCTTTTTGTGAATTTACATTGACATTTCATTAATCTTTATTTTTGTTTGTTGTTATTTTGTTTTTTATTTAATTTCAGTTATTATAATTATTATTACTATTTTATTAATTGACGATCCTTTTGTGAATTACTTATGTTTGACATTTAATTGTATTTTTAAACGGGTGATTAATAAATCTATCTAATCTATCTATCTATCTGTCTATGTATGTATGTATGTGGCGTCCATAGAAATTCGAATCCCACCGGCTTGCCTATTTTAAAGCAGTTGGGCACTTTTACTGCGCAGAACTAGAGGAAAAGGCTAGTTAAATGCCCTTCGGCTTGCCTTCTTATATACTTGACGCCATGCCACTGGCATATTGTATTTCTTCCTATTTTATATGTGTGTGTCATCATCATCATCATCATGTCAGTCGAAAGACGTCCACTTCTGGACATAGGCCTCCTCCAAGGCTCTCCACTTCGACCGGTCCTTTGCCAGTCTAATGTGTGTAAATAAATGTTTCCCTCCCTCTTTCTCTCTCTCTCTCTCTCTAATATTACAAATGTGAAAGTTTAAGAGTATGGATATTTGTTACCCTTTCATGCCAGAACGGCTAAACAGATCTAGACGAAATTTGGAACTAGGATAAAAAAAATAAAAGAGATTTATTCAGTATAGATTATAGGTGTGTCATACCTTATAATTGTAATCTCTGCTCATTCTAATCTTCATTTCGTCGACGAAGGCCTGGTCGGCCTCTGCGTAGAGTATGAGTGCATCGTACACGACCGGCGCCCCTTCGTCCATGTCCTCTAAGGTGACCAGGTTGTCCTCCTCCGGCAGGGCAATTCTCTGATCCGCTACTGTTTCTCTAACCCATGCTCCTTCTATAAAAATGAGGAATTACTTAAACCAAACGCAGGAGTACCAGTTTTCACATAAAATGAAATGACAATTTTGACAATAGTTTTTATAATGTGAAACTACCATCCTATCATTAGTTGTAACGGGCTATTTTCCGCAACTCGCCGACTAAAACTGCGTCTATTCTTCGTGGTAACCGTCAGATTCAAGCATTGTGAACTAAATTACTCTACATGTACATACTTGACACTCTTAGTTCTTCACCTAGAGCGAATGCCTCAGGGGCAGCGACACAAACACTGCAGCCACGGCAAAGAAGGTTGAAGAATGTTGTCATACTTGTTACAAATAACTGTAGGATTGTGCCTAAGGTAGAGCAAACGGCGCAGCTGTGCTAGACACTAGATCGTAAAGGGTGTCAAAATCCTAATTTTATAGCATGGGACATAAAGAGCAAATTGATGGGTAAGTAGAAGCCATCAACCATAAGAAGTCACTACTTCACTCTAATCTAAACAAGCACCAGCAGGCTTATTACGTAACTCGCTCGCAATCAGCATCGTCTTCATTTTTGACAGCTGATTCCGAGATTGGTTTCAAAATGAAAACAATCGTTCCACGTAACTCGATCGGCTTGGCATCGCTTTCGAAAGTGATTGCGAGCCATTTTTGAAAGCAATTGAACGAATGATTTGCCAAAAAGTCCTGCCTGATAAGCAGTACGTCAAAATAAAAAATAGGCTGCATGAATCTGTGGTACACAATGACATAAGTAGCTAAAAAAAAGCATCGGCTAAGTGGCGCCGTCTGTGAATTGTTGGTGTTACTCAACCATACATGGGGAATTTCAATAAAAATGACTATATATATTTTTTCCCAGATTTTGGAAATTATTGGGCTTATTTCTACTCAGAATCAACAACACTACTGAATGTTGTATGAGAATAGTACATTATGATACAAGTGTGCTATGTTGGTAATTACACACGAGGCGTATTGTACGCGCGATGTAATTAACACCTTGGATTTCTTACTGATATAACTGTCCGAACATTGTCCGAACATATTTTAGTATTTCCAGCGACGGACACTACATTTCTTTATTACTTGAACTCGTAATTTTTAAAGTAATAAAATAACAAAGTCTGAATCAACAATATCAATGAAAAATGGCGGCAAATATTATTTCTCCGTTCCAATCCGCACGCAGCACTCGCGCATGCGCGCTGTGCACTTAGCACGCGCACGACGAAGGCACTGACAACAGACTGCTAAAGAGCCTAAAATTAAAATTATAATAAAATAATTAATCAATGTCTTAAATTTGCAAATTATGGTCACTCTTTAGATAAAAATGAATAATTTGTCGAACTTAAATGTTTATTTATCATCTTTAACCTAAAATAGTTTAATATTCACGAAAATATTCCTTGTTCCTATAGATACTGAACCGTTTGCTGAGATTTTAAAAAAAGTTTATATTACCGCACTCGTGCGGTAATATATTACAGCACTTGTGCGTAATAAGCTGAATTATGAGTTTAAATGCGGTGCAATAAGACTCAAATTACGAGCAACTGTGTTGAAAATTAATGTTAATGTTTAATGAAATTCCCCGTGTATGGTTTAGTAACACCAACAATTCACAGACGGCGCCACTTAGCCGTTGCTTTTTTTAGCTACTTATGTCATTGTGTACCACAGATTCAAGCAGCCTTTTTTTTTATTTGTTATGTTATGACCTACTGCTTATCAGCCGTATATAGGGGCCGCCGAATGACTGAGTAAAACGTTTTTATTTTTATAAAATATATCGTTCGATGGAAAAATCTGTAACTTTTTTCTGTAGCTAAGGATGGTTATTCCTATCAATAGAAAAATCATCGAGCACTTTTAAAATAATCATCCATTCCCAATTGCTAGGTAAAATTTAATATTTTGTTGTGATGTTTTCCTTAGAATGTCGATCAAAACGATAAAAATGGCAAGAAGTAAAGTAAAATAAGCCCGCCTTTGTACCTATAATGTATCTTAATTTCTGTCAATTGTGTTTGTATATTTTAATTCTGTACATTCAATAAAATGTTTACTTAGATGCAAGTAAATAAACAAAAATAATCATCAAGGGGAGTTGTATTCGAAAAGGAATAAAATGAAAATAAACTTCGCATTTGTAATGTTGTATTCTTTTTAATTTAAAAAATAACTAGAAATTTCCTAATAAGTAGCTAATTCTTAACAATACTAATAAGTACGACACTAATCGTCATATCCAGCCAATCATATCGCGAATCGCGATCGTATTCGTCGTCCAAGTTGATTGTGATTATGATTCCGACTGCGACCGCCTTGAAACATTGGTATTATGTAAAAAAAATATTCCGATTACCCTCGCAATCGCTTTGAAAAGCGAAAGCAATTGAATGGACCAAAAAGTTTTGTTTTTGCAAACATCTTTAGTGACGAATGATTTTTATTAAATTAATTGACCCTAATTCTAGCGTTTTCATTCACTTAGATAACTAAATTAGATACTTGGTCTTGGTTAATTGAAATATTAATATCCAAATAACAAAACATATCATTTATAATCAAAAACTCTAAATACAGTGTGAACGAAAATAAACGCAAACTTAATTAAAAAAAAAAACATCTTGTCAGTGTATCTCTCTAATCGGTGGTCAGTTGTCAGTGTCTTCCCAACAATCAACAAACTAAGTAAGTTCGGTTTACATTTTTAACTTTGTTTAATTGCTTTACTGAGTATTTTAATCAAGGTATTATAGCTAAATTGATAGAATACAATAATAAATTAACCCTGGAGTGATTACATCTGGTACGAGAAGTTAAGAAAAGTTTCCAAACTTGTTTGTTGTACTGGGTCAATTGGTGTAATTTGTCCCAAGACATTCATTTATTATTATTTACCATAAAATCATTTTCCCTAACGAACTATAATATGTCCCACACTTATTATTATACAACAAAAACAGCGGTAGACAATTCGATAGCAACAGGCTTTCCCCTCAAGCCTACGAACGAACTACGAATATCGAATTTTGGTGTATAAGAATTATTAACATTTTAGGAGCCGTCGTGGACATGGCCAGCAGCTGCATGCATGCATGCAGAGGAAGTTGCAGGCAGAAACTAGTAATAAATAACTAAAAAATGATATACGTTTTTTTGTTAACTACCTTTTTTAAATCCATTATTCCAGCAACTTTCCGTGCTGGTCTGGGAGCAAAGAAAAAACTTAGAATGTACCAGTTGCTTCTTTACCCGCGCAGATGGTAAAAGCCCATCAAGGGAATGGGCGAAAATATTAGGAATCATGTTATAGGCGATGAGGCTAGCAACCCATCACTATTTTGATTCCATTTTCCACCTATACGCTCACAATCTTGCTAAATGTGGCCTGTAGGTACCTTTTAGGCACCTTTGGCTCTGTCTACCCCGTAAGGGATAAAGACGTGATTTGTGTATGTGTATGTGTATGTATTATTCCAGCAATACAGATTTTGTTATAAGTACTTGTTTTTATTATTCATAATAATGTAATAAAGCCCAGAGGCGTCTCTAGCCCTTGTGGCGCCCGTGTGCAACCAGTAGGTACCCTGGCGCCCTCTAGTCTAGTAGGCGCAATTTAATCTTCAATTATCTGTTTTAAGGCTGATTTCACGTTGAAACAAAAGTCATTGTGTAAATTTAAATAGAGTAGCCTTTCTTTGCTACCGCGCCGCCCCCGGCGTCGGCCATCACACGGGCGCAGGGTCTTTGAGAGCGCCGGCGCCGCGAGCGACGCATCTTTGGAGGTGTCGCATTAGAGGGCGCTCGGCGCCCCCTTAGACCCGGCGCCCGTGTGCGCCGCACACTCTGCACCATAGGTTGAGACGCCTCTGATAAAGCCTCAATAAAGTTGATTTATTAGTATTATTTGTGGAATTATTACTACATGGCTACGTATATGTTCGAAGGCGGTCACCCGTTAGTCAGATAACATTTGGCAGTCTGGTGGAGAGCTGTGGATGAGACTGGCACAGGACCGGGCAAAGCGGCGTGTAAATAAAGAAAGAGGTCTTTACCCAGCAGTGGGTGTGCACAGCACATCGCTGCAAGCTATGCCCTGCCGGAGCGCAGCCGGCGACGATATTATTCCGTTTCGAATACAACTCCCCTTGATGATTATTTTAGTTTATGTACTTGTATCTAAGTTAACACTTTATTGAATGTACAAAATTAAAATATAGGTACAAAGACAATTGACTAAAATTAAGATACATATATGTATAGGTCTGTACAAAGGCGGGCTTATCTTACTTTACTTCTTGCCATTTTTATCTTTTTGATCGACATTCAAAGGAAAACATCACAAAAAATACTCAATTTTACCTAGCAATTAGCAAGGTGCCTTTGTAAGTCAATTATTATATTGATAAATTATAAACTATCAAAAAAATCCAACTCAAGTTACTTCCATTATTTCAAGACGGGGACAATTTAGCTCTCGCTTTGGATTGACAGCTTGCCTTGGACTTCAAAACAATTCTAAGCTGTCATTTTAGTTACGTGGAACGAATTTGTGGCAAACCATTCGTTCAATTGGTTTAAAATATGGCTCACAACCGCTTTCGACTGCGATGCGAAGCCGACCGAGTTTTTAGAACGATTGTTTTCATTTTGAAACCAATCTCGCTCGGAATCAACTGTCAAAAATTCCGTAAAACTTGGATGTGCGAGCCTGCGTTCGAACCCATAAACCTCTGCTTGAGAGTTACTAATCTATGTATCAAATCAGTCCACATCCACCAATTAGTTACTATTACATACTTAGATTGAGAATGTTAAGATTTAATTGACAAGATTTTGGTTATGAAGAAAGGTTTAATCGTTAAAGAGAAAAGAAGGTTAAACAGTTTGTTATTCATTGTGAAAAGAATTGAATCGGAAAAATAGATTTTAATAGGCGTAGCGAGCGAGTAGTATATTGGGCGATCGGCGCAGGCGTAGTCTCAGCAACAGCGGGCGGTCCGCGGCTTCAGCGCCGGCAGGGCGTAGCTTGTAGTGGTGTGCTGTGCGCGCGCATAATGCAGCGTCACACACCCACTGCTGGGTAAAGGCCTCTTCGTTTACATTACCACATTGGTCGATTACTTTGGTTTTAAGGTATTGTTGGAACTCTGCCTTACATTGCAAGTTTTTGAAGGCGGCCCATCCGAGTGATTCGTCTAGCGATCTCCATGGCTTGGCTGTTCCAGCAAGATAAACAATGCCCCAGAAATAAGAAGTCATGTACTAATTCCACAAATAATACTAATAAATTAACTTTATCGAGGCTTTATTACATGTCACTAGTAGGGCCGACAACGCACTGGCATCGCGTAAAGCGCTGCGAGTGTTTATGGACAGTGGTGATCATTTAACATCAGGTGACCCACTAGTTCGTTTGTCTGGCCTCTCTAACATAAAAAAATATATATTTTTAATTAATAAAAACAAGTACTTATAACAAAATCTGTATTGCTGGAATAATGGATTTAAAAAAGGTAGTTAACAAAAAAACGTATATCATTTTCTAGTTATTTATTACTAGTTTCTGCCTGCAACTTCCTCTGCATAGAATTAGCAATTGACACGTTTATCGCTATATTAATATTATATTATCAGTCGTTTCAGTGTGAAGAAAGAACAAACATACACACTCACTCACTCACTGAGATCCTCACACTGTCACAAACATTCTATAGCCTAGTAAAGGCTGTCAAAAACGCTGTTCAAGGTAATTTAGGCACAGGCAAGTAATTTAGCCAAGCGCGCGGCCAGCGCCTGCCTCTGCCAAGCTGCCAAGCTGGTGAGCCGACTGTAATTCTGCACTCTGAAAATAATACATAAAATTATAACATAAGACACTCACTTAGTTATTGCCATAAAGTATTAAAGTGTTCTACTTCTGAGGCGTAATTTTTGAACATTTTGAAGTAATCACAAAAACATCCGTTTTTTTCTTACACCGGACCGGTGTCCGTCGCGCCGAGGAGAAGCGGTGGTGCATCCGGCGTAAATTGTTCGCCGGACCGATGTCCGGTGCATGTACTACACACATTCATTATAATTCATACACCACCGTGAATCCGGCAAAAAAACACGGTCCGTTATCCGGTGAAAAAAACGGACGTCTACAAGCGCTCTTACGCGTTATATTATGTAATATTGTGTATGGTCTTGTTACCTTAGTATTTGTCCTTCCTGTAAGTGATAAAGGTGGTTTATGTATGTATGTACGAATTCGATGTTTTCGCATTAATTTTAAATGCGGCATGCAGCTGCTGCACGTCTGCGCTGTGGTCACTCCGTATCCCCGTAGCCGGGGTCCACAGAGCTGCTGGCCATTTCCACGACGGCTCCTAAAATGTTAAAAATTCTTATACACCGAAATTCGATATTCATAGTTCATTCGTAGGCTTGAGGTGAATGGCTGTTGCTATCGAAATGTCGACCTCTGTTTTTGTTGTATTATAATAAGTATGGGACTAATTATAATTCGTGATAGAAAATGATTTTATGGTACAACAAACAAGTTTGGAAACTTTTCGGTACTTCTCATACCGATGCACTGGGTGCTTTAATAAACCACTGGAAGCACTACACATCGTATATCAAATGCACTGGATGTTTATACACTAAAAGAGAGAATCGCCAATCGTATATGAGTTTAAAAACAAACGTTTATTTCGAACAAACATTTCCGACACGATGTGTTCTATACTAATCAATTTTCGTGAGTATAATGCTTACGGAACTGTAATCACTCCAGGGTTAATTTATTATTGTACCTATTCTATCAATTTAGCTATAAAACGCACAGTAAAGCAATTAAACTGAGTAAAAAATGTAAACCAAACTTACTTAGTTCTTTGATTGTTGGATTTGTCGGGAAGACACTGTCAAGATGTTTTTTTTTTTTATTAAGTTTGCGTTTAGTTTCGTTCACACTGCATTTTGTATTTTTGGTTATAGATGATATTTTTTGTTATTCGGATCTTAATATTTCAATGAACCAAAACAACGTATTTAATTTAGTTATTTAAGTAAATAACAACGCTAGAATTAGGGTCAATTGATTTAATAAAAATCATTCGTCGCTAAAGTTGTTTGCAAAAACAAAACTTTTTGGTCCATTCAATTGGTTTCGTTTTTGAAAGCGATTCCCTCGCATAATCGGAATCATTTTTTTACGTAATACCAATGTTTCAAGGCGGTCGAATCGTAATCACAATCGTCTTCAACGATGAATACGATCGCGAGCGAGTTACGTAATAAGCCTGCAGGTTATTTGAAATAACTTGCATTGGCTAACATAGCTTCAAATCACTTGAATGTGAGGTGTTCTTAACCCGTCAAGCATCCAAGCGACTACAGTAGTCCCTAACTTTTTCGGGTGGGAGGCTTAAAGAGAAAGCGAGAAGCATATATAGCGAGTTGCCCCTGGCTCTTCCACGGGAGGAAGACCTGGCCAGTGGCGTGAATGCATAATGCAGTCCCTAGGACCTTTCCCGACAGAAAAAGTCAGGGACTACTGTAGTCGCTTGGACTCTAGACGGGTTCATGCAGTAATGTAGCATTTACCCCTATTAACTAGGCACTGTGTCCGGCCAAGTGCTAGAAGGTCATCCTTTATGTCATGTCTATCGATTTGCTCCAAGTAGCGCAGTAGCATGTGGATGTTGGCCGTGCCATCGTTGCGACGGATCCAGGTCTGCAGGAGCCACTCCGTCTTGTTCTGATGGATGTTGTCGATGTCTTGGGAGGTTATATTTATACAGTAGGCCAGGCCTCTGTAGTCTCTGCAAAGTTCCGATTTATTATTTTGGATTTTCTGGCACCTTAGTAGTTTTACATTTGAGCAGTGAATTGTTGTGGGAAACACTGTGGTATGAGTATTAATACATGGAGAGATAGTCAATATTGTACAGGAATAAATGAATAATGAATAATGACTAATGACTAGTAGACATATTGGGAGAAGATGACACAATCATGATTCAGTTCACGTTCGCTCACTGTCAGATCCGTACTAAAAATGACAGCTAAAACCTGAACTGATTTGGAAGTTAATCACATTAAGATGTCATGTGTAAGGCCCATGTTTGTGAAATTGATATACAAACTTCATTTAACTGTTTCTCATGTTGTACAGGTTTATCTCATAATGTTTTCTTTCACCTAAAAGCTCATGGGACACAACAAAGCCGTGGTAGCCAAAAAGCCTAAGTAGCCTAGTGGTTTGACCTGTGGCCTCTCAAGCAGAGGGACATGGGTTTGAATCCCGGGCAATTTATGTGCAAAATTATATTTGAAATTTGCCATGAGCTTTTTGGTGAAGGAAAACATTGTAAGAAAACATTGTAAGTTCCTGATCCGCACTGGGCCCGCGTGGGAACTATAGCCCAAGCCTTCTTATTCTGAGAAGAGGCTTGTGGCTAACAGTGGGACGTATATAGGCATAGATAGTACCATAGGTAGATGCATATACCAGATCTTAAAGTCCCTAATAACATTACAGTTTCGAAAAAACGATATTCTGCAAAACCTTTCCTGATACATAGTTCATGGTCAACATATAAATAATTTAATGTTGAACGATAATGGAACCTTAGCATTCAGAGATAGCCACAGAAGGTATGAACTTTGTCTAAATTACACTATTTTGGATTAACGTGCACAATTAGAATAAAACAAGTATCATTAGCAAGTCAAAAGCCTGATTAATTATCTGGCGATTGGTTTATCAAGATGTTGTTTACTAACATTATGTGGTTTCTAAGGGACATTCCTGTCAAATTTCGATGCTAAGGGGAATATTATTGGCCTGAATCAGCGCGTGGAGCAGACTGACCTGGGTAGGTTTCCGGGGCCGTCGCTCGAGATCAATTTTCTTGTATTCAAACGACATATCGTCGTTCGTGCTTCATTCGAGAGATAGGACAACGGCACAAGGGACAAATCGTCCTCCGTCATCTCGCCGTTACGTGACACTCACTTCACCCAGAAAATAATTATTGAACACAATATTGTTTTCTTCGAATCAAGACATAACATTAGTCATACGATGTAGATAGAAATAGAAAAATAAATTTCTGAAATATATTTTTTCACACTGACAGTGACAACGATTGACAAATGACATCTATCTTTTTTATTACTCGCGCGGTCCACATAGAAAAGACAAAAGATTGTAAGCCCATGCAACCATAATAAATGTAGAGCCGAAATAATGAAATCGAAACGAGCACAATATGTCTAACAATCAAGAACGCGCTGGATGTGCGTTGCGTCCAAATATAAAGATAAAACTTCAATATACCAATAAGTTTGAGGCCTTAGTGGACGCTCGAACCGGAGCGTTCGGCGGGGCGGGCAGCGGCAAAGGGCTTTATGCGGTGTGTACTCAGGACACAGTATGCGTTTAATTTTTTGTTTAGCATGCGTGCTGCACGCCCCGTCCCGCTGCGCCCCGCACGCAGGATGGAGGTTGGGATTAGGGCGAAGTATAGGTAAACTGACAAAAAGGCGGTATTCTTTAATTAATAATTTTGTTGATGACTGGATAATAACAATGATAGAGAGATGATAGACCATAACTCCGTTTTACTAATGAATTATAAATATAATTTTATCCGTCAATTGGTTTATACAATTGAAACTATAAATACAAAACGGGTTAACTAAAAAATTCTAGAATCAAGTGAAAACATATGAAAACGCTCTCTTATCAGCGCCAGCTTTGTTATGGTCATTTCAAATCTCCAAAGATAACACACTTCTGGATTAATTTATGCAGAAAGTTGTAAATGATACGGTGAAAATTAAAACCCACAACGATATTTGAGACGCTTTATTGTCATTCACAAGTGCAATCACTACCACTCTATTGTCTACTGCAGATATAAATACAGACAACGGTATTTCTATACATACATTATTATATCTGCATCCATTACCAATGGCCCTTTCTACAAAGCAACAAGTTACATTTTTATAGATGTAAACTAGCAACATTACCCCACCCCAATCAACAAATCAAAGGAAGAGTTTTAACAAATGTTGCTAGTTTAGTTTAGTAAAATGACACGTTTAGCTTCGTAAAACCGGCCACAAATGTCATTATTATTATGTTAAGTAACAAAATTAAATAAAATTAACAAATTACAAATTTAAATAAAAAATAATCGTTACTTAATGAAACAGGAATACATAAAGGTCCATAATATAATGAACTAAAACTAATGACATTACTTTATTTAAGACAAAGTAATTCTTGTAATTAGTTTTATTTCGTAAATCAAGAGTAATCATACTCTTTTACAACCAGTCCTATATTGCACACAAATGGGTACAACTAATGAAATAGTCTGTAAATACATTTAATAAAAACTGCAACATAAATATTATGAAAACTAATTGAACAAAATAACTTAGGCTTACGTATAATAATGCTTTTGCGATACATGCCTTAGACCTTAGACCTTGCAGCTTCAGGTGAACAAACGTCAGCGTGCAGCAGATTTATTTGATAGGTATTCACTAGATTACTCTAGAGTAATACAGCTATATTAGAGCGTCTTCCAAAAAAAAGTCCAAACGACCATTTTTTCCAGAATTCAACTATTCTGGGTTTTTCTATCGATCCTTATACAAGAAAAAATGTGTTCCAAAATTTCCATTCCAGTTCGTCACTTTATTAATATAGGTAGGTACGTATGGAACGTGACGAACCGGAAAATCAATTCCATAGTTAAATCTGGGACATACTTTTTCTTCGAATCGATAGGACAAATGATTCTGAGTAAGAAAAATTCAAAATATTTAAATTCTGGAAAAAAAAAACGTGGGCTTTTTTTGGAAAAAGTTCTTTACCAGATCGTGCCCGTATTATAGCTATTAAGACTGTTAGTTATAAAATACTTTCATATAACTATATTACGGTACATAGCTGTAACACTTGCATTAACAACAGGTTCTGGTCTGGTCAAAAATTTTTTTTTCTTTGCGCCCTTAAGAGCGAGGTCCAATACTGATCCGTAAACGTAGCGAGTTAAACACCATTTTCGCGTGACAGAAACATACAGTAACATTAAGCTTTACCGTAATTTACAGCTAAAACAAACAAATTCAACAAAAACGAATAACAGGTACTATTTACAGTTACTACGATTATAATAAGCTCTTTTTACATTGGAATGTTTCTATAAAACGCAGTTAAATTTGCGACATGTCTTGTGTACACTAGGCCTGAAAAATAAACATGCAAAGCCTCTCAGAATAAATCTGGAATATTTCATCAAGTATAGAATGCACCAGCTGCTTCTCTTTACGCGCAGATGGTAAAAGCTCATCGAGGGAATGGACGAAAATCTTAGGAGTCATATTATAGGCGATGCGGCTATAAACTCAACACTATTTTGATTCCCCTTTCTACCTATACGCCCACAATTATGCTAAACGTGGCCTTTAGTTCTTGTTACCTTAGGCTTTGTCTACCCCGTAAGGGATATAGAGGTGATATGTGTATGTATAATAAGTTGTACCCTACTCTAGCACCCTAGTAAATGTTTTTCAAGATTTTTCAACATGCATCACGTCTTCATCCCTTACGGGGTAGACGAGCCTAAGGTAAAGGCCACGTTTAGCATGGTTGTGGGCGTACAGGTGGAAAGGTGAATCAAAATAGTGATGGGTTGCTAGCCGCATCGGCTATAACATGATTCCTAAGACTGTCGCCCATTATCGATGGGCTTTTGCCATTAGCGCGGGAAGAGAAGCAACTGGTACATTATATGTCTTTTCTTCACTCCCAGAACAGCATGGAAGAAATTAATAATTAATAATTATTCTGAGGGACCTCGTATAATCGTTTCATTCATTAAAAACTCAGCAACCAATCCACAAACAAGCGTCCGCGGAACATGCACACGCTATTTGTCACCGGCGCTCATTCAGATAAACATCCAGCAAATCCAACTAACATTATAAATGCAAAAGGTCGTGAATATGTATGAAGCTGTTTGCTTAGGACTCACTTAGGCTGGTAAGAACAAAACACAAACGATAACATTTTCTACTACATTCCATCCAATATCGTATTTTTTGCGTGCAATAAAGAGTTCGACCAACCACTTTATTTACTGTGGACCAACTCTAATGACTTACCTGACATTGGGCCGGCAAATTAGAGTGCATAGAATAGTTATTTTTTAAATAATTCACATTGCCGTTCTACTGCTAATTTCTCGATGCATCTAGATGAGGCTGGGTAGGTGCGAACTCGTAATTTGTTTGTAGATGCGTAGCTGTTCATACTATACTATGCTATTACACATAAAACTATATGAAATTTCACTGAAATAATATGCAATAAATCATTTTGAATAGCTTTTTCATTAGGTAAATAAGTTTGTTATAATGCTCCCACACGTCAATTTTTGACACTTGAAA
The DNA here is from genome assembly GCA_932294345.1 of Pandemis cinnamomeana. Lineage (NCBI taxonomy): Eukaryota > Metazoa > Arthropoda > Insecta > Lepidoptera > Tortricidae > Pandemis > Pandemis cinnamomeana. Next base: position 16,111,778 of record OW028705.1, read on the forward strand.
CACATAATGTGGGAGCGTCGTACGTCCTAATAGTAAGCCAGTAGGTACAGTCAATTGTAAAACTATAAATGCAAGTACAGTGCCTAAAATAGAACACGTCCTTATGACGTTATATTCAACTTTTAGTTACACATTTTTAGAGTTGAATATACAAGAGGATTTATTTGCTTTTGACTGTTAGTCGACCAAGAAAGTTGTTTATCATTTGATATGACAGTTCCGCCATCAGAAAAAAAAACAATAAACCTGATTGTCAGATTGACCAGTGAGTGAAAATAGGCTTTATGTTTTAAGCCGTACAATTGGGAATGGATGATTATTTTGAAAGTGCTTGGTGATTTTTCTATTGATAGGAATAACCATCTTTAGCTACGGAAAAAAGTTTCAGATTTTTCCGTCGAGCCATATATTTTATAAAAATAAAAACATTTTACTCAGTCACTCGGCGGCCCCTATACGGAAGTAAGCAGTACGCCAATGACATAATCAAATTAAAAAAAAAATGCTGCTTGAATCTGTGGTACACAATGACATTTGTCACTGACATTGATTGATAGCACCGCACTCGGAAGCTAAAACAAGCAAAAGAAACGGCTAAGTGGCGCCGTCTGTAGATTGTTGTTGGTACTAAACCACCTATTTTGGATTTCATTAAAATTACCATACATTTCTCATATAACTTTCAGTAGTGTTTTTGATTCGGAGTAAAAATAACCCAATAATTCCAAAATCTGAGAAAAAAGTGTATATTATGGTCATTTTTATTGAAATTCCCCATGTTTGGTTAGTAACACGAACAATCTACAGACGGCGCCACTTAGCCGTTGCTTTTCTTAGCTACAAATGCCATCGTGTACCACAGATTCAAGCAGCATTTTTTTTTTTTAATTTGATTATGTCATTGGCGTACTGCTTACTTCCGTATAGGGGCCGCCGAGTGGCTGAGTAAAATGTTTTTATTTTTATAAAATATATGGCTCGACGGAAAAATCTGAAACTTTTTTCCGTAGCTAAGGATGGTTATTCCTATCAATAGAAAAATCACCAAGCACTTTCAAAATAATCATCCATTCCCAATTGACATTGAACCTTAGGGTAGTACAGGACTTTCATGGTCGACTATACACCATGACAATAACTTTTTGTACTTTATGTGAAACAGCATATATTATTTATATTGACTAAATATATAGCTTAAGTGGGTTTAAGCCGGATGTACCTGCATAAACGTTAACACAACACAGGTATTTACAATTGCTCCAACACACCTTAAGAATAACAAAACTGTCTTTTGTAATATGGAGCGGTTACACTATAACTCAAATTAAGTTAAAGTAATTGACAAGGTTAATTATAGCTGTATTTTTCTACTACACTCGTTTTCCAAATGCAACATTATTTTCTACCAATCTCCACCTCCAAACATCGGGTTCAACTGTTATGTAATTTGTTTGTGTGTAAACAGTTGTTTAATTGTTATGATAAGAAGCGCCCTGACTGAGAGCATTCGGCGTCGAATATTCGAGTGGCGTTGACGTTCAAGCGAACGTTACAAAGCTTGCAATTATTGCTCGTTTACATTTGTTAGCATTTGCTCGAGTAAGAATGCTCTCAGTGAATACAATGTCTGGATTATGCTACATAAAAAGAGTTATGTTGTACCATTACAAATGTTCCACGGGAGTTTGTAATTGTGTCGTACAGACACATCACTCAAACAGATAACGCTTGGCGACAAAAAATCGCGTAGTAACAAGGTCACGTGACAGCTAGTAATAGATAGAAAAAATCGAAGGCTTACCCACCTGGTGCACGGAATGACGAGGATCCGGGTTCGATTAGCTTTACTTTTCGATTTTTTCTATGTATTCTAATTTTCAGTGTCGTTTAGAAATGTCCATTATAAATATGTTACCAATAATTATGGCTTATTTTAAATTGACATCCAAAATGTTTTTGTGAGTGTATATTTGTTATTTGCGATCACAGCCGACCGACAACCTGCGAAGTATATCCCTTATCGTATTTACAAATGTTACACGAATCATAGATTAGAATGTACCCGTCGTACTCACGTAAGTCCATTATGTATTGGATCCTTAAGAGGGTTTCTTCCTACTGAGCTGGCAACGTCGCATTTCGGTGTTTTATACGATTATTTCACAGAAATTGAATGAAAGTTTGAAATGTGCTTCTGTTGTGCTCTTCGTTTTTAGAGTATCAATGTTACTAATGCAATAATTGATCGTGATGGACTTTAATTTTCTTACTAAACGAGATATATACTTTTATCCCTTTAATACGAAAATAAAAGTTCATCGCGAGAAACAAAGAACTTTGTATAAACCACATTTTAAACTTTCATTCAATTTCTGTGAAATAATCGTAAAAAGAACACCAAAAATGCGACATAGCTCAGTAGGGATAAGCGCTCTTAACTCGTAACATTAAAAATAATGAAAAATCGACATTAAGGAACGATTTAGCTATACTGGTACTTGTGTGTGCCGTATTATTAATTTATTAAAATCGAAATATGCTTTAATAGCTGTAGCATTAAAAAAACTAACGCAAGATTTTGGCAAATTTAAATAAACATAATTTATGAAAAAAATACATTACGTCTTTTACCAATATCAAAGGAAACCATTTTTAATGCCGAATAAATTTTTTTAACACATTGGCAAGACCAGACGTAGTCACAGAAGTAATAATTTATTTTATTCGGCAAGAATTTTTTACTATTTTTAATTAAAAAACATATCACTTACATCTGTTTATTATTATTACCAGAGACAGTAATATAGCAACGCTAAGCGAGGACAGTCTGATAGTTATCATTGTCAAATCCTAACCTCCTTACTCATAAACGCTCTATAGGCTTTGCAAACTTAGCAATCGTTTGTCCTTATCTATCACTTGGACATTTACCTTTCACAGATAAGGACAAACGATTGCTAAGTTTGCAAAGCCTATAGAGCATTTATGAATAAGGGGGCTAAGGTTTTATTTCCGTGCATTTATTAATCGTCATAATTATTTAACTGTATCAAATCTTAGTCCCAACTATAATACAAGATCACAAACACGCGAAGTCATTACATCAGATAGACAAATTTACCTGATAGATTATCTGAGAGATAAGAGTTATATCACTGTTCCTGAATGTTTACCGTGGCGATAAAAAGTAAACAGACTTATTGCGCGCTATAAAACTCTATCGGAATGCCTTGTTACCATCGAAAGGCGAAACGGTTTCTCCAATATAATAAGTACCTTCTTTTTTAGGGTATTTTAAGCGAGAAAACATTGATTTTGACTTCAGGTACACCCGATTCTTAATATTAGTTAATAAGATTTTTTTATGTTACCTAGTTTACATTAAATTAGCTTAATTTGGATTGATATGATTACATTAGTTATTTGTCATTAATATAAGACATTTTTGAAATTTTTGGAGGCTCATTGGAAATAATTACAGTGCTTATAACACAAATAATTTGTATGACAGCCCAGCTGCCGCTAAGCTAGCTTATAGTACATTTATGTAGTTATATCAATTTGTATTACAAGGCTCATAAATTATACAAATTAAAAAAGAAAATATGACATTAGTGATTCCACTCGTCAATAATATGATTCTATATTTTTCACAATAAATAAAGTGGGCAAGATTAAGATATGACGTTTTTGATTAGGAATATTTTCCGCTGTTCACACCAGCCGCGATGCTTGCAACACTACCATACTCGTAAGCATCGCCATCGACCGTATCTTTTTTTTAATCAATAAGCTTAGTGCCGAATTGTCTATGCATCTAAACGAATGACCACTTGGTCTAGACTTAGCTTTTTTAATGCTATTATGGAGTCCCGCGTCCTGCTGTATGGACGTCATGTTACATTAGCAAAATGCTAAAGATGCCTGACTTTTTGCTACTCAGTCAAATGGCGTAGTATTTACGTTTTGCTACATAGACGACATAGTTCTAGGCGAAATTGTAATACATCCGCGGTATTGACAGTTTAATGTTTTAAATTAAAATAAATAACAGTAGATTATACAACTTGATATGCTCAACTTCAGTAACGTTAACAAGAAAACCAGAGCTCATCCATTAAGATAATTAAGTACATTTCAAATTCATAAACTAGATTAGCAATAAAATTAAGCTGCTAAGATTATTCAATTTTGTAACAAAAAAGTGTATATTCAAACAAAAACACATCGCAATCACGCACACGCTCATTCCGTCCGTCCATACATACGATTAAAATTCAAACATCAGTCTTTGACGGTATAAATATTTGAAATTGATATCAGCTAAGCCATAGTATAGAAAACTACAAGTAATTGTACACAACGTCGGGAAGTATTTTTAAGGATTTAGATCGTCATAAAGTTTCCGAGGTATAATCATGTGCGTTTTGTTACAGATGACGTCAATGATTGTCAATTGATCGTGAACGTATTGATAGCGCAAAAATCGGATTCCAATTGAGTATAAGTACTTAATATTTTTAAAGACAAAAGTAGTAATGTAACCAGCCAATCGGAAGAATTATTCGTGTCTGTGGTAAATTCTGATTGGTCATTGAGCTTGGTTACATGAAGTTTATATATTCTATAACTAAATCACCAAAGAGTACAGATTGTGTAAAAAAACTTCAACATTTCACAGTAACGATATTCTCCTAGAAATACCTCACAACAATATTAAATTACCCGTGTGTATACTAACAGATATGTCATTTGAACAGTATTTACTATTTAAAGTTTAACTTCTATTTCTAGGAAACGTTTGAAATAGCTACGGGAATTCGCGGACTAGGTCCTACAAACAATACAACTTATATAACAAAAGACAAAGTAAGTACCAATACAAACACAAAACACCTACATATCTAAAGCTAGAATTTGTTTACTAGAAAGGTACGTTAGTGATTCCACCCGCCAGTGGACGGCGCTATGCAACAAACAACCAAGCAGTGCATATAAACATTGGCAATGTAATGCATAGCGCCATCCCGATTAAGTCTTTTGGCATCATTATTCCTACAATATGCTATTCATAAGTTTTAGTACCGAGTTAGATAAGTTATGGAAGGAGGAAGAGTTCGAAATTGTCTAAACATACAAATAATTGTACGACCTATTGTATCTAATCTTTCGCAAAGTGTATTCGGAGCCAGTAAAGTCATGCAACAATAGCACATTATTGCGAGATCTTCATTATGTCTCATAAAACGCGTATCAGAAAAACATGGTTTTCAACCATAAATCTGTAACACCCAACTCGATACCCGATCACAAGCCATCACTCGAAAGTGACAATCAGACTTTTTTAACGTTCCCAGGGCTCAAAAGGAAGGTTATTCCAGTCACCGTTCAATTGTGGGCAGCCCTCTTCCCTTGCATGTAGCCCTCCCATCTTTTGGCCGTGTTGATCAGGATGGGGTCATCGTCCAGACCCGCCAGCAGATAAAGTTGGTTAACATGCGTGGCGTGGTAGTCCCACCGGGCTATGTTGGGGCTGGCACCTAGGGTGAAATGTCTTAGATCGTAGAAGCTACCGCTACCTGTGTCGAAGAGGGGGAGGAGCGTCTTGAGTGACGTCATGCCGTCGTCGAACATCTTCTTGGCGAGCGAGATAGAGTTCTCTCCCTCTATCGCGTGGAGGTCGTAGAGGCCGAGGAGCGTGTAGATGAAACCGTTGAGGACGAAGAGAGGCGGTCGTGTCGGGTATTCCTCGTACCTAGAATGAAAAAAAGTGTTTACATTAGGTCCAGTGGTCGGATGAGGCATGGTAGGTGACTAAAAAGCTGTGAAGAGACTGGGCACAGGTCAGTCCACATATTTATGTAGGTACTTGCTGACTATATCTAGAGACTCCTCCATCTAAGCACAGTTCGACCAAATGCAAATTTATCGTCTGGTCATTTTGCGTTTTTCTCTCCAGTAAAGCTGTAAAAGCCATCTGTGCCGTTCGTTAAAGGTGTGGGAGAAATAAATTAACTACCGTTCTTATTGAAGGCTAGTGCAAGACAGTTTTATTTAATAAAATCAAGTATACCATCATTTTGTGATATGCAGCGCCATCTGACGGCGGCAATGTGAATTAAATTAAGTAAACATTTGATATAACGAGCAAAATCTTATACTGACTAATTTGAATTGTTTTAGAGACAAAAATAAACTACAACCATGTAATATTAACCCAAACATACTCCCCCTAAAAGGACAGGGTCCTTTTACATTGGTAAGACACATAGTTTGGTTATAGGTCTTTGCATAACACCAGATTTCGTACGTATATCGTATGCTCGGGTCAACCCATCAGAACCGGGATATTTGGCAGCTATACGGCCCATCAGCCATTGGCCGGGAGGCAGTCGTTGATCCTTAATCAGCACTAAATCGCCCAAGTCTAGATCTTTCCGGACGCGGTTCCACTTTGGACGTTGTTGAAGACGTGATAAATACTCCGACTGCCACCTTTTCCAAAAATCTTGGACCATCTTTTGCGTCAGTTGCCATCTGGACAAACAGTGAATATTCCAATCTGTGAAATCGTCGTCTGGGATACCAACAAGAGGTTCGCCAACCAGAAAATGGCCAGGGGTCAGCGGTTGAAAATTGGTAGGATCATCGCTTAGGGGGTACAGCGGGCGAGAGTTAAGGCAGGCTTCGATCTGAGTTAGCACCGTCGTCAGTTCTTCGATTGTGAGGGTCGAATTCCCAACAACTCTCCTCAAATGGTGCTTTATCGATTTCACGCCAGCCTCCCACAAACCGCCGAAGTTAGGAGCTCCAGGCGGGATAAATTTCCATTTAATATGCAGGTCTTCTAGCTGGGTTACTAACTCATCAGGTAATCCAGCGGTGCACCGACGCCTCATAGTGTTTAACTCCCTTTTAGCCCCAACAAAATTTGTGCCGTGGTCGCTCCATATCTCTGCACATCTCCCCCGTCGCGCCACAAATCTCTTAAGGCAAGCTAGGAATGCCTGAGAGGTTAAGTCACTTACTAATTCGATGTGGAAGGCGCGGGTTACCATGCACACAAAAAGTGAAATGTATGCCTTGTTACTCTTGGCCCCGCGTCCTTTGCTCATACGCACATTGATGGGTCCTGCAAAATCTACTCCCGTGAAGAGAAACGGTTTAGCTGGCTGCACTCTAACAGCAGGTAAGTCTCCCATCAGCTGTGTACTAGTCTCTGCTTTTTGTCTTATGCAAATAACACACCTGCGTACATATTTTTTGATTTCATTTCCAACATTAATCAGCCAATATTTTGATCGCAGGTAAGTCATCATCAGTTGGGGGCCGCCGTGAAGAGTACTGCTGTGAGCTTCAGCTACAAGAAGAGGCAACAGAGCATTGTCTTTCGAAATAATGATAGGATACTTCTGGTCGATTGTTAGGTCTGCATGGCGTAGGCGACCACCCACTCTTAGCACACCCTTTGAATCTAAAAAGGGGGAGAGTGGTAACAAGCGGCTTCCTTTCTTAACAAGCTTTTTATGTTTCAGATCATGAATTTCTGTTGTGAATACCAGCTCCTGGGATTTTCTCAAACATATAGTAAGTGCTTCTTTTCTTTCTTCCGTAGTCAAACAAGGTGGTAAGTGTTCTTTATTTTTATTTTTCAGGTGTAACATCCATCTTCTGCAGTAAGCAACGGTATTTACTAGTTTCCGGAGGGACGAGTGTCTGCGCGCTAAGGTAAGTATAAATTCTTCTTCATTTATATTATTAACTTCCGTCACCAATGTCTTAATGTTTTTTCGACATTCTAAGTCTGTTTCAGGTATGTTATCTTTGGGTAGGGCAACCACTGGTTCCAGCAAAAATCTGGGCCCATTCCACCAAAGTATATTCGACATCAATTTGCTTGGCATCACGCCACGTGATGCGGGATCAGCGGGATTCTGTTTAGTGTTGACATAGTACCAGTCTTGAATTGAATCGGTTTTCTTAATTTCAGTCACTCTGTTCTTGACAAATTGATTCCACCGACCGGGATCACCCCGTATCCAAGCTAGGGTTACTTGTGAGTCGGACCATGCAAACACTTGCTCCTTTCTCAACTTCAATATTTTTGCAACATGAGTTAATAGCTTATTCAACAAAACAGCAGCGCATAGCTCCAGCCTTGGTACTGAGACTTGTTTCAGTGGAGCTACTTTAGTTTTAGCCGTAAGTAGAGTAACCTTGATTTGCCCATTGCGTTTAGTAGCTCTCACGTAGACCACTGCTGCGTAAGCACTGATTGAAGCGTCGGAAAATCCGTGTATCTCAATCAAATCCGTATCTTCATCAGTGTGTATCCATCGATCTATTTCAACTTCTGTTAGCGCAGGGATTTCGTTCCTAAATGACCGCCATTCTTTAAACAAATCTTCTGGCAATTCTTCATCCCAACTCACACCCAGGGTCCATAATTTTTGCATAAACGTTTTAGCAATGACGATTGAAGGAGCCAGCCATCCAAGGGGATCAAATAGCGAAGCTATATCCGCTAAAACATTTCTTTTCGTGACAATTGTTTCAGGTAAGTCTTTTAAATTATTTGTTATCTTAAGCTTGTCTTCTTTTGTCCTCCAAATAATGCCCAGAGTTTTTATGTTCTCGCGTTTATTTATTTCTAGTTGTTTATTTTCTTCTCTTTTTTCAGATTCGACTTCTTGCAAGACCTTTTTACTGTTCGAGCTCCATTTTTGCATCTCGAAGCCTCCTTTCTTCAGAATTTCGGTAACTGTTTTCAGATTCCTTATAGCTTTTGCTTCTGTATTATCACCTGACAAAAGATCGTCCATATAAAAGTCTTCTATAATTATACGCCGTGCATCAAGATTATCGCCACTTTCATCGATAGCCACTTGACGTAAGGATTTAATAGCTAAGTATGGCGCGCAGGCAGTTCCGAATGTTACCGTAAGGAGACGATAGTCTTCTATCGGCTTGTGGGGGTCCGATCGCCAGACGATCCGTTGGTAATTTGTGTCCGTTTCATGTACGCTTATCTGGCGATACATTTTTATTATATCCGCCACATAGGCAATTTTATGTGTCCGCCAGCGAAGCAAAATATCTCTTAAATCTTCCTGCAAGGTCGGTCCTATAAGTAATCCGTCGTTCAACGTGACTCCATTGGAACCAGCAGCAGATGCGTTGAAAACGACTCTTACTCTGGTGGTTTCTTTATCATCTCTGACGACAGCGTGGTGCGGTAAGTACACACCCTTCTCCAAAATATCCTCATCTTCAACCTTTTCCATATGTTTCAAATCTAAATACTCTTGTAACACGTTGTTATAATCGCTTTTCAGAGATGGTGTTTTGTCTAATCTTTTCTCTAGGGCAATCCATCGTCTGACTGCGATGTCTCGAGAGCCACGTGGTAAGGTGGGTGGATCTTCTTTAAATGGTAGCCTCACCACGTAGCGGCCATCACTGTCTCGTTTATGTGTAGTCTCATAAGCTTCTTCTGCTTTCTTCTCATCTGAGGTTAGTGTGTGAGTATCTTCTTCAATGGTTTCTAACTCCCAGAACTTCTTCAGCATGCTGTGCAAATCGACATTAAGATGCATGCTGACGATGTTTTTACTAGCAGTGTTGTCTGACTTAGCTGTACCCGAAACGACCCAACCCAGTTGAGTATCTTGTGCAATGGGTGAACCAGACGGGCCTTTAATCACGCCAGGTTTAAGAACTTCACCACAAATTTCGACTCCCAAGAGCAAGTCGATGTGACCTGGTGTGTGACAAGTAGGATCGGCTAAGCACAGATCCCCTAAATGATTCCAATCTTCAATACAAATATTTTTTGCCGGCACCCTGTCGGTGATGTGACGTACAACGTACGCTGTGATTTTCATTTTAAAAGTGGGGTCGATTCTTGATGAAAATTCTAATTCGGTGCAATGTTTAAGCGTGGTCTTCATTTGGCCCACTCCTGTGACATGTCCACTGATAGACGCCCGTCGCAACCTCAGCCGTTGAGCAGCAGCCTCGGTGATAAACGATTCTTGCGAGCAGGGGTCCAGCAGCGCTCTCATCAAGTGTTTTTCCCCGTTTTCAGCCTTTACTTGTACTAATGCAGTCGGCATCAGCACCGATTGACTCCCCGTAGTGAGGTGAGTAATAATATACTTTTTATTTCTATCTTCTTTTTCTTCCTTGATATCTTCTTTGCTGTCAGAAGTCGGTACCGAAGTCGCTGAACCCGTTGCATGGTTCCCCGACTGCGGGCTCCACGTATTGTGCAGCAGAGAGTGATGTCTTCTCCCACATCGGCGGCATGAAGATTTGTGTTTACAGAACTTCACAGAATGCCCCGGCACCAGGCAATTGAAACAAAGCCGCGCGCCTTGCACATATTCCACTCTCTTCTCCACTGATAATTTTCCAAATTCTTTACAAGTGTATAATAAATGATCTTGATTACAGAAGGTACATTTGTGTTCCACTGTGTTAGCATGGAATGTTCTCTGCTTAACCGCTGAGTTCGAAGAAGTTGACCCCGACGGCTGAATCATTTCTAGTATGCGGAACCTTTTTTCTAAGAATGTAATTAGCATTTCTAGTTTCGGTAATTCGCTAATACTCAGCATTCCTAAATCTTGTTCCCACTCTTTGTGTGATTCTGGGTCGAGTTTGTTGACAATTAAATAAATTATAAGTATGTCCCACGATTCAACAGCAATATTTAAATTTTTTAATTTATTCAGACATTCACTCGTCGTGTCTAGTAAGTCTCGTAATCCCTTTGTCGTTCCAGAGGTCAATTTTCGTTGATTTATTAATCGACTCAATATTGTATTTACAATAATCCTTTTGTTGTTAAATCTTTGCTTAAGAGTTTCCCATGCTGTGTCGTAATTGCTCTCAGTGATAGGTATATGCTTTAATAATTGTTCGGCGGCACCTGACAAACAACTTTTTAAATAATGCATTTTCTGTACTTTATTCAGTGTGTTTTTATTGTGTATTAGCGAAACGTATAAATCTTGAAAGGAAGTCCATTCGTGATAATCGCCAGAAAATTGAGGAATGTTAATTTTTGGCAATTTTACTTCATCGTGTACGGTCGTCGATAAATTGGAGGTATTCATTTCACTTCCTGTAGACTGCGTTGTCATCAAAAAATCCATCATATTTGCTTTAATCTCAACTACCTTTTCTTCCAGCTCAGTAAAATAATCCTTGGTAAAATACTCGAACTGACTACGCTCTTTTTTAGGTACTAACTTCAACATTTCCAAATGATTATCGCGAAATTTTGACCAATAATCAGTTAGGGTTTCCATCCGTACTTGTACGTAGCCTTTAGTTAGTCTTTGTTTCGGTGTTTTCTTAAAATTATTTATCGTCGTCATCACCAACACATAAGTGTTTTCTTGATCCACAATGTACTCTTCCATGATTAATTAGGTAGGTTCACAGTTCACACTAATGTTTATTGCACTTGTAAATTCACGTTTCACGTTGGTTTTAGTCTATATTTTATAATATTAAGTAAATAGTATTCGTTTTTAACGTTCAACTTTAACTCGTAAACAACTTCTTGTAGGTTAATTCACTTGATTCGAAAATAGTTCTTATTATCCGTTCGGTAAGGACCACTTTTATGTGCCGTTCGTTAAAGGTGTGGGAGAAATAAATTAACTACCGTTCTTATTGAAGGCTAGTGCAAGACAGTTTTATTTAATAAAATCAAGTATACCATCATTTTGTGATATGCAGCGCCATCTGACGGCGGCAATGTGAATTAAATTAAGTAAACATTTGATATAACGAGCAAAATCTTATACTGACTAATTTGAATTGTTTTAGAGACAAAAATAAACTACAACCATGTAATATTAACCCAAACACCATCAGATGCATCAGACGAAACTTCCATGCTGGTCTTGGAGCAAAGAAAAAACGTTGAATGTACCAGTTGCTTCTCTTCCCGCGCAGATGGTAAAAGCCCAGGAATGGGCGAAAATCATAGGAATCCTGTTATAGGCGATGCGGCTACCAACCCATCACTATTTTGATCCCATTTTCCATCTATACGTACACAATCTTGCTAAACGTGGCGCTTGTAGGTCTTGTCACTTTAGGCTCTGTCTACCCCGTAAGGGATAAAGGCGTGATTTGTGTATGTATGTACGTAAAAATTGTACCAATGAATAGCTTTCTTAAATAAACTATTGGGAAACATGGACACACTGCGCAATACGCTCTTGGCATGTTGAAAATGAAAAGATCGCGGACTGTCTGGGCGCACGTAGCAGACGCTAAAGACGGCCACTCATCACAACGCGGCGATCGCGACTGACGGCACCGCGAGATCCGCTTAGGGGACTTGTAGAAACGCGCGTCTATGTGTGCGTTCGTTTCGACCGTTTTGTTTGCAGTTTCCTTGCTGCTTTAGCTTATATGTATAATATCCCGTGCTACCGCTGCCGACCTTGGGATCTCCCCATTGTGGCAACAGTCCCACTCACCAGACGTATTTGTCCATCCAGAGCGCCTTGACCCCGCCGGCGTGGCTGGGCACGTCCAGCAGGTACAGCGCCTTCTTGGCGGCGCGCAGGTACTTGGCGTCGCCGCTGCGGTGGAACGCGCGCGCCAGCAGCGATATCCCGTGCCCCTGGCTCATCGCCGAGTGCCTGCACAAACACAGTTTTATTGGTTTTCTATTAGGACGGAACCAGTAAGGGACCCAATAATAGTACATTACTGTCTAGGCCAGGAAGTAGGCAATTGCTGGCTGAGTATTGGTTTGAACGGACGAGCTTGCGAGTCCGTTTAATAATACGAAGCCAGCAATGCTATTCTGGCCGAGGCAAGTATAGTGCTTTTCTCAAAAATCGAAAATAAAACAACAACAAAAATAAATGAAAATAAAATAGTGAAAATTGTTTTGCTTTGGCGCCTTTTTCTATCAATGGCATTTGAAGAGTGTATTTTTCTACCCAGAACACCTAAAGCTATGTCAGACACAGATAAACACGTTGTCGTACTAGCTTTTTTTTTTTTAATTTGACGTTTTAAGTCTTGTGCCTTTATTTTATAATGGTGATTTGCATTTTAAAAAAGTTAATAATTAAACAGTAATGGAATTTGTATGCAACATTACTGTCGAGTTTAGCACAACAGTAATGTTTTTTTTTTTTTTTTAATTTTGGACTTCTCTCGTCCCTGGTGAGCAGTAGATGTTCCACGGGAGTTTGTAATTGTGTCGTAAAGACACATTATACAAACAGATGACGCTTAGCCACAAAAATTCGCATAGTAACAAGGTCACGTGACAGCTAGTAACAGATAGAAAAAATCGAAGGCTTACCCACCTGCTATGGGTGGTGTAGGGTTATAGCACGCGTCACGGAATGACGAGGATCCGGGTTCGATTCCCGGCCATAGCTTTATTTTTCGGATTTTTTTGTGTTCTAATTTTCAGTGTTATACTGAGGGCACTAGAATTTATGGGTTTCTCAAAATATAATTAATTAATTGAATTTAAATAAGGGAATAGTTTGTGACCTTTGGATAATTTAAGTTCTTAATTTGTGACATAACTTTAGCGTAATATTTTATTCGTTGTAATAATTTGCATGCTGATGTATCGGCTGAATACTGCTTCTAGTTCTAATTAACATCTTTCTGTACGTGTTCTAAGCAAACAAACAGTTCTTTCTTTCATTCTTATATATTTGTGTGATGAGCACGAGTATTTGTGCGTGAATCAGAGTTTCTATCTATTTAAGTATGTATTTCTCTATATATGTACATATATCGCTGTCCAGTACCCATAACACAAGCCTTCGGCTTACTTTGGGACTAGGTCAATTTGTGTGCACTGTTTATTTATTATACATAATTCTCTTATCTGCTGCATGCATCACTGGCAATAAAAATAGATTAATTACCACGAGCGGCGAGCGAGACAATGGTCTTAATTGGTCGTAAACCAGATACATCATTCACGCGTCAACCCTACTGATTTAACAGGGACAAGAGATAACGATCGACTGTGAGAACTATGCTGGTCTTACACTTCGAAATTATGTGCCATCCTGCTCGCACTCCTCGTTTAGGGGAGCGAAAAGGACGGCGTAACATGGACTTCGAGTTTCATTGTAGATCCTCTGATAGCGTTCTAAAAGTAACACATGTTAATGATAACAAATAGTCGATTGTTCAGAATGAAGTAATCCCTAATATGCAAAATTTTGCGAGCATCTTCGCAATAACGTTTAGAACGCTTTCACACAATAAAACAGCTGAACGCATTTGAATAAAATTTGTAACACACGCCAACTAATATTACCTATAAATGTGAATGTGGTTTTGTTCGTTCGTTTGTTACGCTTTCACGCGTAAACTACTAAACCGTGATAAAAATTGTTATTTTAAATTGAAAATGTTTCTCAACATTACATTGGTTCTTCAATGCTCCCATGCTGGTCTGGGAGTAAAGAAAAAACAGAATGTACCAGTTGCTTCTCTTCCCGCGCAGATGGTAAAAGCCCATCGAGGGAATGGCCATAGGAATCATGTCACAAATTACGTCTTTATCCCTTACGGGGTAGACAGCCTGAGGTAACAGGTACCTACAGGCCACATTTAGCAAGATTGTGGGCGTACAGGTGGAAAATGGAATCCAAATAATGATGGGTTGCTAGCCTCATCGCATGTAACATGATTCCTATGACCTTCGCCCATTCCCTCGATGGGCTATTACCATTTGCGCGGGTAGAGAAGCAATTGATACACTAACTTAACTGAGCACTTAGTTGAGGTTAACTGGAAGAGATCCCTTTTAGGGATAAGTTCGCCTCTGTGCATGTGTGTTGTCCTGTATTCATCTTTTTCTTGTGTTTTATGTACAATAAAGAGTTATACATACATACATACATTCTATGTTTTTTCTTTGCTTTCAGACCAGCATGGAAGAAACTCTTTATTGAACACCACATAATAACAACCAAAACAGAGAAAAGATAGGTATACAGGGTGTTAGGTAATGAGTGGATAATCCTTGAACTACGGATAGAGGGCACTTAGGACGTTATAATAAAGCTAAAATAGGTTTAGTAAAAGTGGCACGGTTTCCGAGATATTCGGACTTTTAGGTTTTTTTCGAAAATGAACACCCTTGTTCAATGTTTTGATCATAGCACCATTTTAAGCTAACTTTTTCAATTTTTTATTTTTGCTCAATATTCTTGAGTACTTGTATTTTCAGATAGGCATTACTATTTTGGTGAGACTACATGGGATTTTTTAAAAAAAAATTGCAAACTTAATTTTTGCCTTTTCAATCGTACATTGATCGAATTTTCAGCTCTCACGGTGAAAAAAAAATACACTACCGCCTAGTTGCCAATAAGCTTAAAAACATGCCGGTTTATTGACAATTTAAAAATGGTGATTACCTTTTGAATTTAAATTCAAAATGACAAAATAATAATAAAAAAATACACGCTCACCCACATTTTTCCCGATTTACTTTTTGTATGACGGGCGTAGAACTCAAAAAATTTTGTTGCAAAAATAACATTATTTGCCACTTATTTAAATGCAAATGGCATTTAAATAATTCCAAAATTAAAAAGCATGCCAACTGCCTTTTGCTTTTTTTTCGAATTCGATTTTGAATTTCGCTATTATTATTGCGTAATGAATGGTTAATTTTGCGTTTAGATCGTTGTGTTGAAGTTTTTTACTTTAATACTGCTTCGAACATAATACACACTGATAGAATATGCCCAAATGCATTACATTTATGGTGAGTGCCAAGGCACAATTTCACCATTCATTATGCAATAATAGCGAAATTCAAAATCGAAGTAGAAAAAAAAAACAAAAGGCAGTCAGCATGTTTTTTAAATTTGGAATTATTAAAATGCCATTTGCAATTTAAATAAGTGGCCAATAATGTTATTTTTGCAATAAAAAAAATTGAGTTCTACGCCCGTGATACAAAAAGTAAATCGGGAAAAATGTGGGTGAGCGTGTATTTTTTTTAATTATTTTGTCATTTTGAATTTAAATTCAAAAGGTAATTACCATTTTTAAATTGTCAATAAACCGGCATGTTTTTAAGCTTATTGGCAACTAGGCGGTAGTGTATTTTTTTTTCACCGTGAGAGCTGAAAATTCGATCAATGTACGATTGAAAAGGCAAAAATTAAGTTTGCAATTTTTTTAAAAAAAATCCCATGTAGTCTCACCAAAATAGTAATGCCTATCTGAAAATACAAGTACTCAAGAATATTGAGCAAAAATAAAAAAAATGAAAAAGTTAGCTTAAAATGGTGCTATGATCAAAACATTGAACAAGGGTGTTCATTTTCGAAAAAAACCTAAAAGTCCGAATATCTCGGAAACCGTGCCACTTTTACTAAACCTATTTTAGCTTTATTATAACGTCCTAAGTGCCCTCTATCCGTAGTTCAAGGATTATCCACTCATTACCTAACACCCTGTATACTCGCACTCACCAGCCGGGCTTGAGGTCGGCGACCCCGGGCGCGATGCGCCGGCGCACGGGGATGGGCCAGCCGCCGGAGCGCCCGCGCTGCCGCCGCGTCAGCCACAGCGCCGCCGCGTAGAACTGCTCCATGTGCGCGCTCGTGCTCACGGTCAGGTTGTCCAGGGCTCCGCTGCCGCTCAGGATTATGCTCGATATCTGTATAATAAACATTACTAATGACGTCCAGAAGCTGCGTCAAACGCGCAGGCGCAGGCGCAATGACCATGCTTTTTTTACCCATGAAATGTCACACTGTTTCATATAGACACACCGGACATCGACCTGAACCAAAAGATTACAATATATGTATAGATATAGATATATAAAATAAAATTTCTAAACGACACTGAAAATTAGAACACATAGAGAAATCCGAAAAGTAAAGCTATGGCCGGGAAATCGGGAGTTTGTGATTGTGTCGTAAAGACACATTATTCAAACAGATGACGCTTAGCGACGAAAATTCGCATAGTAACAAGGTAGCGTGACAGCTAGTAACAGATAGAAAAAATCGAAGGCTTACCCACCTGCTATGCAATAGCACGCGTCACGAAATGACGAGGATCCGGGTTCGATTCCCCGCCATAGCTTTACTTTTCGGATTTTTCTTTGTTCTAATTTTCAGTGCCGTTTAGAAATTCGATTTCTAACGGTAAAACCGTAAAGGTAAACATAAAAAATCCAGACGTAAAAGTTAAAATAGTAGATATATATGTATTTCTTTTATTCAAATGTTTTCAGACGGTCTAGCCCGACCTCCTACTCAATTAATACAAAAATTCAGTGTATAATATGACCTTAGGTGTAATGGTTCTGATCAGGAGTTCACAAGGAACCATACAAAATATTCAAATAGAAAAGCAACCCAACAAATCTTTAGGTATGATTATTACAAAACTAGACAGGTGAAATTCGGACCGCTGGACCGCGGGTGACATACTTACCGATTCGATAGGACCGATTAAGTTGTAATAAGCAATAATTATCGTGACTTAAGTAAGGGAACACGTCTGACCTTGAACTTGTTCCTCGGAGACTTCCGCTTGGGCCGGTCGAGGAGCGCCCAGCCCTTCTGGAGGTCTACGACGAGGTCTCGCGTAAGCCGCCGCCAAACCGCCTCCGTACCCACGCCGTGGTACACGTGCTCCTCCTGCAAACCATACTCCATGACGGATGGCCTAATGTTTTTTGTCATAGTGTAACAATTGGTCGAATTATCGTTTCGTCTAATTTACTTAGTCTACGTAGGACTTGTAAATGTTTTAGTTTTAACTGCAGAAAAATTATAGCAAGCCATAAATAATACCCACGAAATATTAGGGCAAGAAAATATTCGAGCATATGAAAAGCACTGGTCTAAAGGACCCACAACACCGAATAAAGTAATAATTGATGTGGCAGATATCCTCGAGAACCAATACAGATTAGTGGAGTCCAATTATTGGTTTTATAACAAAAGGTTCGCAAGTACACGTCCGTTATAATGGTTAACCTGTGTTTTTTTTAACTACACCAAATCGCCACTCACCTGTGCATAAATCAACTGTGTATTAGTAACATAATGCAAATAGGCAGTCTCTTTTCTCTCCTTGTTCTGCAGCACCACGGTCAGCGAGGAGTTGGGCCTCAGCAGCAGATCCACGCTCAGCACGAAGTCTTGGCTGATGTTCACCTTCAGCCACACCTGGCTCGAGGCCTGCTCGCTGGTTGAGAACTTCAAAACCTTCGATTGCACCTTCGTATCGAACTCTCTAGACATGGATGCGTCTTTGCTCACGATCCAGACCTCTGAATGCTTATCGCTATCCTCGATGAAACGTGTTCTTGGTTCAGGCTCTGTGAGGTTTTTACTATAATGTGACAGCCCGA
The DNA here is from genome assembly GCA_932294345.1 of Pandemis cinnamomeana. NCBI lineage: Eukaryota > Metazoa > Arthropoda > Insecta > Lepidoptera > Tortricidae > Pandemis > Pandemis cinnamomeana. The sequence continues at coordinate 16,130,184 of OW028705.1, forward strand.
ACTGCGCTATTTGTGTCGGGTAATAGAAGCCCCGCGGCTCCCACTGCGTGGAGACAGGGACTCCCTCTATCCCGCTCACACATTTGACGCGGTCTCTCACTTCCACGTTGTAGTTTTCGAACGTGGTGAATGTGCCGCGAGGGTCGTACTTCTTCTTCGGATGGTACACCTTGCTGTAGCTGTGCGACCATTCGAACTTTTCGATTCCGTCTACTGATGATATTTTACCGTAGATCTGTTGGAACACACCAATATTTAAATATCAGATAGTTCCGTGGTTGGCCATAAGTATAACAAAACTACACAATATAGTAAACTAATCGTCAAAGCTAAAAACACTGTCAAATCTAGTGCTCTATCAAGTCAGTCTACTTTAGTTAGCAAAGAGTAGTAACCGTGATTTTAACAGAAGGGTTGTGTTACAATTATTGTTCTCGTCATTTTTATCTCCGACGAAATTGGGTAAGAATTGAAATAGACTATCTGAACTGCTTAATCTTTGGTTTTAACAAAATAGAATCAATATGTTGCTATTTATTCCCTTTTTCGGTAAGTCATAGATGTCATATTTGACATACTAAAATTTGACGATGGACTCTTAATGAACCATTTACACATTCCGGCTTTAGGTGTATTTTTATCCTGTAGAAAGTGGCGTGAAGTGTGTGCGCCAGAATAGGCAGCGATAAGGTGACGCAACACAATAGTACCCTGGCGACCCACTGTACACCCTAGTGCGAAGGTACCGAAAGTGGTCCAGATGGACTCCCAGGACTCCACGGAAGATCGGACAGGCTCCACGTTAGCACGAGAACAAAATGGGGGTTTTGGAAATAAGTATAATAGAAGTGTACCAGCAGGGGTCTACCCAAAATAGTCACGTTAAACATGGTCAACGAGAAAAAAAGTTTGGGTACATTGACCTGTACCCTACAGCTGTACGTACCTCAAAGTACTTGCGTATGAAGTTGAACGGCACGTAGACGTCGTCCCTGTCGCGACGGCACGCAATCGAGTATTCCCCGTTGATGGAGCACTCGATCTCGCCGCGCGCGCTGCGCTCCGTCAGCGCGTTAGACAGCATCGAACCTACTGGGGGCGCAAACTACTGTAGCACTAGCCAAGCAATTTGGTATAATTTTATTTGACATAATTCATAATTCGTTCATGGGATATAATTGTTTTGTAATAATGATTTAGAAAAATGAATATTTGATGTGTAATGTAAAACTTGGCGGAGCTCCTATTCCGCGTAGTGCACCTGAACGAACCAACTGAATATTTTTTTAATTTGCATAAGTCTATTATCATCATGTCCTCCTTGACGTATCTGTCAACGGCAAACCCTGCAAGCTCCGGAGGCGAGAATGGCTGGCGAAACCAACTTATAGCAAATTATAGCAGATACTGTACCAATCTGGCCGAAAATTGTTACATACCTAATTAAGTGTTGTTACTTATTTTCATCATTATATTCCTTGAACGTTATACATATTGACCAACAATTCTATCATTTGTCATCATATCGAACTCCAATTTTTATTTGACTACATAAAATGTTCTTCCGACGATTTTTGAAAAAAGGAACCGTCTTCTTCAGCGGAATAAGGAATATGGTGCTTAATTTAGAGAGAGAGAAAAGAGAGAGAGAGAGAGAGAGAGAAACATTGGCATCACTGTTTACCTGGCGGGCGGCTGAGCTCCCCGCAGCGCGCCCAGAACAGCGTGAGCGCGAGCACGGCGGCGCACAGCGCGCACAGCGCCACGCGCAGGTTCACGCGCACCGCCATCATACCTGCGCCCTGACACACAAACACATATACAACGTACATATAGAATATTTCTGGAGGCGTTTGGGTTACTTCGATTAAGAACTCCTGTTAAATTAAGTCACTTTGACACCACACTTCGAACATTAAATAAATAAATAAAAATACATTACAAACATAAATCCTCGATCCCTTACGGAGTAGACAGAGCCAATGGTAACAAGACCTAAAGGCCATGCTTAACATGATTGTGAGCGTATAGATGGTAAGGGAATAAAAATAGTGATGGGTTGCTAGCCACATCGCCTATAACATTATTCCTAAGATTTTCGCCCATTCCCTTGATAGGCTTTTACCATCTGCAATGTACAATGTATGATGTAATTTATTTTGAATGAATAAATAATCTAATCTAATACGCATCTATGTTTCGTGATATGGATCGCGATGCTTGGATCACACGACAATATTGACTGTTTAATCCATGGCTTTGACACAAGGCGCTTTTTGACTCGCTCAATCGGGACCCAGACGTTAGCAGTGTTTTTCTTACAAGTTTAAACTGGCTATGATGTTAAAAACAATTGATTGATTCCAGACTTATACCATGTGGTAAGTCTAGCTGACAGTCTCCAATAAGACTGAGACTGGAGTTCCATTTTCCTCACAAAAATAGCACTCCAAGATTGAATAATTGACCTGGCAATTTGGACCAATTGAGGTACTTACAATAACTTAGAATGGTAACACTCAATTGAAGACAAAGATCTACCAAGTTTTGATACATGACAGAGTCATCTACCCATATCAAATATGTATATCAACGGCTTTATTTAACTTTATATAGCACATCAAATTTACAAGACTGTTAATTTAGTATTTCAATAATTGTTGAATTGAATAATTTTTTAATGGATGTTAATGAATATGACTTTATAGTCTGACTTTCAGAGTTTCTTTAGTTTTTAATTAAATCAACCAAAATTTGATCATTGTATTCACATATGATTGTTGGATTGGGCAAAGATGGATTCAGTTCAGAGCTAAAATTTTGAGGATCACCCAAACTGTGTAGGTAGATCATCATTATCATCGGGTGACAAACAAAAGTCACGAAATACCTACCAAATACCTACTTAAAAACAAAGCTTGTGTCTCAGTATGAAATTACTAACTAGATACAACTTTTTGAAAAGCAGTGACAGAAATTTTTGTGAGTTTTGAATTCTTGATGACATTTCAATTGAATTGAAATGAATTGAATTGATTTGTTTTTGCTGTAGTCGGCAAATTTTTTGAAGATAGTTGTTTGTGTACAATAAAAATCATAAATAAAAGGGTTGATTGGGAAAATATATGAATGTGGGTACATTGTGTTTTAAAATCAGTACGACGTTGGTTTGCATGTGTAACAGTTGTGCTCATTAAACTTTGCTAATGATCCTGTAAAGCGATCGAAACGCGTCAGTATTTGTGTGGTGTAAGGAATAATTAAGTTTGTGGGATTTATATGTGTTTTATGTGGTGATAGTGGAGGAAGGGATTGCATGAAAAGCATATATATTTCACACAGGCTTGGTTATCTTGCACGTGAATAGAGGAGTAGCAATGTAAATATTTTTTGTTCTGATTCAATCAAATATAACATTAATTAGAATCATCTCAACCACATATTTTTGGTCACAGATCCAAGCCCCACCTAAATCTAAAAAAAGAGTCACAAAGCACTAGTCACTATCAATGTTTATAAACACAACAAACTTACACAAGTGATACTAATTGATAGTATTCCATGTTACACACCAACCCAGCACCAATTAGAAATAATTAGAGCAATTACCAGAGTTAAAACTAGGCCAAACTGATAAGCAAATCTGTTAATTGAAGTTCAACATGGCATGTTCCGCGGAGAGATTAGATTGAAAGTAAAATCTGTATAATGTGACAGATGATTTGAAATTAGAATCAGTGTGCGAGCTGCATTATCTGTGGAGGTGTGCCAATTGTACTTACTTGAATTAGAGTTTGTACAGTGCTTATGAATCATTGCTAGGATTTTTTTTTAGATGGCCATTAACAATGGCAACATTGTGTTTTAGAGATATGGTAAAAAATATTGAGTAATTTCACTAAAACATTACTTAAGATATATTGAGAAAAGATCTCCAAGATCCAAGATTGGACTCCAGGCGTGCCAACAGAAGTCAAAACTACAACGCACACTCGCGCAAAAAAACATACCAAAAAAGTGCACAACACACTTCAAAACAAGAAAGAAAAAAACTTTTTCTACTCAAGATTTCAACCACGGTCACTGGAGCGAATGCACTGTTATTCCACACCTTACCAAACATAGCTTACGAGTGAGACAGACGCAATCAATGTATGTATTATCAAACAATGTGCTGATGTCCTAGTACTTTTTCTCCGTGACTCGGCAAAAAACAGTTCAAAATTGAATGCGAATATAGCTTCATTCGTATTTCAAAATAAGCTTTTATAGGATCTGCAATTCAGGTAATATAACTCTCGCTCCATGACATGATTTAACATTTTTTACCCATCCCAAAAAGTGCTCAGCGCAGCTAAAGAAGTTTTCACTTCAAAAATCCAGATTTAATCAATGTCCAAAAAACAGACTTTGGACAGATTAGACATCAATCTATCAGGTATTTTCTTAAAGATAATTAAGATTTTTTTCATTTGTTTTTGTAGTAGGTAGGTAACTTTTTATTCTGAATAATATAATTAATAGGTAATGCCAATTATTATAATGAGAAGTTTAACTGTACAGGTTGTGTTGTTTGTATAAAGATTGACTTCATAGGTAGCTCAACTGTTGGAATTTTTACAGAAGGTGTTAAAAATGTATTATTAAAATTGTCAACTACAGGTAACTAACTGTTCAGACGTCATAGCAAAATGCTAATATCTGTTAAAGTAAACATGAATAAATTAGCATACAATTAGTATATTCCTACAATACGATATTCTCGGCGACAGTTTATCTCGGCTCACAAGTGGTTGCTTTCGAAAACAAAAACTTTTATAACTGTGTGATTAAAATAAACATGAAGCTATGATAAAATGTATGTAAGAGATTGTTTGCTCACTTTCTATAAAGGAATCACCTTAAATAGTTGTCGTCAAGCGATCCGAGTAAATCAGCTGCTAATTATAGCTGTAGGACGATCCACAAGCCCTTGCTAGCATTTTTGCGTAGGCGGAAAGACAACGCGTTGTTTTGAAACAAGGCACGAAATCACTAAGCTCCGCGCAAACTCTCGCCGTGTTTACAAGAGGGCGTCAACTAAGAGAAAAGTTAATAACACAGTAGTTTCGTGTGATTATACTCACTTTGAACAAACCAGAGGCATTCCATCCGTGCCGATGTTGTTTGTTCACCAATACACGGACAGTTTTCATGGGACACGTTTCGCACTCACATAGTTTTAACAAATAAAACTTGGTTTTATTTTATATGATCGTTTGTTGGGTATTTAATTAATTTGAGAAACTGCACCAATAGTCGCTGGACACAGTTCCGATCGTTCCGCAGGATTGAGACGTCTTCGGGCAGCTGTAGGCGTTTGACAGCAGGGAGACGTCAAATCCGAAATGCGTTCCGTTCTACGCATACCACACTCTAACCAAACTATACTCCATTTCACGCTATTTTATTTATTGAACTTTAATAATTTATTTTTACTTCGCAATGCTATCTTCTTAGCGGCTGACTACAGGCCTAATCGAAGGTAGATGCATGGCGGTAAAATTAGTGGTAAAGTTACGTCTCTCTTCATGACATCAAAGCGCTAAACATTGTGTTGGCACGATTCCGGGACTGGGTGGCATCGCAGGTTGAGCGTTGTAGAGCTCCGAGTTGTAGTGTGGCCGGCTAGTAGGTCCCTATCACTTTCATCTTTTTTTCTTGATCTCAGTGCATCTCTTTTCCATTGACCTAGTTCAAAAGAGACGCGCGCAGTGACACAGCTTTCTCGTTGTAACTCGCAGTCGTTTTGATTGTACCTACATACAAGAAAATCTGAAATTCTTATATCAAATGCTGGTATTATGCATTATGTAATATTTTTCGCATCTTTCAACGACGTTATTGTATATAACTGATCATGGCGCAAATTATCGAATGTAGGTACTTAGACCTACCTTATTAAACAAAGTTATGGATAAGGCTTCCCAAAATAGGTTTAGAGCAAATGCGATTATCTTTCGAACCGAAAGGCACCGAATAGTGCGTCATCAAGGCTTGGTTATTTTATAACTAAAAGTCTGCTTCACGTTTTTAGGGTTTCGTACCTAAAGGGCATCCCTGTCTGATTGTCTGTCACAGGAATGTGTCTCATGAACCGTAATTATGTTAGGTAACTTATTAAATATTTAAGTATTTATTCTAATCCCAATTTTAATACTAACTTACATTATAAACACTAAAGTGACTTTGTTACTTAAGTACGCTTTTACGCGTAAACTACTCAACCGATCGTGATAAAATTTGGTAAGGAGATGGTTTGAGTGCCTGGGAATGGCATGTTATCATTCCGGAAAAATTGTATAGTACCGCGGGCGTACGACAAACGAATTATCTGCAGATGAAGTCGCGGGCAACAGCTAGTCAAACAGTAAAATTAAAGTTTGAAGGAAGGGGGCCCACAACAAGTGGACGGTTTTTTGCTACAGTATCATCTACAGTCCACTTAAAAAAAATATTTTATTTAAAAACATCACACTTCCGAGAAGCTCAGAAGTGCGAGCCCGGGTTTCGAACCCACCTGTCCAAGGTTCAGCAATATCATGTTAATTACACATTTTCTTTGGTGTTAACTACGGCTTTAGCAATAACTTTGGCTGTCTCAAACGGGCCACATCCCGGCGACACGAACCTAATGACGTTTCTTCACTTCGTGTTCCCTTCTGCATCTCGCTCGCTCCTTTAAATGTTTTAATAGCGCATCTCTCTCACTCTCACGAATACGCGAACGCAAAACACGTGCATGTTTTTATATAATGTAATTTTTGTTGAGTAAATAAATAAATCTAAATCTTTATCTATATTTTATGTAAATATGACTTTACCTTAAGCATAAAGGTATGTATACATTCTAACACCTTATTACACTGTAATAAGGTGCAAAAATGTATACGCGCAGACGGGTTACGAGATAGTAAGTGAGCACCACCCATGGGCACCGGCAACAATTAAGGATTGCAGAAACGTTGCCAGCCTAGACGGCTAAGATGGAATACCGATGTGCCAGTAATTTCACCGGTTTCGGATATTTGTACTTGACAGTACAAAAAAAAAGAGACAGTAATAGATATATTACCTGTTTGTCGTGAGAAAAATAGTACTTATTCATTTTCTTGTCTCCAGTCCATAGCTTTGGCGTGAAAACTTGGCTGCTGAGCAAGAGCACCTACCTAGCCCAATAGGGCTGCCGAATGTACAATATTACAATTACATTTTAATTAATACCTACTTAGGAATTGTGAAACTAATATCTTATTGTTATAAAACAGGCTTAGGAAAGGTAATACCAGAAACCAAACACTTCAGTCTCATCGCTTTTAATAATGCATAAATTTACTTACTTTACCACTACCAATAGGCTTTCAATAGACTTTGACTATCAAAATAATGTAAGAAATATCTCTTGTCAGTCATGTACGTTTTATGCGACCGTGAGATTATTAGGAAGATGTCATAGGACATAGGACATGTGCAAGGCGGAGTCGCCAGCCCTGGGCAAGCTGCGGCATGCCGCATCCTCGGCTAAGTTCGCAGCTCGGCGCGTCGTAAGGAGGTCAGTGTGCATGGGAAGTGGGTCAGCAGTGAGCCGCGGCGCGGTGCAGCGGCGGCGCGCTCGGGGCCGCTCGGGGGCGCTCGGGCGCGGTCGGGCGCGGTCGGGAGGAGTCGGGCGCGCGCGCGCGGCGCGGGCATCGATCCCCGCCCACGCGGCCGCGGCGCTGCGAGCAGAGCGGAGCGCCACGGACTCCCGGGCTCGGTGCTCGGCATGGCGGCGTGAGCGCGCGCCGCTGCGGCCTCCGGCGGACATGCCGCGATGGCCAGAGAGGTAACCGCGCGCGCCCCGGCCCGCCCGCCGGGCGCCCTCTTGCGTAACGCTGACACGCCCGCAGCGTGCTCTGTGCGACTCCTCGCGCCGGCCCGCGCGCCGCGCTGGCTCCCAACCCTGGAACAGCCCAGTGCACCGGTGATAGTGGTGGAACCAGTGCCGCATGTGCCGTCCCTCTCGCGCGCGCGCCGTCGCGCTCTCCACGTCCCGCTCTCTGCCGTACCCCGCTGCACATGCAGCCTGCATTATTCAAAATTTGTGCCGTCCTGCCCGTATTTGGGGTTTAGCTGGCGAGCGGTGCTCGATATCGATTCGGGACTCATGTGGTATCGGCGAGGCTCGGTTTCGTGGGAGTAGCTCGGCCAGGCTCCGCGCGATCGATATGTGGCCAAATAAGCGTTAGAGCCGTTGCCGTAGAGAATAGGGCTGTTTGGGTTCGGTATTATAGCCGTGGCGGCTCGTAACGTGAATGTGCAGGTTGGTGCCGTAGCACATGCGTAGCGCGCGGCGTGCCCGTAGCCGCCCTCGTAGCACCTCGTAGCACCTCGTAGCACCTCGTAGCGTAGCTCGAGTGGCACGCCGCGAGTCTGCCGCATCGCTCGCATACATACCTACGTGTCGCTCGCGTGTACGCTGCTAGCGGTAACCTGTCGTTGGTCCGGACCATGGCCAGCAGAACGTTCTGCCCGAGTTTAAAACAGTGCCGTTTTTTACAGTTGAATATTGTGCTCGAACCAAATGCGAATTTCATGAGTGAACATTTAAATCTAAAAACTATTAAGATTTAATCATTTGGTCTGCATCTGTTTTGATAAAATGATTACATTGAATATTAAATTATGTATCAAAAACACCAGCTGAAATCGGATACCGACTGTATTTCGCCTTAGTGGATGGAATTTTCGATTTTCGAAAATGGTAGGTGGCAAGCCCGCCGTGGTCTCCCAGGTTAGTAACGTGGTGACATGCTTCCTACTAGGTACCCGGGCCAGTCCCGGCTGTCAATATTCTCTTTGCGAACGGTTATCCGGGATCACGCCCAGGACTGGATCCGGGGCAACCGACGTGTCCGGTAAGATTTAGCTTTTTATGTAACTTCCTAACGCACCGACAATTTTTTGCTTTAGAATTGTACATCCATTCCAATAATTGACACGTTTGTTTTTGGATCATGAATAAAAATGTTTACATCATGTAGTATACTTTATGTAATGACTGTTCTGTACGACAAAGCATAATTGAGTCGTTTGAAAATGGCTTTTAATACGTTAAAATAAGATTACCAGCCACCACAGCTTCTAAGAAAGGCACTGAAGCTTAATTATTTTCTTAACCACTTCCATTCTTATTTAAAACCTAATCTATCTAGACCATCCAGGCTATTGTCTCTTCGCGGTTCTCGAGAAAATCATAGAACAAAAGTATTCTAGGATGTAAAGATAAACGCATTAATTATTTTCATATAATTAGAGATCTCTACTGAAAACCCATTTGCGTGAAACGGGTCAACACCAACCTAATTGTCTCATACTCACAGCTACTAAGTTTCACGGCTCATGTAAACACATCTCGTAGTCGAGACCTTTATTTAATCATTCATTTTCAACAATGCAAGCATTCACACTGAATGACGAAAAATTATCCTTTTTGTGTTTATTTCACTGTGCACACATTGCTTTCAATTCAGAGCGCGTTTGTTCGTTCGCCACCGAACATTTGGAAACGACTACGAATGTTCGAAAACCAAGCATAGGCAGCAAAATACTTGCAAGGTTAACGCTTTATTTTACGAAATGGTAAAGCTTTATATGATTTTTCTACGTGCAAAGAAGCGAGTGAACTCAAAGTAACTCAATATTTTGGGTGGTTATCATCCAAACGAGAATACCAATGCCCAAACAATCAATGGAACTTCACACTGTTACGCTACTTGTACAAAACATAATTATTAGAAGACAAAACATGTGTAATTTTTTTATACCGCAAGGAACGCAAATGATAAATTGGGTCACTAAATGAGCACCACCACCCATGGACACCCGTAACACTAGAAGATTGCAGATGCGTTACGATCCTAAAGAACTTGTATAGAATGCTTCATGTGCCAGTAATTTCACCTTCTTACTCTCCACACTGGAATATTTAATCACTACATAGTATAAAACAAAGTCGCTTTCTCTGTCCCTATGTCCCTATGTAGGTATGCTTTTATATCTTCAAAACTACACAACGGATTTTGATGCGGTTTTTTTAATAGATAGAGTGATTCAAGAGGAAGGTTTTTATGTACAATTCTACGCAGACGACGTCTCGGGCGTAAGCTAGTAATAAATATTTTAATGTTATCTCCGTCATCGAAAATTGAAATAGAGCTAGTAGCAGGTGGTTGGTGTGACCCCGACGACTGTTCATTTTTTGCCCCGAACCAAAATCCGTGTCAGCTGCAGCGACTGCTCTTAATTGGATACGTTGAAACAAGCTGGATTGTCGAAAAACACTGACTTTTGCAAAACTGCCGCTGAAAAAATAAAAAATAACACTGCACATAAAGCCCGCTTAGGCCACGCTTTCACTGGAATAAGGCGAAACAGAGCGAAGCGGTAGCGATCAGAATCTGATCTTATAGAATTTTGGAGTTCGTATAGCTCCGTTTTGCTCAATATAAAATTTACATCATTATTTAAAATTAAATGTCAAATTATAATCTTTAAGGGACGGTCTGAACAAAAGGTTAGTTGAAAACTACGATTGGCCCGTTCTGCCTGCTTGTTTATTTTCTTAGTTTTTCGCGAAAATGTGCAAATTCCCGTTTGAAATTCATCATGAGCTTTTTCGGTAAAGGAGAACGTGACGAAACCTACATACACCTGCGAAGCAATTAAATGGTGTGTGTTAAGCTCCCAGTCCGCTCTGGGCCTGCGTGGGGACCATAACCCAAGCCCTCTCATTCTGAGAGGAGGCCTGGAGATGATGATAATCACGAAGTCAACGCTTTGACGCCGTACATTTTAAAAATCGAATGTTTAGAAATAATTTGTCAATCATAATTTTGAAAATCCTGAAACAGTATATTAATTATTATTAAAAAAAAACGACTAAGTACTTTTTTATAATTTTGATGTACCTACCCAGTGTCACTCTCACGACTAAAACAAAATGTAATGATAATGTTTAGGCTCTAGAGCATGCCAAAGAAATAATTACATACACTCGAAAATCATAACCCTTCTTCTGGCGCAGTCGGGTAACAAAAAGTCACAGCGGTGTTTAGTAACTAACACTCACTTAACCACCATCTGAAATATCTGAATAAACATTAAGACACAGTGTGTTCACATATAATTCTGTACACATTTGACATTTCCTATTCTGCCATCCTAATTTAAAAGGACGCATGTGCAAAAAACAGTTATTTTTCATTTTTGGACAGACATCAATCTAATTTTCTCAAAACGTTTCATTAGATATGCGTCATTTTGAATTTGGATCGATGTCTAATCTGTTCAAAAATTTAAAAAAGAAATCTGTTTTTTGGACATGCGTCCTTTTAAATTAGGATGGCAGTATTAGACACATCACATCTGTAGTAACTCCAAATGTCTTTCAGCATTTTTATTCTAATAATTTCGCGGCGCAAAATAAATTTGGCCGATATCGATTGCAATAAGTCTCCCGAATTCAATTTCTCGCGGCCACAGATAACGGGACAAAAACGAGGGGAAAAATTTAATTTCCCTTATCACGGCTCCTAATACTCTATCTATCGGCTATTTTCCTAACGGCAATATTTCACGCTCACAAATTGATGCTTTTATTGTATTTATTTTGACATATTTTTCACGCGATGCTGTTTTTAGATTTTTTTTGCTCATGGTTCAATGATTTCAAGTCTTCATGGCTAGTGTATACGTCTATGTAAGATAAGTATGAATGGAAAAAACGAACGCCACGTAGAAGACTTTAAACTTTGGAAATAGCCAATTTTGCACAAAGGAACATTCCTTTATTTTGGAAAGACACGTACCTACTAACTAGTTAACTGCATTTATGGATTTTTTTAAAAATTCCAACCTACCTAAATCGAGAATCGAAGTAGCAAGTTAGCGTAACGTATAAAAAAAACATCAGTTTTTATGATACAAATCGAAAGATACATTGAAAACATTGATTTTACTCTAAATAAAGTCAAACTAAGAAATATTTACGGAAGACGTTTTGACATATTTAACAGATCAGATAAATATTATTTTTTAAATCCACGAATGTAGTTTTATTTTGTCTTCAAAAATACCTATTTCAGATTTATCTTTTATATCTCCGATGTACAGACATAGACCTGTTAGGTACCTACAATCTTATTATATGTAAAAGCCCCAATGATCGACACTTTAATTCCAGTAATTGACAATCTGCCCGTCACCTTTATTGCTATGAATTAAGGTTGAAACTTGAAAGTACCCGTATTGCTTCTCGTCGGTAATTGGTGGCACTACGCTGTATAGTTAGTTGCTCTCCGCGTGGTCTTCCTTTTATCCAACCTGTATCTTCCGATATTTCGACACAAATGACTCATGAGCGTTTTCCAAAAAAAGTCAACATGATCATTTTTTCCAGAATTTACCTATTTTCCAAATATAAGAATAAATGTGTCCCAAAATATCCATTCCATTTCGTCACTTTTTTCATATAGGTATAAATGTATGGAACGTGACGAACAGGAAAAAAATCATAGTAAAATCTGGGACACATTTTTTCTTATATGAGAATTGATAGGGTAAACGATTCTGACTAAGAAAAACCCAAAATATTTAAATTCTGAAAAAAATGTAGGACATTGTGGACTTTTTTTCGAAAACACCCTCATACTCATACCTACTGATGCAGAATGCAGATGGTAAAAGCCTATCGAGGGAATGGGCGAAAATCTTACGAATTATGTTATAGGCGATGCTAGCCCATCACTATTTTGATTCCTTCTTCCACTTCCACCTATTCACCCACAATCATGCTAAGCGTGTCGGTCTTATTACCCTAAGGTTCCGTCCCGTAAAGGATAAAAACCTGATTTATGTATGTACAGCTTCGATCAACAATATTGATTTATGTATTGTTGATCGAAGATGTACAGTTAAAAATTATCAACGGCATGTAAGTGCCAAATTCCCGTCTATGCACGAAACGAGTTTGAACCGGTTAGCACTGGTTTTCGCCACCGAACGCGTCTTGATTGGCATCGGTATCGACCCGCGCGGATCGGCATCCGTTTTAATTCCTCCGCTTCACCATTAATCCGACCATAAAGATGCTCATAAACCCTCCCCCGAGTATTTTTGTAGACGCCAGAGTTATTGTAAATCAATGGCGTCCCAATCAGCCGCGTAGTTCGCCACGTCAAACTATACTAGGGAGCAAAAAACTGGGTCACTTTACATACTATTTTCTATGCGAAGTGACCCGGTTTTTGTGCTCCCGAGTATACTCGTTCTGATTTAGATTCGGTTAACATGCAAGGTGTTTTTGAATCAATCAGGAATATATCAGTAAACTAGCTGACGCGGTGAACTTTGTTCCGCCTTAAATTTGGAAAATTCCTTTGTAAGTGCATCTTTATACTAATCAAGGAATAATGTGTAGGCATGCTTAATTTAATGTCTGTAGCTTTAGTAGTACAACATTTCGGAATTTTCCAATCCCGTGGGAAAATCGGGATAAAAAGTATCCTATGTCCGTCTCCTGGTTCTAAGCTACCTCCCTACCAATTTTCAGCCAAATCGGTTCAGCAGTTCTCGAGTTATAAATAGTGTAACTAATGCGACTTTCTTTTAAACCTGAACACCTCTAAATATTTTTCGGGATATTGAGAAATTTAATGTTTGTCAAACAAAATTTTCCTATGTCCCGCCAGCCAAATGGAACCCCATGGCCACAAACAGGAACCTTGTCGCAATCAACGTTGGAGTACTTTGACACTGACACACAAATAACAAGCCGAACACTTATTGCGATAAGGTTAATGTGGTGTCTCAGAGCTCCATTTGGATGACACGGGGTTACTTAAATCGTTATTTAACCCAATCACCTGCTGTTTTTCTATTAGTTTAACCAAAACTGTAACTGTACCGGATAAAACTTTAAAGTGTATACCGTGTATAGGTACCGAATTACCATTACAGTTGTATACGTGGCTGTATCATAATTTGCTTTATCTACAAAAAAAAATGGTCTCTATGATGTGTTCAGGATACCGCATGTTACGACCAGCATTCTGGCTTTGATCTCTGTACTCTATACCTACGCTAATTCTATCGCTCGTTTTATACGAAAATGACGTGCTGTTGTTTTAGAAATTTGTGCGATAAAACAAACTGAACGACAAATGAAAACTTTTTTGATGCATGGCACACGACCTCTACATCCTTTTCCGATAAAAAAAAACTAGACTATCACCGCGTTCTATATCAATTAACGTGATAATTTGTCGTAATTGTTTGCAATTGATATAAGTTATACTTTATTGGTAAATACAACATAATTAAAATATAAACTTAGGCTACCTTAAAATAACTTAGAAAAATAAAACTTATGTTAAAAATTAAAATAAATTTGGACCCTTAGGTAGGGTCCCCATCACGCAGGCAGCATCCGCGTTGTATCGCAATTGCGAGTCGTTGTGCGAGAAAGCTGCCCGCGCGAGGGTCGTCTGTTGCCTCCCTCAGGCGTTTGCTGAGGTCTTTGTAGAGCCCACGTGCGCCCTTGCCCCCACGGACCAAGTGTCTCGACGCCAAATGCGACAAATTCGTATTGGGCGCCGAGACACTGGTATTTTGTCATCTTTACCCGCTCCCGGGTTTCCGCCGCCGCGCCGGCATGCCTGCACGTCATTGGAAGGTAGGACGCAGCCATGGTGTCGGCGCAGGTAGCGTCCCACACCAGCGCACGTCCGTACCTCCATGGAATCAATGATATCCCATCAGGGCGCTTGCCATCGCTCCGTGCGATCTGGGGCTCCAGAGCAGCAGGAATGTTGGCACTGACGAGCGCCCTTCTGAGGATGTCATTCAAAGCGGCATGACGGCATTCTCAATTTCGAATAAAAAGTCATTTCAAACGATATTAGAATATTAAAAATTGAGGTCAAATAAAATTGTTTTGTTTTTCAAAGATGTTCAAAATTTGAATGTGTCATATGAGGTTTGGCGATGTTAATTTATGAAAATAATAACAAAAGAATTCTATGATATTATGAAGATTGTTCTTTTATGCTGGTCGTAATATGCTGTATTTGAACGCATTATTTCATTGTGTTTTTTGCTGCTTTTGTTTTATATTTAGTAACGTTAACAAGTTCTTATTTGAAGCCGTAGCTCTTCCCTTCAATTAAATCATTGGGATATTTAATTTAACTAGTTTCTGCCCGCGACTTCGACTCCGTAAAATTATACATATAAACCTTCCTCTTGAATCACTCTATCTATTAAAAAACGGCATCAAATCCGTTGCGTAGTTTTAAATACTTAAGCATACATAGGGACAAACAGACAGCGGAAAGCAACTTTGTTTTATACTATGTAGTGATGGATTCCGCTTCTACTAGTATAATTCTGGAACAACTTACTTAATGTAGTTGTGTTGAAGAGTTATTATTTGTAAAAGGTCCTAACATGAGCGATGTTACAAATTAGATTTATAAAACTTTGATAATAAACCACGCACGACTGAGTACGCAATCAATTTTAATTTACGACTGTAGTCAGGCTTGTCGCCGAGATGTATTTATATACACGTACGGTCAGCGACAAACTTATGTATAATTATCCAATTTAATTCGTAATTCGACGCTTGCGTTAATAGCGTTACGCTGTCATCCCATGTCAAATGTATAATTAAATTTAATTCCACTTTTACACGGTCGAGTAGGTGCGTTCGTGACGCTTCTTTCATTTGGTCCCGCCGCGGGGTGCAGTGTTGCCAACTCCTAAACATCCAAGTCGCTAATAAACTTGACGCGGGATTTTATTTCCGTTGAAATAAAGCGTATTTCTTTGTCAAGTACGTTCGTTTATTAGTGACAATAGGCATGTCATAAATCAACATTAAGAAAGTAAACAGAAAACATGGAGTCAGTAACAAAACTGTATCCCTAGTCTCTAGAAAATCGCTAAATTGGGCGCGGGTGGGGGGTGGGGGAGCATAGAGTTTTCAATCAAAGTGGCCAACGTTTTTTTCCATGCCTTTTTAATACAAAATAGGAATGCATCACAATGACTCCTGATGGTAAACGTAGATGTGATCTAGTCTAGGGGGTGGAGCATTCGGTCGATTTACCCTTAATTTGAAGACGGTCAGATTGTATACGCGTTGAATAGTGTTTTTCTACAATAAAAGGTACCATTGCATATCTTTCCGCGGAGTTGTTAAAAGCCCATGGAGGGAATGGGTGAAAATCTTAGGAATCATGTTATATCTAGGCGATGCAGCTAGCAACCCATCACTGTTCCACCTATACGCCCACAATCATGCTATACGTGACCTTTAGGTCTTGTTACCTTATGCTCTGTCTGACTCGCAAGGGATAAAGACGTGATTCTTATATGTGTAATATGTTTGTACGTAAAGATAAATATGTCAATACCTAGTAAGTATCCTCGGGCTGAAACTGTTAACAAGATGTGAAGCGACCCCAAACGTTGCCATATAAAGTCCTACATAAATACTGTTGCTAGGGCAAAGCAAAAGTCGCCAATCTAGCCACAAAGCTGGTAAACTGGCAACATTGGGGACGCTAGCGGACCAAAGAGGAATTTAGTCCGAGGCATCTCCAATAACGGCTCCTCGCAAGAACAAACGTGCCACACTCGAGTTTTATGTTCACACCTCCGGCTCTCATTTGTCTCGCCCCCCTCCCGCCCCCCGCGGGCGCAAAAAGACATAAACTGTTGCAGTTTACCCTCCCCCCCCTGGCCGACATAATTGGGGCAGGTTCGTCTAATTACGGGGGGTCGGAGGAACGCGGACTCGGCTGGCATCGCGCCGTGCTTTTTGACGTCAGTTTTTTTTAGTTTTAAAAGCATAGGGTGAAATTGCAGTAGGTACACGTTTTAGAGCACTCCTTGTTTATCTATACTAATATTATAAAGAGGAAAAATTTGATTGTTTGTTTGTTTGTTTTTTTGAATTTAATAGGCTCTGAAACTACTGGACGGATTTCAAAAATTTTTTTGCAGTTAGAAAGCTACTTTATCACTGGGTGACATAGGCTACTTTTTACCGCGGAAAAATTAATTTATCGCGGGCGAAGCTGCGGACGGAAGGCTAGTTAAAAAATAATTTTGTCATAATAATTACCTATAATGTAAAGAAAAATAATATCTCAGACATGTATAGGTGTAGGTACAGACCTACACGCTTACGAACTTTTGCACTTAATACACAGTGGGAACGAGTTATGCGACAATTTTTAACCAAAGATTCTAGTGCTTATTTGGACAAAAAAAAGTAATATAAGCCTAATTTTCGAGATTTTAAATTGTTTCACAAGTTGATAAATCTCAAGGTTAATACGTCTTGATAATGTAACGTACCTAATAGACCAAGAGCCCGCGACGGCTAGACCTTCGTTATTTTATAAAAGCTGAAAGTTTCCCTGTGTATGTGTCCAACACAGGTAAGAACGACCCGCGACTATAGAGTTGATTGTGGTTACTTGGGCAGGTAACAGGTAGTAAAGGTGTATAAAATAGTACCTTAAATTCGTTAAAGTATTAAGTTCAATTTTTTTATATTTTCTCTAGAATACCTTTAGAAATCACGTTATCCATTGCCGGACACTTCTTACAGTTGCTACCCCCTGCCAGACACCCCTAAACATTAATAAATTTTAATTATACTTTCGTTATACTTTTGGCAAGCTGTTTAAACCATTTAAACTGTCTGGCTATTGAGGTAACATATTTTTATAAGTCCCTTTTTGACCACTTTTTTTTGCTTTCAACATGAAACTACCGTGAGACTTAATCATAATTACACATAAACGGATAACTCACGTATAAAAAGAAAAGTCGAGTGATGCTCGACATGTTTTGGACTATTTCGTAGTCCTTCCTCTCGGAGCGCTCGCCCACTCACTCACTGGCTCACTTTTTCTTGTTGAAAACGTTAACAACTAGAAAATGATACACGATTGTAACCTAAGTGAAGTTGAATAGCGCTACTCGTTTCTAAGGTTTCGTTCACAAGAAATTCGTTCGTTAATTGTTTTTTTTACAGAAATTTTAAAGTTAATGTGACAGTTTTGGACCCATATTCACATAACTTTGTTTACTCGTAATACCGCACCAGGAATCCACAGTTAAAATTTTTCGCATAACTCGTTCCCCGGAGTACAATAAAAAAAGAAAATTTGTAGGTGTATTATAATAGAGCTATCGACCGTGCTCTTACGCCATAGAGGAAATACTAACAGAGTGACAATGTAATAAAAATTATTTTAAAATAAAACATCACAATCACTACGGCGATTGTTGCCTTCTTATTGGCCGGTCAAGCAGGACATTACGGTTGGACAAGGACAATATTAATATCGATATCGATAGTTCTTAAAATTTAGAAATCGCATGGCAGAGTGAATAAAAATCACTTGTTTTTAATTGAAATAGTGAATATGCAAATGTCACAATTCTAATAACTTTGGATTTGTTACATGTATCCAACAAAAGAAAAATTGCTGCAGTTACGGTTTATGTAAATAACGTATAAATAACATGTAATGGATTACAATTGGACAGCGCGTTACTACTCTGATCAATTCATTTTAAGCTACACACCATGGACAGCGATAAGAAAAGCTTTTAATTCACGTGTTTACAGCCCTCGCCTACAGCTTGTGCCGAACTTTACCGTCTTACACTCACACTTAAGTATATAGGTCACATTTAACATTACCATACACACATACATAAATCACGTCTTTATCCGTTACAGGGTAGACAGAGCCCAGGGTAACAAGAGCCAAAGGCCTCACTTAGCATTGTGGGCGGGTGGAGGTGGAAAGGGAAATCAAAACAGTACAACCATCAGGCAAATAAATCCCTTATAAAGTTCATATCATCCTAGATTTTGCTACCAAGTTAGCCTACGTAGGTAGATATCATACGTTACAAATTAGTGGTACTGGCAGCGTAATAACCCGTAGGCGTTCACACTGGTGTATTAATTGCAATTAATATTCGTTGATTCGCCGCGTGGGCGTGGCAGCTGTGCCCACTGATTCACATAAAACCTTTTCACCTTTGAGTAAAGTTGGATGTATAGGTTATGTTTCCCACGCCGGAGTTGCAAAGTGTTGTGAAAGGTTATGAAACATTTGTTTTTCAACGTTTTAACTAAAGGCGTTTGGGTTCATTAAATTTTTTATCAAAATCCTAATGGATTTGTTGGGTGCGTAACGATGTATATAAAATTTTTTGGTATAATATTAGTAGCAATAACGCTCATTTGATATAATTATTAAATCATATAACAACACTTAATATATTTACTTATGACATAATTATCATTTCTTATAATGATCATTTGATATAATATCATTTAATATAACATTCTTTAAGTATAATGCTTATTTCCTATAATGAACTTATGGTATAACGTTATTTTTATATAAAATACAACAATTGGCATAACCATTATTGATATAATGTATTAGAGACATAATCACAAAACGAACTGCTATCAAAAAGTAGGTTAGGTTAGGTTTAAACTGCGTCCCCCAACAAAAACGAACTGCTATAAAAAATATTTTTGTATATAAAATGAGCGTTATACCATATAATCGTTATAAGAAATAAGCGTTATACCGAACGATAAATATACGAAATAAATTTATATATTTTAAAATTATACCAAACGTTTATTATACACAATGAGTGATTATACCCTTTGAAATTATATCAAATGTTGATATATCGATAGAAAATATATTAAATATTTTTATATCAATCATTACACACCCGGATTTGTTACATGTAGTAGATAAAAGAAAAACAATCGGGGAATATTTATGTTGTATGGTATAAGTCGAAAAGGACTGATGTGTTGCCACATTGGATAGCTCTTGTTATCACTCTAATTGATTATTTTCTCTATGGTTTGACTAAGGAGCGCTGTAACTGTTTTTTCTGGATTTTTGAATCATAGTCGACAAATGTATCCTTACATTGATCGATTTCGGAATTTGAATCAATAATTTCAATGAATACTCTTTGTAGCAGTAACACCTTTTCTATTTCACCGACGCGACAATTGTCGGTGACAAGTGACAATTCTATTTACATTACAAACTCTTTTGTTGGCTTCATATTGAACACGCATTGTATAATTAGCAGAGCCCGGATTTTTCATGGCAAAACAAAACACTATCGTACTCTGGCTAGTGATAGAAACATCATTTTATCGATATCGAGTATTATTTGTAAAAGTTATTTATTCAATAATAAAATAAACTTTCCTTTCAGCTTTGCCATACTCAGGCAACAAAGACGAAGGTACAAGTTTGAACGAAGTGATTATCTATACCACCTCATTGAAAATAATAAACACTTCAGTTAATGATGTTAATTATGATGACCAAATAAGTACCCATACTTTATCAAAAATAAATCAGATACGAGTTTTTTTTAAAAGTAGTGACGATAATTTGTTTAGATACGATATTTTTGAAGTAACGATTACTTACTATAATGTCGATTTATCGACGTTGGAGTTTATGCAGCATACGAGCCCGGTATATTAGTTTAATGCGTAAATATAATATTATCTTATAATGTAATATTATCTTATATTTGTGTGGCTTGCAAAAAGGAATAAATGTCTTCTTTCTTTCTTTCTTTAAATAAATGAAAAAATGGAAAAAATCAGATACGAGTTTTTTTTTTAAGTAGTTAGTGACGATAAATATGTTTGTATATAACTTCATACAAACTAAGTATGTTTTTTTATTCTGTCAAGTTTTTTATTCTATTACACAATTATCGATATCGATAAAATGATGTTTCTATCACTAGCCAGATTACGATAGTGTTTTGTTTTGCCATGAAAAATCCGGGCTCTGAATTAATTAGCGATGTGGCCTGCCCATTGCCACTTCAACGTACATACTCTTCGAGCTATGTCAGCGACTCTATTTCTTCGGGGTAGGCAGTTTGTAGGGCATTTCAATTTATATTAGTACTGTCTTCTGCCCACGACTTTGTCGTAGAATTAGCAATTGACATATTATTAACAATGTAATTATCCGGGATAAAAAGTAGTCTATGTATTAATCCAGGGTACCTGCTATCTTCGTTCCAAGTTTGAACCAAATCCGTCCACTCCTTTCAGCGTGAAGAAGGAACAAACACACACACACACACACATCATAAACTTTCGCATTTGAGCGTTTTTAAAAAAAAAGTCCACATGAACATTTTATCCAGAATTTAACTATTTTGGGTTTGTGTTACTCAGATTGTTTACCCTATCGATCCTTATGTGTACAAGAAAAAAATGTGTCCCATAATTTACATTCCAGTACGTCACTTTTTATTATGTGGTACCTATGTGTACGTGACGAACCGGAAAAAGAAAACATAGTAAAATCTGAGACACACGTTTTCTTGTATGAGAATCGATAGGGTAAACGATTCTCAGCAAGAAAAACCCAATATATTTAAATTCTGGAAAAAACGTACATATGGACTTTTTTTTTGGAAAATGCTCAATTATAATATTAGTAGGATTACTTCATTGCAATTAACTTGTAGTAATTACCACGTGGGTGTCGTAGTTGGACCCGCCCACCGCTTTAAGTACCTACTTAATAATAAACATTTCCAATCATCTCCAATCACGTCCCACTACTAGACACAGACGTCTCAGAATGAGACAGCCTGTTCCCAATTCTGCAGATTCCTAATTCTACAGATTCCCAACTCTACAGATTCCCAATTCTACATATTCCCAATTATACAGATTGCCAGCACTTCAGATGATGTTTCTGTAATTGTAACATAGCGAGACCATCAGAGTTTAGAACTGACACAGGACTGTACTGCGGATTTTCGAATATGCAACTTCTTTCCTGTTGTTGCACTCTATGATTTCTAATCTTCGACAGCGTTTCAAATATACATCCTGTGTCAAACAGACGGAAAATAATAGAGCCTCATTGTCATTTTTTGCAGCAGGGAGCTAGAGTTAAAGGAAGATCACTAAGCTAGAAACACTGTACCTAAATCTGTTCTCTTTGTTCAGAAATAGAATGCATTATTCGTCGTAAATTATTAATTCGTGCTTGTTTGAACCTGCGGTCTCCGCCGGCTGCACGCCCGAGCGCAGTCCCAAAATACTTGCTCTATTAACAGTGATATCCATTAGAAAAATAAGCTTTTGCGACCAAAACGACATGGTAAACGTGTTCACATGTTTACGACTCCGACAGTACAAATATTGGAGACACTTTTATTTGCTTATCACCAACCTTATTGCTCTTTGTTTTAATGGTTGGTAATGCACGCGTTACATTTGCAATTTACCATGAGCTTTTCGGTGAAGGAAAACATCGTGAGGAAACCTGCACACATCTGCGAAGAAATTCAATGGTGTGTGTTAAGTTCCCAATCCGCACTGGGCGCGCGTGGGAACTATAGCCCAAACCCTCCAATACACGGAGGAGGCCTATGCCATGAGGCACGCCGAATTACGCGACAATTTAATAATAAAACAACAACAACAACATTACAACAAAAAAAAAAAAATTGTAGCGAATTCGGAATAAAAAGGCTATAATAATAATAATGCACGCGTAACCCCCTATGTTATGTATGGGTGTCTAAGGGCGGCGGTGATAGCTTTCCATCAGACGATCCGCAAGCTCGTTTGGGCCTTATTTCTTTAAAAAAATAACTTTCGTAAAAATAATTATTCGTAGCACACCACGATTCTCGTAGCAGTTAATTTATAGTTACACGACGACTCTTGTAGCAGATCATACGTAGCACATTACTACATTCGTAGCACTCCGCGACTCTCGTAGCATAATATTATCACCTTGTCTTGTTGTAGCACACCACGATACGCGTAGCAGATAATTCCTAACACACCACGACTCTCGTAGCAGATCATTCGTAGCACTCCACGACTCTCGTAGCATAATATTATCACCTTGTCTTGTTGTAGCACACCACGATACGCGTAGCAGATAATTCCTAACACACCATGACTCTCGTAGCAGATCATTCGTAGCAGATCATTCGTAGCACACCACGACTTTCGTAGTATACTATAATTTAATTTTATCATTTAATTTTGTAGACCACCAAAACGCTCGTAGCAGAGACTATTCGTAACAAACGAGAACACGTAGCACATCATGAAACACTAAGTAAACTACGAATTTCGTAGCATACTACGAATTTCGTAGCGTACTACGAATCCGTAGCTGCACCGAAGTTAATAATACCTTTGACACGAGCAAGCTCGCGACATGAGTCGAGAGTGCAATACATGCAATATTGAAAATACTTCACAGTCAATATTAAAAAGATGCTGCGATATGTCTTGTCGATAAAATATATCATTTTAGCAATAAACATGAGTAACATGGCACTTTAGTATAAACTTATAGGTGATAAAAAAACTCGGACTGATCCATATTTTTGCAATTGACTATACTCGGGCAGTAAAATTTGACAGAATATGGGACCTATGGTAGTCTAATAATTGATGGTCCTCGTCCTTATTAGACGTATACTCGTACTAATCATAGACTGTATTATATTATATTCTTAAGTAAAAGAAGAACATTTTTTCCTTGATTTATAGCTTTGTCTTTACTCCTCGCTAGCTTTCATAGAAGACAGTTTTTCAGATGGTAAAATTTCTGACATGTATCAGCTGTTATCACAAGAATAAGTTAGGTTTACGTTGGCCAACTATTAACTGCTCCATACACATTTAATAAACCGACATGGAAAAACTAAAAAAAAACCATGCTAATTTCACTGTGACCGAATCAGGCGATTTTCACTGCGTGCCAGAAACGATGAACGATCCATAACAAAATCAGAAAGCATCCGCTAATCACAGTTCAAGCAGCCCACCCAGCGGCGTCCGCGAAAAGTGCATCACAGGATCTAGTTCCAAGAACTTACAGCATCAAGAGATTACGAGCGCGCTGCAGTGCGGGCCGTGGGGGCGGCGGGGGAGGGGGGGGGGGGGCTAGGGGGATAGCGGGTCGCGGGGGTGGGGGGTGCCGCGACCCGGTCACGAGAGCCCAGTGCGGCCGCGGCGCTCCGCCGGGGCGGACAGCCCGCCGCCACCAAAACCCAACACGAAAATGATAGTCGAAATCCAAGAGGTAGCTAACACTCGTGTTAAAACAGACGAGCGCGGCTTTTTATGTGTAAATAACTTGGTCTGTTAATCGTGTCGTCAGTAGGTCAACGCACGGTGCGTGCGGGGAAGGGGCGCGGGGGACGGGGCGGGGCGGGGCTGCCGCTGCAGTCGGTGCAGCGGCACGCACTACCACAGATAATAGACTTCACACCTGATTCATTTGTTTTAGCACAATTTTATTGAGCTCTGTTTAATTTACAGTGGAATGTCTTATATATTTGAATCCTGTCTCCATCACATAAGTCATACGTTTACGCGATATTCGTCTTAAACATTTTGGTCAATGCAGCTTGTCAAAGTGAGACATATTAGTTATGGATAAATGATAATGGTCGCAGTGTCTAAATTTGGAATACTACTTGTGGTGGTTAGTTTAAGAGATCATCCATGTAAAGGTTTCCAAACACTGGTGGATTCCAAGTGTACGGCGTCAAATGAGTGACTTTTAAATAAAAAATAAGAAAAAACCTTTACAGGATTCAATAATAACCCAATCTCTTGCTATAATATTCCAGCCATCTTGATATATTTTACTAAGAACTTGTGTTTCGATTGTGTATGTGTGAGTGTGCGCTAACGGTGTCTGTCTGTGTGCAGGAAGTTAGAGGAAAGAGGCCTTTCAAGATATGGGACAGCTCGAGGAACGTGAGGAAGGGGCTTGTCGTCACTAGCTTCGAGGAGCTGATACATCGAGGTAAGGACTGACGAAGGTAGATGAGCGTTTTCCAAAAAAAAAATCTCAAGTACATTTTTTCCAAATTTTTTTTTTTTTAAATATCGAATTTCTTTATTCGTTGAATTTATTTTGGATTTTTCTTACTCAGAATCGTTTACCCTGTCGATTCTCATAGAAGAAAAAATGTGTCGCTGATTTTACTTTAGTTTTTTTCCTGTTCGTCACGTTCCATACGTACCTGTATTAAAAAAGTGACGAATTGGAATGGAAATTTAAAAAAATTAAAAAGTTCATTTGGACTTTTTTTGGAAAACACTCAAATCATAACCTAAGGTTTACCTATTTCGCAAATACGCTTAAGGGCTTTTACATTCGCTTACTGTACTAATGACCTGCCCCGGCTTCGCACGGGTGTGCTAATTTTACTTATTGTTTACCTACTAGCTGCTGCTCGCGGCTCCGTCTGCGCAGAATACTCTTATCCGGGATCAAAACTATCCTAGACATCCTTCCCTGGACTTAAATTATTTCTATACCAAATTCCAACTAAATCTTCATCTCAGGCGTGAAAGCAAAACGGACAGAGTTACTTTCGAATTTACAGTATTTCTAGGGATTTATTTACAAAAAACATTGTGAGGAAATCTGCGACCTGCGAGGTCACTCCGCGCTAGGCCCGCGTGGAAACGCAGCCCAAGCCCTCTCCTTATGGGGGCCTGTGCTCAGCGTTGCCATAGAGCAGTTCTAATCCCCCAGTCACAAGAAAAACCTACGAAACCCGTATATCCAGGCCCTGAAAGACATACATTTTTAAATTGTATTCATATGGAACCTAGAAACACTTCCCTTTTTCTTTTACCCATGAGGTAGGTATGGCTTTAGGATCCCCTAAGGGGTCGCATCTGATCTCACAGTTTGAAAAACACTGACAGATGTATTAGGTAGGTACCAATAGAGTGGCTAAAATATGGGGAGTGGAAAAAACATAGAATGTACCAGTTGCTTCTGTTCCCGCGCAGATGGTAAAAGTCCATCGAGGGAATAGGCGAAAATCTTACGAATCATGCTATAGGCGATGCGGCTTGCAACCCATCACTATTTTGATTCCCCCTTTCCATTTAAATGCCCACAGTCATGCTAAACGTGGCCTGTAGGTCTTATTATCTTAGGCTCTATCTACCCCGTAAGGGATAAAGACGTGATTTATGCATGTATGTATGTGGCTAATACTAATTATCCAGTTCCGCGCCACGTTAGACGCGTTGGTTATCCTTTTTTCCATAAAAAACAATAGAGTATTATAAACCATAATACTATCGATACGCCACCAACTCTAGTGTACTGCGTGACCTTGGGCCAACCTATCAGAGTGTAACAGTGGCCGCAGGGTGCTGTCGACATTTTTTTTTTTCAAAACTTAAGACAATTCCGCACTATTTGTCAATTCTTCGATGCGCATTGCCCACCGAAGTTAAACGATGACTCAAAATAAAAAATATATATTTTAATACCTAATAACTTATCTGGAGCATAAAATTGATCGAAGGTTCAAGTAAATCATTGATATTATGTTTAGGAAACTCTATTGTCAGATTGGTTCTGAAATATCAAAGATATGATCCAAAAATTCAGCTTTCAGCACGTACAGTCAAGGGCATAAATATATGTACGTTACCAAGACGTCAAAAATAGCTATAGGTACATCTTTAGGCCACAAACAATAAGGTCGGTGATACATATATTTAAGAAAAATAAGCTTTACTCCTTTAATTTAAGAAAGTAACTAGGTTAATAGAAACGCATGACATAGTCAATGTGTCATCTGTCTATCTCGCTCACACTTATGCCTATCACTCTATCATTTGCGTCTCCAATCTTTTCTACTGTATATTATAAAACTTATAATTTCCAACTAAGGAAGTGGGTGACGATTTGCTCAGAAGATTTGAATCAGGAACATATAAAAATGCACATAAAAAGCCTTAAGTATTGGAGGAGATTGGGCTGATAAATTATATTTACGGTCATTATCTATCTATAAAGTGTATATCTTCGACGTTTTAACTGCTTTTAATATCAAGAACGGGGGTAGCAAGTACACTCTAGAGATGATACATGATAATGTCGAATATTATAATACTATGGGTACCTACTAACTAAATTTATGAAAATGCTTTTGCCCGCGACTTCGTCTGCGTAGAATTATACATAGAAACCTTCCTCTTGAATCACTATCTATTGAAAAAAACCGCATCAAAATCCGTTGTGTAGTTTTGAAGATATAAGCATACCTACATAGGGACAGAGAAAGCGACTTTATTTTATACTATGTGGTGATAATTTTGAAGACACCTTCCAATGTTGAAAAGAGAAATCCCTTGCCACCCTAGTTTATGGGGCTAAAAGCAAACACTATTATGACTGGCTAATCAATGTGACAATCACTTTCACAATCATTTTAAATCAAACATTTAACACTAAGTTTCTGACAAAATATTTTTTGACTGCAAGCTTTTTTTGCTGACTGTACTTGCATTGTCATCCGTTCGTCGTATGTTTACCAAATGTCAAGTCAGTCGGACCAACCGTTGAAGAGTTTCCTCCTGCGGAGACGATGGCAGAGTCGCCAGAACTCCACTGCCTGGTAATTGCATTGTCATCGGACTTACTCAAGTACCTTGGCAAAATTTCAGCTCAATCGGATATCTGCTTCCAAATGGTGTCATAAGATTCTTCCCGGACGTTTCTTGTACATATATACGTTGCAAGTATCTAATGCGGATTAAATAAAAGCTTGTAAAATTAAACAATTACGATGGAAAGCCTTTACTGTCCAGATAAAATCGTATCATAACTTTTCTGGGTCAAGGATTTTCATCTGCTCGAATCCTAAAAATGTAGGTACTCTAAATATAACCTTGGCCCAATCACGCATCCCACGCACTCCAGCCTGCTTAGCATGCCTAGCACAATTGTCTAATTAGCCGTGAAGTGCCGTGCTAGCCGCGGGCAGGCCGATGCGATTACTCTGACCTGGCTGTGACCTGCTTCCGAGGCTACAGGCGGGCCAGTGTCCTCTGGCCTTCCGAGCCAGCTCAACGTATTCGTGTTAAGATTTGTAAAGGTTTCTGAGTAAGAATTGAGCTTGTGAAAGTCAAAAATGCTGTGAACTGAATCTCTCAAATAAAGGCGAGTCAGTCGGAGTATCGATTGTTTTTTATTGTGGAATACTTGATTTTTGATACATGCTGACAGGGTAAGTGGGAGTTTCAGAGAGACCTCTGTCCAGCAGTAGGACATTAATTATATAGTATTTTAATTAAAAACAACACAACGAATCAACGTAATATTCCACTTTTTTTCAGATGCCCGACGCATTATCTGCCAGGAACGCATATGCGTTTCAGTGATTTACACCCAATGCTGTGGGCATAATTTAGTATCCATTTGAACGCACATGATGCTAAGTTCTCTGTTAAACCGGGCTTTACATTGGCTACATAAAGAAGACTAATTTTTCAGTCCCCAGTCTATCCCAATTCTGATATACTTATGTGTAAGGCTAGTTTTTAATTAAAAACTGTATTTTTGTGCAGGTAAAGAGAAGTTGTCGGTGTCGGCCTCGGAGCCGGTGCGGTTGGTGCTCGAGAGCGACGGCACGCAGGTAGAGGACGGCGACTACTGGCGCACGCTCCCGCCGAACACCGTGCTGCTGCTGCTGCGGCCCGGCGAGCGCTGGTACCCCACCGGTGTCGACGTCATCAAGGCTGGTCAGTGTCTTACTACTTAGCTTAATAATTCATGATACGAGACTATCGAAAGCAAAGAACGGACTCCTTATTAAATCACTCTTAAATTTTTCCAGCGATATCAGCTATCCCAAAGATAGTATGCGAGACGATCCACGCCCTCGAGCTCCACGATGAGACGCCTTCATGGAAAATCATGGACAACAAGGGGCGCGTCACGGTGGTGCTGCACTGGGACCAGCGGCCGCAGGCGTCGCCGGCCGCGCGCTCACCCTCGCGGCAGGCCAAGCCCGACCGGCGGCCTTCGCTCGTGATCCAGACCTCTGTCGAGCGGCCGCAGCCGCCGCCGCCGCACATCACCGTCGTCAACCACGACGAGCCCGGGCCGGGGGGCGCCGCGCGCGGGCGCCTGGCGCGCTCCGCCGGCTCGCTCGAACACGCGCCGCCCGGCACCGTGCACATCCACACCTCCGAGTGCTCGCAGCCCACGCCGCTGCCGCCGCACGCGCACGCGCACCACTCGCCGCACTCGCCGCGCCCGCCGCCCGACGAGTGCGACTTCCACTGCTGCGCGCTGCACGAGGAGGGCCGGCGCATCGCCGTGCACAAGAGCGTCGCCACCTCGCCCATCCAGGACGCGCAGCCGCGTGCCTCGCCGCAGGGCCGGCCCAAGGGCCACGTGCGCTTCCTCGACGCCGAGTCCGCGCGCCGCGGGGACCGCGACTCCTCCGAGAGCGAGACCGAGAACACGCTCGTCGAGGACGAGGCCATCACCTCCGAGAAGTTCCTGCTGCTCATAGACCAGCTCAGCGTCGACCAGAAGCGGCACCTCACCATCAAGGACATCGGCATCATCCTGGAGCGGCTAAGCTCCAAGATTCTAGACGTGGAGCGGCTCGACCGCGAATCCGAGTCGGACGACTGCTACAACTGGACGATCAAGGCGACGATCCGCGGCGATGCGTTGCGCGAGCTCGGCGTCATCTACAACGGCAACTACTACGCGATCAGCGAGCACCCCGGCTACCGGGACGAGAACGAGGAGGCCGGCGACGAGGCCGAGGAAGAGGAGGAGGAGGACCGGCTCTGATCGGGCCTGTGCGGCGCCGCTGTGCCCGCCGCCGCCGCCGCCGTGCGGCTCGCGCTGTGCCGCATCGCAGCGCGCTGACCGGCACGCGCGCCGCACGCCCGCCCCGCCCCGCGCCCCGCGCCCCGCGCCGCCTGCGCTCCGTCCCACAGACGGACCGCCCGAAGGCCTCGACGACACCCGTAGACTGTGATCGTCGCAGTTATGATACCTGGTGCGTTTTGCAGAATGAACGGAACTGAACTGGGAAGTCGCGCTGCTCGAGAAAACATCTGGAAATGACGCGAGCGATGGAAGAGCCGACGAGAGCGGCCAGCCGGCCGCCGGTCGGTGCGAGCGCGAGCAGCGCGTCGGCAGACGGTGGAGATTAGAGTTGCGAGGAGCTCAGAACGAAGCGCACGTCGCGCTGTGAATGTTTAGAGACTATATTATGAAATATTGTCGCAGCCTGCCTCGAGGCGAGGCCAGGCACGCTGAGCACTAATTAATAATAGCGGAATTACATATTGTAAGTAAAACTGACTTCCTATCGATTTCTAAGGTGATTACTGATTACTTATGTGGCGATCGGCGCCAGCGGTTGCCGGAGTCGCGGACGGCTCCAACACGACAACAGCACAAATATTCGTTATCCAAATGTCAGAGATATTCTTAGGTAAATAACAAATTATACACGTGTTAGCGAAGGTTCAGTTTCCGACGTCCGTTCCGGCGTCGCCCTCGGCCGTCTACGCGCGGCGCTCTGTTCAGCAACTCGGCCTAGTGGGAATAAGTTCCGAGTGTTCGTGTAATTTTATGATAGACGATATTTATGTTTCCATCCGTACCGTCTGTAAATCAAATAGTAATTGTCCCTCGCCGTGACGTGATGTACGAAATGCTGCAAAAAGATTAATAACGAATGATTAAATCAATCTCAGATAGTTTTTCCACCGCGGTGTTTGATGACCAGTGCTCATGTTGTTAAAGAACTGTAAAACCAAGTTTTAACTGTCAGAAAGCATTTTCGTGTTAGGTATTTTACGAAGGAGAATCAAAAAATAATTCGATGAGTGCTAGCGGTGAATGTCTTGAGCTATTGCGGTCAAAGGAGCCAGACGCGGCACAGGGACACGAACTCTGGTGTGAGCGTAGAGCCCACAGGCGTAGTCGTTGCGCGGCGCCAGCGATACTGTACCACACACAGGCAGGTTTGCACATAAAAGTGGGATTACATTTTGCTAACGTACAGATGCGAGTAGAGCGTCGCCTCTGCGCGGCGGGGTCCGCGGCGCCGGGCAGCGGCGCGGCCTCGGGCTCCGGGGGCTGGCCGGGACGAACCAGACGAGTTTCAGAGAGAGCACATAACACTTTATACAATAGATATATTAAATTATAGTTAAAAAACTAAAAATGTTTAAAAGGTTGTAACTAAAGATACGAATATACCGTCAGCATCTCTTCATCGTGCCAAAGGGGTATTGGTAGTTGTAAGTTAATTCTTGTACTTATTAGCTCTATTGTACCGTAGTCTTATTGTATAATGTTTTTAATTTTTGTATAGTACTGAAACGTGAATAGTTCACTCACTTATGTACATGATGTTGGTATAAACGAGGTTCAATAAGATTCACGCCCGCGGGGGTTCGTAACTTGTATAGCTACTTAAGATGTAACGTTAACAATTACTGTTATTATTAACTATTACGATTATTTAATACGTATGCGAGAACCTGCACTTTTGTGATGAGGCAAGATTCAGCTGAGCGTTCTGTGCGGGTGCCGAGTGAGCGCTGAGTGATCGTGCTATGTTGCTGGGTTGTGTGGGTGCGCGCCGTTTTGTTGATTTTCCGTTGGATGCTGATTAAATGAAAATCTACTTAAATCTGTTTTTCCACCAGTTCTCAACTCATTGCGGAGTAAAATTACGTCGCTCGAGTTATCAGAACGTCTAAACATGTAGGTTATCGTAGATTAGTTACCATACAGTATTTTTGTTGATAAACCCTCTTGGATGAACTCAGAAAATTATTTTAAGGTTTGATATTGTGTCTGTCCTAAATTAATTTCGAGTTAAGTGTTTTGTCTCTGTTAACACAGAATATTAGTTTATTGAGTGATTCCAATATCTTAACTACTTGCTGCCCACGCTTTGCAGTAAGCAGTTGTCATTTTTGTGACGAGATGAACCGACGCTCAAATCATCAAGAGTTTATTTTTATCAGAAACTTTAAAATATTTACTGATGCGCAAATATGATAGTAATAACTCGGTTTGACTGCATGTTCATTTTCATCTAGCAGTATCTAAAATGACTGAGCATAAGAGAGCGTTTCGAAGTATGTTGAAAATTCATATAATCTGCTCTTATTTATATATCGGTGACTCTACCAGCCGAACTGAAAATAATGTTCAGTGTTCATACCGGTACAGGCCTGCTGGGTCGTGTGTCATTTCCGATTCGTATATTAACCAGATCAACTTATTTTGTATTTCTATTTATAGCATACATTCCATCGCTGCGACTTTACTTACAATTGCTCTACCTCTGACCTCCTTCCTTTTACGTCGATAGCTTTTATTATAGTGGCATGAATGCTCCAGTATAATATAAGGGCGGCGAGCGAGCGTGCGCGCCGCGATCTGTTCGCCGAGCAGTTGCGTCCGGCGAGCAGGGCGCGAGCGCCGCGATCTGTTCGCCGAGCAGTTGCGCCCGGCGAGCAGGGCGCGTGCGCCGCGTTCTGTTCGCCGAGCAGTTGCGTCCGGCGAGCAGGGCGCGCGCGCCGCGATCTGGTCGCCGAGCAGTTGCGTCCGGCGAGCAGGGCGCGCGCGCCGCGATCTATTCGCCGAGCAGTTGCGTCCGGCGAGCAGGGCGCGCGCGCCGGCCGCCGTTAGCATAGGTGCGGTGAAGTTTGCGATCATGCGTTATTCCTCTTTCAATTTGAATGTTTAGTGGTGGTTCGTTTGTACAGCTAATGACGAATCTATGGTGTTACGGTCCGTTACGCACATTATAAATATTAATAGCTAGTTAAAACATTCCGTTTTAAATATTTTTTATGTGTATAGGAGTAATAATGATATTGTAAATGGTTTATAGCCGCTCGCGTTTCACATTTGCGGCGAATTTATATGCGACTGAGAAATTAAATTGCAAATGTTTAATTATGTGAACGTTGAATGAAAAAGCGTGCAACCGTGCGAGAATAGTGAGTGCACAGACAGCTGATATAATTCAGATTTAAGAATGAATACAAGTTTCGGTTGATGCCGATCGCGCAATAAGTTTATTGACTTTTTGTAAAGCCTTAAGATAAGGTGAATATGCGTCCGGCGCGGGCGCGGGTATGTTGCGTGCGCGTCGGGCGCGGGTTAATTTCTCGGTCGCGGCGCGGGGGGGCGGGGCCGGCTGCGCGCGCCGCCCGCGCCCTTGCCTTAGTTAAATCACTCGTCGATATTTTGACTGAAATTATAATTAAGCAATCACCGTCAACTGTTGAACGCGGGAGATAGTCGAGCTATCCGTCGGCCGGTCGAGTGACACGCTACCTGTGAACTGGGCAGCCTATTGTAATAAATAAACCGTTACTCGTACGTAAGTACACGTTATTGGAATATACATAACGTTTAGAAATAATGATACCTAATGTAACGATTACGATACTGATTTTCGTAAAAGACTTTCCGTTTTCTAACATCGCGTTTTTATAGACGGATCATTTGAGCAGTGACGTCGCGTTCTGTTCCACGCGCTGCGGTCAAACACGAATACGTAAAATATTGAATGTTAGCACATAATGACCATGTAACCAATAGGCCGTGTAGCACTTAGGGGAACCCGTATTGTCAAGCCCGCGTGCCAAAATACAATTTTTATAAATGTCTTTCTCAACAGTTTGCTATGTATTACGCAACCAACTTGAGTTATGGATCATTGGAAACTGCCAATCCGTGATATTTATGCAATAAAAGCTCACTTGATTTTTAAAAGTAAACTTAATTACTCAGGAAGAGGGTACTAAATAAACAAATTCTAAAGTAACGCATTCCTATGCCGTTTTCACTTTTCAGTATTCCAACTTATGAATCCCTTTACTGGTAGCTAAATACATAGCAAATAGAGTATACCTGAAGTCGTTTGTTCAAGTGCCAAATAGGAGTAAGCGTGGCGCGCCCACGCTTTCCTCGATTCCACCGCCATCAACCCCTGTACCATCAATATTAATCATGTATTAATTATTTTCCAATGTAAGTAGATTCAAGTTGAAGTCTCTGGGTATTGGAGACTCAGATGTACTAGCCTAGCTCAGATTTAATGCAAATTAACGACGTTAACGTAAGTTTATATTTGTAAAAGCACGCAGAGACTTCGCTGTAATCATGTACGCGACGCCGGCGCAGCTAGCACCAGCCCGTGAACTGGCCAGTCAAGTGTGTGTGGGTGCACGGTTCGGGTGTGTTAGTGAGCTTGTTCCTATAGGGGCTGGGCGCACTGCAACAAGTGGCCCAGCCTTTAGTCTGGTGCTGGCTGCCGGCCTGCACCCGCGAGCCGGGTACGTCTGTCGCAGGGCAGGGCCCGCGGCTCGCGCTGTCCGACACTTATTTTTATACCCGGATACAACGCCCAAGGCAGTTCCAGTTTGTGTTTGTA
The DNA here is from genome assembly GCA_932294345.1 of Pandemis cinnamomeana. Classification (NCBI taxonomy): domain Eukaryota; kingdom Metazoa; phylum Arthropoda; class Insecta; order Lepidoptera; family Tortricidae; genus Pandemis; species Pandemis cinnamomeana. The sequence goes on from OW028705.1 coordinate 16,164,615, forward strand.
TTAAAACGACGTAAGTATCCGTGAAAACTTCACTGCCAATAATTTAAAATAAAAATATTGGAAACGAACTTCTCGGCTTTCATTTCAGTATATAAGACGTTAGGTGTCCAAAGAACGCTTCCCGCCGTCACTGCGGGAGGTTAATGAAGTAGGGCGGCAAACGAGCAAGGGTGTCTATCTCCTGATGGTGAATACCAACCAGCCAAGGTGCCAGAATTTCACCAGTTCTGAAGCACAATAAGTTAAGCAGTACTTTGGGTTTGAAAAAAGTGACGGACTGTAAACTACAAATGTAAAGCTCCGTGTCGAAGACCTCGAAGCCGAACGCTTTCACAAAAATCCGCCCTAAGCCTTCCTACACGTACACCTACAACTCCTTGGGTCAGTTGGGCTGTGCGCTGTGCACCTTCAAAATCAAGCTGGTTTCACCAGCATTTCTCGCTCTTACCTCCGGAGCGGGTTCGCTGTTGATGGATACGTCAAAGAGATGGTGATGATGAGATGTTGTATACTACAATCCGTTAGTTATACAAGATGTGAAATTCTTCCATGCTGGTCTGGGAGTAAAGAAAAAACAGAGTTTACCAGTTGCTTCTCTTCCCGCGCAGATGGTAAAAGCCCATCGAGGGAATGGGCGAAAGACATGTTATAGGCGATGCGGCTAGCAACGGCTGTATGTGTGTCATCGACCATTTGTAGTCAAGACGTATATTATGTGCTGCCAAAACAGCTCTCATATTCCCTTCGCAGTCGTGCGTTGATGTAGAGCAGTCTGTTCCCATTTTTTCGATTATGCGACCCTTCACAAGAAAAAATTACGACACCCTTATATCCAGACACTTAAAGATATAGATTTTTTAAATTGTATGTATGTATTTACTTTAAGATAGAATAAGGAACAGTGTGGTAAAAGTACGTGCTGGTGTGAAAGAGGATATAGTGACTAGGATAGAAAAAAGTATGCTTAGTTGGTTTGGGCATGTAGAGCGGATGGATGAAAGTAGACTAACTAAACAGATCTATATGGGGAGTGTGAATGGTTACGTTGGGAGGGGAAGGCGTAGACGGACGTTCCGAGACCAGAGACGTTTTGGAAAAAGGTCAGGTCAGGAGTACCCGAAACCGACGAGCATGTATGAAGAGATTGATGACTGTTGATGAATTGCTGGATTGATGAAGCGAAAGAAATATGTTAGGATCGTAGCAAGTGGAACAAAGTAGTCTCTGCCTACCCCTGTGGGAAAGAGGCGTGACGGTATGTATCTATGTATGTATATGTATGCCCAGCTGGAAGTACCATACTTTAAGCGTTGCCGAGAGACAGGGTTTTGACAGACGGATGGACGGACAGACAACAAAGTGATCCTATAAGGGTTCCGTTTTCCCTTTTGAGGTACGGAACCCTAAAAACATAAAAATACCCTACAGACATGTCCTGCAGACTCAAGTGGCCGTTCACGCTTCACGCTCCACGTCTCCTCCCCCCCCCCCCCCCCGCCTACCCCTCGCGCCAAGCATGAATAACTAGCACCCTACAAAATCAAGTGGTTGCGCCGACGTCTAACTTTTCTGTCTCAAAATACATGCATAGAGTTGGCAAACATATACATACATTGAGCATCATATTATCTGTGGACGGGCGCGAAACCTGTATAAGTTCCCCCAGACCCATTTTACTTCTGGCTCTTCTGGTGACGGTGGATCTCATAAAGAGAAACTGTACCACCACCGATTGATCGGGCCTCCAGAATGTTACTACCAGATTGTTGTATTGTTCTCCAATTTACACAAAGGTATGTAAAATTGCAGCTCAATCGGTTGGAGATATGTTTCAAAATTGAGTTGGTCCACCCGGACAAACATACATACATGGCAAGTCTAAAAATAGCTTCTAAAAAAGACAGGAAGAGTGACTAAGTACACTAGTACCGCGGTCCGATTTTTGACAGCACTTCACTCGAAAGTGGTATAAATCAGCTTATATCTCCAAAACTACAGCTCTAATCAAATTTTTGACTAGTTCACAAGATTAATGAGAGCTGTGATTGTCTTCTAAGCTACTCGTATTTCAAATCCAGCACAATTTTTCACCACTTTCGAGTGGTATTTACACATAATAATATGTGCTTTCAAAAATCGGACCTCGTAGTAACTTCTGCAATGCTTTTGTGAGTATTTTATGCATCAAAAACTTATTACAATTCTAGAGGTGAATACCTTTCATGAGATACAATATCGGCGAGCAAGTCTGCATTAATCTTCAGCTCAATAAGCGGAGTTAAAATAGAAAATCTAAAACTGCGAGCGTCAAAGGACTGAGAATTCTTCGGAAAAATCCATTAAGGGGGGCAATCACACGGCGATTCGCGAGTGTGCGGGCGCTGGGAGGGCAAACATGCGCCATCCGACACCTCGATTGAATCGGTATTGCCCCCTCCGCTCCCTCTGTCCCAGTTTGCTACTTTAGACTTAGGTTTCCGATTTAGTTCTGCTATTTTGTCTATTTTAACGCCTAGTATAGAAGAGGGGGTTTTATCATTATCCTTACAGCAAATTATTATACATACATTGCACACCGTCACGCTTCTTTCCTACAGCATTAGGCAGACACTACTTTGCTCCACTTGTGCTACGATAATTGATTATTATAGCGCTTAAAATTGCTGAAAATTTAAAAACCACCAACGGAAAAACGGCTGAACCTATTTTTGATAAAAACATGTCTATCAACCACCGCTCCAAAATCCAGGTCGTGGAAATAGACGCACGCGGTTGCACGAAGCGGCATTAATAGTTTGCTATCTTAGCCTTTTAGATGGTTCTAGTAGTTGATTTTAGCGCAGCAGTAGTCCAGAAATTTGTCTTTTGCGAAATTAGTCTTGCCGCGATGCGAACACGCCATCCCGTGACCTTTTTCGTCCTTGCAGCTTCGACTTGCGTAATGGCCGACTACGCAGTAGTCGCGATTACGTCGGGGTCACCAATTTTTAAGACTTAGGGGTCTTAGTTTGAGAAAATTAAAAATAAACTGTTCATACGACAACTAGGTACGTGTAATCTAGGTTCCACAATATTACTTTGGACAAAACACACACGAATTCAGGACAATGTGAGTGTCACGAGCGGAGAGTAGATGACCAAGTAGCCAGGAGCGGCGCAGGTGGCGGTTAAGCCGGTTTTGATGCGCCTGTCCCCGCTTCTCTCGAATAGGTGGAAGCCGCAACAACTAGAGATAGGTAATAAAATTAGGTCAGGTTCGTTAGGTATATCTTCAAAACCGAATAAAAATAGTTCCGTCAACCTTATGGTGGAGCGTTCGACATTTTTATAACAGTGGGACTAACCTGTCTAATTGGTTACCGGCTCGTGTGATCTGTTATACAAATGTCGAATTACACTGCCATGAAGTGGCGTAACTATAGGGTGGCAGGGGTGTCAAAATGCCAGGGGCCCCTAGCTCTACGGGGCCCCGAACTGGCTTGGTTTAGAGCACAGAAGGGCGCTGATGCACTTCTTTATATTGAGGAAGGAGCCCCATCTGGCGAATTTGCCGCGGGCCCCAGACGTTATAGTTACGCCACTGCTGCCATGGGAGCAATTTTTAATAAGAGCGGGACCACGAGCCGATTCCGGTTCGTTACAGCCAAATATCGTACCTAATGCACTTTTACATATTTTACTAAATCTCAGATTGTCTTAGTTCCAAAATGCCTAAATTTCCAAATTGACTTATTTTCAATAGGTACAGTAAAATATCATAATAACATTTAACACATTACATCCGATATCCAAATTGTATAGTTGGTAAAATGAACAAAAACTTCAAATACCGAATTATTATTAAGACTAAAAGTAAAAATGCAATTAGTTTCATAATTAGCAAAATTCTAAAATGTCTTTTATTGATAGACTTAAAGATCAAAATAACACTGTCTCATAATACCTAAAATTTTAACCACGCAGTATTTTAGTGTTACGTAGGTATTTATAAATGTAAATCATATAGTTCAGTTTATTAAAACTGTAAACTTCAACATAATTTTTAATATTTTCCATAGAAACTGAGTTTTAGGTACTACCTATGACAATTGTAACGTTTTTTAATCTAGTTAATTTGAGTTTTAGGCATTTTGGGAAATTAATCAAAACGCGATAGTCATCATGAATTATAGTCAAAGAACACGTAATTTAAGAAGAGTAGGTTTTAAGTCATTTCGAGCTTAGGCATTATGAGAGTACCTAATCTGTTTTGACATTCTAATATTCCAGGAACAAATTATTATGATATTTGGCTGTAACGAACCGGAATCCACGAGCCCGTAACCGTTTTAGAGGGGGTTACTGTGCGAGCAGTTCTGCAGGCGCTGCAGCGCGCGCTTCTCCGCCGCGCTCATCTTGTCCAGCACGTCCTGCATCTCCGGCCACGGCTCGTACTTCTGATTAATGGTGATCATCTTGTGGCACTGCGGGTGCCGCAGGTCCATCGTACGAGAGATGGTGTCCAGGTTGTGAGGCGTGAACACCAAGTCCACCTACATGCAAACATGCTACATTAGATTAAGGGATTACTGATTTTACCGCCGTCCAATTCAAAAAGGGTTGGTGTCGTTTTAGTAGTTAACTTACGATGTGCATTTAGATAAAGCTATGTATAACTGATTCGTTCCATAAAACCACCGTCGTTTTATTATGCCTTTTACTATGCGGCATCGTCAATGTGCTGCATTCACACAAATAACTAATTCTATTCCTGAGGAGATACGGCACGATGTGTCAAAACAGAAGCCAGTCGGCCCGGCAACGATTACGAGTGACCGGCGAACGTTCTCTTTCATTGCGCGGTCGACACGCTCGCCGCAGTGGATACTTGGCAACGCACGCAACGAACAGAAGAAAAACCATCACCGCGCCACCACGTCGCGCGGAGATAAAGCCAGTGGCGTAGCTCCCTAGGGACTAGGCGGGGCAGTGCCCCGGGGCCCTCACGCTCAGAGGGCCCTCGAATCCTTACCAGAAAACCTCGATCGAACTATGTATTATTATCTATTAAAACGTAACCAGGTTAGATAGTAGTGGGGCCCATTTTTTTATTTGCACCAGGGCCCTTGGTTACCTAGCTACGCCACTGGATAAAGCTGTAAACTACATACTCTTAACTACACACAAACTTTCATGCCAAAGTGTTGTGTAGTCTTTTTTGTAGCACACGGGAGCGTGCCATTTTATTATTTTAATTCTTTCGGTTATATCAAAACTGATAGGTAGAGAGCTCACCTTGTGCGCCAGGTCCCACAACAAGATCCCAAAGACGAGCCCTATTGAAATCAGGGTGCAGAACAAAAGCGGGGTAATCTCCCAGTACACACGCACCGCATAGGGCAACCAGAATTTGTTGGTTAGTGGTACGTCGTACTGGTTCGGAGGGATGTAATCCGAGTAGCAGCGGTCGGTCTGCCGCAGCATTGGCCGCAGCCCCTTCCCCGCTAGCGGTGGCAACCGCAGCGCCCGCGGTGCAAAACGCGGTGCCACATAGTTCAGAGGTCGTGAAAACCTAGAAAACATACCTACCTAGTATACCTGTAAAAGAATAAAAATATTCTTTTACAGGTAGGTTTCGTTTTTTTACAACATAATAGCACAGACTGCTAAGAGATACTGCGCATGATGGTGTCAATTTTGGCAGGTTCGCCGTTTGAAATTCAAACGGGGTTTTTTCATGGCTTTGTGTGGTCATTGTACCTACAATTTAAAAGTTTCACAATTTTTTCCTGCTTTATTTATGATAGATAACATGTGTAAGATATGAAGGAAATTAATAAATTTGTTTCCACAATTCGACAATGTGTGATATGATCCACCGGAGGTAACATCCCATAAAATACTTCTTCTTCTTCTTCTTTTTATTTGTGGCGTATCAAGTCGTAATAGCGACGACACTACTATATCTCTCTAATCTGTGGCGACGACAACTTCGCCAATGTCAATGTAAAAAAAATATTATTAAAAAATCTTGTGACAAAATGTCGGCAACGTTGTACGGTAATGCTCAAAGACCCCCTCCCCCCCTGTCGGGCTCTTAGCCAAGCCAACGGTCAATAGTCAATAATATCCCTCAGAAACTGCCAGGAAATCATTAGCCGATGCCCAGGGCCGGACCAAGCACTGCTCTTCCCCCCGGACGGATCCAAAAACGAACCGCAGCTCTTGATCACACGTGGAGGTACCTAACCCGACTCGCACCCCATAAAATACTTATTACGGTATAACATTTCTATGATTTTGTTTTGTAAAAGTAGAATAGGCGATGCATTTTTTTAACAAATAAAACGAATTTCTTGTAATAGTTTTATTTATTAATAAGAAATTTTAAACAAAACATTTTAAATTTTTACGTATCTTTATGAACACAAAAGTGGTTAATCCGTACCATACTAAGTAAATACCTACACCTAACTTAGAAACTTAAAAAATACAAACATACACAAATCACGTTTTTATCCCTTACGGGGTAGACAGAGCCTAAGGTAACAAGACCTAAAGGCCACATTTAGCAAGATTGTGGGAAAAAATAACAATAATTAACTAGTTTTTCTACTCCGGTACTATTAATATGTGATTTATGTGCAAATGAATAGTAGGTACGTTTACCGAACACGACTTCAGTTGGTGTTTTGCCAATTTATTTTCCCCTCCCTACCTCGGAAACCGTCTTTTATCCCTTAAAACCAAGAAGCTTATATCTTACATAAATCACGTCTTTATCCCTTACGGGGTAGACAGAGCTTAGGAACAAAGAATATTTTCGTGAATGTTAAATTGAACGGTTATATCGTTCAACCTGTCCATTGGCTCTAGGCATGGCTACTGCGTTCTTTATGTGCCCGATTTCTTGTTCTCGCACAAAAACTGCTGTGATGTGAAACTAGTCCCACGATCCGAAATCAAAAGCTTTGGTGCACCAAATATGCCAAAACATCACGTAAACCAGTAAAGGTCTTGCTTTTTGTGTTCCGCACGACTTTTAGGATTACAAATTTACTATATCCATCTATAATGGCAAATATGTATATAGGTGCGTGTTTCCCGCTTTGCTTTTAATTATGAACCCAGGTGGTCACTGTCTGGTGTCTTGGGTATCGGGTGAATAAATCCCTTTTTCTTACCGGTTGGGTGCTTGGCATAACCATAAGGAATGCATGAACCTACCTGCATTGCACGGTCCCATTTTCTAAGGGAAGACGAGCACAGCGTACGGGGCCCTCCCCTTTGGAGCGGTCCTGGCGAAAGCCGGGGCCACCGGGGGACGTTTGTGGTGAAACCCTAGCAGGGGCGTGCAGTGGATTTTGACAGAGGGTAGGCATATTGCCAACAAAATCCGTTTTGGTACGAAGCGTGTCGGGCACATTTACTTATGCTTACAAGCACTGCTTATATGCCTGTAAGGAATGAACGCGTCTGAACCCTAGTGGCATCCCACTGCACACCGATTGAGTCCTACATAACCCTAGGCATCCCCGTGCCTAGGGCATCCATAAAGATTTCCTCTACGTTAAAAAAAAAGGGGGGCCACGACCGCGACGACTGGTGGAAAACAGTGGCGTAACAATAGGCTGGCAAGACTGGCAAAATGCCAGGGGCCCCCGACCCAAGAGGGCCCCGGCCCAAGAGGCCGCGAGCTCAAAAATATTCAAATTAAACTGAGTACAACGTGACGATTTTTACTGATAGGGCCCCATCAAAAGAATTTGCCACGGGCCCCAGATGGTATAGTTACGCCACTGGTGGAAAACGTAACACCGAGCCGATGCGGACTTTCATCATGGTCGTTACAACCTCGGAGAAATAAGACAACTTGTGCTTCCATAGTGACACATATTTTTTGAAAAGCCTTGCATTAGGGTGTCAATTTCCCTTCAGACCCACCATACCCCTGGCACTACCCCTGGGGGTAGGGTGGGACTGAACCATACCACTATAGCAGTGCTCGGATTTGAGAAATTGAACGCGGGGCTCCTTTTCCTGGGTGGTTTGCCCTTCGTGCATAAGGATCTACCTTACTAACCTAACCTACCTAATACCCTAGTATGGTAGTTAGTAGTAGTAGTACCCTAGTAGGTAATGGTTATCGTTAACGCATTCACTGCCACGGGCGCTCATATGCGTTTACATAACTTTCGCCCAGTGCCGCTACCATAATTTTACACGCATTTGAACGCGCATGCGCGTCAGTAGCACCTGAAAAAATCTCGGGTTTGGCAGCTGGCAGCGAATGCGCCAAACTTGGTGCACTATGGTATACTGAAATGAAACAACAAAATAGTAATTTTAATTGTATTTAACAACTTCGCAATGTTTTAGAAGAGTTCTCCACTCATGTCCCACTGTCGTCACTAGAGATCATAAAATCAGGTCAGGTTCGTTGGGTATTTTCAAATGCCTGAAGGGCAAACCAAATAGAAATAGTTCCGTCGACCTTATGGTGGAGTCTTCGACATTTTTGTAACAGTGAGACAACGAGCCTGTAACCAACCCCGTCTAAATGGTTACCGGCACGTGGTCCCACTGTTATAAAAATGACGAATTACACAGCTGTGGGAGCAATTTTTAAAAACAGTGAGACATAAACGTAACATTGGGACCACGTGCCGATTCCGGTTAGTTACAGCCAAATATAATTTTACATATTTTACTAAATTTTAAAATGTCTTGGTTCCAAAATGCCTGAAATTCCCAAATTGACTTACCTACCTATTTTTAATACAATAAAATGACATAATAACATTTACACATTACATCCGAAACCCAAATTGTATAGTTGATAAAATGAACAATAACTTCAAATACCGAATTATTATTATGACAAAGTGAAAATACATTAGTTTCAAAGATCAAAATGACACTGTTTTATAATACCTAAAATTTTTACCACAGCTTTTAGTGTTAGGTATTTATAAATGTAAGTAAATAATTAGTTCAGTTTATCAGATTTGGTTTAGCAATTTATAACTACTACCTATTAATTAATGTAATTACTCATTGCTTAAAAACTGTAAACTTCAGCATAACTTTAAATACTTACTTCAACATAGTTTTACATATTTTGATAATGTTACGTTTCTTGTATCTAGTTAATTTGAGTTTTAGACATTTTGGGAAATGGTAGAATTGAAAATTTATCAAAACGCGATAGTCTAAATGAATTATAGTCATATTAAGAATACGGTAATTAAAGAAGTAGGCGTAAGACATTTCGAGCTTTAGACATTATGAGAATAATATGTTTGGACATTCTGATATTTACACACGTTATATTGATATTTGGCTGTGACGAACCGGACTCCGCGAGCCCGTAACCGTTTTAGACGGGGTTGCCGTGCGAGCAGTCCTTCAGGCGCTGCAGCGCGCGCTTCTCCGCCGCGACCATCTTGTCCAGCACGGCCTGCATCTCCGGCCACGGCTCGTACCTCTGGTTAATGGTGATGATCTTGTGGCACTTCGGGTACCGCAGGTCCATCGTACGAGAAATGCTCTCCAGGTTGTGAGACGTGTACACCGTGTCCACCTACACGCAAACATGCATTAGATTAAGGGATTACTGATTACTGCCGTCCTAATTGAAAAGGACGCATGTCCAAGAAAAACCTTTTGTGCGTGTCTGCCTAAAGCGTAGTCTATCTTAAGGTTGTCGCACACATAACCGCTCGGCACCGGGCCGGAGCCGCTTCACATCATCGGCTCGCCGTCAACCAGCCGTCAATCACGCAAGCACATCACTACATAGCCACTATCATCATCACTAGGTACATAGTCACTACATAGTATAAAATAAAGTCGCTTTCTCTGTCCCTATGTCCCTATGTATGCTTATATCTTCAAAACTACACAACGGATTTGAACTATCCCAACCACTTGCAAAGGTATGCCGGATTAATCTTAACAGACAGTGTGCAAGTGTGGGTCACCAGCGGGTGCAGCTTAAACACCACATTATGGGGGATCAAGAACCTTTTAAAATTCAAAAAATCACTTCAAAACATGGTTGAGGATTTGCCACGTCTTTTTAGTAGTTAACTTACGATATGCATGTAGATAAAGCTATGTATAACTGCATTAAGCTTAAAAAAACTCGTGTGATCTTATTTATGAAATTCATCATCGATTCGTGGGGCGCCATTTTATTATTTTAATTTTTTTCGGTAGAGAACTCACCTTATTCGCAAAGGCCCACAACATGGATGCAACCATGAAGATCATTGCGACCAAGGTACAGAACCCAAGCGGGATAATCTCCCAGTACACACGCAACGCATAGGGCAACCACAATTTGTTGTTGAGTGGTAATTCGTACTGGTTCGGAGGGATGTAGCTCGAGTAGCGGCGGTCGGTCTGCCGCAGCCCCTTCTCGGCTAGCGCCGGCAGCCGCAGCGCCCGCGCCGCAAAACGCGGCGCCACATAGTTCAGAGGTCGAAAAAACTTAGAGAGCATACCTAGTATACCTGTAAAAGAATTAAAAAATTTAAATGATTTCAGTTTTTTTACGACATAAAGTGCCAATTTTGGCAGGTTCGCCGTTTGAAATTCAATCGGGTTTTTTTTTCATGGCTTTGTTTGTGTTGTGTGGTCATGGTCATTGTAAAATTTAAAAGTTTCGCATTTTTGTCTGGGTTTATTTAGTTATGAAAAATATGAAGGAAATTAATAAATTTGTTTCCACAATTCGCCATTAAGTAAGTAAGTAAATGCTTTATTAATTATATTTACTGTTTATATTTTCATGTCCATTTAGTTACTGGCAGTCTAAAACGACGAAAATAACGAAAGAACCCGATTGAATATTGGTTCATAAATAAAATTCAAAAGTCAAACTCATTTTTTAAACATAAAATAAAATTAAGTTTACGCGCAATCATTTTGACATTTTTTCAGGCTACTACAAGGGCAAAATGGAAATAATTTTGCACAATGACACCCGCTATCGATAGATTTTAATAATTAAAAAAAATCTAAGGTACATTAGTGTAGTTGACATTATTTTTATACTATTGTAAGGAGTTGCAGGAAAACGCTGCGTGCGTTAGGGTTGTGTGTGATCGTCAATTATTGGCAGGCGCCGCCGGGCCGAGGCAGTGGCATGCCCCTGCGCACCCCGCGCCGCCGCATCTCGCCGCGCACCGTCCGGCGGTACCGGGCGATCCGGAACTTCTTTCGGAAAACGCTCGGTGAGAACATAGCATTTCATCAAAGCTCTACCACCGCGCTACTACAGATAGGTACATGGTACATGACTACAAGGCAGCGTTACGTCATCCGTCATCTCTGTCCAATTTTTCAAATGATTTTCCTATCTTGTCTGAGGTCCCCTGTCGACACGCAGTCACGCCGCAATTCATTTTCAGGCAGCGTCGCGTCGCAGCCGGACATCAATATAAATTCCAGTATAGCTGTCAACGTGACTCACTTGAAACACAAGATAGTAGGAATAGAACACCAGCTAGATGAAGTCAGCAAGCACTGCCGCGAGCTAACAAGCATCGACAATATTTCCAGACTAACAACCGAAAACTCGACACCAACTGAGGATAACAGGGCGAGCACGGCGCAAATTGAAAGATGTCAGTCTACTAGGAATTCTGTCGATAATGAAGCCAGAGTATTGTATAAAACTCCAGAAAGTCAATTTGAAAATCTAGATGACCACGACACCCTGCCTAAGTTGCATAATGAATGTAGCGATAGAGATCGACGTTCTGGGGATAGCATGAATTTCGAGGTGTACGCGAGTCAAATTTCCAGAGTTAGGACGAAGAAGAATAGACGTGATATTAACTATGACAACAATTATGGAGAAGGTAGTCCGAACTCGCGCAAGAAGAAAATGGAACCAGAACTCACGGATTCACAAGGCTTCTCATTTCATTCCAGTAGTTGCAACTCTGATGACACGCCCAGAGCTGAACACCATCTCACGCCCTCGGACTACCCAATCCATAACAAAAAGGAACCGTGGCTAGAAGATCAATTTCCTGGTCGATCCCCTACACGATCCCCTAGTCGTGATGAGGAACCGGGTGCAAGACATAAAGACAGGGTCCCGCGCAATAAATCAAAGAGCCCCGGCAGACCTCGAGAGAGCAAACACGGAAAAAGCAAACGGCATAAATCGGCCTGCCACGAATTAGACCAAGATTATATTGCCGATATAATAAAGCGGCAGTACAAACCTATGACGTTATTCGGTCGGAGGGAATCTGAGTTCAGTCAGATGTCTACACCTGTTTGTCGTGACCAAGATACGTATGGTGTACCAGAGAACTTAGTGGAGGGCAATGAGCCGTGCTCGTGCTGCGAGCGCAGGCCGGCGCGCTGCCGGCACGGCTGCCACGACGTTGGCGACCTGCACAGCCTGTGCGACGCGCGCGCCTACGACTCGCGCTGCCGCGCCCGCTCCAAGCACCGCCGCCACTACGTGGACCCCTACAACGACTCCAGTCTCTATGACATCGTCCCAGTTAAAGAGAGATCTAGTCCAAAGTCTAGGAGAAAATTTGTCGAAGACATGACGGACTACGAACACTACAGAGAAGTTCCGCCGTCGCCAAAATCGCAAAGACCTCGTTTGAACCTTCGAGCGCAGAAATACAACAACTACGAGGATTTTACTGGGCACAAGACGAGAAGGAGGAGGTCGCCGTACCAACAACGACGACGAGGCGACGACAACGACTTCAGTGATGAGTCATCAGACGAAACCATTCCAATTGAAATGAACAAAATCTATCCCAACTTACCAACCCATACTAAAAACGCTCAGGTACAGGAGGACATGGAGAAGCTGAGCAATTTGAAATACCGCATGACCGCGAACAAAACTAACGCTAACTTGAAAAGTGCGTTGGCCAAAACACAGGAAATTGATTTGAACAATGATAAAACCGATAAAGCGTTGTGCGAAATAAAAGACATCCTTCAAAGTTTTCTTCAAGAAATTAAGAGAGATACGGCCGGTTACCATTCGGATAAAGTCAGCGAGGTGGGTGATAAAATAAATGAAAAACCACAAGAAGAATGTCAACAGGATGCTGCAAAGGTTACTACGAGCGTCATCCCGGACAGCACGCACAACGGGTTTAACAACGCCGGGGCCGGGCAATGCAGCATGCCGTACGTGCCCGGCTTCACCAACCCGTGCTGCTACCCACTAATGCCGGTCTGCCCCGTCAACTGCGTGCAGAGCGGCTTTGTCATGCCCAGCACCAGCTTTACCTGCCAAGGCTGCGCGAGTCAAAAGGAGCCTAATTGCGCCTGCACAAAAGAAATCAACACTTTTGACGATGATACTTCGAAAAAACAGAGTGAAACTGAAAATCTTATAAGAGAGATATACAAGTACGTAGCTCAAATTCCTAGTTCTGCGAAAAAGGAGTCCTCAGGAACGAGTAAAGCCTATTCTCCGAGAGAAAATGTGCAAGCGGACTGCAAGGTACTGACTTCGCGGAGTGCTGGCAAGAGTTCTGACGCGTCCAAGCTGGACGCGAACGTCGGCACGCAGCCGCTCAAGTGCTACTCTAAGAGCTGCGAGGCGCTCGGCCCGCGCCTCTCTGACAACTACTACTCTCGCACCAACGCCAGTTTCTCAGACACCATACTTGAGAAAATGAGCGTAGAAGTCACTTCTCGATCTAAAACGCCATCTGAATCCACCGAACCCCACGTAGAGGAAAAGGTAATTCGAGTACTGTGATCAGGGCCATTTGTTAGTAATGACTGTGAATTCTACGAAACAGAAAAAGCAAGTGGGGAGTGTCCATAAGTCCCAATTGCAATCAACTTCATCATTGACAGAAGTTCATACTGCCTTATGGAAACACTGCCAAATCTTGGCAATTACATAGTCATAGTCATGTCATAGCCTGTAATTTTAAAATCTAACTACAACAAAACATATTTTCGATGACGGCATATCTCTGAGAGTAAAATGGAACACGACAGGTGGTGTTACATTCAATGCTTACCTGAACTTAATACACAACTTATACAGATGATGATAGTATGTAGCGCTTAGCTTATTCTACAGCAAACGTCGTTTAAAAATCTGCATGAAAATAAATTTCGAGAAGTTATCAGCAATTGGCTGAAAAATACATTGCTTTTATACAATGAAATTTTAATTGGATTGTTACATTTTCTTCGAAAATATTCGGGCGAAAATTTCAGGAATCATGTTATAGGCGATGCGGCTAGCAACCCATCACTATTTTGATTCCCCTTTCCACCTATAGGTACGCCCACAATCATGCTAAACGTGGCCTTAAGGCCTTAAAGTATGAACGTATGTATGTATTTTCTTAATTGCTTTTTCAAATATACCAACAGTGTTCTTACGCTCCTAAGGCTCGAATTAAATATGGCATATCTTAGGGCAACCGCAGTGCAGAACGTTGTTTGAGCGCAGCGACGCTCCTCTAGACGGGCATGCCCAGCTTCCTTGCCGTTTCCTCTTGTTTTTTCTGTTCCGTGGCGAACTCTCATGTATTTTTGAAAAACAATACATTTTCTTCTCTTACAGAAAAAGACAAGCAGATTTACGAATGTAATGCGCTCGTTTGGATTGCTAAAAAAACGCAGGAAGAACAAGGAAGTTATAGTAGAGCTTAGCGAGAGCGACAAAACAATCGAAGTTGACGTGGTACCCAGGCACGGTGGTGGCCCTTTCAGGCAGGACATTTCGAACTATATGATGTACGGGCAAGAGTATTACCAGGCGCCCCCCGTGCCGCCCCTCGGCCCTCACCGCCGCCCGCGAGCCCGCTCCCCTCGCTATGATTACCGATATCCCCCGTACGATCCTAGAATGGCAGGATTTCCCAGTGCAGGCATGAGTGACATGTACGACCCGTACCGTGCTCGCCAGCACGACTCGCCTCCGTACTACCCTATGCACCCTCAAGCGTCAGCGCCTCCCTACTCGAGCGCCTACGAAGAACAATGCGGCCATAATCTGCAGCCCCAGGTTCCTCTGTGTCTAAAGGAGATCGAGGTGAGAAGCACAGGAACGCAGAGTGAAAGGAAAATGCCTTTCTTGAAAAGGTTTGCTCAGAAAAAGAAGCCGTCTGCAACCGTCGTGATGCAAGAGGAGCAAAAGAATGTTACCGCGCAGCAAGCGCAAAGTAAGCCAAAACTGTTTAATTGGAAGCAGCTACAATCGAAAACTGAGAAAATGACTTATCCTGATCTAGAACCAATCGAATACTCTTTGAAAACGCAGAAGAAACTTGCAGAGGGTGACATCAAGTTGCGTGAGGCGATGCTCAGTAAACTGTTGAAACGGAAGAATCCGTTCTCTCAGAAGAATCTGCTGATGCGCACGCTGATGGGCAAGGACGCGGGCGGGTGGAGCGTGCCGCCCGCCCTCACCAAGAACGGGAACGTGCGCGCGCCCAAGATGTTCATGTGACCTGTTAGGAACCGTTGTGTAATGAGATGTGCAAATTGAAATGTGTGTTAAATTATATTGTGCATTGTCTTTTTGAAAATGTTTACCGACTGTTCATAAATACATACTTATAAAAAGAATGTTGGATCCTTATTGTTTTTGTTAAGTACCCAACCCATTTACAACCGCCTTTAGAACAGTGAACGAATATAACTATGGAAGCAGTCTCTTCATACAACCTACCGTTCATTATTAGCCCAAAAACTCACACAGATAGGTTTGAGGTACACACACACAAGCAAAGTAAATAAAAATTATCAATGCATTTAAGAAAATAGGTTATTGCTAATGAATCTAGGTCGGTATTAGAATGTGCTTCGCTAGTTGCGACTTTTTGAAAATAAGTACGTAAAAGCTCAACGATTTGAGAAGCGTCGGGTCTCATGTCGCGATTGGTTCTCGGCGTGACAGATTTACGCTAATTGGTACGCGGCTTCGATGCAATGTCAGCAGATTGTCAGTGTGTCTTCGAAGCACGGACGATGTTATGCAGAAGGGGACCGGTCAGATTCAAAGCAGCCCAATGCACAAAGGTATGAAATCAGTAAGCCAAATTTTCACTCGCTTTCGCCTACTTCGTCAGCGCGCTTGACTCCTAGTTCGATAAGTGTATTAGTAGTAGTTTACATATTTATTAATTTTTGTATTACAAGGAAGGCAAGCGAGCAAGTGGGATCGACCTGATAGTAAGTAATCAGTATTGTAGATGCGTTGCCGGCTTAGAGTACTAAGATAGTATACCTATGTGCCAGTAATTCCACCGGCTGTTTTACTCTAGACTTCGAAACACAGTAGCCTAAGATGTTGGTAGCGATTCGGACGAACCCTGCTCGTGGTTCTACCACCCGCAACGAATGATATTACGTAGATACGGTTTCTAAACGTATTATATAGGTGTAGATAAAAATAATAAAAGAAATATCAGTAGATAATTTATTATAATGACAATTTGGACGTTTTTGAGAAGTTTCCTGAGAAGTTTCCGGAATATTTTCTTTGTTTTTAATTTTTATTAATACTGGTTTTTCACTCGAAAACACCACCTGAAAATAAATGTCTATTATACAATCATACAAAGTAGCGCTACATTAACTAAAACGTGATCTTTCAAACCAAATAAATACGCACAGTACAAATTGGTACTGCGCTTTTAGAAAGCATTGTGTGTCCCTTCTTCGATACATAAAAATCTTCATTTTTAAAATGAACTGAGCATATTTTCGAATTCTTGCTCGGTGTCCAGTCATTTTCCTGTCTTTCTAACTGAACAGCTTTTTGCCATCGGTTTCTGTGACTCGGGTCTTGTGGGAATCTAAATTAAAATTAAAATTAAGCGAAATGAGATACGACTTCGACTTGTTAATCCGATGAAAAACCGAAATTAAAACACATCTGTAAGTAACTTAATAATAAATATTATGTCCTAGAAAAATAGCTATATTAAAATGACCTACTACATTATGCATAACGACATCCCTCTAGTAAAAAGGGGATTTTTGATTTTTTATGTAAACAGTGTACTTACACGTGAAAAGTGATTCCAGTACTCTTGGGACAATATTCCTGCTGATTCCTGCACCACCTCACCACACATGAAGGCATTTTTTAATGGATTATTTTAATTTTATATAATAAAAAACCCGTGTGACACAACTGACAGGCGTGCGCTCTGCGCACTGATCGCGTTGCCGCACTAGTTTTCAAGCCCCGCCCGCCGCGAACTAGTTTACGTTGGGTCATTTTGGAGCGTCAGAAATGCTTCCATGTTTATATTCGTTCACTGCTTTAGAAGGCTTTCGTGACTTTCAATCTCAACCTCTGGTTGATTGGTTTGGGCCAATGTTGAGTATTACCTATGGCACTACTACGTGGCACTACAGACCAAAATAAATATAATTTATGGGAGGTAGGTTTCGGTTGTTATATCTTCAACAGGCCCGAAGGGCCAAAAAAACCCAAAAATATATTTAAAAAAAACATAAAAGGGTAGTTTGGGAAAATATATGAATGTAGGTAGGTTACAGGTACATTATGCTTATTTATACGGTTTCGAATCAGTACGACGATGGTTTGCATGTGTAACAGTTGTGCTCATTAAACTTTGATACTGATTCCGTAGAGGGATCGAAACACGTCAGTGTTTGTGTGGTGTAAGGGATAATTAAGTTTGTGGGATTTATATGTGTTTTATTGGCAGCAGTGGAGGGAGGGGTTGCATGAAAAACATATATTTATATGTATATTTCACACAGGCAAAGGACCCCCATCTAGATTGAGAACTGTTTAGATTTCTAAATGTCACTGAAAATTAGAACACAGAAAAATCCGAAAAGTAAAGCTATGGCCGGGAATCGATACCGGATCCTCGTCATTCCGTGACACGTGCTATACCGCTACACCACCCATAGCAGGTAACTATGGTCAGCTTCGCAACCCCGAGATGGCTGTTTCAGAATTGGGGTTTTGATGGCGCTTATAACCAAGCTTAATCAGGAATCTTTCTTTCCATGCATCCTTATCGTACACAACAGCGGAACTATGCTCTTCCGTATGGAAAGATGGAGACTTGACGGAGACAGGTCTTGCACTTGCATTTTGCATTAAACATTTACGTAAAATAGCATACCCCAACGCTGAAATAAGGCTGGGCCACACGGTATCCGAATACGGAATCCACAAAGGTGCTGAAACAAGAAGCTAATCAAAAAGGTAGATATACCTACAGGTAGTTAACGCAACACATCTAATATGACACTGGGACACAACCCATCATTCACATCAAATCTTTCAAGAACAGAAGTGACAAATTGACAGACTGATCTGATTATAATTCACAATGCTGGAAGAAACCATAAAATCCGATGTGATCTCTCATGTATAAAGTTTTAGAATAATAATATAATCCCTTATGTTTCGGAGGATCAAAATGAAATTATTTGTCCATAAGAAAATTGTTCTTGTCGCTTTCGGTTAGCCAAATCAACAGTTTCCAGGTAAGTTATCTTGTTGGTTATCTTTATCTGCATAGGCTTTGCATTACGTTACGAGTATTTAGTTTAAAAGATCTTCTAAATGCTGGCTTGTGTCCGCTGCAGGCGCAGGCGGCATGGCAGACGATGATCCAGGGGCAAAGTGCAAACAGCGCTTCAAAGGGATCGAGAATTTTCTCCGCAAAGTAGCTTACAACTTAGGTAACGATTCACTTTTAAACTATAAATATCTCTAGAATAAACCGCGGAAAAAAGTTTGCAAATAAAAGTAAGAAATATCTCATATAAATCACGTCTTTATCTCTTCCGGGGTAGACAGAGCCTAGGTAACAATACCTAAAGGCTACGTTTAGCATGATTGTGGGCGTATAGGTGGAAAGACGAATCAAAACAGTAATGGGTTGCTAGCCGCATCGCCTATAACAAAATTGCTATGCCCATTCCCACGATGGGCTTTTACCATCTGCGCGGGAAGAAAAGCAACTGATACATTCTATGTTTTTTCTTTACTCCCAAATCCCAGACTAGCATGGAAGCTAATAAAAAAGAAATATCTAATTAAAGTATGTTTTTAAACAGGGAATTCCCCGTCTCAGACCGAAGTCAAAATCATATCATGCATACCTATTGACGTGACGGATTTGCAACAGAAGATCATCCATCTCGAGAGGCAGTTGGAGCTGGCGACCGGGGGGGGGCAGAACATGCAGAACAATAATAATAAGAAGCAGGTGATGTGTGTGCAGCACGCGA
The DNA here is from genome assembly GCA_932294345.1 of Pandemis cinnamomeana. Taxonomy (NCBI): domain Eukaryota; kingdom Metazoa; phylum Arthropoda; class Insecta; order Lepidoptera; family Tortricidae; genus Pandemis; species Pandemis cinnamomeana. Next base: position 16,183,851 of record OW028705.1, read on the forward strand.
CCTGCGCGGCGGCCTGCGGGTACACGCCGCCCGCCTGCTACGACTCGCTCGACGCCGACGACGGCGGCACCGCCAGCACCAAGCAGAAGTCCAACGTCTCCTTCGCGCACCCGGACCAGAACGGGCAGTTCTGTAGCTGTGACCCCGAGCCCAAGTCTACCTCGGCCAAACGGAAGCTTTTCAAGAAGAAACCAAAAAAGAATTCGCAACTCGTCTACTACTACGCCCAGACGACTTCCAGCCCGTTCTCCAACTACAAAAAACTCTCCGTCAAACAAGAAACGCAAAAGACCGACTCCAGTTTGAATCGGCCGTACGTGAGTACCGATATTATTCGCAAGCAGTACACGGCCGAGAGGTACCTGGAGGACGCGGCGTGCAGCAGCCAGATGTCGGCGCCGGTGTGCCGCGACGCCGGCCCCGCCGCGCCCGGCGCGCGCGTCTCCGAGGTCTGCTCCTGCTGCCACGGCCGCTTCATCGACCTCGACCAGGATATGGAATCCTACCACCTTTTGAGCCCGACCTCCGTTCACACCATGCCGCAACCTGTCGACCATAACGTCTATTATGACTCCAGCTTCTACGATATGATTCCTGTAAAAGAAAAACCGGAGAAAGTAAAAAAAGATAGCGAAAGAACCATGAAGCGGGAAACGAAAGCCCAGTTAGACGCTATGCATTGGTCGAAAAACTACAAATCTTACCCGATCCGCAACCCTTTGATTATGAACTGCTTTTTACCGCCTTCTCGTACCGTGAGAGAACCGCGCATTAAGTATCCAAAAAGGAAAGATCGCCCTGTTCAACGAATATGGTGTAAAAGCGACTTCTCTCGAAACACCTTGGTCGAATGCGGGGACACATACATAAAACAACCTGTAGTAAAGAAGCACCGACCCAAAACTATATTACTGAAAAATGCAGAGTGCACCACCCTCAATGTGAATGATTCGGAATGTCAGACAGAATCGTCTAAGAGTGTACAACAACCAGAAGAGCCTGCTGCACCTGAGCCTATAGAAAATAAAACTGAGGTAACCCTAAACCAAATCAAAAACATCCTCCAGTCTGTGCTGACACAAGTGAAAACTAACAATCTCGTTAAGAATCAACCTGAAGAGAAGAATACAAAAGACGCAAACGTGCAAAATGAAACATCAGATAGCGGTCAAGAGCGTTCGCGAATACTGACCAGTTTTACGTACAGCCCCTTCTCCATCCACCCCTACATGGCAGCGTGTGCACCCGTTGAGAAGCCGGGGTCGTGCCCTGTGCCCATGATGCACCAGTCCATGAGCATGCCGCCGCAAGGCGCTAGTTTGCCGGTGCCACATGTTCAGAACTATCCATTATTCATCCATCGCACGGCGAAGCAACCGCCATGCTCGAGCTGCTGCCACCCTGTCCCGAGAAACAAATCAGCGCAGCCAAAACAAACCTCTACCAGCGAGTTGCCACGAGCGGAGATCCGGAGCAAGGAAACTGAAAGCCTGATCAAGGAAATATACAAATCTGTGGCTCTGAACATAAACGCCGCCACGAATGAGACGTCCCACAGCGATTACGACGGCCCTAAGCCGGCAGACGGCAGTATTAATGAATCGGGCGAGCCTGTGGTATCTAATCTGGTGACACTGAGCCGTCAAGTGGGATCGAGTGCGCAGAAAGTTCACACAAGACACACGCCGCTGAGCACAGCGAACCAGAGCAGGGCAACGTCGAGCTCGGGCTCCGCGGTGTCCAAGCCTTCGGGCGACCATCGCCCGACGACGCGCCCTGACTCCTCGAGCTTGCGCGAACGCAAAGCGCACGAGTCTGACGTGCACGAGTCTGACACCGCCACCACTAGTCAAGGATATACGTTAAAGTCTTGTATTATAGAAGAAACGTTAAGCGAAGAAGAAGGAGAAGATGACGACGAATCAGCCTCCGAGAGCGAAGAAGAGAGTGACATAACCATCGCGCCCACCACGAGATCATCTAAGGTTAGAAATCTTGCAGTTATTGAGTAGACGTAGTGATCTGGTTGTCATTTATTTGAAAAAATGCTCTTATTGAAGCCTATTGAATAATTACAGGAACCTGGGAAGAAAGGCCTCTTCAGCAAGATGTTCGGATCCGTTTTCAAGAAGAGACGAAAGAAAGAGAAAGAGGAGTACGCGCCGAGCTTATCCCCAGACGAATCCGAGACCAGCGACACCGACGACTACCAAACCGTGTATAGCGAGCCAGTCGAGAAGCCGTCCAAGCACGTCAGGTACGCCCCGACACAGCAGGAGATTTCAAAGCACGAGGATTACCACAAACGATCGCCGTACGGGGACCGCCAGCTGCAATATCACCAGCCAGCAGACCAGAAGGCTCGCGCTGCCTCGCGGCGCACTCGCCCGCCAGGCATCTATTTCCAGAACTTTGAGATGAGACCCACTTTGTTTGAGTCATCTCGACCACGGTACAACCAGCGAGGTCAAGACTACATGAGCGCTCAAAGCGAAGGCAGGGACACTGGGTCCCTTCCTCCGACGCGAAATATTGGTATAAAGTTGACCAAGCAAGCGAAGTGGATGAAGAAAGATTTCAAGCGCCAGCCGGCGTGGAAGGAGCTGGCGGAGAGCTGATTGTGCTCGTCTTGTGAACGTTGTCTAAACCAAGTCTAAACAGAATACTAAGAAGCTGCTGTCACACATTAAAACCTTTTTTATCAATTCTTCTCTCTAGAGAAAGGCAAAGGAATCCGATTTAAGCCACTTGTTTATGTCTGTGACATATTAAACTAAATAAAGTTTAGGTAAATAAAAATAATCGAGATATTCGCACAGTATTATACTTGTAGGAGTATTGTTCTAATAGTACACAAAAGTACAAACAAACAATATCTCAATCACACAGTATAAAAAAGGACGGAGGAAGTTCTAGTCAATTATAAGCCATTAAAAAGTAATAAATACGTATAAAAACCACAGTTAACATATTTACCTGTTTGTGTGGATCCATAAAACTGCATTATGTTGTGATGTTTTGTAACTTCAATAATGCTCCTTCTGGGCTTCCCGCAGTAGGGTAAAAATGTAAGAGCCATTATGTGAACTCTTTTTCCATTGATTTCCCATTTACATCTAAGTTACCCCGTGCCCGCCGGGACTCCCCTGCATGTATAACAGCAGCTTTTATACTTTACCGAATTAGAAATTTTATTCGTAAAGTTAATTGGTCCTTATCTAATAAAAATTTGAGTTTTCTTACAAATGCGTTTATTTAGAAAACAAGTATTATAATTAACGAGGTGGTTATTTAATTTAATCTTATGATGACTTGAGATCTATCTTTGCTTCTTCCTTTTCACTCTGCAAATAGCGCAGGTCGTCTATCACGAATCTGCAAACAACAAATAATAAAATTGCAGTTCATGAAGATTAATTTCAGCAATTACCAAGGGTAATGTTCAGTTTTTTTTTTGTAGAATAAGCTTGCGTTTGATCCCAAAATGTCTGATAGTGAGCGAAGATAGTACAGTGCCATTTAATTTTTATGTTTTTGTTGCTGGCTGTATTTTTGCGGCTCGTAGTATCTTTAATGCGTCAGGGTGAAGCCGTTGCCCAGCTTAGCACAGATCTGGTGGAGTGTTCGTACAGTCTCTGAGCTACAGCACAACTAACGCAACACAGACTTTCTTCTACAAAACCGTAATTTTCTCAGGAGCTTCGAAATGGCTATGCTGTTGAACTCGATAGATTAGGTTAGTTTTATAACAATTCTGAACAATCAACAGTTTAAAAAAAAGAGCTATGTTGGAGCCTCACATCGGACCGAGGTCCTCGGTACTAGTTGAGCGGCCAGAGAAGCCAGAGAATCAGAGAGGTTCCCCACGGAACAATTAGGTGTACCAGGGGTGATTTAAATAACCAGCGACTTAGCCAGGACCCTATTTCACCAACAAGACAGTTTTACGGTGACAAGTGACACTCCGTTCACATTACAAACTCGACGAGAATCTATATACGCCGGGCAGTTTCATATTGAATACGTTTGCATTTAAAATTCAATCGAATCGAATCGAATTACCATCGCTTGATTATGTATGGCTGTGTTTCTTAATAAATAAATAAAAAAATTGACGATAGTCACCATTGACTTACAATAAACAACTAGACTCTTAGTCGCTAACAAAGGTTCCTCAAGAAACGTCCGAGTTGCTTTGTCTATGTGTTGTGTGTGTCAACACATCGACTTAGACAGATAACATTAACATACTCGTATTCGTTCAAATTGACACCTTATTTCGTGGCAGTAATGTTTAATATCAATGGCGTAGAATCGTGAGAAGTAATGACACGACGCCACGCGCTGGAAACCTGCCTGTCTCTTTTGTTCTCAATAGTAAGATTACGGTGCGAAAGAGACATTGGTATCAAAGCGCGGTCGAAACACAACTGAACAAAAACTCTTAACAATAGACGCGTCGTTCAGACTTTTGCTTCGGACAGTTTTTGAGCGTGATTGGGAGTCTAGTTGTTTATTGTACGTCAATGATAGTCACCGACAATTATCAAGTCGGTGAAGGGGTCAGGTGAGCGGCGTAGTTGTGCCGTGTATCGTACGTACCGGTAGAAGAGCAGCGGCAGCGGCGCGGTGGCGAGGTGCCAGAGCGCGTGCGCGTCCCAGCCGGCGCGCGGCGCGAAGTCCAGCAGCTCCAGCAGCAGCGCCGCCGCCGACCAGCCCGCGAACAGCAGCAGCCGCGCCGCGCCGCGCCGCCGCCGCGCCAGCTGCCGCACCCCGAACAGCGACCACAGCACGCCGCCCGCCACCCCTGAAACACCTCACGTCTATACGCGCTCTCTTAGAGTTTTTTTTTTTTTTTTAATCTTTATTAATAAGCTTGGATCATATCAGAATGATCAGGTCAGCTCCAAATGCCTATTATAAAAAAAACACAACAACCACAAAGTAACTTAAAAACGACAGAATTACATAAATATTTATAAAAAAAAACTGTATACAAATTTAGCCGGTTCAGAAAAAGGTTTTGCCAATATTGTGTGAAAAACACCCACATCCAAAAGATTAAATCCCCAAACTCTACACAACTCCTCCCTCTTGGCTCGTATCTTAACACATTCCATTAAAAAGTGTTGCACATCCTCAACTATTCCGCACTCATCACAATTAGGCGACTCAACCTTCTTCATCAAATGTGCACTCTCTTAGAGTTGTTACGAAATATTTCAGCTTGGGTTGGTTTCACGAACACCCCTATGGGTGTTACTGCCCCGATCGATAGTAGACAACGTCAACGTCAATCGATAGTTTCTACTAGTCATATTGATCGATGGCATCGATGTGTCGCTTGTGTTGAGACATAAAAGATACAGTCTCTCGAACGGGCTAAGGGCTATGGTCCATCTACAGTTTGTCCACCTGGTTTTCGACGGAGCTCCACTCAAGCGGAGCCCCTTTTTCTGGGTATTTTACCCTTCGGCCAAATTAGGATACCTTTTTTTCTATGTTAGAGAGGCCAGACAAACGAACTAGTGGGTCACCTGATGTTAAATGATCACCACGATAGACACCCGCAGCGCTTTACGCGATGCCAGTGCGTTGTCGGCCCTGCAGAAAATTATACACTCGCCTCTTAAAGGCACCCAGGTCGTAACTCGATGGGAACACCCCAGCGGGAAGCTCGTTCCAGATTTTGCAAGTTCGCGGCAAAAAAGACCGATTAAACCGCACCGTCGAAGACTGCCATTCATCAACATGATGTCGATGGAATGAACGCTTACGACGGGCGGATTTGTAATAGAACCCCGCAGCTGGACTAACCTAACCTACATATTTTTGTATTAAACTATTAATCAGTGATACGAAATAATGGCAGCATATTTTCTGGGTGGAACAAATTAGGCGGACCTCGCCTATAGCCTCTCGTAACTTTCAACATGAACTCTCGTAACTCATAATGATGGGCCAGGTCTCTGGCAAGACACGTGGGTCATCAAGTCTTGGCTGCGACATGTTGCGAAGTGTACCGGCGAGAGATATGGTGAAGTATTCAGAGCTGCCAACCTTCGCTAGAGAGAGGCATATGAATAAGTCGCATCTCACCACAAGCGACGTTAACAGTCATGTTGAACGAGTAGTCGATCCGCCCGGAGTACAGGTAGCGCACGTGCGTCGCGTAGTAGCACAGCATGAACATCAGCAGCGCCAGCGGGAACTGCTTCCGCCGTCCGTGGAACACCCTGCGACACGTCATTGGTGCCATTACACAAGTTAGAATTAATCAATTTTTTTGAGTAGCCTAGCGTAATTTTTGAGTAGTGGATATCGTAATTTTTGAGTAGTGTGTAGCGTAATTTTTGAGTAGAGAGTAGCGTACTTTTTTGAGCAGTGAGTCTGAGAAGCGTAATTTTTAGTAGCGTAATTTTTTGAGTAAAATTTGAACACTTATGCATTTTATGACTATTCCAGCCATAGCGCAGTCAGTTGCACCGAATACAACTAATTGTACAACCTGTCGGAAAAACGTATTCTATAACGAACGCCATTAAAGGCTCATTGGAGCATCTATCTTGTCTATTATACTCATCAACCAAGTCTCTATGTTCCAAATTCCATTGAAAAAGATACATAAAACATTTATTTATTTTTCATGATAAAAAATGTAGTGTATTTTTGTTCTGTTTGCCTATGCTAAGGATACTGACCTAACAATGGCAACGGCCAGGAGCGCCATAACCATAGACAACGCACACGCATAGTCCATAAACTCCGTGAACTCGGTGTCTCTGCTGTGGAATATAATGGACCACGTCCAAGCGTTTTCGCAAACCTGGATGGAATAACAAGCGATATCGTAGTTTAATAATTTAATGGTAGTAAATATAACATTTTATTTTGCACATGCGCTGCTGCGTGGCGGCAGAATTAATGGGTAAGGTGGTTGCGATCCTCACGGAGCTTGCACAGCCACACAATACATACTTCTAAGTTATTTGTGTACTTTTAACATAAAACTAGTGAGATTCAAAAATTGTAAAGGCAATGAACAGAACGGCAATAGATGGTGAAATAGTCCATAGTCCTTTTTGACCCAGTCTTTTTGCTCCTGAGTATATTTGCCACATGCATTATATTTGAATTAATTATACAATATACAATAATTATGAGTAGTCAAAATGTCTTACAACAGCAAATGCATGCCAGAATATCAGTAGTGGAGTTTTCTTAACAGAGAACTGTGTTGTCAACTTGTGATGCATATAGACATGGCCAACCAGATTTAGCAGTGATGCAAACGTAGATGCAGGCTCTTGCACCCCCAGTAATCTGCCAAATGGCCACTGCAAAGTAAACGATAATAATGATAAAAACAATAACAATGTAGAAGAAAAGACAAGTAATTCCCAACTATTCATAAATACATATTAAGCTTCTGTTAATTTAATTTTGTTACATCTTTGTCTAGTGCTTTGACATCTGGATTCTGGACTTTCCGAACAAAAAGAAAACATAATTATTTTTCTTATAACAATCTGTAGCTTTCAAGGAACAGGAGAGTATGTAAATAAATGATTTGAAACACAAATCCTGCATGATATTGACCTACTTACTTGTGTTACTTTTATCTACCTCATTCTATAAAAACTTCCTTCCAAGCTGACCAGGGAGCAAAGAAAAAACATAGAATGTGCCTTAGGCTCTGTCTACCCCATAAGGGATAAAAACGTGATTTATGTACATATGTTGACAATGACAGCGACGTTGTTAGCTTGACAAGACTAACTTTGCCATGAAATTTGGGAATATCATATCCTCTCTCTTCAAATGCATCCACAGTCCGCCACATGCAGTGGTAGCGGCAATCGTCCCGGCAGCTCCACTGCAGCAGTCTCGTTGACAAGTCTAGCTTCTTGTAGCCTTCCACGGTAAAACTTCCACCTAGGAAGAGATTCAGTTTCAGTTTATAGTTAAATAGGTATATGTTATATTGTGAGTATAAATTTACGGTTCTACAGTGAAAAGAGTAAAAAATTAAGAAGGAATTAAAAAGAAAATGTTAATTCTCACCTTGCGTGCAGTTTGCATTCATGCATTTTCTAACACAAGTTTGATAAAATGGTGAGCGATCGCCATCGCTCGCTAAAACAGATGAAATTTGTAGAATACCTACAATGGTAATAATAATTAATGCCATCAAATTCGTGCTCATTTTAAATAGATTTCAATATACTCATTGCAATGCTTCATTATTGAATTAAATCCTGCAGTTTTTGTTTTCATTCAAAACAAGTAGGTATTGATTAACCATCTGGAATCTAGTCGGTCTGTCATGTCAGATGACAAATAGAATAAAATTTGTCAAAAACAGCTGATATGAGTGCTGCAACATAAAATGTTTAATATTTTTGAGCGTTTTTTACAATAACATTAATAGCTTGGTTGTTTTCTTGAGGTCGTACTGACATGACAGTGACAGCAAATTCTAACCTAGAAATACCACGTATAAATATACGAGATCCAAAAAGTTTATATCTACATTATTTTGAATCAGTTAAAACATGAAATTATAAATACGCCTACCTACGTTAAGATGGTGTTTTTATTAAGGGCATTGTTTGCCGCCAAAGAAATTAAACCTCCACGCAATTTTCTCCGTAGTAAATTTTTAGACTCTATTAGGCTTCATGTAAAAGGAGGCACTGGAGGCACCGGTCTCCCTAAGTACGGCGGTCTCGGCGGGCAAGGCGGTTGCGTTTACTGTATCGGCAAAGAAAAATCGAATCTTTTGAGCATCTCGAACAAATATCGCATGAAAACTATCAGCGCCAGCCACGGCGAGGACAGCAGGAAGACCAAAATTGTAGGCAACCCAGGTAAAGACGTCCAGCTTGAAGTTCCACTAGGTGTTACAATTTACAGAGAGGATGGGCAGTCTATAGGATCCATTGATAATGAAGGCCAAACTATAATAGTGGCGAGGGGTGGTCCAGGAGGCAATCCCCAAAACAATTTCCTGGGACACTTTGGCCAAACATATCACATCAGATTAGATCTTAAACTAATTGCCGATATAGGACTAGTCGGATTCCCTAACGCGGGAAAGAGCTCCCTTTTGAAGGCCATATCCAGAGCCAAACCTAGAATAGCTAATTACCCATTCACAACCATCAAACCAAACATAGGAATAATCAAATTTGAAGATTTGCGCCAGATCTCCATAGCGGATCTTCCTGGTCTTATTGAAGGAGCTCACAACAACATAGGGCTGGGGCATAAGTTTTTAAAACATGTAGAGAGGACTAAACTGTTATTATTCATAGCTGACGTCCAAGGTTTCCAGCTTAGTCCAAAATACCCAAAGAGGTCATGTTTAGAAACTGTTCTGCTCCTAAACAGAGAATTGGAACTCTATGATCCAGAGTTATTAGAGAAACCTGCCATCCTAGCTGTTAACAAAATGGACTTGGAAGGTGCTGAAGATATTTTCCAGGAAGTCAAACACTCACTGAAGAACATAGAAAGGGCAATGGACTCAATACCTAGAGAAATAAGGCCAGAGAAAGGCATAATATTTGAAGATGTTGTTGGAATATCTGCTTTGAACAATGATGATAGTATTCAGGACCTGAAGCTCTTGTTGCGGAAAAGGCTAGACGAGTATGCAGAGGAAAATAACCCAGACATCTTAGATGCCCATGACTTATCCAAGAAGAATAGAGCGGTGATATCAGAAAAAGGACCACGAGTCACATAGATATGATACTCATAAGATAATCTATTTATAAGAATGAAATATATCTTAAAAAATACTTTGGTTTTATTATAAAACTAGCCGTTACGCGACTTCATCCGCGTAGAATCAAATTATAGCCTAGTATGTTCATTGGGGATAATGTAGGATTCTCAAATAAGGACAATCAAATATTTCCTCTTTATAATATTAGTATAGAAGTATAGATAACTAACATTTGAAACGCAGTGTTTAGCATCAATTTCATAAAGTTTTAACAAGATGAAGCATCCTATTTTTTAGCTATTGTCAATAATTTAGATTAAATCTCTCTGTAATTAAGCAATGAAAGTCCAATAATACATCTAAATTTTTATTAAAACATATTAAAAGCTCTACAATATTTATATCTCTGCCTTACATCTACTAAGGATTATCAATATACCACCTGTACTCATTCAGCTTACCCTACAGTACGAAAACCAAACTGGTTCCATTATTTATCACAGAAGAAGAGACGGTGTCAGTTGGGCTTCCGTCTGTGACACATCAGCATCACTCCATGCCACCGATGCGACAGCGCTTCGATGACAACTCCTAACATCTACCCCATGTCTTTATTTTGTGTCAATTCTCACCTAAAATCACGTCATCCCAAGATTAGAATTAGAAATACTTAGGGCCGGTTTCACCACTCCCTGTTAAGTTCTAGTTACCTTAAGCGTCAGTTGTGTATGATTCCGTCTCTATTTATTACTACTAAACAGACAGAGACGTCATCATAGATAACTGACACTTATGATAGCTGAAACTTAACAGTGGTGAAGCGCTAATATTTGATTACCAAAAATTACACTAATTTTAAAGAGTCAAATTACCAACCAATGGAGTCCAGTTATTTTTTCCATTCAATAACATTAAATAAATACATATATAAATATGACACAGAAGCTTAAACTAAACCTAAATCAGAAATAACTACCATTCCATCAGAACCATCCAACAATTACTAAGTTAATAGAAATAAATTCAAGGAAATGTCTAAAGGAACGTTAAAGCACTAAATGGTCGCAGACGCAGAGAATTGTGAACCACACGAACTAAGTTCAATAACTTTGATAGCGACACGGAACCAACCACTTCACTGAACTCTGAATATTCGTCGTTGTAAATCTCTTTTCTACCACAAGATACTAGTAAAGTTTTACTAGTCTAAAGCCTTGTGCCAGCGGCATAACTTCTTTATCAGTCATCAAATAAGTTCATGTGATTACAACAAACACGCTTCTGAAATAGATAGACTAGAAACATCTTAAGGACTAATTAACTAACTTAAACATGATCGTCAGTTTATTGGAAACATGCTGCACTAAAAACATGGAATAACTAATAATTATGCAACACATTATCACACTATGTAAGGGCATCAACAGCTGTAATGTTTCTTACACTAAACCCAACAGCTTAACTAGAAGATAACTTTCTACAATTTAGACGTAACAGTTTTATCCTTAAATCGTAAATGATATCCTTGGTGGTGTGATTACAATAAGTTCTACTTATTTAAAAGTGATTATACAGTGGGAAGCTGCCTGAAGGAAGTTAGTAAGATTATATTGGTACAAAAGTTAGAAAACATTGGCATATTGTGGCAATGTTGGTTTCTTACGCTTAATACAACACTAGGAAGGCGCCAACGCGAATCTGTTGCACGCTAATCTCTATATATCTCTGTATATTATATGTATGTTGAAAGAAATACTCCCAACAAACCTGACATAATTTCGTAAATTAGAAGGAGGACATTATAGATATACTGAACACTACAAAGCCTATTCCTAGACTACACCACCTTTTGATTGTAACATCGCAATAAGTTCGATTGTTAGAATCTGATATAGATCCTTTGAAACAGTGGCGTAGCTATATAACCAAGGGCCCTGGTGCAAATAAAAAAATGAGGCCCCACTACTATCTAAACTGGTTACGTTTTAATAATAATAGTTCGATCGAGATTTTCTGGTAAGGATTCGAGGGCCCTCTGAGCTTGAGGGCCCCGGGGCACTGCCCTGCCTAGTCCCTAGGTAGCTACGCCACTGCTTTGAAATGACTTGAAAGCTTGTGTGTAGGCCGTTCAGTCTTCGTAGCGCTCCTCGGCCTCCGTGGCGGTCTCCGCGGGCGGCAGCGCGCGCGCGTCGGGCTCCGCGTCGGGCGGCGGGGACGCGGCGCGCGGCACCTCGCCCGCAGGGCCCGCTATCGCCGCCGCCGCACCTAACAAACAAACATTCATCACCATTGATCATTTTGATGTGACGCCACGGAATGTCTAAGATGATAGAGACAATGTCATATCGGAATATTTAACAAGTGAGGTAATAGGGTAACCAAAAATTGCGCTCTGAGCTCTGAGAATGGCACTCTGGTTTCGGGTACTATCGGTCGATGCAAATACCTATCAAATCCATTAGAGTGAGTGAGATAGCGAGACCATCCCAAATGGCATTCTAAGAGGTCACGGACTGTACTCAATTTTAGACGTGAAAACTCGATACATATAAAGACATTCATCAATCTCTTCATACATGCTCGTCGGTTTCGGGTGCTCCTGACCTGACCTTTTTCCAAAACGTCTCCTATTTGGTCTCGGAACGTCCGTTTAGGCCTTCCCCTCCCAACCATTCACACTCCCCATATATATCTGTTTAGTTAGTCTACTTTCATCCATCCGCTCTACGTGACCAAACTAACTAAGCAAAAAAAATGTTGTGAGATCCTACTAATATTATAAATGTGAAAGATTGTGAGAATGTTCGGATGTTTGTTACTCTTACACGCCAGAACGGCTGGACAGATCTGGATGAAATTTGGAACATAGATAGATTATAGTCTGGAATAACACATAGGCTACTTTTTATCACGGAAAATTGCGTAATTCCTGCGGGATAGCGATAAACGAATTATATGCAGACGAAGTTGCGGGCAACTGCTAGTATCAAATATAATCATTCAACATTCCGGCGAATGTCATGCTAGTGTGACAAGTTCAACTTGACAACGAGGCTGGTATAATAAATATGAGCTACAGCCAAAGCGCTGTCGGCAGGGCACACGTACCGCTGGGGTTGTGCCGGGCGTCCTGCGGCGGCGGCGAGGGCCGCGTCTTCTTGGCGGCCGGGTCGTCGCGCTCCTCCACCTGCGACGGACACTCCAGGTGCACCAAGTGGAACACCTGCAACAACGTTTGATGGTTACACCTGATCGCAGGTTATATCCGTCTCCTTCTAGAACTAACAGTAAGAAAGAGACGTGCAAAGACACGGGGCAGTCAAAAATTCGCTTTGTAATGAGGAAACAAAGACCGATAAGCTGAAATGGGAATAAGCTGATCATGTCTGCTGTATGCATCCACAGCGACCAACTGAGCAATGAAGAGGGAGACAGAAAATAATGTTTCCCTATAAGTAATATTATACATATAGTATAGTATAGTATATATTATGCTGTGATGATTCATACCTCGTTGACAGAGTTGTTGGTGCCGACGATACGGATGATGGAAACTGGCCGCGGAGTGAAATATATCACTTGCCATGATCTGAAACAAGTTGTCATTATTAGTTCAATTAGCTGCTTAACGCGCTAATCATAATTACTGCGTGACTTATACTTAACTAGCTTCTGCCCGAGACTTCGTTCGCGTAGAGTTATACTTAAGAAGTATATTATTATTAAAAAAACCTCATCAAAATCCGTTGCGTAGTTATAAACATCTAAGCATAGAAAGGGACAGATAGACAGCGGAAAGCGACTTTGTTTTATAGAATGCAGTGATAAAGTTCTTGCTCGAATGATTTCAACCATTGTTGTGAAAAAAGAAACTGTACCTACACACTTTTTATTATATACAAACAACTATTTTTAGAACATTTTTTCTTCTTCTTTTTTTAATATGGCCCCATCGATCGATGCAATGATTTCGCCAATGTCAAAGTAATAAACACAGTATTCAAAACTCTTGTGACAAAAATGTCGGCAACGTTGTACGGCAGAACACGGTCAAAAGACCCCTCCCCCCCTGTCGGGCTCTTAGCCAACGGATAATGATATCCCTCAGGATCTGCCAGGAAATCATTAACCAAGGCTCAGGGTGCACCAGACTAAGCACTTTTCTTTCTCTCGGACGGATCCAAAAACGAACCACAGCTCTTGACCACACGCTGAGGTAACCCGACCTTGCATTACAGCGTTTTTTATTTGTGGTGAATCGGTACTGTCATTAGTGTCAATGTCAAATTTAAAATTACAGTTCCCCGGTCCAAATATAACATTATCTACAATCCGGCTTATTAAAAACCAGCAGGGAACGGACCGGAATGGCATGCTGCGTCAAATGCAGGTATTTGAAGAGCATTAACCTTTTGTTTTTAACTGACCTGGCGGTATCTCGGGTGCGGTCGCACACCGTCTCCCAATCCCAGTAATTGACGCTGGTCTCCACGTAGTAGGAGTAGTGGCGGTAGTCGCAGTCCCACAGCAGCAGCCGGATGGAGCCCAGCAGGTAGGGCTGCGCCAGCTGCACCACGATGGCGCCCGAGCCCAGCTGGTGGCACGTGTAGCCCTGCTCCCAGTCGTAGTGCTCCGTGTCACCGTTCAGGAGGGCGTTGCGGGAACGGCTGGGGACAATCGCAGTGTTTTGTAGCCATAGACCCATTTTGTAGTAATGAACGCATTATGTAGTAATTAACGCATTTTGTAGTAATGAACGCATTTTGTAGTAATGAACGCATATGTAGTAATGAACGCAGTATTGTAGTAATGAAAGCAGTTTGTAGTAATTAACGCATTTTGTAGAAATGAATGCAGTTTGTAGTAATGAACGCATTTTGTGGTAATGAACGCATTTTGTAGTAATGAACGCATTATGTAGTAATGAATGCATTATGTAGTAATGAAAGCAGTTTGTAGTAATGAACGAAGTATTGTAGTAATGAACGCATTATGTAGTAATGAACGCATTATGTAGTAATGAAAGCAGTTTGTAGTAATGAACGCAGTATTGTAGTAATGAACGCAATATTGTAGTAATGAACGCATTTTGTAGTAATGGAGAAGCCCATTACGATACTGTCGATAGTATTGTTTTAAATAAGCGATCGATAGTATCATACATAAATCACGTCTTTATCCCTTACGGGGTAAACAGCACCTAACAAGGTAACAAGACCCAAAAGCCACGTTTAGCATGATTGTGGGCATACAGGCGGAAAGGGGAATCAAAATACGGGTTGCCAGCCGCATCGCCTATAACATGATATCAAAGTTTTTCGCCCATTCCCTCGATAGACTTTTACCATCTGCGCGGGAAGACAAGCCACAAAAACAACGGAAGACCAGCGCTGGCTGTAAGGCCAGCAAATGCTGAGTTGGGACCATTTTGTGGCAATTTACTTATCAATATAATATATGTTTATTTATTTGTTGTGTTATAATTGTCATAATTTTTTTTTCTTTCTTCTTAAAAAAAATGACTAGTTATCGACAGGGAAACTCGACTATGCGGCAACGCCAGACGGTACGTGGCTTGTTGTACCTGATGCCCTCGATGACGACGGCGGACAGCTCGACGGTGGCCACGTTGTGCAGCGGGCGCACCAGGCCGCCCGCCAGCGGCGGCACGCGCGCCGTGTGCAGCGCCTCCAGCGCCACCGCGTGGAACACCTGCCAGCAACACATGCTATACCTGATGCCCTCGATGACGACGGCGGACAGCTCGACGGTGGCCACGTTGTGCAGCGGGCGCACCAGGCCGCCCGCCAGCGGCGGCACGCGCGCCGTGTGCAGCGCCTCCAGCGCCACCGCGTGGAACACCTGCCAGCAACACATGCTATACCTGATGCCCTCGATGACGACGGCGGACAGCTCGACGGTGGCCACGTTGTGCAGCGGGCGCACCAGGCCGCCCGCCAGCGGCGGCACGCGCGCCGTGTGCAGCGCCTCCAGCGCCACCGCGTGGAACACCTGCCAGCAACACATGCTATACCTGATGCCCTCGATGACGACGGCGGACAGCTCGACGGTGGCCACGTTGTGCAGCGGGCGCACCAGGCCGCCCGCCAGCGGCGGCACGCGCGCCGTGTGCAGCGCCTCCAGCGCCACCGCGTGGAACACCTGCCAGCAACACATGCTATACCTGATGCCCTCGATGACGACGGCGGACAGCTCGACGGTGGCCACGTTGTGCAGCGGGCGCACCAGGCCGCCCGCCAGCGGCGGCACGCGCGCCGTGTGCAGCGCCTCCAGCGCCACCGCGTGGAACACCTGCCAACAACGCATGCTAAAGCTTCGCCTCTACTTTATCTTTATCACCTGGGCTACGTTCAGTAACTAAAGTGTCAGTGTGATTATCGTCGGATGAAAATCGTCCGATCATGAACACACTTACTGAACGAGTTGGGACGTTCTTCTGTCAAAAGCGTCAATTCAAAATAAATATAAAATAAATATTTGCTCCGAGAGCTGAATAGAATATTTCTGTCCCTTTTCATCTTGAATCATTAACGTCTTCATTGAATCTCCCATTTTAAATTAAATTCACATTAAATTTAAATGTCGATGGTATGCGATTTCGTATTCGTAATAATAAGTTTATATCCACTGGGGTGCGTTCAGTTTGATCACCCGACGACGCCCGACCCGCACTGGACCCGTTCAGTAACTCAGTGCATCATCGGACGATCACACCAAATCGTTCAGTAACATCGTCGAGCGTCGTCGGGCGATCGCACCGGTCATCCCATAAAATAGACGCGTAAAAAAGCACAGATGTCACTTTGACAGTTGAAAAACCGGCAAAATTTATAATTCTAACGCTGGGGATAAAAACTTATTACGAATACGAAATCGCGGTTAATCCTGCGGTGTAGTGTGAAAAAAAGTGAAATTTAAAATTTCGATTCTGAATTCTTCACTAGTTTTGATTTGAATATTTGAATTGACAGTTTTGACAGAAGAACGTCCCAACTCGTTCAGTAAGGTAACACAGACTACCGTATCAAGTTAGCGACAAATAAGCTTCCGTCCCGCCTGATGGTTAGCCGTTGCCGTGGCCTATGTTGGCAACACCAACCACAGTGTATATTTGCATTCATTCATTCATTTCCGTGACCGAAAGAATTATAATAAAAACTTCACTCTTTCAACTGCAATGGCTGCGTTTACTTGCTCCAATTATAGGTAAATCCCGTCTTTGTTCCACCTAACTAATTAAATTGAACTAGCGCAACAGCCTACTCGCCTACAGCCTATGGGTGCTTACAAGTCGCTTTAAAAATCTTAACACGCCTTTTCTAACTCGCACTATGCTGTAGTCCCCCAGGAAAAGCTTGGCAGCCAGTTCATCCCACAGTATAGTTAGAACGTTAATTCTGAAACTGTACCGTGTGAAAATTAAGAATATTACCGACTTTCATCCTACCGACTGCGCCAGTCTGATAACTGGGAGATATGGTTATTTCTTCCCGTCAAATACAATTGCGCATACCTAATATAATATGCATGGTGTATATATGTGTTAAAAAAAATCAAACACTGATCAAATGGCCCGAATACAACCAAGACACTACATTTAGGATTGTTATTGCAAATATGCAGACACTAGCTGTTGCCCGCGATCCGTTCGCGCAGAATTAGCTTATCGCTATCCCACGGGAACTATGCTATATTCCGGGACAAAAACTATCCTATGTCCTTTCCCGAGACTGTCACTATAAAAAATCAATAAAATCGGTTTAGCCGTTTTGCCATGAACAACAAACATACAAACTTTCGCCTTTATAATATTAGTAAGATTGGCATGCACTTGTTTTCACAGAAACCTAAGTAAATGTTCACAATTATACGTCGTGAGAAATAATAGTGCCAGGCTCAGTCCGTCTTCTATGGAACGTCCGCAGAGTATCTCCCAATCCGTCAACAGATCAGGTAACAACAAGACGGGTCCTTTACCTTGTTGACAGTGTTGCTGGTGCCGACGACCTTGATGTACTGCACGACGCGCGCCGGGAAGTACAGGTTCTGCCAGGAGCGGCAGTAGTACTTGCTGTGCTCTATCACGCGCACCCAGTCCTTCTGGTCCACGGACACCTCGATGAAGTACGCGTACGACCTGACGACACGACAGTTACAACTATTGGATTACACCCTAAAGGAAACTACAGGGGGTACAGCTTTGACTTAGGTTATCATCTCATCTCCAGCCTATATACGTCCTGCTGGGCACAGGCCTCCTCTCAGAATGAGAGAGCTTGGGCTAGTTCCCACGTGGCCCCAGTGCGGATTGGGAACTTCAAACACAGCTTTGAATTGCTTCACAGATGTGTGCAGGGTCCTCACGATGTTTTCCCTCAGTGTAGTTTTTTTTTAATTTCGAAAAGCAAAAATGAGGCGCTTCCCGTGTTCTATTTTCTAACGGAAACAGAAAATTTCCGAGAATGTTTGAGAAAAATAAATTTAGTACAATACTAAAAATGTACTGAACTTATAATACAATTAATTAATTAAATATCTATTATAAACTTAATTCATTAATCACTACAAAAATACCTCACAATTATAAAACAAAGTGCTTCGCTGCTTTTTTTTGTCTATGTGTCTGTTTGAAATCAACTCAAAAACTAGTACGGATTTTCACCAACAGACTCACAATTCACGAGGAAGGTTTAGTAGCTTAATTTGACAAAATTTCACGAAAATTGATCAAAATAAAACGATACCGATACCAGTGGCGTGCACGGTCAGGTTAAGTGAAGCAACACGACATTGGCGTAACTATAACGTCTGGGGCCCGCGGCAAATTCGTCAGGGGCTCCTTCCTCAATATAAAGAAGTACATCAGCGTCCCTTCTGTGCTCTAAACCAAGCCAGTTCGGGGCCCGGGAGAGCTAGACGCCCGTGGCATTTTGCCACCACTGGCACCCTATAGTGACGCCCCCCCGCGGCAGGCGCACCAGGATGCCGGGGTTGTCGGGCGCGTCGCTGATGGTGTGCCGCGTGTAGCCGCGCTCCATGTCGTAGTTATGGTCAGGTCAGGTGACGCAACACGAGCCCCCGCGGCACTGACCTGTTGTCGCGGTCCCACAGCAGCAGCCGCAGATGGTTGAGTATGGTGGGCGCGGGCAGGCGCACCAGGATGCCGGGGTTGTCGGGCGCGTCGCTGATGGTGTGCCGCGTGTAGCCGCGCTCCATGTCGTAGTTATGGTCAGGTCAGGTGACGCAACACGAGCCCCCGCGGCACTGACCTGTTGTCGCGGTCCCACAGCAGCAGCCGCAGATGGTTGAGTATGGTGGGCGCGGGCAGGCGCACCAGGATGCCGGGGTTGTCGGGCGCGTCGCTGATGGTGTGCCGCGTGTAGCCGCGCTCCATGTCGTAGTTATGGTCAGGTCAGGTGACGCAACACGAGCCCCCGCGGCACTGACCTGTTGTCGCGGTCCCACAGCAGCAGCCGCAGATGGTTGAGTATGGTGGGCGCGGGCAGGCGCACCAGGATGCCGGGGTTGTCGGGCGCGTCGCTGATGGTGTGCCGCGTGTAGCCGCGCTCCATGTCGTAGTTATGGTCAGGTCAGGTGACGCAACACGAGCCCCCGCGGCACTGACCTGTTGTCGCGGTCCCACAGCAGCAGCCGCAGATGGTTGAGTATGGTGGGCGCGGGCAGGCGCACCAGGATGCCGGGGTTGTCGGGCGCGTCGCTGATGGTGTGCCGCGTGTAGCCGCGCTCCATGTCGTAGTTATGGTCAGGTCAGGTGACGCAACACGAGCCCCCGCGGCACTGACCTGTTGTCGCGGTCCCACAGCAGCAGCCGCAGATGGTTGAGTATGGTGGGCGCGGGCAGGCGCACCAGGATGCCGGGGTTGTCGGGCGCGTCGCTGATGGTGTGCCGCGTGTAGCCGCGCTCCATGTCGTAGTTATGGTCAGGTCAGGTGACGCAACACGAGCCCCCGCGGCACTGACCTGTTGTCGCGGTCCCACAGCAGCAGCCGCAGATGGTTGAGTATGGTGGGCGCGGGCAGGCGCACCAGGATGCCGGGGTTGTCGGGCGCGTCGCTGATGGTGTGCCGCGTGTAGCCGCGCTCCATGTCGTAGTTATGGTCAGGTCAGGTGACGCAACACGAGCCCCCGCGGCACTGACCTGTTGTCGCGGTCCCACAGCAGCAGCCGCAGATGGTTGAGTATGGTGGGCGCGGGCAGGCGCACCAGGATGCCGGGGTTGTCGGGCGCGTCGCTGATGGTGTGCCGCGTGTAGCCGCGCTCCATGTCGTAGTTATGGTCAGGTCAGGTGACGCAACACGAGCCCCCGCGGCACTGACCTGTTGTCGCGGTCCCACAGCAGCAGCCGCAGATGGTTGAGTATGGTGGGCGCGGGCAGGCGCACCAGGATGCCGGGGTTGTCGGGCGCGTCGCTGATGGTGTGCCGCGTGTAGCCGCGCTCCATGTCGTAGTTATGGTCAGGTCAGGTGACGCAACACGAGCCCCCGCGGCACTGACCTGTTGTCGCGGTCCCACAGCAGCAGCCGCAGATGGTTGAGTATGGTGGGCGCGGGCAGGCGCACCAGGATGCCGGGGTTGTCGGGCGCGTCGCTGATGGTGTGCCGCGTGTAGCCGCGCTCCATGTCGTAGTTATGGTCAGGTCAGGTGACGCAACACGAGCCCCCGCGGCACTGACCTGTTGTCGCGGTCCCACAGCAGCAGCCGCAGATGGTTGAGTATGGTGGGCGCGGGCAGGCGCACCAGGATGCCGGGGTTGTCGGGCGCGTCGCTGATGGTGTGCCGCGTGTAGCCGCGCTCCATGTCGTAGTTATGGTCAGGTCAGGTGACGCAACACGAGCCCCCGCGGCACTGACCTGTTGTCGCGGTCCCACAGCAGCAGCCGCAGATGGTTGAGTATGGTGGGCGCGGGCAGGCGCACCAGGATGCCGGGGTTGTCGGGCGCGTCGCTGATGGTGTGCCGCGTGTAGCCGCGCTCCATGTCGTAGTTCTCCGTGTCGCCGTCCAGCAGCGCCGAGCGCATGTCGCCGGCGATCACGCGCGCGCCGCGCTTCAGGGTCGCCACGTTCTCCTCGGGGACTAAGGGATAAGAAAGATAAAAGTTTGTGAGTACGGATGGATGGATGTGACGACGTGAGTGAGTATAGATGGAGAGCTAGCTACGGAAATAGGTATGTTTATCTATAAAAAGTAATGAAATCTAGACAAAATCGTGCCAAGTCTAAGGTTCCTTACTGCGACTTCTTTATTATTATAATTAACTAGCTGTTCCACGCAACTTCGTCTGCAAAGAATTCGTTTATCGCTATTCCGCGGGAATTACGCAATTTTCCAGAATAAAAAGTAGCCTTTGTGTTATTCCAGACTATAATCTATCTATGTTCCAAGATCTGTCCAGCCGTTCTGGCGTGAAAGAGTAACAAACATCCATACATCCATACTCACAAACTTTCGCGTTTATAATATTAATAGGATTCTTATAGAAATCCGTAAGTGGTTATCAAGAAGCACATCCCTAGCACACCGATGAGTTATGGCGCCGCGCGCAGCGAGTCTTTTACAGCAGTTTGGCGGCTCCACGCTAATAATATGGTACAAAGGAGTTTGTAGTTCACAGCGGAGGCCAGTCTCCATTCTATTGAAACCAACTTTATCTACCTATCGTTGGACTCAATCAATTTGTGGTTGTTAGAAGAGAGGAAGTAATCGAGTGAGATAGGTTGCAACTGTACATACGCAGCAGGCCGCGATGGCGCAGCTCCGTGGTGCGCGTGCGCGTCTTGTCGTGTATGGCGTCGAGCAGCATGTCGGGCGTGACCGGCGCGAACGGCCGCACCACGCGCAGCAACTCCTCCAGGCTCATCAGCGTCAGCCGCACGCAGCGGAGGATCTTCTCCTGAGCACACATTATGCAACGTCTTTTAACATACATTTTTTTTTTTTTTTATAATAAAATCTGCAATCGGCTGTACTTAGCCATAATCAGATGGTGTGGCTACTAAGTGATTTTTAAAGGGGCACTCCACTGAGCACTCTCCTCTCTCTTGAAGAGTAGATTTATTCTCTCTTATCCAGATTGAGTATTTGCCAACGCTTTAGCCTTGTCACATCATTCTTGCCGCTCAACAGGTCTCTGGCGAGCTCGTTTATGTGTGTTTGCAGTCTTTCTTTGTATCTTTTGCAGTGCTTGATAACTTCTTCCTTTACAGTTGGTATTTTAACATACATACATACATAAATCAAGACTTTATATCCATTACGGAGTAAACGGGGCCTGTGATAACAAAATCTAAAGGCCACGTTTAGGTGGAAAGCGGAATCAAAATAGTGATGGATTCCTTTTTCGCCCATTCCCTCGATAAGCTTTTACCATCTGCGCGCGACGAGAAGCAACTTATTACCGACTCCAGAGCCGGACCGTGACTTTAGGGGGCCCTGGGCTAATACTACTTAGGGGCCCACCTAATTACTCAAAGTATAAGAAAAATATTTTTGACTTTGACTTGACCTTGAATCCACGGGGCCCTGGGATGAAGCCCAAAAAGCCATATGGTAGATCCGGCCCTGACCGACTCCTTGCTGCAAGACCATGTTTCACTATTTTGATTCCATTCACCACCTAACACTCCCACAACCACGCTATAAGTGGCCTAAATTTGTAGTTATTTAAAAAAGGAATACAGTTAAGCTACTCACCACCTGCGCCTGCCCACTCTCCGACTTCGCCCACTGTTGATTCGCCTCGAACCACTTGCAGACAGCCTTGAAGATGTCTACTTCGGGCGCGAAGAACGAGTCTCGCTCCAAAAGACCCTGCAAGGCTTCCTGCAAATTTAAATGGAACAGTTGTTCTTTGTTCCTGTATTGTTTTGTACTGATTTGTGGTGTTCATTAAAGAGTATTTGTATTGTATTTCAATATTACGATAATTATGGCAGCACCATGTTAGTATTTACATTGCACCTGGGCGACGCCGGGACGGGTCGCTAGTCCTTACTAATATTATAGATGCGAAAGTAACTCTGTCTGTCTGTAACGCTATCACGCCTATACCACTAAATCGATTTTAATGAAATTTGGTGTAGAGATAGTTTCAATCCCGGGGAAGGACATTAGGATAGTTTTTATCCCGAAAAATCGATTATACATAATCGATAAGCGATTTCAACGCAGACGGAGTCACGGGCAGCTAGTTTTAGATAAAAAAAAACTTACAACAGACAGCTGCAAGAAGGAGTCATGCTGGAGAACTTCTGTAGCATTCCTATCCA
This sequence comes from Pandemis cinnamomeana, assembly GCA_932294345.1. NCBI lineage: Eukaryota > Metazoa > Arthropoda > Insecta > Lepidoptera > Tortricidae > Pandemis > Pandemis cinnamomeana. The sequence goes on from OW028705.1 coordinate 16,206,891, forward strand.
AGAAGTTGTAGCAATAGTCCATCAGAGCATCCAGACCGTAGAGCCTGCAGGAAACAGGAGTTTTGTTGATACAAATCAAATTACTACGGTTATAGTATAGTTTTCAAACTGTAGGTTGCGATTGCGACCCTTGGGGAAGTAACAAGTAAAAGCCTTTTGCAGGTTTTTGCAGATAAATAAATAAATAAATATCTTCGGACAAATTACACCAATTGACCCAGCCCCAAACTAAGCAAATCTGTACTATGGGTACCAGGCAACGGATAAACATACTTAGGGTTTTTATATTTATGGTCTTTTTCTGTGATTTGTCTCTACTTCTCTATATTTGTACAATAAAGCATTTACTTACTTACTTATATAATGTAGATAAATACATACAACATCCATGACTCGGGCACAAACATTCATATTCATCATACAACTGTCTGCCCCTACCGGGATTCGAACCCAGGACCTCTAGCTTCATAGTCAGGGTAGATAAAAGAAAGGCAATTGTTTCCAGGTTTTTTTCTAGCCCAGCTTTGGGGTTACTAATTTTTTTTTACTTGTAATAGGTTCGCGTATATAAAAAGATCTAAAACGGTTGAACTTGACGGGGTCAAATTAACCACTATTTTAGATTTCCTATTTATCTTGAATAACCCTTTATCTTGAACCCCCAAACCCCCCCTGGCGACGTCCGTGAGTGGGACACTATCTCAAAATAAGTTGTCATGTTTGATTCCCGCGCACTTTCAATCTCATGAACTTTAAATTTACATCTTTCACTGTCGCAATCGAGAGATGGCGCTGTTTACAATCAACTCATTGACTCTATAGCTATAAGACTTTCAGTTATACAACTCCAAAAGAGCATTATTATACCTGGCAGCATCTAGCACGGCGCACACGTTCCGCAGCGCGAGCACCTGCCTCAGGTAGTCGGAGATGGCTGCCTCCAGCTCCTGGAAGTTGAACTGGTGCGCCAGCCCCAGCATGTCCAGCACCGTGTCCTCGCGCAGCAGCGACAGCCCCATGTGACCTGGACGACAAGTATTACTCTTAAGCGCCCGGTAAACGATCAAATTGTTAGTTTCAACATGAAACTACCGTGAGACTCAATCATAATTACACATAAACGGACGACGAAATAGTCCGAAACATGTCGAGCATCACTCGACTTTTTATACGTGAATTGTTTGTCAAACAATTTGATGGTGTACGGGTGTGTTTGAGGCGTTTGTCAAACAATCTACGTGTTTGATGCGTTTGATGAAAATCTGGATTGATGTCGAGTTTGACAAACAGGTTTGAACGTGTACGACGGTGTTTGTCAAACAAGACCTCGGTAGAAGAAGTTTGTCAAGCAAGTTTGACCGTTTGCGCAGGGCGCTTTAACAAATTTGTTTGATATTTGGTTTGATCGTTTACGCTTATGTTTGATGAAAACGTGAAGTTTGACAAGCAAGTTTGTCAAACAAATTTGATCGTTTACGGGGCGCTTTACAAACCCTATTGCGTCAGCTAACCGCTGCTGACACTGCTTAACCACTGGCGCAGATGGAATCCAAAAAAGACTTACATACATACAAATCACGTATTTATCCATTAAGGGGTAGAATGAGCCTAAGGTAACAAACCTACAGGCCACGTTTAGCAAGATTGTGGGTGTATAGATGGAAAATTAAATCAAAATAGTTATATGCTTGCCGCATCGCCTCTAACATGATTCCTACGATTTTCGCCCATTCCCTCGATGGGCATTTACCACATGCGCGTAAAGAGAAGCAACAGGTACATTTTATGTTTTTTCTTTGATCCCAGACCAGCGTGGAAGTTCCAAAAAAGACATGTAAATAAAATCGCCCTTTTGCAGCCTTTTACAGTATAATATATTTGACCAAAAACAATGAGGATGATTCCAACATTTGAAAAGCAGCGCAGAATAAGGCTAGGAAAATGAAGTGATCTACTAGTATTCTCCATTTCTATATCTGTCAATCTTGTAGACACTTAAAGCCAACTGACTCGGACCTCGAATTGTGCAGGTCCCTAGTAATGTGATCAGTCTTCTTTTTAATTGATTTTCGATAACAATCGATTAAAAGTGACGTACACAACCTGGTGTCCATGTCAGTTGGCTAAAAGTATCTTCAAGACTGTCCGATTCTATTGAAACAGAGTTGAAGCAAATCTAACAGATCTAAATCGACCTGCGGCCCGATTTTTGAAAAAATTGCACTCAAAACTTTTGCAAAAATTGTGCTGAATTTAAAATAAGCATAACACAAGTAGATAACAACGGATGTTACTCTGATTAATCCAAATTTTCGTATGGTTCAATATACTTTCAAAAATCGGGACCCAGTAGGCGAAACCGTTAATAGGAAAAGGTGAATTACGTTTGACTAGAGTTAGTCATCAACCATTAGTTTTATACCAGAAAGAAAGCGTGGAAAGCATTTTACCTGAGTACACATAGCGCAGCAGCGCTTTGAAAGCTTGGAGAGGCGCTTGTAACTCTACTTCGGCCTGAAACAAATTCATTGTTTTTGTAAATTTCTTTTGGTTCATTTTCTTTTTCTGAAGTTGAAGTGCTGATACAAACTTAAGTAGCTGACGTCCACGAAGTTAACTTCGATGGTAACGAATTATAAGTTAATTTTTAAACTTCGAGTATCTAATAAACCTACGTAAGTCATAAGGTAGAGGAAGCCACTGTAGCTATTCTATTAATAATAGAATCACTATTATAACAAAAAAAAACATTAAAAACAAGTTATTTGGTATGCTACTCAACAACCAACAACAAAACATTTACTTTGCTATCAAGCAAAATAATACCTAACTCTAGTTTCCTGCTTGACTTTGGGCCGACCAATCCAAGTCCAGAAACCTTGCAGCGATTGCAGCGGTTTAGAGACTTTTTCAAACAAATTGTATGACACTTCCACTCTATCGGCCATCCTTTTTTGATGACACACAATTATATAAATAAAAATGTGCTAAGCGCTAAACTCGAGAGAGAGCGGCTGTTTTTTTCGTTTGTTTCTTAATTTCCACGGAATTTTATGGCCTACATAAAAATTAAAAAGAATAATTGAATTGAGGCAAAGTCGCAGCTAGTAGACTATAAAAAAAGAAACGAAAATGAATCTCGGTACCTGGTTGGCTTCCCGCATGCCACCATAGAGCAGCGCGCGGAAGTAGTCGCTGCTGGCCGCGAGTATGACCTTGTGCGCCGGGATACGCTGCCCCTCCACTATCAGCGTCACGTCCGAGTACTCCGAGGAGAGGCAGAGCGAGCCAATGTGCTCCGACAGGTGGCCTGGTACCAATAACGTCAGTACATCAACACCAGACTGTTTCAATAAAGAATTCTATATCCCACTGCAAAAGTTTGTGAAAAGGTCTGTCTGCTTGTTTGATCCTATTTTGACAATACATATTTATCTTAAAGTTTAGAATTAGGTACTTAACTTAGGGACTATTCATCACAAAAGAGCCCTTGGCCCTATTTGAAAAGTAAACCTTGTAAATCATGTAAAAGATTAAAGCAAAAAAATATATAACTTTAGTTTTAGACTCAGTTTTCAAATGTCAAAATGTAAGCAACAGTCTAAGGACAGGACTAATTACTAAGTGGTGCAAGTGGCCCTTACAAAGCATGAACTATGTCTCACTTATATGTTCGATGTCTCCAACCCGAGTGCTAGGTGTGTTGTTCACAGTCATGTACTGGTGCTGGCTGCTCATCTTTTATCTCTAACTGCCAATTATTAGAGCTAAAAAAAAACATTGGACATTTTAAAAAAGGAAGCAAAGGATATGTCTCTGAACCTAAACCATTGGTTCCCACAGATCATTACCCTTATGGTAGGGACCCTAGGGGATGCTGAGGGTATCCAGGATGGTGGTGAGGTCATTGGAAAAATTAGATGGTCCTAAACTGTCAGATAAACTACAATTCCACTGAGATATAAGTATGTAATTGATTCCGCAAACAATGTATTCGGGTGATTTCACAGCAGTCTGTACATATTTTTTATAAAGTATCAATTCTATTTTAAGTCTGTCTACCGTTATTCTGTTCATGAAAAAGTATTTAAGCATATTTTTATTTGTAATTGTTTTTTTTTATGGGAGGGGGTGAAAATAACTAAGTCAGTAAGAAGGTCAGCTGAAAAAGTTCAGCCCTAAACAGAATTAGGTAATATCATACGTTTTTATGGATTTTTGGCATGTTTTTTTTTAAATAAAGCTCATATAAAATTGCCATTGCTTATTTTATAAGCAAAGTTGGTTGTAGATAAACAACATAAAAATAAGATGTTACATTACTATTACACATATGATTTTAAACTATATAAGATACGTCTTAATAGAATCGCTATGTTAATAATCTAGGAAGTACGGCAAACTTGGATAATGATGGTGAACTTAATGATGCGAAATAATGTGAGAATTGTTATGTATACAAAGCACGAATTTAAAAGCTATTATTGAATAACCGAAATTACAACACATTTAATTTCTACTTCAACATAGAGACAAGAATTTTTGCTACAAAACAAACAAGTGTTACAAATAATTGTGTTTACAATGTAGAAATACAATTTGCACTCACAAATGATGTCACGGTATTTGGTGAGGCTATTAGAAAGTTTTAACTCCCATTCACCAAATTCTTTGCTAGTAAACTTTAGAACTAAGTGAATGCATTTATATTGTTGCACTTAGCGAATGTGGAGACTATTTTCTTTTAATTCAAATCAACACAAAAAGTATTGTATGAAAACGCAAACACTGCACTTGACATTTCTTTGACATTACTGACTTTTTTTTTATTTCATCCTCACACGAAGCCAAAAGCGACTAAGCCCATACAACCAAATATGAGAGTTTTGTTGTAGTCGGAGTCGTCTTCGTCTATTTTAGAGGCATTCTAAAGCTATTCTTTTTATATCCTGTCGGCTTCTCTTGCCTTACATAAAATAATTTATTTGCGGCGAATTACAGCTAGCAGGTGGTGGCAACAAAAAATTAATGTGGATGAAACGAAAGATCGTATGTGAAAGATCGCAAGTGGAACAAAGTAGTCTATGTCCTCTCTGCCTATCCCCATGGGAAAGAGGCGTGACGGCATGTATGTACATCTGTATCTATGTTGACGATCAATTAAGTTTCAAAATTTCAACTACATGCTAGGTCGTCAAATATTTATCGTAGAATTATTTGAAATAAAAATGATGTGCTCATCAATTAGCCATTATATCCCTGGCTGTGGTTAGGTTATTTTAAAATAATCGATTACGTGATTAAGTTCCCAGTTGGGTTAGTTGTTGCAGAGCTCCGAGAAAATAATAAGATGAATACTAAAATGCAGCGCTCTATACTCCATTGGTTTATGGAGTATAGGCAGACTGTAAAGTGTAGTCATAAGAAGTAAAACATCAGATAACTTATAGTTTAAATATATTTCTTAATTAAATGAAGATCCCGGGATCATCCAATAAAAAACTGTACAATCTTATCTAATCACGGTTGTAGTCGAAAGTATAGTCGAAGTAGGACTGATCGAAGCTTTGAACGCGGACGTAGCCATCCTCACCGCCCGACGCGTAACTTTTGCCGTCCGGGTGGAACGCTAAACTGTTGATAGGTCCAAAATGGCCCTTGACCCTTCCAAATTCCTCTTCGAACACTAAATGGAAGAAGCGAGCATCGAATTTGCCCTGTCTGGTAGACGTGGTTGTGACGTCCATAGCATCCTGGCCACCTCCGAGCACGACATGGTCCAAAATCGGGCTGAGTGCGGCAGAGTTGACGGGACGTTCGGTCTTGTACTCCTTCAAGAGCTCCAGGGAGCTGGTGTCGAACAGTTTGGCGGTCTGGTCTTTGGAGGCCGTGATGAACATGGTGCCATCACGAGATAACTGCATGTCATTAATTTGGTGGGTGTGCTCCTTGATGGAATGTATTTTCTTGCCAGTCTGTAAAGAATATGATCAACTTAACATTGACAAACTGTGACAAATAGAGCAAAATGGAGGCATGATTCCTACTATAAAATAAGAAGCGTTCATAGGTTTTTGAGAGCTATATAAATATTCACAATAGTTAGCATGCTTGTTGTCTTACTGCAAATTTTATGTGTTTTTTAGGAAAGGCTTTAGCAATATGGTCTCGTAGATCACATTAAAAAAAGAAAACAAGATGTGCCTTAATTTATCTGAGCAAAATATAAATCTACTGTTGTTCATACTTTGAGATCCCACTGGATGATGTCGCCAGCCTCGTGGCCAGTGATGATGGTCTCATCAAGCGTGCCCCACACCATGGACGTGACCTTGGAGTCTGTGATCTCCCATTTGAGGATAGGCGCCTGAGAGGAGATGGATTCGTCGACAGTTCTTGTATCAATGACGAAGACCTAGAAAACGTTAAAATAAGATAATGTTAATTGCCATCAACAGACATCATTATGCACAAAGGCTGTGTAAATACTTTCTCCGTAGACCACTAAAATAGAATTCTATTGTGTAAGTTATTATTGCCCCCCCTTAAAATTCTACAGGATATTACCTTTTTTTTAACGAAATTTGGATTTCATGCACAGCAAATATTTCAATTATTAATTTTTTTTTCCGTTTGAGATATTTTATGCATTATAAAATAAATATTCAATAACTTTTTTTCAGATGCAATCACTATGATCAACGGACAAAATTCTCTAAGATGCTATGCCACATTCTTGACATAGTGGTTGTAGTTGTTGTTGCACCATGAACTATGTTCAGAATTCAGGCCCTTAAAGCCCTGCCTCACCGGGACGCCATGGCGACGTCGCTAGCTATTGTAGTCAAACAATTAGCATTGTTCATTTTTTTTAGTATGCTCCAATTCGAAAACCATCATTTATCCGATTTCAAAAATACTTTATGATTGCAGATATTTTACTATCTTTGTATAAGTACTTTGAACCTTTGTTTGACCGAACAACCCGGTTTTTAGACAGAATCCAGCATCGAATGTTTGCCACAAAAATGAAAAAAAAAAGTTTAGCTATGGCAACTGTCACGTGTCACTGTCAAATCGACAAAACCATAGACAAATCCGTTTTTTTTTATAGCCAGCCGAACAAAGGCGATTGGGTTTCTGTCTAAATTCACGAATTATCAAACAGCGAAAAAATATTTATTATTAATTAACAAAGCTATGTAAAAGCATAATATTCAAATTAGTTGCTTGAAATAGTCCATTTTATCAAATAAAGGTATTAAAAGCACAGCTTAAAAAAAATGAACAATGCCAATTCATATAGAAGTGGAATAGCTTATCACTAGGTGACGCTTTGACAATAGCTGATTTGCATAGGATAAGTAGCTAGCCATGTCACTATGGTGTCCTAGTAGGACAGGGCCCTTAATGTTTCTACTTACTTCACAAGGGTGTCCCATGGCTTTGTCAGTTGTGTAAGCAGCTTGATTGGCACCGAAACTAAAATTGCAAGTCCTCACAGAAGAGTTTGTTTTTACTGAGGCAATGTTTTTTCCGGTCTCCAGGTCCCATAGTCTGAGGAAAGAAATATCCTGCTTAAAAACTGTTACAAAAATGCATTCAGTAACGGAAACAACCTTTGACATGGTTAAAATTTAAGAAAGATTTTTTTTTTAAGTTACAAGCAATAGGATTCCGATGACAGCAGAACACTATAAAATCTGATTCTGGCGAATCATTACTACTAGAACCATCAACTTCAATTTGATGTTCATATGTTTCCGCTATATGTGGCACGGGTCTCTCGTTCACATACCACTTCTAGGTTTCTCTTTCTTCTATGCTCTAGAGCATGCCAAAGAAAGACATACCTATATGTATACACTTGAAAAAAAAAACTGACCTGCAAGAACTGTCACCACCTCCAGTGATAAGGTTGATCGTTTGCCAATCGACGTCGATACACCAGACCACACCACCGTGGCCATTGAAAGTGCCCAAACGCTCCCCGTTCAGGGACCACCAAACATTAGGCTTGGAATCTTTTGCCACTGAAAATAGCAAGTCTCCTTCGCGGTTATACTTGATCTGTGTTATGGCACGCTCGTGCCCTTGCAACATGAGGGGTTTCTGCAACAATAACAATTTAATTTTGTAACCGCACAATCGAGTCTACCAAAAACAAAAAACAATATAAATTATTAAAATAAGTATAAACTCACCATTTTAATGACTATTTACAAAATGTACGTGTATTTATTTTTACGTTTGTTTACTACGGTTTGCAAGCATTTATAGCTGGAGCCGAGGCGGTGTATGTGTAAGGTAAGACTGAGAGCAGAGCAGAGCAAAGCAAAGCAAGTAAGTAAGAGTAGAGTAACTAAGCAATGCCATCAGTGTTGCCAACTCGGATTTAAAAAAAGGCGTAGGTCAGATTAAGAAAATTATGTAGAAATTTGAAATTGCCATATAGAAAATACGTAGATCTACGTACTTTTTTTCTGAGTGAAATTAAGAGAGTAGGGTAGGTAAAAGTAAATAAAATGACAATTTATATTACCCTAAAAGTAGTAGACAGCAGACAAACAATAAATCTATGAATTATAGGTCTACCAGAATCACAGTAACATCCTCTGCGTCGTTCCGTTCCGTTAAGGCAGAACACCAGAAGAGCGAACGACGCAGAGGATGTTACGGTCGTTGCGGGCGTTAAGTGGAACGCGCCCTACACTACACACGCCACACGCGGTCGGTCACGTCACATTTCTTTTTTTTTTTAATTTATGGCTCCTCCGTTTTAAATGAATGGCACGACGTGTTGAGTGGCGAGGCGAGGGGTCGACGTGTTGAGTGAAACGGAACGTTTATTAATTTTTTTTCGCGAAAGTAAAGGTAATTATGCCCATTCAGTCTATTTTGCAAATTTGAACAATTTTGATAGAAAATACGTAGATTCTGGGACTAAAGTTCGTAGGTTTGCAAGAAAGGCTTAAAGTACGTAGATCTACGTAAAAAGACGTAGAGTTGGCAACCCTGAATGCCATGCCAGTCATGTCATCGGATCGGATACTGTCAATGTCAAATTTCTGATTCATAGTCGTACCCTGTTTAAGCGTTAATAAATATGGCTTAAATATAATAAAATATTATTTAGAAAAAATCAAAAAATAAGAAGAAAGATTCGAACAAACATTTTTGGCCATGCATCATACGTGGTATGTAAAGCAGGGAAATCATATAATTATATATTATTTAAACTGTTTTACAACGTAAACTTGATAAACTGAATCTCAAATTCAAAGCTTTTTTCTTCGGTCTAGCGGGAAAAGGAAAACTATAGAAATCGGACATCCGGCCATTAGTATTTTTTTCTTTAATATTATTGCGTGTCTGGACCAGGCCAGTTACGATTATAAGTTTACTGTAAACAATATTTAGTAATATCTTATGTTTAGCGATGAAATTTGTTTAAGAATCAGTTTGTTCAGAATAATTTAAATATGCCCGCTTCAGAAAAGTACGGCAGGCATGGTATTATCACACTAATGGCATTATCACACTGATATAAAATGACGAATAATTTTTGTTTTATGGCTTACTACTGAAAGCTCAATCCTTAACTATGCAATATTAACTATTCTTACGCTACGTACGCTAAATAATACAACATATCTTCGATTTTTCCAAAAAGCGTAGGAATGTGTTGTTTGTTTTATGATCTGTGGAGTTGACTTTTTTTAGAACATTCGGGCGCGAAAGCTTCGTCATGGAAATGCTTGATTGTAATTGGTCAAACATTTTGCTAATACCAACTTAACCGACACTTCAATTTTGGCTATGTTGTCAGAAATTATTACCAGTTGTGTGCCAAGCAGGTAAATATCCTTGCGTTATTATACGTTATTTATTTATAATAAATTGTTTTCAACACGAAAATGATGTTGTAATAGTTAGAATAATCATTGTGTGTTTATTCTTCAAATTGATTCATTTAATCGTAAGTAACAAACTGGCGAGGTAATATTTAGTGAACTTTTCTGGGGAAGGTTGTGGTTCTGCAAAAGTAGCTGCACAATTTCATAGTGCGATATTCGCAAAATAAATTTAGACAAAAAGAATTAAGTGTAACCATTTGTACATATTAATTACTTTACTGGTATGTGATTTATTTGATTTATATTCACAAATAACTTTGTCGTCACGTTTACAGAGCACTTGAAGTCGGTGGTGCGTCGAGTTGGTTTTTCACATTTCAATATTTTATTTCTAACCACATTGCAGGTCGTCAACAATGAACTATAAAAGATAGCCAAACGTCTGTAATGCCTTCGCAACCTATCTCGTTGCCGAGAAATGGAGAGACAGCAGTGTAATTCACTTCAAAACTTTGATGAATCGAAAAGTGAGATATTGAAAAAAAGATTATTAAAATCGAGTAGCGCTCCCGTGTGCACCAATATAGCTCCTACCGGCTCGCAACAAAATGTTCTTCTGAATACTTTACGTGTGAGTTGATTTATTTATTTTTGAGATAAATTACCTATTTATTGGTGAGTGTTTGTGACTTGTTAATTGTTTTGTAGGCGCCAATTTCGAGCAGTATGATCGTGACATCGGTTGGGAGCGGTCAAGGCGGGCTGCCGCTGCAGCATGGGCTGGTGACGCACTCGCTGGCGCCCGTCAAGCTGCACCCCAACCCTGCATCTTATCCACTGCAGCTTTCCACTGTACACGTGCCGGTGCAGATCCCTGGGACTAGCTCCAACATCAATGTCCCTGTCCAATTATCTGGACCCACCAGCAGTATGCCCTTGCAAATTGCACCAGTCAGTCTTCCTATACAAGTGTCAGGAACAACCAGTGTACCTGTTCAGTTACCAGCAGGAGAAACTATTAATGTTCCCTTGCAACTTCCTGGCACAAATCAAAATATTCAACTTGGGGGTCCGGGACTGCCCATTTTGCAGAATACAAGTCAGCCATTGAGTTCTATATTTCACGTCCACATGGGGTCTAACCCTAGAACAAACAATATGGATGGTACAGAAATGACGGTAACCAGCTCCTCGCAGCAGCATAACAATGGCACTTCTGTGACACAAGTGCAAGTGGCTAACCATTCTACAATGCTTCAAATGCCAAACTCTGCTAGTAATTCTATACAACTCACTCTTCCCAACTCTGTGAACTCGGGAACGGTGCAGCTAAGAGGATCAACCAGGAACATGCCACATGTAGTGTACATCCAAACTCCGACAGGCCTGAAGCCTGTTACCAGTACCGAAGTGATCAGTCAAGCCAGCACTAGTGGGAACCCACCACAAATCATAGTTCGGAGACCGGTAAGTGATTTTGTAATCTTAATTTAAAAAAATAATAATATTTGTATATCCTTGGTAAACCAACTGTATTTTGGTGCTGTATTCTCATTGTGATAAATCTGTTTAAATTTATGTTGCAATAATTTTCAAAACAGGCTTTATTCAAAATGAGTGTTTTGTTAAATTATTTCAACTGTGTCAGGATAAATCACTTGAAACTCCTATACCTCCATCTGTTCTTTAAATCAAAAGTCCTGCCAATGGCTTACTGTATGTCTCTCTGTTTACGATAATCTCAAAAACTGATGAGCAGATTTTCTGAGTCTGCGGACAAAGTCGACAGCTAGTTTTTCGCTTCAGTTTGTTCCGTATCAAATAAAAAAATAGAAATTTGCTGCACATAGCATCAAATTTCAAGGCTACTGAGCATATAACTAAATATAAACAGTGACTTACAAAAATTAATCATGTTTCATTGATACTACCTCTGAGAGCAATAATTTACTGAATAAGGTGATTTGCAGATGTCGTTATTAATGGACAATAAATATTCACCTTGATACTTGGCTATAAATAGTTCCCGTATTTGACATTGTGCACTGCTTTTAAGAGTTCAAATTTATGAAATGAGATAGCACATTCTGCTCCTGTTTGGTAATGGGGTTGAAGCTCCCGTCAGGTATGGAATGCCAAAAAGTGTTCATCCATTTTGTATACATACTTTAGAGATAATAGCTGTACAACAATACATTATACTTGATAGATAAAAATTTAAATCAATGATTCATCAATGGTTATCTCACTAACGTAAGTTCTCCTTTCAGGTAACCAGCAATGCTAATATACATCTGATATCAAACGTCAACAAGCCAAATATTGCGCCAAAACTGCCAGGCCATGGCAAGTCCTCAATCCTGGCCCCTGCCCCCACACCACCGATTGTCATTCAGAAACCCAAGGCCACTGAAAAAGTGATTGTTCCAGTCAGCATTGCTCCAGGAAACTCGGGCAAGCAAACCATTGCTTACTTGAGCTCTGTTAAGAAACCTAATACCAAAAACATGGCTGACAATCAATCCATCTTGATTTCAAATAATCAGTCAAATGCTAACTCCAATAATCAGAAACTGTTTTTGACCCCAATGAACATGCCAAAAATTCAAAACACAGCTACGAAATTCATTTTACCTGTGACACTGCCAGGTACCATGGCGTCCAAAGGGCCCATCATCAATCTCCAGATTGCAAATGGACAAATACAGAATGATCCTCAGGGAAATATTACTGTTATGAGAGACAGTGCGCAGTTGGAGTCCGCAGACATGCCACCTTTGCAACCTTTGCAACCTATGGGGAAAGTGGTCAATGTGAATGGCAAAGACAGCAATCCGGTTTCTCAGAGCCCAAATAAATGTGAAACTTACACTATATCCATTCCTGGATCCCGGGCAGAGCCCACAGGAGAGCAAGGAGAATACACACTCTCAATACCAGAGACTAATGCCTCCATGAACGATGACATTTATACCGTATCAATAGCTGATGACGAGGGAGGCCAGAGTCGCGAAAAATCCTTCACCCTAGCTATACCCGAGAAGGGGAAGAGTTTATTGAACAGGAATATGATAGAAAGAAACGATGTCGGCTCCCATCACGTCGCGGTCGCCGCACCCGCTATTTTGAGGCGGTCGAACTCTGACAACGGCGAAAGGAAAAATGCTAATGCCAACCTGAAGCGCCGGATATCGTTGTGCAACGAAAATCTTACCAATAAAACATCCAAATTAAGTCAGCCGAGCGTGCAGAAGCCTCCCGAGAACCCAAAAACTGTCGAAACACAAGGTCCAGAAAACAACGACGACCACCGTGTGCCTTCATTGTTTTGCGACGAAAAGCTCGATAAAGACCTCGAGTGCAAAGTGATACTAGGCGATTCCGACGAGGACTACAAGGACGACATGAAAGACAGCAAAACGGAAAGCGAGCAGTACTACAAGAAGAACAACCTGAGCAAACAGGACGAAACGTGCCGCGTGAAGCGGGAGAGCGTGGACTGCGCGCTGGAAGACGACCCGCCCGGCTTGTTCTGGAGCAACGGCGTGGCGCGGCTGCGCGGCAGCGCGCTGCAGTTCCAGAGCAACGAGTTCGGGCTCATCGACCTCGTGGAAGCCAGCGACCCCGACTCGCCGCCGCCGGCGCCGCGCGCCAAGTACCACACGCCGCTCAAGCAGCGGCCCGAGCGCGCGCGCCAGCCCAAGCCCGCCTCGCCCGAGGACCTGTACCGCTGCGACGGCTGCGGCTGCCACGGCATGGCCGCCGACTTCATCACGCCCGACTTCTGCAGCCTCACCTGCCAGACCGAGGTGCACAAGCAGGCGCAGAAGAAGCGTGACCGCGAGCGCGCCGACCTCACGCGCCGCCGCAACAAGATGAAGAAGCTGCTGCTGCGCAAGCCGCCGCCCGACGACGCGCCGCCGCCGCCCGACGCGCAGCGCAAGCCCTCCGAGTCCATCGGCGAGATGACCGAAGCCATGCTCAAGATGTCCGAGGACCTCATCGAGAACGAGAAGTACCCGTGGATGTGCGGCAAGAACGGCTTCTCCTGGATGCGCTATTTGGACTTTTGCAAGGCGAAAGCGGCGCCCGTGAAACTGTTTAAAGATCCGTTCCCGTACAACCGGAACGGTTTCAAAGTGGGCATGAGGATGGAGGCGATCGACCCGCAGCACGCGTCGCTGTTCTGCGTGGTGTCCGTGCGGGAGGTGCAGGGCTACCGGATGCGCCTGCACTTCGACGAGTACCCGGAGGTGCACGACTACTGGGTGAACGCGGACTGCCCGGACATCTTCCCGGCGGGCTGGTGCGAGCGCAACGGGCGCACGCTGCGGCCGCCGCACTCGCACGCCGCCGCCAGCTTCTCCTGGCCGCTCTACCTCAAGCAGGTGCGCGCCATCGCAGCGCCGAGACATCTCTTCCCACACATCACTACCACGGTAAGTAATCTTTGCCTATTTACGCTCCAAATAATATCAATCTCTTATGTTAAGAAGCAGGGGCGCCGACTTTTAGAAAACCTCGTGGGTGCTCATGCTTATTTGATGACTCGAAAACGGGTCGTCAGGTAATGAAAAAACACCTATCCCTAAAAGGCGATTACTGATCTGTTTCGTGATGTCTATTCTCGGGGTGCTCAGTACCCACTGTTTATTTCTCATGGGTGCTCGAGCCCCCGAGCATCCACGGAGTCGGCGCCCCTGTTAAGAAGTATATTATAAATCTGATGCCTGTTGATTTGCTTGACTGTGAGACGTATTTAAGTTTCGAAATGTTGATCAGAAACAGCATCTCTTGAAAACAGAAATTGCATTATAGTTTACAACAAAGTAATTTTATTGCAATGAGCAGATTTAGCATTCGCTTTGGCCACTGTGAACTTAAAATAACTGTTGACCTAGTGACCTACTAACACATCTGCATTTTTATACGTTCTTTAAAATGTAGCATTTGTATCATAAGCGTGTTGTTTTTATGCTAACTTCAAGATATTTAAGGTGCTAATAATGCTTCTGAAAATGAAGAAAGACAGGATATAAAACTAATTTGAATTAGAAGTCTTCTTGCTTTATTTTCGAGAAATCAAACATCACCCTCCGCATTACAAATTCTATCCCTTTACACAGACGATGAAACCCAACGGGTTCCGCATCGGCATGAAGCTAGAAGCCGAGGACCGCATCAACGACATGGTCTGCGCGGCGACCGTGGCTGATATGCTGGACGCGCGGCTGCTCATCACCTTCGACTCGTGGGACTCCGTCTACGACGTGTGGGCGGACCCCACCTCGCCGTACATACACCCCGTGGGCTGGGCCGAGGAGAACGACATAGCGCTGACACCACCCAACTGTGAGTAAATGATTGATTAGTTTTCATGCTCGTAATCCAAGATCAGATTCCGCACTGTCTGAAAGTGGGTATTTAGACCAAACAAACAAAGAGCTAGAATCAGATTAAAGCAGTAATTCATGATTTCTTAGTGTAAATAAAAGTCCGTTTTCTGCGTTTACATCAGAGTATTACATTCACTATTTCTACTCTTGCTCTACACCATTTGACTGAATTAAATGGTGAATGTGATTGTGATTCCGAGTTTACTAAACAACCGGCGAACTTTGTTCCGCCTTAAATTTGAAAAATTCCAGTGGTTTGGGCTGTGCTATTGTTAGAAAGAGGTTTCGCAATCGTTGACAGACTGGCCGGTATGAAAGGTGACGGATGTATTCAAGTTTGATGTTTGAGAAAAACGTCGTATACGTATACGTAAACGTGTTCTTTTACTATGCTATTGTAAAATAAATAAAATATCTTTATTTTAAAGATTCGTTCATATCGGTTGACACCGCAAGCTCTGCTATATAGATTACAATCTATAGATAAATAGAAAATTTATCAGCTATCCCGCGGGAACTATGCAATTTTCCGGGATAAAAACTATCCCATGTCCTTTCCCGGGACTCAAACTACCTGTATACCAAATTTCAACTAAATCGGCCCAGCGGTTTAAGCGTGAAAAGGTAACAGACAGACGGACAGACTAGAGTTACTTTCGCATTTATAATATTAGTAAGGATGTGGCGCAGCTAAATAGAATCACTATGGTAGCCGAGATTAATCAAGGATGCATATTGAATTTTTTTTGGAATGGTTTCAATGGTTTCAGGGATTATTTTGATTATTGAATACTACAAACACAAACAAAGGTTACCTGTTTATTATATTACTATAGGGTCTATGAAAAACAACTATGGTACAGCAATAACTTAACGTTTCGGACAAGATATCATATTTGTAAAATTTAAAGGAGAATACTCCGTTCTTAATTTGCAAGTGCACTAGTCAAATAAATCATTAAAAGTTTTTTTTGTTGAGCAGTGGCAAACAATCATCATATCCAGTTAATGATTATTCCTCAGAAATGTCTATAACTCTGGTTATCTTATCTTGCTAAAGGATATTACTTAGTGTAAATAACAGAAAGGCAGTATAAAAAGTTACTAATATGTAAAAATAAGATCTCTGAAACTTATAGTTGTCCCATAATTTGATTACACCGGCAAAACAAACATTACAATACGACAAAGGATAAAATGAAATATACAGCAAGTTTTATTTGTTATAACTTTCACTGTTTTGCTAATTGCTTACTGCAACATAATTACAGTTTCACCAGCTTGAATATGGATATCATGTTTTATTCATAATGCGTAAAAATTACAATGATTAAGTTGCTCTAAAAACTATGAATTAGCTTAAATTATCACCCACATTAACTATGTTGATGCAACTAAAAAAGTGTTCTTAAAGTCCAAGTCCATTTAAGGTGTCAGTTGCTATAACTTGAAATTGAAAACGGTGGCGGATACAAATTAACTACAATTAACGATTCAGCTTGTGCTAGTTAGTTAATTGATCTTCCATTTACTAAATCAATTATACAAAGAAAAATAATAACCTGTAATGGTAGATCCGAAATAATATTCTGATTGGTCCTGCCTGTTAATATAAATCCTTTATTACCACAACTTTTTATTTATAGTCAAAACCTCTGTCAAACGTCTATAAATAGGTCCACAACACAAAGTGGCTATTCGTTGCATCCAATAAAGAGGACAAAGTCAGAGAAATATGTGTTTATCACTATCAGTCAGCATTGAGTACATTTATAAGTAAACGAGCGGGCGTCAGTCGCGTCCATTAGTCAGTCACTGGCGGGCTGCGCGCGCGCACGGTGCGGTGCCGAATGCCGAGCGCCGCGACTGCGCTTATCCGATACGCTAGATATCGCTCAGGCGCCGTCGCTCATGACGTTGAGACAAGGTAACGTATTTACCTTGGAACGCATGTTAACTCATTTTTATTGTAAATTCTCTTTAATATTATCATTGGTTGTTCAATATTTTGTAACAGCTCTGTTATTTGATTACAAAAATGTTATTTATTAGTATAGGAATATGTGAATGTTTGCCGCTTTGTTTTATTGATATTTATAAACAGGTTGTTAAGAAGTTGTTTGGGTATGAATAGGTGTTTAAATAAATTAAATACGCCTAATATTGTGCGATCCGTGTTTTATTTACCTAAGTTATTGTTTCGGGCTAGAATTATGAGTAATAAAAGGATAGTTAGCTGTAAATTAAAACATACTAATTATTTTTAAGTGAAATAAATACAAGTTCTTAATAGTCGGGTGTTTATCGCTTGATGAAGGAATTAATTCCTTTGCTGATGGATTTGGCTGTTAAGAGGTATGGGTAGACGTAATTGCACGCGCTATTATGTACCAGTTGGAACTAATTAAGTTTACTATGATTAGTGATCAAGTTGCGCCCATCTTATATTTATATTTGGTACCAAAGGTCTCTTCATGTTCTCTTCTTCATGAATGCCTTTCAAAATGACCAAGTCCCCATGGGCCCGTGATCAGAAATCCGTATCAGCAATGATGAGTAATTCCCATCTTCCAACCTAGCAATCCCACCCAGGTTGGATATTGGGAAATCGCAGTGCCATCTTCCAACCTGCCTCGGGTTGGATAGTGGGAACCAAATTTGTTTTTATATTTTCTTCCCATCTTCCAACCTGTACATAAGTACAGTCACAAACAAAACAACAAAAAAGTGCTTACATATAATATTTATTAATTAAAAATGTTCCATTACATTTTTTTAAATTAGTTACCTATTGATATTAATGAAATAAATATAACCAGCTATTTATTATAATGCAGGTAAATGTGAAGAGGTATGATATCACTCTTGAAACAATAGCCAATTTGCGTGACGATTGGGTACTTAGGTTATATAAAAAAACAAGCCTACGGGTACACGCTATCGCCGGACAAATCTAGATACAGACAAATGTACAAACCTACATATCACTACATAGTATAAAACAAAGTCGCTTTCTCTGTCCCTATGTCCCTATGTATGCTTATATCTTCAAAACTACACAACGGATTTTGATGCGGTTTTTTTTCAATAGATAGAGTGATTCAACAGGAAGGTTTTTATGTATAATTCTATGCAGTACTATTTTCTGTGTATTTCTGTATTTTTTAATTTTTATGTGCAATAAAGAGTTTACATACATACATACATACATACATACATACATACATACTTCTTGAGTGAAAGCCTCCGTCTTTTCCCACCCTCCCTTGGCCTTTCCTATTGCCTTTTCATTGCGTTTTAATAAGAGTTACCTGCGTCTTATGATATCGTTCTTTATTTATAAGGATTTCTCTAATTTTAATAGTTGGGTTCTCCTTTCCTTTCTCTTGGTGTAGAGAAAACGCGTTCCCATTATAATCATTTTGCAATTGTATTACTTGCTGCACTTTCTTAAATGATCAAATTTATTTCCAAGTAATATTTATAAGTCTTTCTATTTTTTCTTTACTACTAACCAGTTTATCGTGTTAACATTCGTACTTAATGTTGTTTTACCATTACATACATACATACATACATAAATGACGTCTTTATCCCTTTCGGGGTAGACAGAGCCTAGGGTGACAAGACCTAAAGACCACGTTTAGCATGATTGTGGGCGTATGGATGGAAAGGGGAATCAAAACAGTGATGGGTTGCTAGCCACATCGCCTATTATAACATGATCCCTAAGATTTTCACCCAATCCCTCGATGGGCTTATTTATACCATCTGCGCGGGAAGAGAAGCAACTGGTACATTCTATGTTTTTCCTTTGCTCCCAGACCAGCATGGAAGTAAGTTTTACCATTACTCTTGTCAAAGAACACCAGACATTGAGTTTTTATAAGTTATCATTATAAGGATCATACTTTTAACATTTCTCTACAAAATTTGGATCAGCCAAATACCTATTTATTATCATTTATAGTACATTATTTTCATCTTCATAATCATAACTTCATCGTTAGGCGCAGGCGTAAACGTTAGAGCGCTTAATGGAATCGCCTGCAACGCGTCCTCTTCCAGTCTGCTGAAAATGTATTAACCTTTTCGTCTTAACCGCAACATACACAGAGACCAGAGCTGCTTGGCGGTGAAAAGGTTAAAAAGACGCTACGTCTGCGATTCGCCCCGTCTCGCGTCTTTTCTGTGAGGCGAGACCTGCGCTTAAGTGAGTTTGTTTGTGCAGTCTACAAGGATCCGGAGACGTTTTCGTGGGAGGCGTACTTGGCGGACACGGGCGCGGCCGCGGCGCCCCCGCGGGCGTTTAAGACCCGCTCGCCGCACGGGTTCAAGCCTGGCATGAAGCTTGAAGTCGTCGACAAGAGGGTATGTACACTTTCATAACTCAAGAATTTACATAAAGCACGTCCTTATCCCTTACGGGGTAGACAGCCTAAAGTAACAGGACCTAATAGCCGCGCTTAGCATGATTGTGGGCGCATAGGAGGAAAGGGGAATCAAAATACTGAGGTTACTAACCGCATCGCCTATAACATGATTCCTAAGATTTTCGCCCATTCCTTCGATGGGCTTTTACCATCTGCGCGGGATAGAAGCCACTGGTACATTCTATGTTTTTTCTTTGCACCCCGATCTGTCCTTTGGTTATGTATTTCTGAATGGCTGATTATAATTTTTATAATAAAAAAGTGGCTTAGAAAGAACCGCTGATAGATTAATATATTAATATACAAAAAACTGTTGGCTAAAATTCTCAAGATAAATTCTGGATCTCTGTTTGCTCCGATGTTACAAGGACCAGTTATAGAGGTGAGCCAGTTTGAGAAATTAGTCCGATTACAAATAATTCATCGTAATTTTCTGACGGAGGTGTTATAATAAAGTTATAGCATTTTCAGCATTCTCCGGCGTTAGCTTGCCTTGAATCCAAAAGCTTATTGGTTACTTACTTGACATGAAATGTATATTTCATAATTTTTGTTTTTTTTTCTCTTCGACATTGGAGACATCTCCAATTAATTTATTTGACGGTGCAGCGTTTTACACCTCCACTGAACTTAAATTATTTTTATTGTTCTTTTGAGTTGTAGAGACTATACATCTCTACTATAGATTAATATAATTTAAGGCTCGGGGCTTTATACATCCCTTTTATAAATGTATTTAATTTAAGTAGAATTCAAGTATTCTTACTGTAATATCATTTTCGTTAGTATTAGCCCAAAGCGCCACTGAACCCTGGCAAATTTTCACTCTAAGTGGAAGGAAGTGGTGATTTCGTAAACCAGCATGAACTGGGATGTGTGCCTGGTGACAGCCACCTCCGTAACTCTGTAACTGGCGTCACTGAAAATCAGCGTCACGACAATATCCTGGATATTATCGTGACACATAGCTGAGTGGCGGCCATTTGGCTGGTTAGAATCCATAAGTAATATTCTGTGTGTATCTGTATCAGTCAATAAAGTTTTCTTATTCTTATTCTTATTCTAAAATAGTCCTGGCTGTGGTATCTGAAAACCAATTATTGTGTCTTCTCCAGGTCCCGTTCCTGATCCGCGTGGCGAGCGTGAGCGCGGTCAAGGGGCACCAGCTGCGCGTGTCCTTCGACGGCTGGCCCGACGAGCTGTCCTACTGGCTCGACGACGACTCGCCCGACATACACCCGGTGGGCTGGTGCCTCAAGACTGGCCATCCTCTCGAGCCGCCACTAAGTGAGTCCCTACTTTTAAACCCATAAAAGTGCAGGTGAAATTTATTCTAAAGGATTTTTTTTTGCTGCGTATTTTATCCCTGGGGTTAGTGTGGTAGAGCAGACGTTACAGAATGACGAAAAACTGTCTTTCAACTTGTCAGTTGGTTTTTGTGCGTTTTTCCAATGTTGTGATTAATTGTAACAGTGATTAGTTGTACAGCTACTGTTTGCTGTATCTAGAGCAGAATGAAGTATGAATGATTGGCATATGAAATTCATTTTTGACCTCTCGGCGGGTAATGTTTGTACAATCCTTTAGTGTCAGTATCTCGTATGAAAATAAAAAATAAAGCAATGAAAATAGTTTATTTTGGAAATCTTTGCGATCTATATGCAATTTTAGTTAGGCTCATACATCTGAGTGCAGTCCGGGTTAGAGGTGTGGCCTCTCGCTGTCGACACGCCACGCCTTGCTCGCCGCATCGCACGATCACGCGCGTACTGTATATCGACTATCCAGTCTCCCCGCGACCGCGTTCGTCGCGCACCTTGCGTGACGTCGCGGCTTCGTCGTTTTGTGTTTGGTAACGTGATGTATCTGTGTCGTGTAGCAGCGGAGGAAGTGGCGACGCTAGGCCCGTGCGGCGTGGGCGGCTGCCGTGGGCTAGGCTCGCTGCGCGGCGGCGCGCACAAGACGCACGTGGCCGCCTCCGCCTGCCCCTACCGCGCGCCCGCCTCGCCCGCGCCCGGCGACCGCCTCGCCGCGCACGCAGCCCTCACCGCGCCCAGGTAACACTGCCGCAGCAGCTGGCGGCGCGCACGAGACGCACGTGGCCGCCTCCGCCTGCCCCTACCGCGCGCCCGCCTCGCCCGCGCCCGGCGACCGCCTCGCCGCGCACGCAGCCCTCACCGCGCCCAGGTAACACTGCCGCAGCAGCTGGCGGCGCGCACGAGACGCACGTGGCCGCCTCCGCCTGCCCCTACCGCGCGCCCGCCTCGCCCGCGCCCGGCGACCGCCTCGCCGCGCACGCAGCCCTCACCGCGCCCAGGTAACACTGCCGCAGCAGCTGGCGGCGCGCACGAGACGCACGTGGCCGCCTCCGCCTGCCCCTACCGCGCGCCCGCCTCGCCCGCGCCCGGCGACCGCCTCGCCGCGCACGCAGCCCTCACCGCGCCCAGGTAACACTGCCGCAGCAGCTGGCGGCGCGCACGAGACGCACGTGGCCGCCTCCGCCTGCCCCTACCGCGCGCCCGCCTCGCCCGCGCCCGGCGACCGCCTCGCCGCGCACGCAGCCCTCAGCGCGCCCAGGTAACACTGCCGCAGCAGCTGGCGGCGCGCACGAGACGCACGTGGCCGCCTCCGCCTGCCCCTACCGCGCGCCCGCCTCGCCCGCGCCCGGCGACCGCCTCGCCGCGCACGCAGCCCTCACCGCGCCCAGGTAACACTGCCGCAGCAGCTGGCGGCGCGCACGAGACGCACGTGGCCGCCTCCGCCTGCCCCTACCGCGCGCCCGCCTCGCCCGCGCCCGGCGACCGCCTCGCCGCGCACGCAGCCCTCACCGCGCCCAGGTAACACTGCCGCAGCAGCTGGCGGCGCGCACGAGACGCACGTGGCCGCCTCCGCCTGCCCCTACCGCGCGCCCGCCTCGCCCGCGCCCGGCGACCGCCTCGCCGCGCACGCAGCCCTCACCGCGCCCAGGTAACACTGCCGCAGCAGCCGGCGGCGCGCACGAGACGCACGTGGCCGCCTCCGCCTGCCCCTACCGCGCGTCGACTTGCTATTGCGTCGCAAGCGCCCGAGGAACCAGCTTTTATAACAATGCTCAAAAACCAATATCAATCGAGCGACGACAAAGTCCACTAAGCCCACACACGTAAATTTGTGAACGCTGAGAAAGACTAGCTAAGTGTGTAAAGAGAAAGGGTTCAGGTCTAAACTGCCGCAGCTGGTAGTCCACTGCTCGAAGACGCAAGTAACTGGGTTCTAACAGAGCGTGTCCTACCTCAGCGAACCTTACCAAAAGCGTTGCCTCTCGTGACAGCACAATCAACTGGTACTCGCACTCAACTAACGCTAACTACGGATTACAAGGTCGCCGATTTAGCCATCACCTTGACTGACAATTTGAAGGAAGCAATTATCTGAAATCACTTTATCTACTTCCAGAGTTCTCGGTCGGCCGCCGAAGGCCGCTGAAACTTTGACGCCCACCAGCGATACGCCCAAAGAGAAGTGAGTTATCAAAATTTAAATAATGTATTGTAAACCGTTGATATTTAAATATTAAATAAATTTATTTATTTTTGTTTTGTTTCAGAGCACCAAGGGGTAGGCCTCCAAAACATAAGAGGGTTGAAGAAGTGTCAAAAACTGATGCGGTAAGTTAACGCTCTCAAAAATGTTTTTATTTGTTACTCTTTCTTTATGCCTCTGGATGTCAGTCAGTAGGCTACAGAGACCTTACAAAACAGCTAGCTTTGCTTCGCTTATCGTGGCCACCTTTGGCTGTGGGGTCATTAAGAAAATAATGCACTGAGCAATCTGAGAAAATTGAGCAAAGAATATAGAACACATAGAAGAATATAGATACATAGAATAGTAAGCCGACCTTTTATTCTGCATTCTAAGGATACGATCTCCAGGTATGCCTAAAAAATAAACACAGAAGTTATCATGTCAATGATATCATACGTATGTATACATGAAGTTGTCAGGATCTTATGTTAACAAAATGGTTTAACGTGAAAGAGGCGTATGGTGTTAAGTGCCAGGCTTGCTTATTTATTATTGTCTATAATTAAGCTAAGGATAAATGTAGACCAGGGATGGAGCGTGCCCGCTACAGGCTTTTAATATTTTGGTCGTTCACCAGGCGTCGGACGACGAGTCTGTATCGAGCAGCGGCGGCGGCAGCGGCAAGCGCTGGCGGGGGGAGCGCGGGGAGCGGCGCGGGCGGCGCGTGCGCGCGCACAGCCGCCCGCGCGACCTGCAGCCCGACGTCGCCCGCCACGTGGCCGCGCTGCAGCTGCCCAGCCAGCCCGACGTGTGGACGCAGGTCAGTGGCGCAGCCCCGAGCAGGCGCCGGCGGGGGGAGCGCGGGGAGCGGCGCGGGCGGCGCGTGCGCGCGCACAGCCGCCCGCGCGACCTGCAGCCCGACGTCGCCCGCCACGTGGCCGCGCTGCAGCTGCCCAGCCAGCCCGACGTGTGGACGCAGGTCAGTGGCGCAGCCCCGAGCAGGCGCCGGCGGGGGGAGCGCGGGGAGCGGCGCGGGCGGCGCGTGCGCGCGCACAGCCGCCCGCGCGACCTGCAGCCCGACGTCGCCCGCCACGTGGCCGCGCTGCAGCTGCCCAGCCAGCCCGACGTGTGGACGCAGGTCAGTGGCGCAGCCCCGAGCAGGCGCCGGCGGGGGGAGCGCGGGGAGCGGCGCGGGCGGCGCGTGCGCGCGCACAGCCGCCCGCGCGACCTGCAGCCCGACGTCGCCCGCCACGTGGCCGCGCTGCAGCTGCCCAGCCAGCCCGACGTGTGGACGCAGGTCAGTGGCGCAGCCCCGAGCAGGCGCCGGCGGGGGGAGCGCGGGGAGCGGCGCGGGCGGCGCGT
This sequence comes from Pandemis cinnamomeana, assembly GCA_932294345.1. NCBI lineage: Eukaryota > Metazoa > Arthropoda > Insecta > Lepidoptera > Tortricidae > Pandemis > Pandemis cinnamomeana. Next base: position 16,231,443 of record OW028705.1, read on the forward strand.
GCGCGCGCACAGCCGCCCGCGCGACCTGCAGCCAACTGCCATGTTCCCAAATTCTATCATCGAAGTGCGCTTTGTTTCGTTCACTCGCTTGCGCGTGATTGCGTAACTTTATGGTTATGACTATGTGCAAGGTCTATCTAAACCGCTACTATCTTACTCACTAATCCTATCGCCAGGCAATGGTAATTTGTGCTGCTGTGCTAGCGTAGAGAGTAAGACGGCCGGTGAAATTACTGGCATATGAGGTATTCCATTTTAGGTCTCCATGACCATGGATGGTGCGATCACTTGAGCAGGACGTACTTGCCCGTTTGCTACTCTATTTTATATTTAAAAAATGTACCCGATCTTTGCGCGTGCTTAACAAATAAACGACAGCGCCTCGCAGTAATCCTATCCGAAATATCTTAGTCGATGTCACCGTGACTAACCCTAACTAGCTCATATACTCGCGAGATTTACTACGGAGACTGCCCGTCTTTTTCTTACTGTTCGTTCTAGAAAGAGACTGGCAGTGTATCCCGCGCGCTAGCCGTTCTGGTTGTCGGTCAGGTTGGATGTCAATGTAATGGGCGGTGGTTGCAGGAGGAGGTGTCGGCGCTGATGAGCCGCGTGGCGGGCGCGGCGGCGGGCGCGGCGGCGCGGCGCGCGCGGCTGGCGGGCCGCGAGCTGCTGATGGCGTCCTGCGAGGAGCTCGTGGCCTGCCTGCGGCTCAGGCTCGGGCCCGCCGTCAAGGTAACCACATTATCTTCTAAACGAAATATAAGCGCAAAACTCGAGAACGGCTGGACCGATTTCAGCTACTTATTTTTTAATTATGTTCCTGAAATTCCATGGTGTGTTTTTATGGAAAAATAAAAAATAAAAAATGGAGACTCGGGAGTGCAGCTGCGGGAAACAGCTACTTATAATAACAAACTTATGCGAGATATCTCTATTGTGACCTCAATTGTAAAAAAAAACATTTAACGGAATATAAGAAAATATAGAGCACTATAGAGAGAAATACTGTTTTTTTACGATAGATGGTAATTGAAGTTTCTTTGTGGTTCCCTATTGTTTCCCATAATTTAAATTGCCATAAATTTATCGTTTTGCCATAATGATCATCATGTTTGATTGTTCATTATTGTTAAAAATCTAACGCATCCTAATTTATAGAGTTCTACAGGATGGCAATTTCAAAACTAGTGAAAAACTTACTGTTTTAGAGACCAAAAAGAACTATGACAAATGATTATTAAACTTCATTATTATCATTATTGGACTGGTTTAGTTTCTGTTAATATATCTGCGATATGTATAAAGTGTACATTGTTTTCATAAATTATTGTCTCGCGCAGGTTTACGGAGCAGTCCGGCAGTTGCGCCGCGTCGTGTCCTGATCGCAGATGCGCCGGCGCGCCATCACCATGCTCATGTAGGCTTGACACGTGACCTAGCAGGGACGCTTATGCCTTGAAACGGTGGCAAAAGAATTCTACGGGTACAAATCCATTGCGGCGAGCGAACTATCGCTGAAAACTCGTTAGCTCTGTCGCGAGGCAATGTGATACTGCTGGCATCGCAGGCATCATGCGAAGTGTTCGTGGTAAAAGTGTTCAGAGGCCAGAGATGTGTGTAAGTGATGTATTGCGAACAAAGATAAAATGAAGTGCAGTGGGATTCGATGTTCTTGTGAAGATGTTTTTGTACATATGAGATGTCTGTTATGTTATTAAGAGAGACGTATTTCGGTTTTATTTTTGTATTTAGCTATGTGGAATCAGAGTCAATTGGGGCTGACAATATTGGTAATAAGCTTTCACTGATTTGGGCAATGTTAGACGGAGGTGCACAAATTTGTTTGTAGGGCTTCTGATTTGGAGGATTGTGCTAAATTGTTTTATTTTAAGAATTTTTGCGTACATGAAATCCCTTGTAAAAGGAATGGAAAAGAAGTCTTATTATATTTTTTAAATTATGAAGTTTATATTTTTTATTATGTAAGATTATAAGCATGTGTGCAATTTGTTTTTTTTTTAGGTTTACCTCATTTTATGTTGCTGATGCTGACACGTAGAATTAATGATATCAGTCAACCGTAGATAATAGTTATGCAAGATTTGAAGTATGATGATTTAAATGATGGAATATTTTTTAAGTTTTGCTTTGACTAAACTTTATTGTGTTTAGTTGGTGTAGAGGCTTGGTTAATCTTGGAAATTGATATTGTAAATCTAGAGAAGTATATTAAATGTGTTTTCTTTTCTTTTCGGAAGAGGTCTTCCTTTAAATCAGTTTGTCTTTGTAAATAAGTATTTCTTATATGTAGTTCCTAAATCTTGTTTTCGGCATTGCCGCTATGCCGCACTGATCATCTGATACTGTATGTATTCTACACATGCAGTGATTTACTGACTTAAGTATCATAAATATTTAGCATAATGTTGACATTTTGTTAAATCTGTAAAAAATAACATACAATCCGTTTGGAATTGCTACTTCAGTATTTTGTCAGTGGCTATGTACAAAGTTACAAATAGTGTAATGTTTTTACGCGAAATGATTAGTGTTAAGGATGGTGCCATTTTCGTTGGCATAACTATTCTAAACTGTTGTTCGATAATAAAAAAATCAAAACTGTCTTGTTTTTTTTCTTGTATTTTTTTAATATGGCGGAATTAATAATGGCATTAGCTGGTTCCAGACTGAGCGAGCCACCTGTGAGGCACCCAGTATAGGTTCAATTTTGAGCCCAGTGTCAAATGAAATCATGCCTTCAACAAAGCCTTAAATCCTGACATGTCGTGGTTCTCCGTTTTAGTTTCACGTATTTGTCAAAGATTACTAATTGTTGCTCACGAATTCGTATCCAAACCAAAGAATTCGTTCATGGAAACAAATTTTCTGAGATAAATGGCTACCCCAGTAGAATATTTCTATCTACTGCCAGGAAATATCAAAAACGTCCGGGGTTTATTCCGATCGTGTGAAACATTATATGTGTGAGTGGGATGGCATGATTCGAATTTGGGTCTAAATTGGGTGGCCAGCCTTAGACGAAGACTATATAGATTAGATTAGATTCTCTTTCTACGAGGTCAGCTTTTTATCGTGAAATAAAAAAATATTCATCCACACTTTTTCAACTTAATTAAAAAGCAATAAAAAGGTTAAATGATTTACTTTTCGCTGTTCGAGACATTTTTATATCCGTTCAGATAAAACTTCTCAGTCCTTGACTGAAATCCAATTCCGTAGGCTAATGATACTATGATAAAAATTTATAGTTAAGTGTTCTATCGCTATGATAAAAATTAAAAAATTGAATTGAAGTGTTCACTCTTAAAGTGAAAATGAAGTATTGGCTTAAAAGACTTGCAGCCAGGCCATAAATAAATAAAAAAAAAACAAAAGACACCACGCATTTTTTTGTTGCGTTTTGTATCTGTCAAAAGTAGAGGGAAGCTAATCCGCCAGTGAAAAACGTGAAAAATTCTAGATTTATCATTACTTTTTGCCTTTGTGTGGTTGTGCAGCGTAAAGCATAATAACAATGGCTTTGTACTGTGCAAGTAAGTGTTAAACCATAAACGTTATACGTTAACTCTTAGACGAATATACCGGTTGACGCAAATGCATTTTCATTCCATAATTGCAACGTGAATTTACTATTACTCTGTACTTATTAGTGATGCATTTAATGTTTCATGGTGTATTTGTTGTGTACGACCAACAGGATTGTGTATTTTGTTTTCTGATCTGGTTGATAACCTAACTTTCGGTTTTAGTATCAAATGAGGTGCCCGAGGTACCGGTGGTGTCACCGTCGTCGGGGTCCGTATTCGAGCGGCGCATCATCGAGAAGTACATCATCGAGAATGGCGTCGACCCCATCAGCGGCAAGGAACTAAGCATTGAAGATCTGATAGAGATCAAAAGTAAGTTCATCTATTTACACAACATTTTGGCCTCATAAGGCCCAAGACATTTTTAGGACGTTATAACGACGCAGTGTACTAATTAAAGGCATACATACTAGCTGCCAGACATTTCAATAGCTATAGCCGTGAGTTCTACTTTTGGGATATTGGGTTGCCAATTGATCAATTTCGAAATATGCTTGGGCCGGAATCATTTCTCAATCATAAAAATAAAGATTTTAAGAAGAAGAACCCATTTTTATTACCCCTGCGTTTCTCCCCTCTATCTGTTTCCATCACCTACTTAAACTGTCTGCAAGTTATTTCTTTCTTTAAGTGATAAGACCACCTATTGTAGACTTTGTTCTTTGTTTCTGTATTGTATTGTACCTTTATACATTTTCTCCATTTACTTTTTTTCTGTTATGCTTATTAGTGGCATAGACTAATGAGTTACCGATACTTATATGAACTTACAATGCACAAAACAAAGTCTTTTGGTAAGTTGCTAAATGTAGTAACTGTTTGCAGCACCAGCGATAGTGAAGCCGAAACCCCCAAGTGCCACATCCATCCCAGCCACTCTGAAGAGCATGCAGGACGAGTGGGACGCCCTCATGCTGCACGCGTTTACTCAGAGGCAGCAACTCCAGACTGCTAGACAGGCAAGTCCTAGATTGTTACTCACTATGCTTCATTTAATTTAGGATGAGAAACCATAACATTATATTGCAGCTCGTGAAGTGTACTCTCTTTTCAATTCGTACTAGAGCAGGGGTTCCCAAACTTCTTCATTACGCGCCCCCTCTAAAAAGATAAAACTCTGTGTCCCCCCTATTTCAGCCGTAGGCTGTTAGGCATAAACACAAGGATTTTGTTAATAAAGTTCTATAAGGTCTTGTATCGTAGCCCATGCCCCCCTTTGCAGGTCACTGCGCCACCCTAGGGTGGCGCGCCCCCCACTTTGAAAATCACTGTACTAGAGTAATTGTAAACTACATGAAAATAAAGTGACATTAATAAAATATATTTTTTGCGGCTCCTAGACTATTGCACTGTACTATTTGCTAGGTAAGAAATGGAGACGCAATATAATTTTTTTGTAGTTTCTCATTCTAAAATTAAATGAAGTACAAAGTATTAATGTGATTGCTGATAAAAGTAACCCTAAAATATGTTTTCCATTTGCTTCATCACTAAACTAATTTTGAAGAATGCTCCAGGATTAGGAGAGGAGAAAACTAAATAGTGCACATTAGAACTCAGTTTATTGTTGGATATTAATGCCTGTGATTTGAAATTACGACGCACGCCGAAGCTATGGAACAATGGCTGGTTAAAAATCGACTAGACCCTTTGCTGCAGAACTGATAGTTTATATATGTGAGCTCCATTACTTCTATAATTTCATGGAGCTAATAGGAATTGGCTTTAGAATCTAAAGTTTAGACCATACTGTGTCAGGAATCAGCTGATGTTAGTATTGTTTGTAACTCTTGCAGGAGCTGAGTCACGCGCTGTACCAGCACGACGCGGCGTGCCGCGTGATCGCGCGTCTGACCAAGGAGGTGACGGCGGCGCGCGAGGCGCTCGCCACGCTCAAGCCGCAGGCCGGCGTCGCGCAGCCGCAGCCCCACCATCCCGTAAGTGGGGTACCTTGTTGTTACTGTTCGAGACCGTTAACACAGCTACATATGAAACATATTGACTTCTAATAAGAGCAAAAACACTTGGTGATATTTCTAACTATGAGATTTAAGGTTTGGTAGCTTAGTGGTTTTACCTATGGCCTCTCAAGCTGAGGGTTGGGCGTTCAAGCTTGCTTTGGATTTATCGAAACATACTGTTTGAGTTTTTTGGTGAAGAACAACATTATACAAAAATCTGCATACAGATAAAGTAACTCAATAGTATGGTATACTTTATACTTTGGATGGCCAAGCGGGAAGACTGTTGATATAATTGATGGCAATTTTGACCATTAGCGATTGTGCGTCGTTGCAGGCGGAGACGGCGGCGGCGGGTGGAGGTGCTACCCCGGCGGGCATGTCGGCGGAGGTGGTGTCGCGGCTGCAGGAGCGCGCCACGGCGCTCACGCAGGAGCGCAAGCGCCGCGGCCGCACCGTGCCCGAGGGGCTCGTCGGGCCCGACCAGATACGCGCCTTCCTCACGCTCGCCTCGCATCCCGTACGTACTCCAAGCTTCATTTTAACTCGTTGGGTGCCATGAGCATCACCGATGGGATCAACAACTTGTTTTTAGAAAATTGCTGTTCTCGGCACGATGTTGTGAGGATCACTGGTGGGATCACTATTTGTTTAAGGTGTGGGAGTAACACTTCGGTTAAAATATGGTGGGCAGCCAATGTGTTGTGTCTTTTTGTTGATGCACAAGCACTTATTCCTTGAAGCATGCTATGCTGTGACATGTTCTATGCTTTTGCTAAACAATATTTAATTAAACTGGCTCCTCCCAGGGTCTGCATTCGGCCAGCGTGCCGGGCATCTTGGCGCTGGACATCAATCCCTCCGACCACAGCCGCATACTGACCGGCGGCAACGATCGGAACGCTACCGTGTTCAACAAGGACACGGAACAGGTCGTGGCCATCCTCAAGGGGCACACGAAGAAGGTCACGCGCGTCATCTACCATCCCGACGAGGACACTGTCATCACCGCCTCGCCGGATCACACTATTCGTGTCTGGAATGTACCCACGTATGTATAATACTAATATATGCGTTCGTGAATCTTTCTTTTAGTCTGTCCTTTCAAGTTAAAATGGATCTATGCCATTCCTCAAACCTGTAGCATGTGCTTTATGTCCACAAAGAGAGAAATGGAGAGACTTGAAGGGGACCAACACCAATTCGTTAGTTCATGAAGGCTTTAAGACTTCCCAATCAGGGGGCCACGCCATGGCATGTTTGCATTTCCGAAAAAAAAACTCAATTTACTGTTCCGAATTGCATAAAAAAAAAATTTTTGGTTCAGAGAATCTCGGCGAAATAAAGGTTCAACCCTGCTTTAAAAGAAAAGAAGAAAAAAGAAATTGGTGACCTTTAGATTCGCAAGTTCCTAAATAGATTACAAATAACTAGTCTTTGCAACTCTTGCTTTTATTCCTGTTGTAATATGGTGCGTGTCTTCAGCTCTGCCACGTCAGCGGTGCTCCGCTCGCACGAGGGCCCGGTGACGGGGCTGTCGCTGCACCCCACAGGCGACTACGTGCTGTCCACCTCCACCGACCAGCACTGGGCCTTCTCCGACATACGCACCGGCGCGCTGCTGACCAAGGTAACGAAGACCGACCAATTATAATTATGACAAGTCTATTCTGCGTGATACCCATAAACATTTGCCACTGACAAGATTTGCCACCAATGAGATATAAAAAATAACAGAAGAATATCGTGGAGAGCAGACTAAAAAATCCACAGGTCTAGAAGAAATCTGGATTATGCTTACTGTTGTAACTAATAATGGTCTGGTTATTTTGGCAGTCACATGTCTTTTGTCAGACTTTACAGTTTTAACCCTTTTTAAACTTAAACTTAACTTTTATAGGTGAGCGACTCCTCCGGCGTGAGCCTCACTACGGCGCAGTTCCATCCCGACGGGCTGATCTTCGGCACAGGTACCGAGAACTCCCAGGTCAAGATCTGGGACTTGAAAGAACAGAGCAACGTCGCAAACTTCCCCGGACACGTCGGCCCCGTCACTTCCATATCTTTCTCCGAAAACGGCTACTACTTGGCCACGGCTGCCGAAGACGCGTGCGTTAAGCTCTGGGATCTGAGAAAGCTGAAGAACTTCAAGACTATACAGCTGGACGAGGGTTATGCCATCAAGGAGCTGTGCTTCGACCAGAGCGGAACGTACCTGGCCGTTGCTGGTACGGACGTGCGTGTGTATCTGTGCAGGCAGTGGCAGGAGCTGAAGGTGTTCAATGAGCACACGGCGTCGGCGACGGGCGTGCGCTTCGGCCGCCACGCGCAGTGCCTCGCTTCTACTAGTATGGATCGCACGCTCAAGCTCTACGGTATAGAATAGACTAGTCTCCATAGATCGTAAGGTAATGAACTCTCCAAAAGAAAAAAAAAGTGTTTTAAGTTAACTATGTCGAACATCTATCAAAATGAATTATCTTAAAAAATATCTATTCATGATTCTATTGATTGCCTAGACATTTTTGGGCGGAGTATAATGAGTATCGACATGTCATGTGTAGAAATATGAATAAAAAGTATAAATATCTGGGCACTCATCTGCAAGTTGTAAGGTTCTAACCGTAACAGTTACAATTTACAATAACTGTTATAGCTCGTAGATTGATACAGAAATGTATGTGGCACCAACCATATCGTTTGTGGTATAAATGTGTACAGATGTTTTTGACGTCTTGGTAACGTACACATGTTTATGCCCCTGACTATCCAGCCGCATATCGGTATGTACTAATAATTGCGAAACTTGGAAATGTCTAGTTTGAAAGTGTGGTGTTATCACATTCTGATTTTGCATATTACGACGAGTGTTGAATAAATATGCGCCGTGAGTTTGCGCGAGAGTTACCTGTCGTATGACGGGCTGGAAGTATTGACTGCCGTAGGTTTTCAGTTATCAATTGCCTAATATGACAGTTTGCCATTTTAGTAAGTATCAATTGTGTTACTCCAATTGATACCTATATAATTTGATAGTATGATGAGAAGATGGAAAATACAATAAAACGGCGGTGTTTTTGGCTGCGTCCGTTTTTCATCTTTTCGCGTGCTATGCTGCAGACTACATTTAATTTTAATAAATGGTGATGAGTGACGATTTACTTTCCTATAGGTTATTTTAGGTATAGTATTATGAGTATTGTAAGCATATTATATCCTTTCAATATTACGGCATAATTTCTGTTTTTCATCGTCATAACTATCAGAAAAACGGAAAAGAGAGGAATAACGTTCAGATTTCTTCATTAAAAATTTGAGCTAAATTCAGTATGTAAATACTTTGATTTCGTTCAGAATAAACTTAACAATTTGACATTGAACTCAAGGTCTTTAATTTGGTCTCCTCGTATTTCGTAGAACATTTTAGAAAATAAACGCATTAATCTTTAATCGAATTTATTTTTATAAATTATATTTAAACAATAAAATTTCCCTGCCTTCACATCTTTTAAATATAATCATTATATACACTTATAACTTACAGGAATATTAACATAAACAATATCTAACAAAGAAGTTTCGTGGTCTCCTCGTGTACGCAATATGATATATATTCTCTTAAATTACTGTATGCAACTAGCGGGAACACCGGAGACACGACGCGTGCCAGTCTTCCGCAACGATCAGTAAAATCTAGTCAAATGCTGATTTGAGTACATTTGTTAAAAACCCAGGGTAAAACTATGATAAACCGCTTAACTCTAGACCTAAGCTACATTAGGACATCGTTTCATTGGAACTGTACATAAAGGCCCCTGCGTATTGCGAGTGAATAGTGATATTGGTGTTCCGCTCGAAATGATTTCAAAACGATCGCTACATGAAAGGAATGATTCAATTCACACACTGCTCTGTAACGTAAAACTACCAAGTCCGAAATGCAACATTAAATATTACCATCTACCACAATGAAATTCTCCCTACTGGCAGTTTCTTCCGATTATTCTTCCGACTAATAGCGACTAACTTTATATAAGTGATGCTCACGTTCTTACCAAATTTAACAATAAGTAGTTTTTAACGCACCTACTCGCACCATGGCACACAGCGAGCATAGATCAGTGCAAGGGGCAGTCCGAGAACCGAATGCCGCTTCTAAAACAAATAAATTACGATATCTCGAGAACTAAAGTGATTGAAACTGAATTAATTCAACGACTGCCTGTATAAACTTGTTGGACAGCCCCGCCACAAACGATTGAAACTACCACCGAGAACACTTAAATATTCTTTGTCGATGGTACTCAGTTATTGCGTTGTCATACACCTAATTACATTATAGCTATACACACAAGATTTCCAGTCGACATTGATATGCAAAAAACATTAAGTAGCAAAGTAGAAGTAGTAAACAATAGCAGTAGTAGTTGAAATAAATATGATTTATATCCATCACAGATATATAGATACACAGATCTAATATCCATGCTGGTCTGGGAGCAAAGAAAAAACATGGAATACCAGCTGCTTCTCTTTCTGCGCAGATAGTAAAAGCCCATCGAAGGAATGGGCGTGAATCTTAGGAATCATGTTCAAGCTGCGGCTAGCAACCCATCATTATTTTGATTTCCCTTTCCACCTATACGCCCACAATCACGCTAAACGAAGCCCATGAGGCATAAAGTCGAAATTAAATGTATGTATACATCTCTGGTATCCATATGTAATGATTCTCTTGGTTTCAACAGGGCTTCGAACCAAGTTGACCTCTATTTTAAGCGGTTATTAGGACTGCCCCTAGAACCAATTCCTAATCAACTTTAATGATGGGGAAAGCTGTAGACTGCTTTTACATATTAGACAATGCTCAAAAGGCAAAAGATTACGATTAGTACTGCATTAGGCCGGCACAGATTATTTCAGGAAGAAAATAAATCTGCAAATATTTTCTTTCCTAAAACCTTTTAAGTAGAACAATTACTGGATTTATGCATTGCCTCGTTAAAATATGAAGCATAATAGTAAATACTGCATGGTCAGGTGTCTGCATTTTAATATAAAAGCTGACCTGTCGTGTGTACGTCGTGTAGGTGTAAGGGCAAAAATTACAGCCTCATTCCTCTGAAGTTTGTATGTTCGTTAATATTTCTCGCATTTGTTTCTAATAGCGACGATTTCAAATAATATTATGTATGGTAGGATCCAAAGTGCGATAGTTGGTCTTTATATCAACGCTTGCATGAGATGCAGAATAACCTACTGAAAGAAATGATAAAGTGTTTTTACAAGAGCTTTTTGATTTTAGGTATTTTCATTTTTGAAAGAAATAGCATGCTAGCTTCAACCTTGTACTGCGTGATACGTAAATCTGGCTGATAAATGAATTACTAAATTTATTTGAACAGTTTTCCCGGTACCGTTATAAGCAGGCAATAACTTTTTTTTAAATCTATGTCGGCCTTCAGCGTAACGGGCATTAAGTATCTTGTTGTGAATAAGCGGGCGGCGGCGCGGGCGCGGGCGGGGCGCGGGGCGCGGGCTGCGCGGGCGCCGGTCAGGCGAAGATCAGCCACAGCACGAACAGGATCGCCACCCACAGGAATATCTTGGAGAGGAACTGCTCCTCTTCGTACTGCGCCGTGCCGCGGGGGGCTGCCGGAAACAAAGTGAATGTCATTCAAAAACTATTTATCCCTCGCAACCAAGTGACAACCAAGAAAATATACAGCCCATACACAACCAATCAATTTAAAAATAAACAAGATGATTATGATATTTTCCATCTAGAAAGTTTTCATGAATGACGATTGATAATAATGAGGTAATGTTTTTTATTTCTGGAATAATGATAATTATGCTTTAATTCCATCTATGGTTCTGAACATAAGATTATGATGTGAGCCATCATATTACTACTGTTGAATACAACAAATCCTCTATGAAATTAAGTTTTTCTATCTACTCACCAGCACTAGGCCTCGGGTCCCCAAAGTTGAATGTTGAGGTGAACACACCAAACGGAAATGCGCCTATCCCAAAAGACATGTGGAAACCTTCACCAAAGCCAAAGCCTGGAAATCCGCTGTTGTTCTCAGGCTCCGTACGCTGCCCTGCTGGCCGCGGTGGCACCTGAAAATCAACATTATAACTGTTAATGATTATTTGTTAAATAGCAAACTGCAACTTGAGGTGACTTTAAAATTTAAAGTTTAAATGATGTAGGATTACCTTATCAATATGTAACACAGAACAATAAGGTTTAGTTCTCGTGGCCCCACTGTTATAAAAAAAGTTGAATTACACTCCACCATAAGGTTGAGGGGAACCCCGTTAAAACCTATTTCCTATTTCTATTTTGTTTGCCCTTCTGGCATTTGAAGATACCTAACAAACCTAACCTAATTTTATTATCTCTAGTGAGGTTTTTTATAACAGTGGGATCACGAGAACTAACTTAACAAGACACACATAGACAAGAATTTTGCTGCATAAAATTAAAGCTATAGCAGGGGTCGCCGGACTGTTAGAAAATTATAAGGAGATTCAGAAAAAAACAAATATACCTTATCTACATATTAATTGATACTTGGTATGCAATACATTACAATATTTGGCGGTCCGAGTTCGACCGTTTGCGGGCCGTAAATGGACTAGGTAACCAACCTACAATTTATGTCATAACACTGTTCTTGTTACCAATCGATGGCTTTGATTGAACCGTTAGAAACCACAGTTACAGCTCTGGGGGATAGATTGTTTTTTATAACAAAAATAAAAGCGCACAAAAAATGTTTACCTTTCTAGCTCTACCAAAGAACTATTTACCTGTTCATATGGTAGAGGAGCAAGGTTAACGTTTTTTTTTCATTAAGATGGAATCTGCAAAGTAACCTTGACACAAATAATTCAAAATAAAAACTTCAACCTCTCAGAATAGCCTTGTATCTTATTGATACCAGAGGTGAACAGGACTAATTTCAATAATTCTCATATACTGAAGGCTGCCTTTTTTTCAGCTACATTATTTCATTCTACATCTCTTTTTCTTGTACCTTATTTCTAGGGTCTTCCTGCTTAGTGTTCCCCCGGCCGTACAGCGGGATGACTTTGTCCCGGCTAATGGCAGCCTTGCAGACAGGGCACACCTGCCGGCTCGGCCTGGTCTCCAGCCACTGGTGCAGGCACGGCCAGCTGAAACCAACACACATTTATATCTATTCTAGGTCAATGTCATACCAAAAAATCCTTTCTAAATGCAAGGTAACTTTGACCTTATACTATCCACTATTGGAATGTATATTCAATACAATGTTGTCATTGCATTCTGTCTTGTTTAATTTATTTTTTATTTTATTTATTTTAGACATGTGCATATTCAGAATTGTGCACTGTATTGTTTTGATACCTACAGTAGTCAAGTTAAAACTACATTTCTTAGTAGTTTCACGAATCTACGAAAACATTTGACTTCATTAGCATACTAGGCATGACCTTGTTGTCCAGGTATTTACATTAGCAGTATAGGTCAATGCCCCTTGGCTGGGTTGCGGGCCGCTCACCAGAAGAGGTGCCCGCACATGGAGACGACGGCGTCGCGCGCGGTGTCCAGGCAGATGTTGCACTCCAGCATCCGCTCATCCCGCTTGTCATCCTCGCCATTCGCGTCGCCGCCTGGCGCCGAAGCGCTCGCTGCTGCCTCGCTCGTCTCCGCCATCGCACCACTCGCTGCACAATCCAAACACCCCACCGTTTCACTTCATTAACATCAAATCCACAGACGCTTATCACGGGCGGACGTCGTCGTGACGTCCACTATGACGTGACAATAATTGTATTACGAAACCTAATTGTGGTGGAATGCTCACTTGTGGAAATCGTGTGCAAACACCTTTTACTGAGAAATTTTAAGGACGTTTAGGGGAAATACACAAAAATTAAGAAAAACAAATCACATCGTCCTATCCCGTGGTTCGATGACTTTTGATCAGACAGTACTGTCAAAGACTCGCCATAGATTGCATTTTTTTTTTTTTTTTTTTTTTTTATTGAGCATTGGCTACGAGGGCCATCAGCTTAAACATTATAACAACATAAAAATTAAATGAAGGATATAAACTCTTTTAAAACATGAAATGGAGAACTAAAATAAAAACAAACTATACAATCACTAACTTAAAATTAAAAGTACAACAGAAAATAATGTAACAACGAATATTTACAATGGACCAAAAGTATTTTTAACAAAATCAAAGATGTAACTATATAAATCCTTATGCGTTAAAAGTTCCTGTACATTTAAAGGGAAATCTATATATTTTAAGTTTTCTTTACAGAGGGCAATAAATAGTAATCGTTGTAGGTTAAAATTAGGACAATTATAGAACAAGTGATCTAAATTACAGTTTTCAAAGGAACAAAATTTACAGACAGAGTTATTAGACAATTTTAATCTATGGAGATGAGCTGGAAAGAGACAATGACCAATACGTAGTCGACAGAGACTTTTAATGTACTGCCTACCCAAGTAGACATTGCTTTTTTCAAACCAGGCAGTAGTAGAAGGGTTTGGTTGGATTTCAGCCAACCATTTCCCCTTAAAATTTCTGGAGCTATTCAGAGACATTGACCAGCGCTTTAACATCATGTCTTTTACACATATATGCAGATCAGTAAAAGGGACTTTAAAGTAACATTGCTCAGCATTTGCTGTTAATTTAGCAATAGAATCAACAATTTCATTACCTAAGACGCCAGAATGGCCAGGAACCCAACAAAATTCTACAATTACATTACAATTAAAAAGTTCATCAATGTGACTACGTAACACATAAATTAAGTAGTTGACATTAGCTTTAATCTGTTTATTAGATATTGCTTGAAGAGCACTCATAGAGTCTGATAAAATTAGAAATTTATTGCATGAGAAATCATTATTTTTAATATACATAAGAGCATAAATCATAGCTAGTATTTCGGCTGAATAAATTGAAAAATAATTACTACACGAAAATACTTTTCCTATTTTCATAGCAGAATCATAGAAAGCAAAGCTAGTACGAGTATTGGTTTTAGATCCATCAGTATAAATTTTAATGTAATCACACTTATCATCTAGAAATTCATAAAAATAAAACTTAGATTTAAATTTAGTTATAGTAACCGGAACATCTCTCATCATGGACTGAAAACTGTTAGAAAAACAAGGAATCATGTTGTGCCAGGAAACCGCGTCTTGAAACTCAAAATTTAAATATGAAATTGATTTACTGATACAAGTGGTAAAAGGAAGCGAAGTTATATTATAATTAGGAATAACAACATTTTCTAGAAAACGATTTACTAGTACGTTATCACGGCTGATTAAGTTAAGACAAAATTTATCAGTTAAATAACATCTCCGTACAAATAGGGGAGGAATACCGGCCTCTACTTCCAAAGAATTAATAGGAGAAGACATCAAAGCTCCTGTAATTATACGTAAAGCTTTATTTTGCAGAACATCAAGCTTACGAAGCAAATAACCCGAAGCATTTGCATAAAAAATGCAGCCGTAATCAAACTGACTTCGAACCAAGGACATATACAGGGTTTTCAATATTTTTGGGTCAGAACCCCAACTAACTCCCACTAGGGATTTCAGGACATTTAAGCGAAGCTCAGCTTTTTTATATATGTATGCAATATGTGGAGCCCAGGACAGTTTAGAATCTAACATAATACCTAAGTATCGCTCAGAAGTACTAAAGGGTAATAAACTATTGTTATACATTATCTTGGGGTTGTGTAAACAGTTATGACTAAAAACCATTACTGAACTTTTTTCAACATTGACTTCTAGCTTAAGTTCGTGTTGAAATAAATTACACAAAGTTAATAAACAGCTATTCATTGTTAATTCTCCTTCAGACAGGTCATCACAGTCTAAATAAATAACAAGGTCATCAGCATAAAAAGAATACTTAACACAAGTTGGAATTTGTTTCATAAAGTCAACGAGGCTCAAAATAAAAACTAAAGGAGAGATGACAGATCCTTGCGGAGTTCCTTTAAAGGTTGTTTTGGGACCATACAACGTATTTTTAATTTTAAGGGACACACTACGATTATTTAAGAAGTCAAAAATCCAAAATAAAACTGGGCCAGGAATACCAAGCCGGTGTAAACTTTTTACTAAATAATTATGGTTGATGTTATCAAAGGCTCCTTTTATGTCGAGAAAAACCGACAAAGTATATTTATTATTCTTCATATTATTTCTAATGTCACCCAATAAACAACCTAAATTATACATTGTATTCTTTCCTTTACGGAAACCAAATTGATATTCTGGAATCAGAGAGTTGTGTTCAATAAACCATTCAAGTCGATTCTTCAACATAGTTTCAAATAACTTAGCTAAACACGAAGTAAGAGAAATGGGACGATAAGCATCTAAACTATTCGAATCTTTATTAGGTTTTAAGATGGGAACTACAAATTGAACTTTCCAGATGGGAGGGATGACTTTTCGTAACCAAAGGTTATTGTAAATACTTAGAAGAATTGCTTTTACTTTAACTGGTAAGTTCTTGATGACAGAATAAGGGATGAAATCAGGACCTGGAGAAGTATTCTTTTTGGAGCTTAAAGAAGACTCGAGTTCGTAATATTTAAAAGGACTAAGCATCCATTGAGCTGATTCTGAACCCTTCGAAGTAAAATAGGAATTAAAAGTATCAAAGGAAGTACAAGGGTCATCAGAATATTGTCTAAAAAATTAAGAGCATTCGATAGGTCGTCAAAAAAGCGCGATTTAGAGGTATTATTTAACTTAGCAAACTTAAATCTTTTAACATGGTCCCAAATTAGTTTTAATGGTGTCATTCGATTAAATGAGGAACAAAGGTTAAAACAACTTAAAAGTTTTTTTTCAGCTAAAATTTTTTTCTTTTTTGCATCAAATTGTTTATATAGTAAATAGTTTTCTAATGTAGGGTAACTTTTGTAAGAAAGTAAAGCAATTTTGGATTGATTGACGGCCTGAGAGCACAAATCATTCCACCAAATTACAGCTTTACGTTTTTATTTTTTGTATAGCAACTAGACCTTTTAGGAAATGTCAATAAGATGTCACTTAAAATTTTAAAAAACTCGTTATAAGCTTCAATTGGGTCAGAACTAAGACTAAACATAGCAAATTTTTGTTCACACATATCCATGAATTTTTTCCAATCTATTTTATTAAAGTTAATATTAGATAAACATTCAACATCAGATATTTTGGTAGAATCACTTGCAGCTTCATTAGGATTCTGGACAGGGCCATTGTATAGGACTTCAATCAGCAGAGGGAAATGATTACTACTCATTAAGTCATCGAGCACAGAAAGAGAGCAGCTGGAACTTAATGCTGGCGAAGCAAAAGCCAAATCAAGAACGTTGCCTTGTTGATCGAAAGGTGCAAATGTGGTAGCTCTTTGGTCATGGTCATTAAGGCAAACAAGATTGTGAGTGTCCACGAAAGAATATAGTAAATTACCTCTACGATCAATATTTCTACAGCCCCAAGCAATATGGTGAGCATTGAAGTCACCAACAATAATAAAGTTTCTATTAGTGATCTTTGAAAAAACATTGTCAAGATGATGAATTCCAAATTTACCATTGGGAGCAGGAGGTGCATAACAGGAAAGAATATCTAGTGAAAACGAGCCTAATGAGATAGAGCAGAGAATATTTTGAAAGTCATAAGAAGAACTAGAAGAAGCTGTTGTGTATTTGTACTTACAGTTTATAGCGACAGCAACTCCACCACATGGACGGCTGGAGTCCTGCCGCAAGATGTTGAATCCTTGTAACCTAAAACTTTTACCATGAGTAAGCCAAGTTTCATTCAGCAAAATTAAATCAATTTCAGTATTATTAGAAAGAAAATGTTGTAATTGTGACAGCTTTGAGAGGATGCTGCGAGAGTTCCAGTGAAATATAACAAGCTGCTTTATACCACCTCTACTATCCATAGTTAGGATCCAAAGTTGGTAATAAGCAACTCCTTTATAAGGTTAGTACTAATTGGAGTATTAGCATCTGGGTTATGTTTCTTTTTAAGTATTTCTACAATTGTTCTTGTCAGAGTGTTCATAACTTCAGTAGAATTTAATATGTCTGAGATCATAGCTCTACGTTCTGGTGTTTTCAAAGGAGGAAATGCTGTTTTAGATGCTACTGAGGCATATGTTACTTTACCATTAATTTTATCTTTTACTTCATTTAACTTGGCCTTTTTAACTGGGCAATTTGGGGACACTGCAATGTGATCATTTTTTTTACAATTGATGCACTTCATACTGTCTTTATTATTGCAGTCTTTAAAAAAGTGGGATCCAGAGCAGATTGAGCACAACTGTTCAGATTTGCACGAGTTTCGGCCATGACCAAACTTGTAGCAGGTGAAGCACTGGCGAAGAGGTTTGATGTATTGTTGCACATCAAACCAAATGTGGTCGAATGTTACATGATCCGGAAGTGTAGAACTCAAGAATGTGACGAGAACTGTTGGAGTAGGCAGTATCTGGTCACCCAACTTCCTTGTGAAACGCTTAACACCAATAATTTCTACTTGCGCCTTCAATTGTTCAAGCAATTCTTCTTCAGAGAGCTCTGTAGGAGCTTTTATGATACCGAGTGACTCCAGATGATCGTAAGGAATTTTCGCTACCCATCCATAAGAATTTAATAGTCTATTGTCCAAAATAAACGTGTTTGCGTCTTTTTTGTTGCAGAACATCACTTTGACCATAAAAAGCCCAACAGCTTTAACATAAGCAACACCTTTTACGTTTTTTAAAACTTTGTTGGTTTTAAGAAGGTCCATTTTGGCCTGGGGCGAATCAGCAGTTGGAGCACAGGAAAGCAGCACTGGATATTCTTTTTTATCATTTTCAGTGTAAATGTGGTGGTAATCCTTGAACAAACCTCGTTTGTTCCTGGAAAAAATTGCCGCCATTTTATTTGGGGACTCGTCATTTCCCGAATCAGTTTTTTTTCTTTTTTTCCCGTCACACCCGCCGCTATTTTCACCCATCTTCACAACAAAACAAAATCTAACAAAATGGGTACAAAAGGGCTTGTAACTAATTTAATTAAAATAATTTGAAATTTTCCGCTTTATTTCAATGGTTCGCGCCCTTCTTCCACAGACCCAATCCCATAGATTGCAGACTATTGCAACAGATCGTAACATAACGTCATTTTGATTTATAAATTCCACGTACGCACGAATGGTGATGAAATTAAATTGAAAATCATGAATGAAAATAGCCAATAATAAAATTTTATAAACGATATAAATCGTTTCCATTTAAAAATTGTGAATGAAACATTTGTTTACAAACAGATCAATCGATATCACAATCCGAATTCATGATTTTGTTTGTGATGTAATTTGATTGGTTAGCTCTCTGCCTCATTCTTATCTAGACCAATCGGCGAGCAGGCTTACTTTGACAGCCAAGAGAAAACAAAAATAAAAATACCTACCATAATTTCCTTCATGTGCATGTGAGCTAGCTCGCTGCTCTAGTCTTCTTGCTTCTTTGCCGAAATTAACGACATTAATCGCGATTTTTTTGATTTTAAAATCTATCCCTCGTCTCCTATTCATACATGGTGAATTATAATCGTGCAATCAGAGCGAATGTGAGGATCTGGCGACAAATTATGTTGAAAAACAAGTGTGACGTCACAATTTTTATCAGCTGAGGAGTCGGGAGTGTAACGAGGGGTCGAAGCAAAACAAACAATATGGGTGGCGCCGTGAGCTCCGGGAGAGACAATGGCGAGCTGATCGACAACCTGGTCGGCGGCAACTACATCCGCACCCGCGACGTGGAGCGTGTATTCCGTGCGCTGGACCGCGCAGACTACATGACGCGCGAGGCCCGCGACCAGGCCTACAAGGATGTGGCCTGGCGCCACGGCCCGCTGCACCTGTCCGCGCCCTGCATCTACAGGTACCCCCCATCCTTCGCCACAAATGCCAACCAGAACAATCAACACGAAAGTGAATGTAAACATCTGGCCTTTGTTAATTACTAATGATAATCACTTGTTTGCCAGTACTCGAAATCTTTTATTATTGTTCTTTGTTTCATTAAACTTAGCTTACATGGAAAGTTGACATGGTGGTAATGTGAATCTAACATTATCTCAAGTTTTATCCAATTTTATCGTTTTTCTCGTCCATATCTCGACAAGGACCTATAAGAACCCTGTTTCTAGTCTAATGGGCACATTGAACAGTGTCCGTTGGGTAATAATAAATAATTGCTCGAGTTATTATTGTGCCTTACACTATAACCTGCAGGTATCTAAAAGGCTATTGATGAAAAGGAATGCTTCATGATATTTTAAAGAATCAGAAAGAAATAATTAGAAGACTGCAGTTTTTCTCAGACTTTTGCCACCATCATTTCTTAAATGTAGAACTACCCCCTTAACATCAATTTACACAATTACATTCAACTTATATTTTTTCACTGACAGTGAGGTGATGGAAGCGCTAGAGCTGTCCCCAGGGCTCTCCTTCCTCAATGTGGGCTCTGGGACAGGCTACTTGAGCACTCTAGTGGGGTTGATCCTGGGCTCGGGTGGCATCAGCGATGGGGTGGAAGTACACCCGGCAGTGGTGGAATATGCCACCAAACGACTCGGACAATTCATAGAGAACTCTCCCGTTTTGGATGAATTCGATTTTTGCGAACCAAGGTTTTATACTGGTGGGTTGACTACTTATATTGGTTGAAGTGTTTGATTGTGTTCCTTTTTCATGGCTACTGGTATTTAAAAAGTGTACTGATTTAGTGGTTTGATTTGCAACTATTACATTCACTATTGCTTGTTTTTTTATCCTACTTTTTAGCCTACTATGCCACCGTTTATGGTATGTGGTAGGACCTTGCGCAACGACTGTCCAGATTGCTACCACTGATTCACTTGCTAATCCTGCCACCCGCAGTAAAGCTTGCGCTGCTCTGTTCTTATAAAAAAACACTTATGTATACTTAGTATATTTAAATATCACATTGAATTCTGTAGTGTTCTCGGCAGCTGTTAACTGATGTCTGTTGGCAGGCAACGCGCTGTGCATGGCGCCGCTGCAGGCGCCCTATGACCGCGTGTACTGCGGCGCCGCCTGCCCAGAGGAGTACGAGAACTACTTCAAACAACTCATCAAGGTATTTTATTCGTAGGATGTTTATGTAAGTATCTCTTTCAAATTTCTTGGGTTTTTAATGTAATTGATTACAGTATTAGTCAAACTCTTAATTCGTAAACACTAGTCTTTCCTGTTTTAATTATAAATAAGTATCAAATGGATACATTATGCTTAATTGTTTTAGAAATTAATGTTAAGTGGCCGTCTCCTATGTTCTACCCTACTACCATTGTGTAGATCAGAGACCAGTGCAATTGGTTGGCTATGCATACTGGTTTGTTCTAAATGAATGATATGGGTGATAAAATTATCAATCAAATAATTAGGTAAGACTTGCAAACTAAGTGTGCCCTAAATGTAACTCATTTAAATTTGAAACAGCACGTAGAGCGGATGGATGAAAGTAGACTAACTAAACAGATCTATATGGGGACTGTGAATAGTTGCTGGAGGGGAAGGCCTAGACGGACGTTCCGAGACCAAATAGGAGACGTTTTGGAAAAAGGTTAGGTCAGGAGTACCCGAAACCGACGAGCATGTATGAATGATGACTGGATGAAGCGAAAGAAATATGTCAGGATCGTAGCAAGTGGAACAAAGTAGTCTCTGCCTACCCCTATGGGAAAGAGGCGTGACGGTATGTATGTATGTATGTTGAAACGGAGCTTATCCTATTTTGTTTATTATTGAATGCTTGCATCTGCTTTTATAATAAAGTATAATTTGACGACATGATGCCAATGCAAGTATTGGCAACAAAGAGTAAAATCAGCACAAATAATCAAAATGTTCTTTAACATTTAACTTATTTTCAAAGTACAGTATTATTTTTCTCCTTAGAACAAAACCTGGAACATTTTATGTTAATTACGAGCGCGCGCGACGCACACGGTGCGTCACGCGCGCCGGTGATGCTGACCAGTTGTGTCGTCCAGATCGGTGGTATCCTGGTGATGCCGCTGAACGACAACCTGGTGCAAGTGAAGCGCGTGGGCGACGCCGAGTGGACCTCGAAGAACCTGCTCAACGTCACGTTCGCTACGCTCAGGATCCCGGACCAGCAGGAGGCCGCTGAACTCGTCCAACTAGGTGAGACTTTTACACTAATATTAGAAAAAAGTGGAACTGGCGTATTACAACCAATGTCGGGAACACGCAGGCTTACTGTAGTCGACACCTGCCCCATCCCGGGGCGGCCAGTGGATGTTGCGGTGGTCACCGTGTGCGCCCGCAACGCCCGCAGTTCAAGGCCTGGAGGGAACGCGTGTGTTTTTAGACGGTAGGCCTCTCCCCTCCTTCCATAGGGAAGGCAGCGGCGAGATGGAGAGCCCGTCATACCTCCATTCGTATGCTGCCCCGAGCGCGGAGATGCATAAGGCGCATTTTCCACACGTTAAAAAAAAAAAAAGGCTTACTGTAGTTACTGGTGGTAAGAAAATTAAATGTTACCGTTAGTGACGTGCTTTGGCCTGCTGTTATTACTGCGCCCAGAAGTATATGGGGCATACTTTTGTGCTTTTCTATTATTTTACTTAGTTTGTAGGCGCAACTGATAAGACTGTGCTAAGACTTGTAAAATTTCGCGAGCGAGTTTTTGTAATATGTTGCGTGTGTTACCATTTATCCGCTATGCAGTGTAAGTGAGCACAGCGTCGTGAATAGAGAATTGGCTCGTCGCATCGCCGGTCGCGCATATTTAATCGTGGTTCGGTCGTAATTTTATAAAAGAAGCTCATCAAAAGTTAGCTAGTAAGACGACTACAGAAAAGACCGTAATAGTAAAGAATATGCCACAAAAACTTGTCAGAAAATTATTTTTCCAAAATAATATCAAGATAGTATAAATGATACAAATTAAATAGTTCAGGTGTTTGACCGAGCATCTTCGCAGAGCGCACGTGCGATCCTCACGTGGCGGCACGTGGCAGTCGCACGAGGCAACACTGTGTGCTCTCAGAGTTGGGTAATAGAGGTTTGGGATGAAAATAATGCATGCCGAGGTAACCGCTCAAATACCTACACTCACCAGAAAAATACACGTGAATTTTTTGGGGGTTCGTCCGTATTGTCACCTTGTATCATCAAGAAGTTATATAACGAGTTTCTAAAAAAAGCATCACGTGAATACGCCCCTTAATGGCCCCTTCTCCGGACACATTCCAACTAATAAATTAAAATTTTTGATCGGGAAATCCGATACTCCCAACTGTATTGAGTGTGGTGTAGTTGAATTTGTTAAGGGAGTGCGGACGGACTGGGCCTCACCGCTATACGACCAAACTCCTTAAATTAAAGAATAATAAAAAAAAAAAAGCCAGGTAGACGGGCGAGCAAGTTCGTGTACTTACGGCTCGACGTCTTTACTCGCCCGTATTTTACTCTATAAGTACGCGTAGGTACTTAGACGGACACAGGCGAGTAAAGTCGTCGAACCGTAAGTATCCGAACTTACTCGCCCATCTGTCACCCATTTTATGTGCTTGATGGGTTTGTGTTGGTAATGTTAGACGCGCAGACGCCGCCCAAGCTGCAGGCGCTGTCGCGGGGCGCGGTGCGGAAGGCGCTGCGCGGGGGGGTGTGGGCGCGCCACCCGGAGCTGCGCGCGCCGCCGCCGCGCCCGCCGCCCGCCAAGAAGGCCTGCCCGAGGCGCATCTGCATACCCATAGAGGACGAGAGCGACGTCGGTCAGTACACGCACACACACACACACACACACACACACACACACACACACACACACACACACACACACACACATTACGCGCCTCTCCGTTGTTGAAGGTCTCAGTCAGTTTGAAACTGTACAGAGACTTAGTGAAGGTGGTGACAATAAATAAGATCAGTGATTCTTTATTTTATTGAACATCACTTTTTGTTGTCTTAATTTAATGATGATGATGTGCTCCCGGCCGTTTCCCACCATGGCGACCGCCTCAACTCCTTCCTAGAGTACGACCGTGTGCTCGCATGCGACTATGTAGCCAATCTTTTTTACAAAAGTTCGCGCGCATTGCGGACATGTGAGCACCCCATCAATGTAGTTGTAATTGATTGCCGCAGGTGGTCGAGCTTTCAATTCATCGCGCTTGGTATCCAACTCAGAGCAATGACGAGTTTCAAAAACTTGGACTTTGCTTGCCACCAACTCCATTCCGGCCGCTTTGAGGCGCGCTGTTCCCATTGCGTAGGCTCAATATAATAAACAATACAGAAAGAGAGTGGTATACGCAATATGACCATTTGAAATTTAATTTAACTACTACGCAAAATAACAACATGAATTACTAAGAAATTGACCAATATGCAGAATGACCATTTCAATCTAAACTTCGATACGCATTAACTACTTTAATTATCTAATACTCTAAGATTATTTAGGTTAGGGTCCGGCGGGGGTGGCTCCTAGGTCACCCCCAAGCCGCGTACATATTTGTTTTACCTTAGAAATCTTTGCGATGCGTATTAGTTTTGGAATAGTTTTTTTTCGTGAAGTCGGTTTTTTTTTGTTAAAATTTTTGTTTATTTTAATGTGTCTATGTGTGTACTAATACTGGTGTTGTGCAGAGGGTCTGGACGCGCTGCACGACCTGGACCGGCGCAGCGGCGCGGGCGAGATGAACGCGCTGCTGCGGCTGGTGCTGAGCATGGGCCCCAACCGGGTCGCGGGCGTGCTGCGCTGCGGCGCCGCCGACGTGCCCACCAGCGACGACGACTCCGACGAGCCCGCCGAGCCCGCAGCGGTTAGCGCGCACACTTATGCCTTTTCGCCTCTTTCTCCCTTTCGCGTATAATAGTTTGTATTACACACTTAAATGATTAACTGATTCAAACTTTCGCAATTGGCACTCAAATTTACTATCTTAACTAAACGGGGCTCAATTGTGTACACGTTTTATTTACTACCTCGACTTTTCGGATATTCTGCGACGTTCTTGGTTTCGAAGACTACCTTTTTTTTATGTTGTAATACAGGCAGAAGAGGCGGAGACTGATGCGTCTCGTGTGGGCGCGCTGGAGGCGGAGGAGGAGCAACCTGCGGGCTCCGCCCCCGCGCGCCCCGCCCCGCCCCCGCCCGCGCCGCGCCCCCCGCCCGAGCAGGAGCTGCCGTCTTCAGGTAACACGCACTGACACCACGCATGCAGGAGGAGCCGACTACACCCTTGAACACGCCCCTTTTTGTGTTGGAGGTTAAACAGCGTGCAGTTATCTGAACTGGCCCTGCCTTGTCTGTTAGCATGGGGTGTGACGGAAGTGGTTTGTGTTGCAGGCTCGGACTCGGAGTCGCGCGGGCGCGGCGCGGCACGGCGCACGCGCAGCCTGCTGCAGCGCGGGCTGCGCAGCGTGCTGCACAAGCGTCCCGGTAACTAGAAACAAATTTTATTTTGAATTTATGTATGTGTCTTTTTATTGTACATAAAACACATGAAAATGAGGAATACAGGACAACACAAATGCACAGACGCGGATTTATCGCTAAAAGGGACAGTTACATTCATTGAAGAGGAATCATCACATCATGTCGAGGTCCTAATAAGCTTCTACAATTATGTTAAATTTTTTTTTTAGCTTTTTTTATACATGTCTCGTAAAAGAGGACAAAAGTGAAATTAAACTTAACATCGGTCAAGAAATATGGAAAATATAAGAATTTTTAACTACTAATTGTCCAGCGTTTAGTGAAAGAGATCCAATATTTCATGTGTCGTCAAGAAACACTACGCCCATATAAACTTCATTATAAATTCTATTTTTTATGAAGAGTTGGAGACAAACCTTCGATAGCTTATATCTCGGGTATTTTTATAGTTATTTAAAATATATTTTGTATTAAATAAATGAGGTTTAAAGCGATTAAATTATTATGAATTCCTAGTGCATTGAACACTGTACTTTTATGGTTCAGATTCCCCGGACGAGGAGGGTTCGGGGAGCGACGCGCGGGGGGAGGGCAGCGGCGCGCGCGGCGCCGGCTCCCGGGACGTGCCCGCGGAGGTCGAGATATATCTCGGAAAGGTACGACTATGTCAACAAACCGCCATATTGAAATTGTCTCTGATTGATGAATTTACTAGTGATGTTTATTTACTTAGCAAGTTACTTAGCAAAAAATGATTTCCTGCCTAGATTCTTTTGGCAATGATAGTTTTTCCGAATGCGCTGGTAGTATAAAAAAAAGACATGTAAAAGAGCCCTTGGCGGCCTATTTGCAAAATAAAACTTTTTTTTTTTAAATTTTGAATTTTCACGAATTATTGTTGCGTATCGCAGCGACTCCAATTATTTTGGAATCAACGATTCTGTATTGACATACCAGTATCGCGATAATATTGATCGTCTAATGCATGTTGGTGCAGCCTGGTGACAGGCGGACAGCGGATTCTTAGCAATAGCTTTCCGTTTTTACTGTTTTTTATGGACTGTTTTTTATCGACGACCGGATAGCCTAGTGGTTAGTGACCCTGACTATGAAGCTAGAGGTCCTGGGTTCGAATCCCGGTAGGGGCAGATAGTTGTATGATGAATACGAATGTTTGTGCCCGAGGCTTGGATGTTGTATGTATTTAAGTATGTATTTATCTACATTATATAAGTACGTTTATCCGTTGCCTGGTGCCCATAGTACAAGCTTTGCTTAGTTTGGGGCTGGGTCAATTGGTGTAATTTGTCCGAAGATATTTATTTATTTAAAAATGGGTTTGTTTTCCAGATGGCGTCGGGCGAGGCGTCCGCGGAGCGCGAGATGGACTGGGACGCGGAGGACGAGGACGAGTCCGACGAGTCCGGCGACGAGGCCGCCGCCAGCGCCGCCGGCAAGCCGCACCGGCAGAAGCTGGACAGCGGTCAGTTCTTAACCTAGGGTTTGCATGTGTAACAGTTGTGCTCATTAAACTTTGATAATGATCCCGTAGAGCAGGGGTCGGCAACCTGCGGCTCGCGAGCCACATGCGGCTCTTTGGATGTGAGGCTGCGGCTCTTTAGTTCCATTCGCAAATATTATTTATTTATTAAAAAAAAATGTTCTGAAACGATCAATGAGGTTTAGGCATTACTTCTATCTCTCAGCTACTTATACTCGCTTTTCACCGCAGCACCCCTCCCTCGCGACCGTATTGAGGCTATTTATTGTTGGCGAGAAAAAAAATTGTGGCTCTTTAAAAACTTGAAATTTTGTTAATAGTAATTTTTGGCTCTTCCGACTCAAAAGGTTGCCGACCCCTGCCGTAGAGGAATCGAAACGCGTCAGTGTTTGTGTGGTGTAAGGGATAATTAAGTTTGTGGGATTTATATGTGTTTTATTGGCAGCAGTGGAGGGAGGGTTGCATGAAAAACATATATATTTCACACAGGCTTGGTTATCTTGCACGTGAGTAGCGGAGTAGCAAGGTAAAATTTTTTTTGTTCATTCTTCGGTCACTCACTTTTGGCCCGGGGAGGCCCGGATGGACTTGGCTCGCTAATACTGCCGCCAAGCAGCAGTACTTGCGCTGCTGTGTCCGGCGTAGAGATTAAGATGCCCGCTGAAATTACGGGCACGTGAGGTATTCTATCTTAGCCATCTTGGCTGGCGACGCTTCTGCGATCTAGTGTTAAGGGTGTCCGCAGAAAAAATAGACTGGTTTACCTACTGTAAGGGGCTCCATTGTCAGGTATTCTTAACGTGACCATTTCTTGTTCTTGCCAGAGCGGGACATCTGCGGAATTATATACCTAATATAAAAAGTTTTTAGTGTTTTGCAAGTCTTTTCTTGTAACGAAAACAATCAAAGCACTAAACACTAACCCCCTTATTCATAAACGCTCTATAGACTTCTGCTAACTTAGCAATCGTTTGTCCTTATCTGTGAAAGGTAAATGTCAAAGTGACAGATAAGGACAAGTGATTGCTAAGTTAGCAGAAGCCTACAGAGCGTTTATGAATAAGGGGGTAAATAGTTAAGTAGGCACGGCTTACTAAGCCCCAACAGTGGCGTAACTTCTAAGTCGTGCTTTTGTACATGTTGGCTGAATAAATTTGTTTCAAAATTTCGGCTCTGAACCACGCATTTCGAGCCGGAAAAGTACATTTAAAATTAACGTTTAGTCTTTTTGCAAAAGCGGGACTATGTCGGCCTCTTTGGGGACACCGGGACAGACTGCTTGAAAGTGCAACTGTCCCGCCCAAAGTGGGGCGTATGGTCACGTTAGGTATTTTGGACCGTCCATTCTGAGTCGTAGATTGGTCGCACAATATTTACCTGAAATCATGCTACTTCGAATAAGTCGGCTTAACCCGAGTTTATTGTTAGGCATCGGCGACATGACGCCGTCTATGGAGTCGTCCCCGACGAGCGGCGAGCGCGAGGCCGGCTGCTCGCGGCGCCACGACGACGGCGACGACGACGACGACGACGACCGCGACAACGGCGCCGAGCGCGAGCCGTGCGAGCCGCGCGCCGGCTCCAGGCGCAAGCGACTCAAGTGCGGTCGTTACCATTACCGTAAGTTAAACAGTGCTTTTTAGAATGTCATCCGGAAAGTTTTTGTCTCCGTTGTCGCCTTAATTAATCGTACTTATTTATTGGGCAAATTTAGTGGCTTTATCCACATAGGGAACACATTGAACGCGTGTGAAGAGTTATAATTGGAAAAAATAAGACGTAATTTTTTTTAAACGCTTTTCAATTCTGTATGTAGTGTAATGTTTATTTTAGAATCAGTAAAGACTAACAGAGTTTTGGTTTGGTAGCAATGAAAATGAAGCTTTTGCGATACTGTCTGCTTTGAATCTCGAATGAAAGTACAAGAGTAAAAAAACGAGTTTTATGTAGTAAAGGAGAGTAGAGACCCACAGTGTCCTGTATTTCAGAGCACTTTAAAGTAATTTGGTAAAATATATGAAAGATGATTTGCCTTTCGCATTGTCCGCTCCGATATCGGTAATCGGATCCGACACCGATATGTTGGCGGCACCATCGGACGCCCGTAAGCTGTCGGTCGTTAGTGATAACGGTACTAGCGTCGGCTATCAGATATCGAATCGGATAACGTGAAAGCGCTCTTAAGCTTCAATTTGGACGCAAATCATGACTTCTCGTTGTCATGCCCATACTGAGTGGCTGTGGTCGTTCCCAGGGAACCAGCAGTCGATGGAGCCGTGCTCGGAGTCGGGCGAGTCCGGGGACTCGGGCCCGTCGGCGCTGCTCGGCGCGCGGCGGCGCCGGCGCGGCAGCGAGGGCGGGGACTCCCGCCGCGTGCGCCTCTCGCTGCTCATGAAGCGCTCCGTCAAGGAGCTGCCACTCCCCTACGCGCTCAAGAAGTACGTCAACTACGGCCGTTGCTTCCAGTTCTAAGTCAACCGTCCGTGTTTCGTGACCTGCCAGTAACCGAGCCGTGACTGAAGCGCTCGGAGCAGATATCAGATGTACCATAGATTATGCCAATATGTATCACGATTTGTGGTGAAACCTAACCAGCCGACTTTTTACCTCTTGCTGTCGTCACAGCGGACATTTTGAGACGGGCAATCCGAGCCTATTAAAATCCACTTTCTCTTTACGATTCATACGATACAAATGGAGCCGCGGCGTTCGATATGTCTTCGTATTTTCAAAATGTGTGGAACAAACCTCGACGCTCGGTCGGGGTTCGGACACGCGAAGTAGATGTGTTTGCGTAATCTATGGTATATCCGATGTCTTGCTTGGAGTGAGTAAAATTTCAGTTTCGAATGCAACACGGTTTTATTGGTTACCGAAAATTATGTGTCACAGAGACGCTCGAGCCGGGTCCGTAGCGATGCACGAACAAAGTATGATTAGAGAGATCACCACATTTATAAACGTTTTCACTAACTGTAAGTTATTTATATTATAAATCAAAGGGTCTGTGAAAGGTGAAGTTATGAAGTAAGCGTCAGTGACGTCATTGACGCCTCGATAGAGCGACAGGTGGCGTGCAGTGGCTGTCGTTGGGGTAGGCAGCGGGAGGGTAGCGCACCACAATTTGTACCTCTCACTGCACACCCTAGACGACCGATCAATGCAATAATATGAATGTTTGGGCCGTATCTGTCAAACATTGCTTCTTGGCTCCGAATTCCAGTTATTAACAGAATCCAATATGTTTTCCATCTGCTCAATTTAGTAGTGGCCGCCACGGACCTGGCTTCAGTCGTTCTCACTGAGCGTTAAGTCATCATCATAAAATACGTACAGCGTTTGTTCACTGAACGATATCTAGTCTGTAAATATCTTTCGACAGACTTTATTATGAACTGAGTGAATTAGTGAAGCGAGAAAAACACTGTGTCCCTGGAGATTTAAACAAATTGCCTGTCTTCCGTCACAAGTCCAAAGCTGTGCATCCAGTATAGAGATGTGATCCATCCTTGGGGGTAGGGAACGTGTTATAGGTCTGTCTAAGTGTCTCTGGGTAGACTTGTGTCTAGGTTCCGTGTACGGAGCGACTGAAATAAATATATTGGTAGCTGAATGTTTATTATTCGACACCGCGCGCCGTTGCAGTTGGGTCCAGCTTTCAGGATAACAACGACAATACAGTTACTTTAATACAATCAAAGACAAACCTAAGGTATTGTGTAAAAAAGAGAGTACATCAGATAGGTTTTCTCCAATTTATCTTGATAACAATGAGTTAGAAGTGTGTGTAGTTTCGAAGTTCCTTACTGGTATTATTTTTTTTCGAAATTATCTTTCGCTGTTTGCGTTTAGGTACCATAAATTGAATCATAATTTTTAACAAGGCTTGCAGTTTGGTTTGTGTTCAGCTACCTAATTATGTATTGTCTCATTACAACAAGGACTGTCGATGGACTCTGTTCTTTTTACACGTCTGGGCCTGTATTTGATCCCTCTCGTAACAACAGTCGTTTGAATGATGTCTGTTGTATCAGTGTCGTGTCATCCAATAGCCGATGGACCTCATTGTTACCTGCGCATGATATATCATTAATCATTAATAAATAACATTGTTCACATTTAGATCTAATAAATCTTTGTCAAACGGGTTAATGCCTGAACTGAATTTTAATTTTATATTTTTTATGTTTTGTGTCAAATTGGAGATTGTATAAGATATTGTTTAGCGTGTCTAGGGTTTAGTTTTATCGCTCGACGTCGGCCGCGCGCCCTTCACTGTATATATGTCTCTTTTTGTAAATACGCTGTCTCGTTTCGTTTGCATGTAATTATTAAATTTTAACAATGAACTGTCGGTTGATGTTTTTTTGATCCACTCATTGTAAGACAACTGTTATTTCTACCGTGTTTATATTAATTGTATTGATAATGTACGATCAATTTGAGTAAAATTAATCAACGCTGTCCGCCAAAGCCTAGCGAGAGAGTACCCACACACGTCGCTTTATATTGCTCATGTTTTCTTGAATATTGAGTATAATTGTAGTGCCAGCATTTTCTCGTTCTCTTACCGGCGATGAGAGCTTTAGCAAGTCGATCTGAAATAAGGTCATTCATGGTAACAAGCATAGTTTTAATGTGAAATTTGAGAGGCGGAGATGTGCCATGGCACTTTGTAAATATTATCATATTGTAGAGGCGATATAAGCGCGGTGGCTTCGCACCGAACTACGTGCCGACGACGCCTCTCACACTCGTATAAAAGAACAACAACTATATGCCATGTTTGGCTCGGTACCTTAATGTCCAGTGGGTATTTTTTAGCTTAGAAGAGGGATGCGCTTACCGTCAAATAGTCGTGGTAACCCCTGGTAGCCGTGCAACGTACGGTGGGCCAAATAAGTGGTTTATCTATCACTTTTATACAATACTAGCTGTTCCGGCGAACGTTCCGCCTTACATTTGAAAAATTCCTTTATAAGTGCATCTTTATACTAATCAAGGAATAATGTGTAGGCATGCTAAATTTAATGTCTGTAGCTTTATTAGTACAACATTTCGGAATTTTCCAATCCCGTGGGTAAATCGGCATAAAAAGTATCCTATGTCCGTCTCCTGGTTCTAAGCTACCTCCCTATCAATTTTCAGCCAAATCGGTTCAGCCGTTCTCGAGTTATAAATAGTGTAACTAACACGACTTTCTTATATATATATAGATTCTTATTTTGAAAATGTCGCTAAAGTTGAACTTTCAAATTGACAGTTAATTTTTATTTGCGTTTTCTGCTTCCAATTGATGTCTTCGTCGATCGCCTTTGCGTCTCGACACGTCTATATGACAAACATTCACTGCATATGGACAATAAGGATTGTATAGCAATTTCAAAGTTACGCCAGTTAACGGTATATACTTTATGATGTGCAAAGGATTTTAAATCACATATTTAACTGATAGTACACAACAACTAACCCAATGTATAGTCAACCAAGAAAGCTCTTAACCATCCTAACTTTCAATCTTTTTTGTACGGCTTAACTATTTTTACCCATTAGAATCACAATGTCACAATACGTTATTTCTGTTTTATTTCTGATGTACCTACTTAGAAACTTAAAAAATGATAAATCACTTTCTTGGTCGATTTTACGATAAAATGACGTATCGTTGCTAGTTTGACGCTAAGTGTGTCCTTAACAAATAGGCCGGTTGAAAAAAGACGTGCGTAGCGACAAAGCGAGTCGCAGCCGCGTGTGCTGGCCACGGGTGTAAATTTAGTTTGTATTTACTTAGTATGGTGGCGGACAGTCGCTGACAGTTGGTGAACATCCGCACACTTTATCATGTTGTGATGAGGTACAGGTCTTATGCTCCGAAATTCGATTTTGCAGTTCGTTTTGTACCGTTCCGCTCTAACTAATAGCATTTAATTTGAGAATGAGAGAGAGAGTATGATGCGAACGTCGAAAATCGAATTTCCCGCGACTGTACGGACCGACGCCAGTCTGCATTGTTGACGTCACTTTATTTCGAGTGTAAATGTAAGGTTTAAAAAATAAAAGTTCCAATTTAATTTGTTTTCATATTATTTACCTAAATAAATACACGATTCTTAATTTTAAGGTACCTAGGTGAGTATTTACGCGGTGGGTGCTAAAGTATTATCTATATGTACATGTATTATACAACTGTGCGGACAGCTATATGCTACCTTACACGCTAGCTAAATCCAGTTAAAACTTTTGAACAACCTTAGTTACTGCAGTCACATTTTAATGAATGATATCTATACATTACATTTCATTTTCATACAATCTATACTGACAGGAATTGTAAATTCGAATAGAAAAATATAGTATTAAGTAGGTACACATGGAATTCTACTAAAATGAGCCTCTTTGGAGCTACGTGTTGTTTTATCGTGTGCCTTCTCAAATATCTAGTTCACGTCAGGCACTTCAATGTATTTAATTAACGGGCATAGAGTTGGATTTCGTCCCTCTTACAATTGGGGACTTTTTTTAAGCCACTGGGACGCTATGGCGACGTCGCCAACTACCCTATTCAACTATTTATTTATATTGACACACTTGACGGTATGCCAACATCAAATTTGTATAGGATAGGTATGATATACGGTATTTGATGAGTAGCAACAATAGCCTTTAACCGATATAAATTTTACTACTAGGTATCAAATTTCCCATTTCTTACTTCAAACCCAAGATTACTAAACAATCCATCCTCGATTCACTATAATTATCGTTAATACTTCCTAAATTGTCCCGTGTTGTCAAAAAGAAACCTCCAGTGTGTTGGCGTGCCGAGGCGCGGCGTTGGCTAGCACCACTTGGGCGCGTGGTCGTCGTAGTAGAGCTCGTCGGCGGCGGGCGCGTGGCAGGCGAGGCGGCGCTGCGGGCGCGGCGTGGCGCGCCCCGCCTCCCCGCGGCCCTCCCGCCAGCGCTCGCCCGCGTGCGTGCGCTTGACCGGCTTCTTGCCGCCGTCGGCGTCCCCGTTGACGAGCGCGCCCGACGGCGGCCGGCTCGGCGTCTCCGACTCGCTGCCGTTGACCAGCGAGTGCGCGCTGCGCGCCTTGTGCAGCGACAGCCGCAGCGGCTTCCGCGGCGGCGTGGGCCGCGACTTGGCGTCGCCGTCCCGCCGGTCCTCGTTCTTCTTGTAGTGGCTGAGCCGCGTGGAGCAGCTCTCCGAGCCGTAGTCGATGCGCGGCGAGCTGCTGTACATGTCCCCGTTCGGGTAGTCGGAGCACTCCGACTCGAACTCGGACGACTTGGCGCTCCGCGAGAGCAGCTTCGAGGTCCGCCTGCTGGATTTGTGCGCGTTCTCGAGGACCTTCCCGTCTATCCTGTGGTACAGGTGGTGCCGCTCGGACTCGGCGTGCACGTCCTCCGCGCTGTCGTTCTTCTTGAGCTTCCGGAGCCGCTGCGAGCGCTTGAGCTGCTCGATGATGGACATGGTCTTGCGCTCCGCCCAGTTGGTCTTCTTGATGCTCTCCTCGATCCTGTCGGCGGCCTTCTTGATCTCGTAGTGGCGGTCGGGCTGCGCGCGCAGCTCCAGGTCGCTGTCGGAGCGGAAGCGGTCGTCTTGCTTGCGCGAGAGCTTGTCGGCCTTCAGCCGCTGCTTCTCCATGTGGCGCTGGTTGCGCTCGATCATGCGGATGGCGGCGTCGGTCTCGGCGCTGTAGTCGGCGGCGTGCACGCAGTGGTGCGAGAGGGAGTGGCGCATGCGCGCGGCGCGCGGCTCCAGGCTGTGCGCGGAGTGCGCGCGCGCCGGCGGCGGCGAGGGCGCGGCGCGGGACGAGGCGCCGGACGCGTTGGAGCGCGGGCGCAGCAGCGGCAGCGCCGCCTCCGGGCCGTCCAGCCCGGGCAGCTTGGCCACGATGGCCGTGATGTCCGGCCCCTTCTGGAACACCTGCACCGCGGACTTGGGGCTCTTCACGTGCGGCTCCGAGCTGATGCTGATGTTGGTCACGTTCTTCTTGCTCTTGTTTACCGTTATGCAGCTGTCGCTGCTGCTGACCGATTGCAACTGGAAAAAGACAATAAATAAATAAAAGAGAATAATAGTTTCGGCATGTCATATAAGAAAAATAATGAGAATAGTTTAGTGTTTCTTATATACCATGTTCACAGTTTGGTTGTTCGTCGGCGGCGGTTGGTTAAGAGACAGTTGTGCTCGGTAGTGTACTTAAGTACCTAATCGTGGTTTTAGTTTAGCTTTGAAAATGAACTCTTATATAATTTGAACCAGGCTGGGGTCTAATGCGTGTTGGTGATAATTGGAGTTGTATGACATTTATCGAAAAAAAGGTGCATGTTTTTGTTGCTATTTTAAAGCCCTCGATCTCTAACTGGCGTTTCGTTCAGGTTCTGTCGTGGTGAATGTAATTGGTCCTGTGGCTTCACCTGCGGGTGGCGCGCCAGCAGCTCGGCGACCTGGTCCTCGAGGTAGGAGATGCGGTGTGTGAGGCGCGTGTTGTCGGCGCGCAGCCCCTCCTTGGCGCGCTGCGCCCGCTCCGCCGCCGCGCGCAGCTGGCCCAGCTCGGCGCGCAGGCACTGCGCCTCGTTCTGGAATAGGTACATACACAGGAGTAGCTAGTATTCAACATAACCACAATGCTTGAACTAATATGAACGACTACTAGTATTACTCGGTGATGTTGCCTAAAGGTCTAAAGTAGCTAAATTCGATAATGGTGAAAATACCCTGTTACTAAAGATATTTTATGATGATAATAAAACACAACATTTCTCTCAGCCCAGCATCAGAAATCAAGTTCTGCTGGTTACACACAAGTGGGTTCTATATAGGTAGGTGTAGTCACCTGTGTGAAGGTGTTGGGCAGCGCGGGCACGGGCGGCGCGGGCGCGGGGGGCGGCGGCGCCTGCGCGCTGTCCGGCGCGCCGCGCAGCACCACCAGCTGCGCCGGCGCCGCCGTGCCCGCCGCGCGCTGCAGCTCCTCCGCGCTGCGGCACGACAGCACCGCCGTCCCATTCACTTCCACTATCCTGGGGAGAAAATGGTCATGATTTATTTCAAGATAACATAAAAAAAGACATGTGTAGACAAGGCATGTGATTATTTCGATAAGATGCCCCGTGGTCTACCGTCTACTTGACAGTTCTTTTGAAGCACCGAGTTGGTGTAAACAGTACCTAATACATTTATAAATAATCAAGGACTTCGCCAGCCGATGATCGAGTGGGATGGGATATTTAAAGGACGTTCATATCTTGCTATCTCACTCAAACTTATATACGGGTTTGATATTTGAATCGGCCGACGGTACCCAAAACCTGTATGTCGTTCTAGGATGGATGGATGGATTGGTAAAAGTACCTATGTCCAGGCGAGTTTCTGAATCAAATAAAAACGTTTTCTAGCTAGGTGGAAGGAGGGGCAGCAGCCCTTCCTAGGCCTCCCGTTGCCAACGCCCTTGCATATAATGAACTTAAAGTAAATCGCCGCTTACAACCATCGCTATCCACTTTTCTCGAATAGCGTTGCATCTTAAGCAGTGTGGCTGCGCCGCCGCATGGCGTGCTAACCGCGCAGCTGCTTTCGTGCATGGAGTTTTTGCCATAAGCACGAAGAAATTGTAACATCAATCTTT
Organism: Pandemis cinnamomeana; assembly: GCA_932294345.1. Classification (NCBI taxonomy): domain Eukaryota; kingdom Metazoa; phylum Arthropoda; class Insecta; order Lepidoptera; family Tortricidae; genus Pandemis; species Pandemis cinnamomeana. Next base: position 16,267,698 of record OW028705.1, read on the forward strand.
GCGTGCATCGTGTGAAAGAGAGCGCTACGCGTGCGCCCGCACCCGCTAACTATGCCTAAGTAATTGCTATCTTATCCTACCATCAGTAGGATCGTTTGCAGAATCTTGTGAAAGTTCTAATCCGGGTCGTCATCGCATTCACGAGATTCACACCAAGTTGTTCTAGCTTGCGTAATGGCCGATTAAATTTATGTAAAGCGACGTTAATAATACACGTTCTAGCTGACAGAGACTAATGTGATAAGCGCGGAGTGGACGCGACGGCGCGGGTCGAGTGGCTGCGCCTGCGCTGACGGATGGGCTGCATTAATAGCGCCTGGAGTGACAAGCCCGCTGCTCTTAAAGGCGCTTGATACTTAGTCAACTCGTTAATTGCAGATAACCGCATTAAAAAAAACTTGGGGTTTGTCAGGATATGCTTGATATCCAAAATGTGCAATGGATGACATGTTATATAATGATATGTGTATAGTGTAAGTCACTCAGTCAGTACGCGACGTTTTACATTGACCTAAATGATTATACGATCGCTTTCATACTAACATTGAAAGAAGGAGAAGAAAAATATACTAGTACCAACATAATATGCAAATTAAGTATATGTGTGAAGTTAGAAAGATATTTAGCGCTCTACTTAGATCTAATAAGAGAATAATTTGATGCAATACCTAACTACTTGGGTAAAAAGTGTGATTAGTGTATACGAACTCACATAGCAGGGAGAGGTGGTTGAGGCTATATCTCGTATTATTGTGTAGGTAGGTAAGCATGTAATTATTTCGTAGAATTGCGAGTCCTAATGAACTGGCGTTGAAACTTAATAATCTTGCTTCCCATGAGCGAGGTAATTTATTTACACATAGTAATAATTTGTCGCTTAATAACTGGAATGATAGAAAAATATGCAGTTTGCAGCGGCGCCCGCGCAGCGCATTCAAATGAGACGGCGACAAATAGCGCCCGCCGGCGACCCATTCATTCAGTGCATCTGCATTATTTGCCTACGATCTACTATCGTTTACAGTGAATTAAAGCCCACGTCTTTATGTGAGATGAAATATCTATACTTTGATGAGTTTTCGTCGGGCAATAAAATTATATGACAAACGACTGTTACGTATCATTTATTCTCACTATACGACTTCATGCTACAGTAAATGCATGGTGGTGTTCATTAGATACTTAAAAGTTTTAAAGCGTAGCGTCGTGTTTATTTATTCGGAAGAAATATGTCCCATGGTATCATAAGATTTTATTGCATATTTAGGCACATTCCGAGAGTACATTTACGTATATCTACATTATATCTGTAACATATAAGAAATAAGAAACGTTTGTTTGAAACCGCGTACAAAAAAAATGTGATAACATTTATGATTTTTATGAGTTTCAATAGTGGTGGTGATTTCTCTGAAACTACTGAACTGATTCTTAAATTTCTTTCACTGACAGAAAACTACATTATTTCTCACTGTCATATGCTAGTTAAATTTTATCCCTAAAAAATGACAATTCCCCGTGCTACCTACACACACGAAATTGCTAGCATCAAGTTAATTAAATTTATGAATAGGTATTAGCAGAATCGCAGTTGACTAATTAAGCTATTCAGCCTAGGGAGCGTCTGCGTTGATTACTGGATGCATAATTCCAACATTATTATCGTAGGTATCTCCGTTTACTTTACCTACTTGCGTCTTTAATGTCGTTATTCCGCTACGATTCAGAAAATTGCAAAAACACGTTAAATGGGATTTCCTTGGCGTCCGGCTGGAAATAGACGTATCATGCGCATACGCCACGGCACCGGCCAATCAGGCGCCGCCGCCGGCGATACCGTCGCCGATCAACTGATTGCGGGACCTCGGGCCGCAGCCGTGCCTCCACAGACCACCTAGCATTAGACATGTAATACAAGGCGGCATTTTCTGGATCCTATGAGCGTAATTTGCGCCTATAACTTTGAACACAAACGCGCGCTCATTCAGACCATTCAGTAGCGACCAGGAAACAGACCCGTAAGCAGCGAGTTACTGTGAACTAAAAACTACAATACTAAAAATATAAAAAATGCCAGTTTGCGCTGTAAGATGGTGTGGAAGCGACAGTCGCAAAAATAATTACAAGAAGGATAATATCACGTTTCATCGGTTAGTACAAAGTTACGATAATAACAAAAATCACGGAGTTCTATTAACACTGGTCGCTAATAAGTACCAAGTCTATGTATGTCCTTGTTTAGCACGCTTTGCGTCGCGTTACATCTCTTTCTTGCATTCAACGGCACTTGTAAGTAGAGATGCGACCAAACCGTATCGATATAACTCACACGTTTCGGAAGCTTTTTAAAGGCCAGATATGGCAGATTTTTAGAATATTCGAAAGGTGGAGCATGCACACTGGCGCCGTAACGCGTTAAGTTACGCAGCGGTTTCCGGTTACCTTCCGATAAGAAGTTATCACTTCAAAATCTAACCGGCCAGTAACTTATCGATATACAATATCGACATACCCTCATCTCTTTTTTCTTTCTCCGTGACGTCACCCCTGCCGCCCGCTTACCTCGCGTTCCGCCAATGCCGGCAGAAATGTTTGCTTAGAAATTCGTAAAGATTGCAAGTCTCTGGGGGTAGGTAGTCTATGCGTGCCTCAGATGAGCGCCAGGGTACTCGAGTGATCTCAGATTACTGCTTCGTACAGACGTACCGGACTCGCCTCTGACTATAAAGTGGTAAAGTCCTACCTATTCTAAAAAACCGGTCAAGAGCGAGCCAGACTCGCACACCGAAGGTTCCGTAGAAATTTGGCTCATGAATACAAAAAGAATATAAGCAAGATGTAGACAGTGTGCGGTCATTTTATATTGGTAGTGTACCTACATAGATTTAAAAAGTCAGATTTTTGGATTTATTTCATTAGTAAAGGTGTGTTAAGAGCTACGACTGGAAGTCCCTATAGGATTTTCAAGCTCGGCAATTTGTATGGAAACACCTGTTCCAATGACCGTATCTTTTGATTGCGTATACTTAAAAACTTGATTTTTTTACGGCTTTACGGGACCGCAGACCTCAGTATTTTGTATCAATTTCAATTTTATATCTCCACGCGTTCCTAAGTAAAAGGATCTTGACCGACAGACAGACGAACAAAGAAGTGATCTTATAAAGGTTCCATTTTCCTTAAGGAGTACGGGACCCTAAAAACCCGTGGTTTGTTAATATTACTTAAAAAGAGATGTGTGGTAGAGTCTTACTTTGCTACTAAATAATCGTTTGAACCGGGCACTACTTTGTGGGTATCAATAAACAAAAACAGCTGTGTCTCTTCGAGACTTAACGTGACTTACAGGCGTAACAGTCTCGCGCGTGTGGTAGCGGAGTTACAAATTAGCTGCTTCTGGCTAGCAAGGACAATGAAGATAACAAGGATACAATCAGGGAGGAATAGAAATGTTTAGTTATTGTAATACCTGTCTCCCTGCCGCAGCGCAGGGATGTCCCTCGCCCAGTCGAGCATCAGGCCCCCGCGCGGCGCCGGCGCAGCGCCCCACGCGCCCTCGCGCGCCTCCGCCGCCACCAGCGTCGCGCTGCCGCCGAGCTCGCGCACCGTGCTGAGAAAAAAGAACAACAGTTGAAGATCAAAGCAACACTAAAGTACGTATTTTTACTACTATCAAATGAATCAAGAATTTCACTTCCTGATTTGTTATGTTTAGCTACTTAATTACGGTTTTACAGTTAGAAATTAAAATTTAGGTCGACCTACTATGGGTGGTGTAGAGGTATAGCACGCATCACGTAATGATGAGGATCCGTGTTCGATTCCCGGCCATAGCTTTAGTTTTCTGATTTTTCTGTGTTCTAATTTTCATTGTCGTTGAAATCGTATTTTACTGTCGTGCTTTAGTTGAGTTGCAATTACGATTCTCGGTAGTTAGTGCGAACTCTTTGTTTGTTGCTCTGGATAACATCGCAACAGATACGAGCATTTCTAGTTTTGTTTGTAACAAGCGGCGAACGTGACAAAACTCTAATTACTAGCAGTCAGGTACTTAACTTAAGTTGGGAAGATGATACAGGTTAACGATTACACAATACGCACCTGGTGTAGAATTCAGCACGAACCATAACCTTCACATCCGAGTGTAAAAGCTGGGCGTTGATAAGTCGGGAGTATTTTATTATTACTAATATTAAAATAAAAACGGTTGAAAAGTAAAATAAAAGTGCCGCTAATCCTCGCACGCAAGGCATCACAACTTCAACTTCTAGTATAGGTCATATATACCATGCAAAAAGAGGACCCGCGAAATAATCCGCATTGGGCACGGTCGGGTGCTCGAGTCCTTGCAACGCCCGCGGTATACCTACTTATACCACAACCCACATAAATAAATTTAACTTTACTATCTGGCTGTATTTCTGTCCTGTTGTTTTTCTTTATGTTAGTGCTAAAGATGTCTCCACCTTCTTCATTATTAATTTGTTCGGAGTATAAATGTGCAAATTTGTTTAGTCTTTACATAATACTTAGGAAAGTGACTTCCCGCTGTCTTTATTATGTGTACGCTTAGAAGATTTAAGCGTTAAACTATAGGTATAGATAGAGTAATTCAAGAGAAAGGTTTATAGTAACCTGTGCTGCTAGGGCGGGTCGCTAATAGTTTACACAAGCATAAAATGATTAATCGAATCAGGCGTTACATTGTGGCGATCTATAATTAGAAACAAAAACATTTACAAGAGTGTAGGTAGCTTTAAATTCCCGATGAAATCTTGTTTATTTATTATATAAATCCAAGTATACGTAGCAGCAGGCGCAGTAAGGGAATGGCAGAGTCACGGCTGAGGGCTCGCGGGCCAGCCGGGGCGCTGACCGCACGTGCCTCCATCATTTGGATTCACATCAAGGATATGCGTCGAAGATGAGTGTTTTCGCAAGTTTGAAAATGTTCGCATAGTCTAGTATTTCCTGAACGTAGTTGGATTGAAAAGAAAAGCCAGTTGAACAGATTGTGGCTACGAAATTTGCGGAAGCGGCCATTCTTGACCTCTTCTTCTCAGCCGCAGGGATATCGTTACGTTAATATCCAAATAATGACAGCTCATCTACTCTTGTGCAAAATTCTAATATGTTCCATTCTAATGTATTACATTTTAATCTCGTAAAAAATTAGGTTATGCCATCTATTCATACCTATTTTTTTCCGCAAACGAATCTCATACCATACGTAGAGAGATAGAGTCGTATAAATCAACGAACGCCGGCTGCACTCACGAAAAAGCACGACTCATTGCGTTACGTCAGAGTGTGCCAGCGAGAGCGCGGAGTTAGCGATAAACAGGCATGATCTTCTCGCGTGATGTCAGAGCTAGCAGTTCAAATATGTTTCTTTATGAAGTTATCATGTAAAACTATCATTCGTAAACCGACTTTACAGACAATCGGTTTTTAGTTTTTAAACAGTGTTAAATTCAGTTGCAAGCTTAATAAAGCCCTTAGTGTAGGCTTTTGACACAAAAACATTAACGTCTTCATTTCTACGGGCAAATTGGTAGCGCCATTAACGGGACGTAACTGCAGCAAACTTAATATCATAGTAATTGACATTGTAACGTAAATTCGCTCGGAGGCTTGTTGAGCCCGCTGGAAAGCAGACCCTTTTCAAGGTATATAACATTATTTTTCAAATCAACTTTAGTCTAAATAACCTAACTCCCAAGCCGCGTGCGCAGGGCGGTCGCCCTACGGCGCGAAGGTCACCGGCTGCGCCCGCGCCGCCCTTTGTCCCGCAGCACCCACGGATAACACCTAGCGCCACGAGAACAGGTTTCGCCAACACCATCGCTATGCATTGCTAATTCGAATCATGGGCAAAATCTTCAAAGGTTTATTTAGGTACAGCTAAAATGAGTCGTGAAAGTTTCATTCGATAATGGTTATACTTACATGAAATATGGCATTTTCAAGTTTAGGATAGTTTAATTTCAATGGACATAATAAAGGCAAAACGTTGTATAAAACCGCTACTTTATGTTAGACAGAAACAGATACGACAGATTTTTCTAAAACTTTCCGGTCCAGACACGTAATAACGTATATTTAAAGTTAAATAGATATTTTAATGTGACGAAGCTTCTAAAGCGTTTTCAAATCTTTTCGAGAATCTACGCGTAGCGCGGCTCCCTCATTTTCCGCGTGTTTTGTTTGAACGTATTCGTGGTTCCCACGCTGTGGCGTGCGCGCAGCGGAGCGAACCAAACCAGGGAAATTGTTGCCCCGGGATAGGTATTACCCCCCTCTCCCATTCAGCAACAACAAAGGGGGTTAGGGAGCGGCTGTATTTACGCTACGCTGTAGGTGCCATTGTGGAGCTTGAATTAAAGGCTTCAGCGTGCTATCGACAAGGTGTTTTAGTAAATGCTGTGATTAGGAAAGCGTTTCGTTTCATCTAAATACAATAAGAATAAGAATAAGAAAAACTTTATTTCACCACAGAAGTTACAAAGTGCATAACAAGGACGCATTGTTACATAGAGATAGGTAGATCCCATTTTATGCGGTAAGTGAAACAACGGCTTTCGCACTAGACTCTGTATCGTGAGTGCCAACAAGTAAAGCAAGTAGGTGTAAGTTTCTATTGTTTTGACAATTGAAATTATAATTCCAACTTCGTATAATTTATTAAATCATAAACCACTTTACAGTTAACTGCGGAGCGGGCGCGCCTAATGAGTTACCGTGATGATGTACGACTGTACGAGTATTCGTGATCAGCAAAAAAGCGTCGTAACTCTTCAAAATGGTGTGAAACTCGCGGTTTCGCGCTCATACGGTTACTGTGATTTGTGTGCGACTAGGGTCCGCGCCCGCGCAGCGCGAAACAACCGACTACTGTTTATTTATAACGGCTTTTAATTATCGAGACGCACTCGCGTTGCCCGTGACAATAAGAACAGTGCTTTTTCAGTTCTGAACACGCGTTTTTTACCTTTAACCCCATCTCGTAGCTAGCTACCAATTGGGAACATTTTCCCATCTCCTACCCAGACTCCCAGAGTCCCAGATTTTGTACCGTTCGATAGACGTTCATTTCGGGAATATAACCTTATTTAGTAACGAAGAGTTTACCTAATTTACTAACACTGCATGCCAGTCGCAAACCAAAGGTTTTTGTGGTGGGCTTTATTGTTGGTATTTATTATAATATTGAAGAGGAACAATTCTCACCATCAAATGGTGCCTAAGTGCAGCATTTAGTACAATATAGGTCCTTGAAGGTACAACCTTTACCTACTCCTCACTAAAACATAAAAACTGTCTTTGTAACCAAACAATTACACTGAACTATTCTCTGTTGCCACAACAGCCAATTTGTTACACTCGTTAGTCGCATAGATTAGTTAAACTTAAGTATTCTTATGTAAATAGAAACAAACGCGCAGGTAATTCTTTGTAGCTCGCGTATTATTCTCGGTAAGTATATCGTCATTACCCACTTGTTGGGTTTCAAGCAGCGTGCAGCGTCTGAGTTGATGGCATCCCATTTTACGCTAATGTCGGGGCGCGGCGCAAGTGTCAGGTAACAGCGACGATTAGTTTTGAAGAGTAAATATAAGTTACTACGGCAAGATACGAGGGCGGTTCGTGGGTTTGCAGGGCCCTGGGCTAACTACGTGGGAAACCTGCCTAATTAACAAGCTATCTGCCATTTTGGGAAATAAATGCTCGAACAAAGGTGAGACATGTAAACGTTGTAAACGCGGCTCGATTTAGACAAGAGCATTTATTTTATCAGCTACACGCAGTCCGCCAGCGACTGTTTTGTAAACACGGTATACATAAGTAAATCAAATTTATGAGCAAGTATTGCCCCGCTTGCCTGCCTAAAGATTTGTCATCATTTGAACTAGCATTTCATGAGCATTTAAGAGCTTTTATACTATACGCTTATATTTATCGCGAATTCTTTCATATTATGCCGTCGCGAAGTGACGAGCGTCTGACGGCGCGCAGTGGATAAATGGACGTTAATTCTCTAACGAGATCTGGAGTGCGCCCGCGCCGAACCGCGCCGTTACTACCACGCATCATGGTCACACTGGACCGGAAGTCAGTGAGCCTACAATTTTTTTGACACGACTGGCTGCCTTTTATTGTTTTACGCACTTTAAGAAACCAAGAATTCACATGCTTACTCGATACCTATTCGGAAAGTATACCTAAAGGTAGGTAGTTTAAATTTATCTTATATTTGGATAGGTCACCAGAACTCTCCGTTAAGATTTGCCACTTTCAACATGAAACTACCGTGAGACTTAATCAGTGCAGCAGTGTTCGTTTCGCTGCCGCCGGGGCGAGCGCTCTTAGAAAAAGGACTACGAAATAGTCCGAAACATGTCGAGCATCACTCGACTTTTTATACGTGAGTTATCCGTTTATGTGTAATGAGGTCACCAGAATTTGAAGACCGCCAAATTGTAGTGTTCAGAAAAGATAGATAATCTAAATCTTTAGCTGTCCGCGTTTACTTGAGGTGTGATCTCTACAAAAATCTATTGACAGAACGCTGTCCTCAATATTTTTACACTAAAACATGTACATGCTTCACGCGTCTGGGTTAGGTCTTAGGTCGTATCAGGCCCTATTAAAGAAAAGAAAAGAAAAAGAAAAGAAAATTTATTCTGCAAATTGGCCACTGAGGGCTCTTTTACATGTCTTTTTGAAACTACCAGCACATTCGGAAAGACCATCATTGCCAAGAAGAATGCGCCGCAAGAAACTTGGCAGAAAGTCATTTTTTCAAATAAAAATACAGTAACTAAGAATACTTAAATTCTACTTACATTAAATACATTTATATAAGGGATGTATAAGGTCCCCGAGCCTTAAATTATATTAATCTATAAATAGTAGAGATGTATAAAGTCTCTACTGGTCAAAAAAAAAAAAAAAAAAAAAAACAAAAAAAAATAATAATAGTAAGTTCAGTGGAGGTGTAAAACGCCTCCACCGTCAAATAAACTAATTGGAGATGTCTCCAATGTCGCAGGAAAAAAAAATTATATATAAAACAAAATAATGAAATATACATTTCATGTCAAGTAAGTAACCAATAAGCTTTTGGATTCCGAAGGCAAGCTTACGTCTGCCGCCCCCAATGTTGGCTTTCACGCACTCATGTCCTGCTCTGAAAGCAGAGCGGTACCGAGGGCATGTCTCGCTTCCGTCCCCACAGGCACACTATGGGAACGTTTTAGGAACTTCGACGTCGCTAGCCTGCAACTAAACAGTAAAAGAAAAAAAAAAGAAAAAAAATTAAACCGGAAATCCATAAGCTTAACAATATACCTACCTAATACCTAGTTTAATACACATACGACATAGCAATATTTATGTCATTGTAAAAAAATAGCTAATTATGTTATGTTATTTGTTAGTAACCAACGTGCAGCTAGTTTCGACTACATGGCGTTCTTACTACAACTCGTGTTAAAAAACGAGGTACAGAGCAGTAAAGTGCGCTGATGTTTACATCGGGATTCGGGATTCGGGATTGGCGCTATCGTTGTGAACGGAGATGTAGCGATCCACAGAGTATCAACTTACAGTGGTTCTTCAACGAGGCTCGAAGTTCCTGGTTGAACGAAAATAAAGTTTAGCTCTGAAGCTATGATTATGAGTACACTGTTTGTTGTTGTGCACGTGCTGTCGCGGAGTAAGGCATTTGACTATGATTCATATATAATGGGCCTCCGCAATGTAGCACAAAACAAAATTAAGGGCTAATATTCATTAATTGTTATGTTGTTTATGTCTTCACTAATAATAATAACGTCTAAAACCGCTTTAAATCACATCATGTAGGACTTTGATTTTAGGAGAATCACTTAAAAAATATGTTTGTGAAGCTAGTTATGGAAGTTCTTGACCAAACTGCCTGTGCAGTGCGACACGCTTGATCAAGGAACATAATATTATATTATGGTACTTAAATAAACATAGTCTTATTTTATGCCGCGTCAGCTCAAACTGCTATTTTATGACCCCAGCTTACGACTAAATGTGGCTTAGCGTTAATTAGTTAATTAAAATTCGATTTATCTAATAGCGATCAACGATGTTATTATCTCAATCGATCAGTTTAATTTTGTTTCTAGGGTAAACATACTTTGTTTTAAATTGCGACTATGCAATTTTCCGGGATAATAAGTTATATGTTTTAATCGAGGGAACCAGCTATCTCCGTTCCAAATTTAATCCAAATCCGTTAAGTGGTTTCTGCGTGTAGAAGGAACAAACATACACACTCACGTCCTCACATCCTCACTCACAAGCTTTCGCATTTATAATATTAGTAGGATTAAGAACGCGATGCAGGGTCTTAAGTTTGCGCACGCACAACAAAAGTTACCTGTAAAAAATAGACCATTAATGCCAGAGAAGAGACAGAGTGAGATAGACCAATTTTCTTACACGGCTGTGAGTCCGAGTGGCCCCGCTAACGCTCATAACTACATATATCTATTACTGTTACTTACAAGCTGCTGTAAGAAACATGAAAAAACAGAAACTTAGATGTTAAAACCCGCGCCGCATAAGAGGAAGCGATTTTCTTTGGCGCTTACTACGTTTTTTTACAACCAGCAAGGACAAAGACACAAATAGCGACAAGCGGGACAAACGAGAATATTGCTAGCCACTCGCTTTACTCTTCAAACCTTGTGTATCCGAGCGTCCCGCAAAAAGAGTCAAGTTTTTGCGCTAATAAATCAGACAAAATAAAAGGCGGATAAACGTTTGACGGCGCGGTATCAGATGCGCATATATTGGGAGACCGACGGTGCTGTCGGTGCTGCTGCATTAAACATGGCGCAAGCGCAGCGCATCGACAGCTCCCTTCTATGTATGTGTGTAGTGATTTATCCTGCCCTAACTAAAACGGTAATAAGGCGCGATAGGAGCGATAACATGACCTGCTGGCTGCTTCAGTGTCTTAATGCGCAAATGCACGGCTGTACAGTCAAGTCAAATATGTTTTTAGTTTAAAGCCTCTACGGAAACCACGTATGAATTTTTGAACGTAAAAGTAATCTACGCACGTACAGGTTTTTTAGAGGCACGAATAAATTAATAAAGATAATTAATTATACGTACGTTTGTTTATCTGGAACTCTTCGAGGTTGTTTTTAAAGGCAATCCCAGAGGAAGCCGTAAATAGCTCGCGCACTAATGAGTTACTACCTTATACTAATTTTATAACAAACATACCTCGTACAGTTGCGAGATAAATCACTTTTCTGAACAACAATGATGACAGGTGATAATTTTTTGTAGGTTTGTACTCTCCATGTCGTAAATTTACACAAAAAAACTGACATTGCTATATAAACCGCTCAAAAGACTTGCTGTGCTGGCCATGACGAGCGTCTCGGTTTCAAAATTTCACTATTATTCTACGTTTAAAATAAACTCGTGCGAAAACCCCGCCTCGTCACGCCGCAGTCTGTAATCACGCCTTCGGGAAACAGCCTCACATAGTACCCTAGAGAGTTGAGACTCGCAACAATCGAAAAGCTCCACTTAATAATACGCAATAGTTATGAAATCCGTACATCTTTTGTGAGTAAGTTGTTACCACGGGCAAGTTATTGTTGGCCGACCGCACTTTCACCGACAGACAACTTCATGTAAAGCAAATTCTTACTTTTATTTGTCCCATTCATCTCCTGGCTGATTCGAGAACAGTGAAACCAAGAGTTGCGTCGAGTTATGTCAGCGGCGCGGGGCGGCGGCGGTCATGAGGCTCGTCAGTAAAAAGACGACGTCGCCTATCATCTCGATTTCCGCGAAGTTTTACGACTTTAAGAAACGTCAGAAATAAACTATCAACTACTTAGTAGCGCTGGAATGCATTATTCATTGGATAAAGTGGTTCTCAATAAACCATAAAAATATAAGAATTATTATACTATAAAAACGTGAGATAGTACCATCTGTCTTTATTAATCTTTACATTCATGCTTCGATCAATATGTTAATCTTTAAACGAGAAATTTTATCTGAATCTCGGAAACAGCTCCAACAAATTTCATGAAATTTGGTATGCAGGGGGTTTCGGGGACGATAAATCTATCTAGCTAGGTTTCATTTTTATAAAACGTTTAAAAAAAATGTTATAGAGGTAAGCTATATTTGTTTTTTTGGAAGTAATAATATCTGAAACTACCGAATCGATTATTTCAGTAATAGAAAGATAAACTTTACTATACTTAATTTATTAGCATGGACTTCTTTTTTTAATCTACTTAAAAAAAGGAGTAGCATCGCAATTCTTCGGGATCTTTTTTCACCGATTTTTTAAAGATTATATATTAGAACGATTTCATATGTTTCAGGCATACATAATTTGGGTATTTTTATTTTAATGTATTTCGGGCATTTCCTTTCGGAAAGCACCATTTGGTGAATGAAATGATGAAAACCACAGATGAGCACCGGAACTGCTCCACAGTAGATTAATAGTACGTATTTCAGGGGTTGTGATTTGATTACTTTAAATGCTTGCACTTTAAACACTTCATGGTCGTCACAATGCATTGGTAAAGTAGAGCTGATGATGAAATTACCAGAGAACTTCATTAAAACTAAACCCGCGCCTGGAAAAGTAATATTTTGTAAAAGGCGATGAGCCACATAAACCGTACTTCTTGCGGGTTATTGTTTTACTAGGTACTTAGTATTAGAAACTTAGTGAGAGATGTTTTACGCTGTATCTCCTTTAAGTACCGGCGGACGCGAGTTGCGGCCAGCGACCCTTCGAAACAATGCCTCGTTCCTCGATGATAAAGTACATGCTAAAAACGCGGCGGGTTGACGAGTTCGCTATTCTAGCAATGCAGCATTTCGCAAGTCATTTATATAATTGGATAACTTACATGTTTGTTTACAATTCTCACAATATTATAACGCAGCTCACGGTTTTATACGCTATTAACTCGTGAGAAAACCGCATTGCGACTAAACGTGTTACGTATAATTAAATTGAGACAAATTTTGATGTTGTATTAAGAGTACGAAAAATCTGAAGCCCTTCCATTTTTATTCCCAAGGCTGTAATAAAAATTAAGCTAATGTAAGAGCAAATGAGAGGTTTCTATGATAATTACGAATGCATGCTACAATTCGCTCCGCTGCGCCTGTGAATATTCGCTTCTTGCTTTCTTAGTAAACACAATCGCCGGCGATTCACTTTGTTTGCACCCAGTTGAACAAACACGGACTTATCGTGTTCTCTCGAAGCGCGAACTACAACTCTCAAATGGATTCACGGCGCCGTGGATAATTTAACATTTTCCCGCCTTGTAACGTGTTTTTTTTCTTCATTTTAATTTAACGTTCACTACCGTCCGACGAAGTTCTGTCAAAAGCTATTTTGCCTACGTTTTACTGCGTTTTTCTGCCAAGAATAGATTAAAATAAAATTGACCAAATCAGTACAGTCGTTAAGATTTGTGCTAAAGGCTATAGACTGACTTCTTAGAGCAGTCGGGCCCAACGGCACAAGAGCGGTTGCAGTTAAGAGTCGACTCAACCGGACTGCTCTGAATTGTGCATTGAAGCTGCAGATCTCCGCAACAGCAACCGCTTGAAGCTGTGTTTGTTCTCGTAGTCTTCCTAATCCCCCGAATGTCTAGTTTCATACATCTCTATTCCCTACCCTACGTCAAGTAGAACGTTTTAAACTCTATTTTTTATAATTTGAAGTGAAGATTCGCCTCTCCAGCTCATCACTCACGTTCACATCTCAATGAGCGGAGAGCACGTCACAGCAATCATGCGCATGTCAAGCGGGTTACAGAGCGTACGATCTAGATTAGTATCAACTGTACCGTAAAGATGCTCATTTCTTGGAAATTACTTGAATAAGGCGTAGTATCTATATAAATACATAGGCATAATGGGTTGTTAATATAAAATTATTTTACTTCACGCATTAAAATACTGAAAAATCATGAATTGATATGGAATTGTAGGATGAATAACCTAATATTTATTTTATACTTTACATATTCCTAGTAAATTTTGAGGCGCATTTTTTTTTGGTAATGATGATCTTTCCTGGGTTTTGGTAGTATAATAAAATACCCTAGCCTTTTAAGGATTTTTGACTTTTTTCGAACCAATCGGTTTTTCCTCAAGCCAAACTTAAAGCTAAACAGGATGAAACTGCGCACCCTGCTTAAGTACCTATGTATTTTGATACATAAATACCCAATAATCATCATATTTTGACATAGTACTGAAGATGATTTGGAAGGGCGTTTAATTGTTTTTGTATGACTCCTATCGTGCTGACTTCGAAGTCATTCACATGACCCCGCATAGCTGTCTCTAGTCGATCAACACCCCGAGTGCAGCGCTGCCCCGGCGCCGCATGCCTCGCTGTCGGCGGTTCGGGCCAAGGCACCGTTTCCCAAGGCCGTGGCAGGAGGGATTAAACGATAGCAAGTTATTGGAGAGAGCCACCTTTTAGTTTTCTTCTAAGGAAGATCACGATATGCTCGTTTGTTTTTCTAGTATGAAACGTATATAACCTCCAAAATTAATGTCAGCAGGGGGGCTATATTCGAACTATAAAGTTCGTATCGTATCGTTCCTCTCAGTCTAATACATATAGCCATTAGTGTGTGTGAGCAGAATGGCAAGAACGAAGTTCGAATAAGGGCAGACCGCGACACGGCCTCGTGCGCCGGCGCAGCGAAGCCGCAAACCGCAGCCCCCGCGCCCGTGGGAAACCAATACCGGCAATATATCAAACAATCATGCGATAGGTAATAGAGCAATCACGTAATTGCGCGTAACCGGTCGCGCACTCGCGGTCATTTGCATTTTTATATGCCTTACTTGGCAAGTTGGACGATTGCCCGTCAAACAAATAACCATAAGTATGTGGAGCTCACTTTTTTCACAAACGAGCGCCTGTCACACTTTCGCCGCGTTAACGTCGAGGTGCGATTAGCGTCCGGAACAGTCGTCCTCTAATTACGGCGCGGGCGCACAAATTGGCGCGTCGGTTTGGGACTTTCTCCCATTGACGGAGCTTGGGCGAGCGGCGCGTTCCCGCGATCCCGCGAAAGTGTGCCGCGGCCGCCCCACAATGGCCGCCTAACGTAATAATCGTAACAATTACATGCTATTTGCGCTATCCGCCATCGCCGCATCTCAGTTTTCCGCTTAAATAATTCATTAACGAACCGTCCCGCGGCACGATTTACACGTTCCTGATTGTCCGCACTCTCGACTGGTGAGCAGTCGTAAAACTAAGCGGCTGTGTAATTGACTCACAATATAATTCGCTTCTCAGCAATAGCTGAACGCGGAAATGTTACAATAGTCTATTTGCGTTAGGAGACATAACAAGCGTAAACTTGATACCGATCTTGATTATATCAGCTTTAAAGTTATGAAAGTTTATTTCAAGTTCAACCTTTCTTGAGTCAGCGAGTGAGTAAGGAAACAATCGCATTATTTTGAATTAATTTCTAAAAACAAGTAACTTACGTCTATTCTTTCAAATTCACTAGAAATTTGGGGAGTGATTCTCTGATAGTACTTCGGAAGACAATGATAACCTTGACCTGTTCGCTAACAAACATTCTACAGATTCAGATGTCGTAGGTCATGCGTTGACGCTGATAACAAGACATACCATACTCCGTGTAATGCCTCCAAGCCATCTACTACCGCAAGGTTCAAGTTATAATTATTTCTCGAGCGCAGCGATCACTTCACGGACGAGATTCCTTTGATCATCATATAAATGCGTGCGTAAAGTGAAAAAAAAACATCAGCAGGATGAAAGCCGCACTGAGCAGGGCTAAGCTAATCAGGTAATTCTATTGGTGGATTATTCCTCGCTCGTCTCTAAGCTACCTCGTACAGTTCTGGTGATTCAGACCGTCCCAAGAGAAAAGCTTTTTAAATAAATAGTTAACAGCATAAAATCGATTTAATCTTTCTAAGATTATTTTATCAAACGAGAAAAAAAGAAGAAAATTGTCTATCCTCTTTAAATAAAGAGCGAAGGACAATTTGATATGCTTTCTAGTTTAGCTAGAAAATTTCCGTCAGATGATAATCTAAAAATGAACGAGAACTGAAAATCAATATGTTATCAAGCACGACGATGAGCATCTAGTTTCAAAATTATTCGACTTCAGATGAAGAATTACACAGCTTGAGCTTACGCTTGCCCTGAGGATAGCAGGGGGGGATCGCTAGGGTAGGAAGCGCATTCAAATTGTATTGCGTCAGCTTCCCATACCTTCCTAGCCTAGCCTGGTGACCCCCACTGCATGCCAGTGAGCTTACCTGTAGAAGCTGTGGTCTGTGCGGCGCGCGGCAGCGTCGGCGTGCTCGATGAGCTGGGCCAGCGCGCGCGCCTGCTCGCCCAGCGTCAGCAGCTCCAACTCCTCGCGGCCCAGCTTGTACTGCAGCTCCGCCTGCTGGATCCGCGTGTCGATGTTGCTGGGGACCACCACAACAATGATGAGGCGATACACTTTAACCGATGCTATTTACATCCAAATAAGTCTCCAAAGACTAATTGTTGTAGAGAGACGAAACGGCTGACTTCTCCAACGGGCAATAGTTAATTATACAGACCATGACAATGCTTCTAAAATTTTAGGAACAATTACCTAGTTTATCTGATGCACAAACTCAATGCGATGAAATGATGATTAAGTAAAAAGACTGCTGCATTTAATTAAAAAAAAAAGCATTAGTTGATTAAGCACATTTTCACACATTTTTTTTACACCACGTCGGTGGCAAACAAGCGTACGGCCCGCCTGATGGTAAGCGGCTATCGTAGCCGATGGACGTTTACAATTCCAAGGAACTAGCACGCGTTAGCTGCATTCAGTGTTGGGTACGTTTACGAGGAGACCGCTCACTCTCGGAGTGGAAGCTTGCAACACGCTGGCCACGTTGCAGCGTCACGAGATCCAGCGATTCTCGTCTATCTGTAGCTTAACTTACTCAGTGACGTGTGTCTTCTCGAGCCGGCGGCGCAGCTCCTGTATGTTGGCGCGGCGCGCGTCGAGGTCCGCGCGCACGGCGGCCGCGCGCTCGTCCAGCGCGCGCCGCTCCTCCGGCGACAGCGCTGCGCGTGCGTCCTCGCGCCGCGCGCCGCCTGGCGAGCCGGGCGCCAGCCGCGCCGCCGCCAGCATTGCGCCCAGCTGCTTCTTTAGACTGCGCGACAGAACATCAAATATCAACCGGAGGCTATATCGCTTTCCGTCAAACAACAATAGAAGGAAGAAGACGGAAGAGCCCTCGCTCGTTAGACAATAAGGCGTAAGCCTCACAGAAGACACGTAGTACGAGGACGCGTCAGAAACGTGCGCCTTAGGCCTCTGTTTCAAGTATTAACTTTGTGTTTAATTGCTATCTTTGTAGACGACATGATTGGCTTTGAAGTAGCGACTTCGTTATACTCTGTGATCATAATATTTTTGAAATAATCCTGAGTCGTAGTTCTTGCCTGTGTATGAGCGCATCCTTGTCTGTGAGCGCGGTGCGCAGCGCGTCTAGCTCGCGCGTCGCGCCGCCGCCCGCGCTGCGCCGGCGCCCCGCCAGCGACACCTCGATGCTGGCCATCTGGGAATTAGCATTGACCTTAAATATTAATAAGTACGAGTAGAGCACTTCGTCGTATCAACCGAATGGCGAAAATTTTATAGGCTGAAAGTTTTGTAGCACACACTACACAGGTTTTTACCACTATCGACTGACTTTTGCACAGATACTATCGATTACTAAAATCGACCACTATAATCGGTTTCATTACAGTACCTACAGTCAAGTGTAATAATATGTATCTAGTCAAAATTTCAAAAATAAGTATCGCTCTTACACCGGTGTAATAAGGTCGCGGGACATATATTTGACAAGTTCATATCGATACTTATTTTTGCACTTGACCGTACCAGGTATATGTACCTGGTTTGGTATCCCAGTCCATTCCACTTGGACCTCAATGGCAGTATGTGTGCTATTATCTTTCCTTCCGTTTATCAGCAATTAAAATTATATAACCTTTTGCAGGTGTACCATCTAACAGACGTAATGCACCGCCACAGATTAATCATTAATCACTTTAGACGGTTTCCGTATCATTATCCACTTGGAACTATTTAGTGTTATAACCGCTTTCTCAGTCGTTAATTCACATAGACATTAATAAATAGTGTCAGCGGTACGTGTTATGAAACCTATCGGAGAATATTTGCGGCGATATAATGGGTGAGCCGTTAGAAATAACGATATCTCGTAAGTTAACGTAGGCCTACTGGGTCGCGTCGTAATATTATGCTTGTTCAACTGATTATTCACTTACTAGCTGTTGCCCGCAACTTCGTCTGCATAGAATTCGTTTATCGCTATCTCGCAGGATTTACGCAATTTTCCGGAATAAAAAGTAGCCTATGTGTTATTCCAGACTATAATCTATCTATGTTCCAAATTTCATCCAGATCTGTCCAGCCGTTCTGGCGTGAAAGAGTAACAAACATCCAAACATCCAAACTCACAAACTTTCATATTTAGAACTAGCTGTTGCCCGCAACTTCGTCTGCATTGAATTCGTTTATCGCTATCCTGCAGGAATTACGCAATTTTCTGGGATAAAAAGTAGCCTATGTGTTATTCCAGACTATAATCTATCTATGTTCCAAATTTCATCCAGATCTGTCCAGCCGTTCTGGCGTGAAAGAGTAACAAACATCCAAACATACTCACAAACTTTCACATTTATAATATTAGTAGGATAGTAGGATTATGTTCGTTACTCGTTCGGGAATAAACGGCATTCATTCTTAATAATCCTCCTTTTCTACTTGGTCCTAGCTTCGACATGACAAGTTTTATGCTGTAGTCGAAACTAAACTGAAAGTACGGTCAAACATTATTTATTTCTATCAATAACATATATTATTTTATTATAATTAACTGTACTGTGCGAATATAGTATTTTATGCAACAGTCGAATAAGATGGGTCAAAAAAGTCGAGTGGCGTGGGTTACGATGTGAGCGCAGCGAACATCGTAAGATATACGCCACGAGCTTTTTTTGACTGCTTATTCGACGTTGCATACAATATTTTTTCTACGACTAGGTACCAATTAAATGAAAATTTTAGACAGAAAAATTTATTTATGAAAGTGCTGATGTAAATTTTGAATACCTCCTATTATGTGCTATGGATATATTCGGAAAGTTGGCCGAGGTTGAGGATAGTAACACGTTCTCTTAAAACGAAGTTGTCCGGTGTTCAAGCCTCCACGCCATACAATTTTCGTAGGCTTTGTCATAAAGTTGCCGAGATTTTCTCGGCAACACATTTTCTATTACTCCGTGGGCCGCCGCGGATATTTCTTACGGTGTTGATGGTATTTCATTTGCTTCCATGCTTTTTTATAAGTTACAAAACTTTGTAAAAATTAGTGCGATCAAACAAGTCACGAACGAGCGGGAAACATGAAAACAACAAACGAAACGACAAAATTGAAAGTTTGCTTGTGGTAAACTTTGTTTTTAATTAACGTTAAAAAAATTTATAGCCTTGCATTCTTGGCGTATTGAGCCAAAACGTTTAACAACTTGCCAGTGACATTATTGAAAACTCTTGTTTGTTATGTTGGCAGTTATGCATTTAATAAATAAATAAAAAAAATTCGTTCAGAAAGTTATAGTTCTATAAAAACTATATGAATGAAAAAAATTGTTAAGTTGGTAGTCATGCATTTTCATCGTAAATTTAATGTTGATCATGTAAAAGTTGTACCTAGGTCTGGCAGTCTATGGCTGGCAGACTAACGATGGAGTACTTTAAGAACCAGAAGCCAACAAGTACTTTAAGAGAGAATAGACAATATAGACTTATCCAAAGTCTTATTATGAGTGTTCTTATAGTGATGCTCGTGATAACATAAATCACAGATAATAGTACAGGAGTAGAAAAAATATAAATCTTATTCCATTTTAAGCAATGTAATTACCTCGCTTATTAAGATACCAGTTTACAACTTTCAACACTGAATTGCCCAATTTCACAAAAAGGCTCAATAAATTGACCACACAATCTGCAATCATATTTTGATACTGTCAATTACAGTATTTAATAACAGTGCGCTTCAGAATTAACATAATCATGATCGTGATCTGGGTGCTTTGCGGGCATTTGAGTATACTTTTTAGTACTTATGTGGCTTTTAAAATATTCGGATGGAACCTAAGCTTATGGTAAAACAATACTTCAATAAATTATTGGCCGTCACGGATTTGAACAAGTGCAAAACGACGCTTTTCCCGCGTTCTATTTTCAGTATTTCCGAGCACGTTTGACAAAAACAATGAACTTTTTGCCAGTTACGCGTATTGGTAATCTCTGGCATAGAATATATAAGCTAATCTCTGGTGAAGTGCCATTGTTCAGAGTACCAAGCGGTCAAGGTCCATAACCTATATGTAGGTAGGAATAGTGATCTAAACAATGCGCGCGCGGCTCTATTCCATCCGTTACCAATAACTATGCGCGTTACTAACCTTCAACACCCACTAAGTATCACTTATACATGTTTCTCTATACCAACTTACTTTTGGATATGATAGGTCTTGTCTACATGTACAGCTGTGTGGTAGTATCAACCGCATTTGTTTATTTAACACAATGAGAGGTAACTCCTGTTACCGTTACCTACATCTTATCGTGTAAGCCGTTTATAATTGTTAGTTTTCATTATACCTACATCTGTTACAAGTAAATGGTACGAATGTAAAATAGTTAAAACGTCGTGGAAACCTAAATTACGCTTGTCATGCGGTTGTATTGTATCTCTGATCAACAAATTGTAGAGTACTCTAACTGCTGCACGATTATGTTTACACTAGCTGGCGTCGGCGGCTTTGTTTGTATGCGAAGTGCTTTTAGGAAACGGTTTTTAAATTATTTTCCTTAGCTTAAATCTACCTGTGAAAACGCCGTGGAGATCTGTTAATAGTTTCAGAGCTTAGCGAAAACAAGCAGATAGATAGACAGATAAGAATTTAAAAAAAATGTCAACGTCTCTTAGTGGGTGGGGTAATGTTTCAGTAAATTTAAGAATTGTTAATGACAAGTGCGGGCGCCGCGCCGCGAGCGCGCTCATGTCTTTTGTATGAGCAAATAATAAAAAATACTGACAAAAAATATATAGGGATCAAATGAGTACGAGAATTCACACGGGATTGATCCCTGAGACATATCTCAGGTGTGTAGTTCAGTGAGGTGGAAAAAAATGAAAATCCTACTAATGATTATAAACGCGAAAGTTTTTAAGTATGGACGGATGTTTGTTACTCTTTCACGCCAGAACGGATGGACAGGTCTGGATAAAATTTGAAACATAGATAGATTATAGACTGGAATAACACATAGGCCACTTTTATCCCGGAAAATTGCGTAATTCCTGCGGGATAGCGACAAACGAATTCTATGCAGACGAAGTTGCGGGCAACAGCTAGTGCATTCATATTTTACTTGTTAATCTGCTACTCATTGCCTACTTCGTTTATAAGATTTAAGTACTATTAACCATTTTATAGACTCAGTCTCATCAGTCTGAAATAATAAATTATTTGAATATTTAACGTACCTAATTATAAATTCTTCTACAGTAATGTGAAAGAAGTTTGTTTGCATTTTTCTTCTTTCTACTGTCAGGTCAGGCCAACCAAAGCCAAGGATTTTTTATTTATTTTTTTATTTTTATAAAATTCATCCCTTGCAGTTAAAGGAACTGTTGTCCATACAGCCATGGTAATGGTTGTAATTCCGGCTCACTTTTACACAGTTTTTTAATTTATATAGTTTTTAATATGTGCTTACAGTAGCACTTGATGGTCCCATCGGAAGACCAGCGCTGGCTGCAAGGCCAGCATTATGCTGAGATGGGACCATTTCGTGATATAATGTCTTTATATTTTTTACCTCTTTTTTTTTGTTTTTTGTAACTATTATGTCATGAATAAATGTTTTCTTTCTTTCTTTCTTTCTTAAATTAAACAGGAAATGTAAATTAAGTCACATCCATGTTATTATTTCGTCTCCAATCAATAATTATGACGAAATCCTTAAATCTTTCTAGAAACTTGTTGAAAATAAAGGGATAGTTTGGAAAAGTAGTGGTATATCGTTTTAAAAAATAAATGTGGGTAGTTTAGGGTTTCCTTGAATGTTTACAGTCAGTCCTTTGGTTTTCTTGTGAGACGGTTGTACTGAGTGTAGATTATGTAACTTGTGCTTTAAGAATGTAGTCGTAGTTGGCAAGCGATGCTGCCCAGTAGTGACCCACTTGCTCGCTTGCCTTTGTCTCTTAAAAATTGTAGTAGTAAGCAATGCGTGGGCGCACGTGGCGAATGTGGGGCACTGACCTTGGCCTCCAGGCTCTCGAGGTTGACGACCCCGCCCGCCTCCAGGGTTTGCTGGAACAAACAATAACTAATTAAGTATTATAAATAATTCGGTTATTTTATTGACCTCTCACTTTCTCAGCTGCTTACTTAAACAAACATATATAGTCAAAATGCGCTGTGTTTAAGTATTCAAAAAATCTAAGTACTGTAGTAAAATTTAAATAAATTGTAGTAAATTTGTAAGTAAAATTTAAGTATTCAAATTCTTTTTTAAGTATTTATAATTATACATCTATACAGGTACATTTTACTCCCGGCATCGCTTGTCTGAGATTTAATTTTGATAAAATGATATTCTTTCTAGAACTCATCGTATGTCCTTCTTTGTAGGAAACTGGTTTTCGAATGAAATAAACCGCATCGAAATCGGTCCATCCGTTTGACAACCACAGACAGACACACAGACATCGACGTTAAGCTTAAAACACCCCTCTCTTTGCGTCGGGGGTTAGAAAAGGGTTTGACCTGCTGACAGACGAAATGAAGTGATTCAAGTTCCTATTTTACTTTTTACGTGCAAGTCCCTAATAAAAGTGGCGCTGTCGTCGCCCGTGCGCGTGCGCACCACCGGGCTGTGGGAGAAGTCGCGTGCCGACAGTTTCTACCCGGAAGGAAACTCCGGACATGGCGAATTACCGCCACTTTGTAGTAATGCTGTTTGCAATGACACTTCTAGTTCCAGACTAGTCTACTACATATATACGAGTAGCATTACATTACTTGACTATTTGCAAACATACATACATACATAAATCACGTCTGTATCCCTTAAAAGGTTAAGGTTAACTGGTAGAGATCCCTTATAGGGATAAGTTCGCCTTTGTACATATATTTAAGGTATTTGTTTGTGATTTGTCTCTGTTTATGTATATTTGTGCAATAAAGCATTTACTTACTTACTTACTTACTTAGACAGAGCCTAGGTAACAAAAACTTAAGGCCGTGTTTAGCATGATTAAGGGCGTATAGCTGGAAAGGGAAATCAAAATAGTGATGGGTTGCTAGCCGCATCGCCTATAACATGATTCCTAAGACTTTCGCCCATTCCCTCGATGGCCTTTCCATCAGCGCGGGAAGAGAAGTAACTGGTAAATTCTGTTTTTCTTTACTCCCAGACCAGCGTGGAAGAAACAGCATGGAATGGATGTATTTGCAAAGACACTACAATTTATTACTTTTATGTAGATGGTTAACGCTTATTACATTAATCAGACATACTATCTACGGAATGTATGTATCTACACACAAGCTACAGCTCGACATGCGCCATATAAGGCCCTGATTTATTAACACTTTCACAGCTGTTTGCAGGGCTTGCATCTTATTTACTTATTCATGCAAATGTTTAATTATCTCCGCAATATTAATGTAATACACATAAACATGCAACGCGGGGCGTTTGATTTATTATATTACTTCTGTAACAACTTCGTAACCCCTTGATGCTGCAACATGTAGAGCACATTTCCTAATTGCAATGATCATCGCGTAAGTAAACAATGGCGTTGAGCAACAACTGATCTAATCGCCAAGGGAATAGAGAATATATTCCGCCGGCGTGCGTCTCAATATTAGCCAATACTTCAAGGTGTGGTACATACATAGTTATATAGATACATACAATACCGTCACTCCTCTGACCCATAGGGGTAAGCAGAGACTACTTTGTTCCACATGCTACGATCCTGACATACCTCTTTCGCTTCATCCACATTCATCAATCTCTTCATAAATGCTCGTCGGATTCGGGTACTCTTGACCTTTTCAAAACGTCCCCAATTTGGTCACGGAACGTCCGTCTAGGCCCTCCCCTCCCGACGCACTCATTCACACATCAACATTGTTATTTGTTGTGGCTGTTCCAAATGTATTAAGGGAAACGTTGATCACTTTCCACAAAGTGAACTAGCCTTTTTTGCCTCATAAAACCTATATTGAATCTTTACATAGTATATTAAAACAAAGTCGCTCCACGCCGTTTATCTGTGTATGTATGAACGCTTAGATCTTTTAAAGTTTTAAACTATTAAAGAAGGCTTATACGAAAAGTTAATTAACCTATGTGAAGCCAAGGCAGGTCGCTAATAGTCACTATTACCGTCTGGGCAAATTCATCAGATGGAGGTCTAAACAAGTGCATCATGCTGTGCTCTAGGCCTAGCCAGCCCAGCCCGTAGAGCGAGAGACCCATGGCATTTTGACAGTCCCATGTCGCTAGTAGTTACTTAAATAATATTTGTTGTATTTCTCTTGTTTACTTTGCACAATAAAGAGTTTACATACATACATAAATAAATAGCAATATATGTACTCACCAGCGAGGCTGAGCGTTGCTGCGGCGTGAGGTCGCTGTCTCTGCGCGCGCGCCGCTCCTCCCCCGCGTCCGACAGCTGCCCCGACTTGCGCCCGCTGACAATAACAACACTATTAAACTATTGCACTTCAAAAATTAAAAATTCAAGAATTTATTTTTGCAAATTGGCCGCCAAGGGCTCTTTTACATGTCTTTTTTTAAACTACCAGTACATTCGGAAAGACTATCATTGCCAAGAATGCGCCGCAAAAAACTTTGCAGTCATTTTTTCAAAATTTTACATTACATTAAGCAACAATACTGGTTAGCTGGAAGAGATCCCTTCTTAGGGATAAGTTCGCCTTTGTACTATTTTCTCTGTATTACTGTATTTTTATATTTTTTATGTGCAATAAAGAGTTTACATACATACATACATACAATACTTAAATTAAATGCATTTATAAAAGGGATGTATAAGGTCCCCGAGCCCCGAGAGGAATTATATTAGTCTATAGTAGAGTTGTATAAAGTCTCTACTAGTCTACTCTACACTATTATGATCTCCGTCTACAGGAGGCCTGGGGGACTAGAGACGGGTCTTAATTCTGTGTCGAATACTATAAGTATATTTTGTTGCCGTTACGTGCCGCTAGTGGCGCTGCGGCTGCGCATTTGCTCTTGTAATTGAGACGTTTACGCGACGCGTTCGAGAGGTTTTTTATTAGAGTTCCGTATGCAAAGGGTAAAAACGGGATGTCTGTCACGGCTTTATCTCATGAACCGTGATAGCTAGACAGTTGAAATTTTCACAGATGATGTATTTCGGTGCCGCTATAACAACAGAATATATTATGCCTGTCTATGTCGGTAACCAACATAAAATGACCTCACACAGAATATATTTTGCTTAAGAGCAGGGCTCTGCTAACACTGGATTTTATAATAACCTGCTGAGTTTGAACGGAGCCCTCGATACGCGAATCCAACTCGCACTTGGCCGGTTTTTTACACTACTCAGAGGCCGAGTTTACACTAAGTGCTTAGTTGACTCTGGCGGCACGTAACGGCAACAAACTAATCTCGTAGTATTTGACAGTTCAATGCGAACGCCTTCGAGAAGTATTTTGTGTCAAAAACTTAGACTAGAGGCTATAAAGTGCCGGAGCCGACAACCGACACCACACGGGCGCCGCGCGGCGCAAGCGCGCACTCCCGCGCCAAAAGTATCAACCATTACTCAATCCACTAAATAGATACACTTAGCAAGATATCAGATGTCGATAGCAACTAAGCAACTAGTATAAGTGAATTTTCACAATAAAATTAACCTTGGGCCTCGACTCGGATTTCTCGCAACAAAGGTTTGACGTTACGTTGCTGGCTGTGACAGGCGAGGTGACTCCGGTATAATATATATTTAACCTCGTAAAGCCCAATTACCGAAATATCAAAGTTACTAGAATTATTATTTCTCTCGTCAGTTTTGTGGCGACCCGTATAAATCGTATGAAAATAGCGTCACAAAACTGACAAAAAAGCCTATCGACTCTATTTCTGTTTACAAAACGAATGATTTAGAAAAACCCAAAATTTATTCATTTTGAAAAAAAAAGTAAAGGGTACCTACCTACACTTTTTTTTTAAATGTTATAGTTAATCCGAAACAAATCGAGCAATACTCTGTTACACGAGTGATTCGTTAATTTCACAATTTGATCAAATTTACAAATAGAAACTTACTCAAACGAACGTAAACTTTTTACATCGCCGATCATTTAGATTTAGATCTTGAAGATAAAATTTTACATGTGTTTGGCAATAATAGTGTAATAATTATAAACCTTGGGTGTTATTGCACATTAATAGTAGATTACGGGTCTCGGTCAGATGCAGATACGCCGCGTGAATGTGTCGGCACTGTCGGCAGATGTATTGATAGCATTCACCCGCGCCGCACAAGCGGCCATAAAACCCGTAACAAAACACTGTCCGCGCGAACACCGAGTGGGAACCAATCTTAAGCATACGTGTCACGGAATATACTGCTTAATTGTTTTATGTAATGATAGGAAGGCTATTTTATGATATGGAGTTTTTTAAGTAACTGTAACGTAGATTTTTTTTCAATTAAATTCCTTCCTTAACCTTCCTTGATGCGTGCTTCATACATAAATTTTGAATTTCATGTGTTCCGGGAACTAGTAACCAGTTATTTTAATTTAAGTATTTTGCGTTGAGTATAAGTTTTTAAACATAAAATTAAACTTACTTTACATAGATTAATTGAGTAGCATTCATAAAAAAATAGTCGTTACTTAGCAATTTTTCTTCTGTGTTATGCGAAAACAACAAGTACTTAACATGAATGTTTAGTACCTCGTCTTGAAAAAGGAGTTCATTTTTTTTTTGGTTTAATTTAAAGCAGCCTCCGTTTTAATTCTAAAGAAGTCTGACATAAATTCAATTAAGCCCAGTGCTCATTAGAAGAACAGCCCGGTCGGGGGCGGCACTATAATGGCTATCGTAGTGGCGCGGTGCGCCCGCGCAGTCGCGCTGCGAGCACTCCCACGCCTCTCCGAAGTCTCCGATATGCTAATTCTCGTAATTCCCTGCTCCCAGCCACTCCGCGCCGGCGAGCCACCCATGCCGAGATCAACACGAAAACAACTCGTTTCCCAACGAACTAGTTTATTTTATTACGAACATAATCATAATTTTCCAATTATTGTAATTTTTATGATTATTTCGAAACACCGTAACCATAATTTTCTACGTGATTAACGCAGCGTGATTGCGTAGAATTATGTGACTTCGTGACACGCACGAAATTTATTGATAACTCAATCACATACCTACGAACGTCTATTAAAAAATAAAACTATCACCGACTATGATTATAAATATACGTGGAAGTTAATCTTTATGCAAAAAACAAAAAGTTGAATGTTCTCAATTCAATTAAATAACTATCAAATCAAAACACTAACTTGGCGCCCGCGACTCGTTCGTGTGGATTTCGCATTTTAACTGACTTAAAAATTGTTATTAACTTTCAGTGACAATTAAACAAACAAACAAGAAATCTAAAAAAACATTGCAATGTACTCGTAACTCCGTCAACGATTTCAATACTTCCGAGAGTAGGTAGTTTTCTCAAATATGATTTACAGGTTTCTTTGCTCTACATTTTTCATTTTATCAATATATCTACCTAGATTTTTACAGAAGTAAATTTTTGGCAAGAAAAACAAAGCTTTAATCGTGTTTTATTACCCCAATTAACAAGTTAAATAGCATTTTACCATTATGCACTGATCAATTTTCTTCCGATTTTGATACAATACGCTTTTAAAGCCCAATAGAACACTTCATCTTAGGTGTTCTCATCACACCGTCGTTTCTCAAGTTGACTTTTACAGAGCACGGTAGTATTTGGTTACCTGGAGCTGGCGAGCTTGCGGTGTGCGCGGCGGCCGCCGCTGATCATGGACAGAGTGGACATGACCGCCGACATGGCGGCGCCGGCGCTCCCCGCACCACCTGCGACAACACACCACATCAATTAAAATTAAACCTTAATGTTATTTAACTCCTTTATTCGTAAAAGGTTGTAGAACACGTCGTATCTTTGTAGGGCAAAGAAAGAAAAAGACATCCGAGAGTTAAGTTAATAAACTTGACAAACATTTATGGATAGGGTTAATCGGAGCAACCATACGTCTACCCTTTCCTTCCTTTTTGGCTCTACAAAAGTGCAAGTATTTGTTAGCAAGAGGGACGGTTGAAAATGGGCAGTATTTTTTCTAAATAAAGTCTCTATCTATGATTTTAATCGTCGGGACGTAATCTACCTACAGGCGCAGGAGAGAAAACAATATGGTGAAATGGAAAACTTGATTCAATAATACAATGTTTTTAAAATGCTAATGAAGCCATACCACCGAGATACATTTAAGTGGTATCAGAATAATTATGTCGTTTTTTAATGTATGCAATTTTTTGTAATAAAAATCAACATGCATAATTATGCTCGGGCTCATAATCATTGGTCATTTTAATTCAAACGATTCGTTTAAAATCGCATTCCAGCAATTATAGTACATCTGGCTCGATTTCGGTGATTTCTTTAATTTGTTTTGTTCTGACTTTCTCTCTAAGAAGGAAAGAAACTGAAAGTCAACATGCGTACCAATCTGTGTAAATGCTACAGTTGTCTAAGTTTGGTTAGGTTCTATAATTATGTAACTTTCACAAATCTTTCATAGTAGGTACCAGTAATAATGAATCAACCCGCCTGAATTGAGGAACAGAAAAGAAGCACAGCTATTGATTGATTAACTTTACTATGACAACAAATTTATAAAAAATATAACCAAACGAGTAATTAAGAAGCGCCAAGTGTCACATTTGTATTACTTCTGCGAGACTAATAATCGTACATTTAATAATGAAGTTAGTATTTATTGTAGTAAACAAAAATTGCATTAAAAGTTATAGTTATAGTTAGTTGTGGTTGTATCCTTCATGTGACCGCAGCATGGAGGTTGTTTGCGGCGGCGCGGTGTCCGCGGACTGTCTGTAAACGTTGTTGTGGTAGTCGCTGTGGCGATCGTGACGTGTGGTCACTGATTGACATGATACATCATGAAATCAGCATGATAAATACTGTGTTTGGTTAACAAAGCATTTATTTGAGATCAATTTAAAATTGAATTTATCTATATTGTTGGCAATGTATTGTACATAATACATAAGTTATGTTAAGAGTTTTAATTAAAAAGCAAATAAACTTGAAACGAAATTAAATTAGTTTTCTAAAGTATCGAGATCAGCCATAGAGATTGTTACTAAAGAGGCGGTTCTTCACAAGTTACATTTTTCAGAGATTTCAGGCTTTACCTCTAGATGCACACGGAGAGAAATGAATTAGCCGTGATAGCTAAGCTCCCTTTGCTGAAATTTTCTTTGCTGTGGCATACAATTTGTTTGCAACTGTAACAAGGCCATGTCTATAGCAACTAAAACCAGTTAGCTACCACTGATAACGATATTTAGCTAAACGAATTTCAAATAATTTGCTAACAGTACTAATTGATTAGCAACTATAGCTAATTTATCAACAAAATAATTTAGTAATTGCTGTTAGTTGTAACCGTTAATAATTCTTAGTTACAGTGGATAAAAATTTCGTTACTATTACTAATTTTACATGTGTTAGACAGCAGATAATATCTTTGATACGTTTGATAAATACATTTTGCAATCACTAATAACATTTTTGCAACGGCTGCTAATTTTTTTCTGATTCATCTACTAATATATCCTTCGCTAATGTTGATAAGAATCTTAGTCGCACCAACAAATTTACTTTGCAATGAACAGCAATATTATATTAGCAGTCGTAGCAAATCAGACTCATGTGTGGCAGCCAAGAACTTTTTGCAGCTTTGACTAACTTATTCACAAACTGTAGCTAATATTATTTGCTGCAACTGCTAAATATTTTTTTGCTAATGTTGCTAAGAATCTTAGTCGCACCAACAAATTTACTTTGCAATGAGCAGCAATATTATATTAGCAGTCGTAGCAAATCAGACTTAAGTGTGGCAGCCAAGAACTTTTTGCAGCTTTGACTAACTTATTCACAAACTGTAGCTAATATTCTTTGCTGCATCTGCTAAATAATTTTTTGCTAATGTTGCTAAGAATCTCAGCCGCACCAACAAATTTACTTTGCAATGAACAGCAATATTATATTAGCAGTCGTAGCAAATCAGACTTAAGTGTTGCAGCCAAGAACTTTTTGCAGCTTTGACTAACTTATTCACAAACTGTAGCTAATATTATTTGCTGCGACTGCTAAATATTTTTTTGCTAATGTTGCTAAGAATCTTAGTCGCACCAACAAATTTACTTTGCAATGAACAGCAATATTATATTAGCAGTCGTAGCAAATCAGACTTAAGTGTGGCAGTCAAGAACTTTTTGCAGCTTTGACTAACTTATTCACAAACTGTAGCTAATATTATTTGCTGCAACTGCTAAATATTTTTTTGCTAATGTTGCTAAGAATCTTAGTCGCACCAACAAATTTACTTTGCAATGAACAGCAATATTATATTAGCAGTCGTAGCAAATCAGACTTAAGTGTGGCAGCCAAGAACTTTTTGCAGCTTTGACTAACTTTTTCACAAACTGTAGCTAATATTCTTTGCTGCATCTGCTAAATAATTTTTTGCTAATGTTGCTAAGAATCTTAGTCGCACCAACAAATTTACTTTGCAATGAACAGCAATATTATATTAGTTGATAGGGACATTCTTTTGCAATATTCTCCGTGTGGTGGGCGTGCGTCGCGTGGATATTTGAACATTAATGGCAAGTATGAAAAGAAAATTCGTTCCAGAAACCGAAAATGATACCGAACAGTGTTTTCTTCGAACATTGTTTCACAATATTATTGCAGCAATATACTTTTTGCAACCTATAAAATTAAAAGTACCAAAAACGTCACAGTTTCAATGTTGCTATGAAATAACATTATAGACATTGCAGTTACCTCGTAAACAGAACTTATTGTAACTTTCAATATGATTATTGCAGCAATTTACATTTTGAAATATAAGTATTTTAATGTTGCTTCAACGACACATTTTATACGTTGTTGAAACTTTCATAAAAAACATTACAGGCAATTTGCAGTCAAAGTTATCTGAAACTTATGGTGTTATTATTGCAGCAATATTCTTTTTGCAACATATAAAATTTGAGGTATCATAAACGTCACAGTTTCAATGTTGCTGTGAAATAACACTATAGACACTGCAGGTACCTTGCAAACTGAACTTATTGAAACATTCAATATCATCATTGAATTAAATTACATCTTAGAATGTATATTTTCTAAACTGAAAAATGGAACTGAGGACATCATTTTCATGAAGTATGTTAAAATACCAAAACCTTCTCCTAAATGAAACAAAGCCAGGAGTACTAAAAAACGTTTTATTGCCACAACACAATGGACTAAAATGCTTTCAAATTTGAAAGATATTTTGCACAAGAAGTTACCTTTATGTTACAAATGTAACTGCCATAACTAATTGAATGAAAGTTTCGTACAAATTACATGTGTAGCATGACGTCATTATTTATAAGATAACCCGCTAGAGGGCGCCGCGCGCAATAGAACGCGGTATCGTATGGCCGACACAGAAACGATAAGTATTAAGGCCAACAGCAACTGAGCTTACGAAATACGCCAACAGATGGCGCTGCGCGCAAGTTACATCGCGCTATCGTTTGGTTGACCGAGCGTCCATATATACCCGAGATGATTTTGAATGATTATCTTGTAACAGACACAGGAAGCGAGTCTGAGTAGCCTAGTGTGCACGTTACTGCTTCTAATTCGTTAGGACGTTAACGGGCCCGGTCTATCAGACTTTGCAGGTGTGTGCACGGGTTGCCGTATCGCAGTGGCGGTCGCTTCCTCGGGCCACAAATTGATTACATCCCACAACTAAGACTCTTGGTAACTGTAACAAACTTAATTAGCAGCTCCAGCTAACCTGCAGGCTTATTACGTAACTCGCTCGCAATCAGCATCGTCTTCATTTTTGACAGCTGATTCCGAGATTGGTTTCAAAATGAAAACAATCGTTCCACGTAACTCGATCGGCTTGGCATCGCTTTCGAAAGTGATTGCGAGCCATTTTTGAAAGCAATTGAACGAATGATTTGCCAAAAAGTCCTGCCTGATAAGCAGTACGTCAAAATAAAAAATAGGCTGCATGAATCTGTGGTACACAATGACATAAGTAGCTAAAAAAAAGCATCGGCTAAGTGGCGCCGTCTGTGAATTGTTGGTGTTACTCAACCATACATGGGGAATTTCAATAAAAATGACTATATATATTTTTTCCCAGATTTTGGAAATTATTGGGCTTATTTCTACTCAGAATCAACAACACTACTGAATGTTGTATGAGAATAGTACATTATGATACAAGTGTGCTATGTTGGTAATTACACACGAGGCGTATTGTACGCGCGATGTAATTAACACCTTGGATTTCTTACTGATATAACTGTCCGAACATTGTCCGAACATATTTTAGTATTTCCAGCGACGGACACTACATTTCTTTATTACTTGAACTCGTAATTTTTAAAGTAATAAAATAACAAAGTCTGAATCAACAATATCAGTGAAAAATGGCGGCAAATATTATTTCTCCGTTCCAATCCGCACGCAGCACTCGCGCATGCGCGCTGTGCACTTAGCACGCGCACGACGAAGGCACTGACAACAGACTGCTAAAGAGCCTAAAATTAAAATTATAATAAAATAATTAATCAATGTCTTAAATTTGCAAATTATGGTCACTCTTTAGATAAAAATGAATAATTTGTCGAACTTAAATGTTTATTTATCATCTTTAACCTAAAATAGTTTAATATTCACGAAAATATTCCTTGTTCCTATAGATACTGAACCGTTTGCTGAGATTTAAAAAAAAGTTTATATTACCGCACTCGTGCGGTAATATATTACAGCACTTGTGCGTAATAAGCTGAATTATGAGTTTAAATGCGGTGCAATAAGACTCAAATTACGAGCAACTGTGTTGAAAATTAATGTTAATGTTTAATGAAATTCCCCGTGTATGGTTTAGTAACACCAACAATTCACAGACGGCGCCACTTAGCCGTTGCTTTTTTTAGCTACTTATGTCATTGTGTACCACGGATTCAAGCAGCCTTTTTTTTTATTTGTTATGTTATGACCTACTGCTTATCAGCCGTATATAGGGGCCGCCGAATGACTGAGTAAAACGTTTTTATTTTTATAAAATATATCGTTCGATGGAAAAATCTGTAACTTTTTTCTGTAGCTAAGGATGGTTATTCCTATCAATAGAAAAATCATCGAGCACTTTTAAAATAATCATCCATTCCCAATTGCTAGGTAAAATTTAATATTTTGTTGTGATGTTTTCCTTTGAATGTCGATCAAAACGATAAAAATGGCAAGAAGTAAAGTAAAATAAGCCCGCCTTTGTACCTATATGTATCTTAATTTCTGTCAATTGTGTTTGTATATTTTAAGTAAGTAAGTAAGTAAGTAAATGCTTTATTGTACAAATATAGAGAAGTAGAGACAAATCACAAAAAAAGACCTTAAATATATGCACAAAGGCGAACTTATCCCTATAAGGGATCTCTGCCAGTTAACCTTTGAGTAAATGAGAGGAGCATTAAGCGAGAAACCGACAAAGAGTGAGTTTAAAATATCCATATAGTGAAAGCCACAATAGAGCATACATCTCAAAATACAACAAACAATTCATAAATAAACTACTAAATATCATTAAACACGTGCATTCAATTCTGTACATTCAATAAAATGTTTACTTAGATGCAAGTAAATAAACAAAAATAATCATCAAGGGGAGTTGTATTCGAAAAGGAATAAAATGAAAATAAACTTCGCATTTGTAATGTTGTATTCTTTTTAATTTAAAAAATAACTAGAAATTTCCTAATAAGTAGCTAATTCTTAACAATACTAATAAGTACGACACTAATCGTCATATCCAGCCAATCATATCGCGAATCGCGATCGTATTCGTCGTCCAAGTTGATTGTGATTATGATTCCGACTGCGACCGCCTTGAAACATTGGTATTATGTAAAAAAAATATTCCGATTACCCTCGCAATCGCTTTGAAAAGCGAAAGCAATTGAATGGACCAAAAAGTTTTGTTTTTGCAAACATCTTTAGTGACGAATGATTTTTATTAAATTAATTGACCCTAATTCTAGCGTTTTCATTCACTTAGATAACTAAATTAGATACTTGGTCTTGGTTAATTGAAATATTAATATCCAAATAACAAAACATATCATTTATAATCAAAAACTCTAAATACAGTGTGAACGAAAATAAACGCAAACTTAATTTAAAAAAAAACATCTTGTCAGTGTATCTCTCTAATCGGTGGTCAGTTGTCAGTGTCTTCCCAACAATCAACAAACTAAGTAAGTTCGGTTTACATTTTTAACTTTGTTTCATTGCTTTACTGTGTATTTTAATCAAGGTATTATAGCTAAATTGATAGAATACAATAATAAATTAACCCTGGAGTGATTACATCTGGTACGAGAAGTTAAGAAAAGTTTCCAAACTTGTTTGTTGTACTGGGTCAATTGGTGTAATTTGTCCCAAGACATTTATTTATTATTATTTACCATAAAATCATTTTCCCTAACGAACTATAATATGTCCCACAATTATTCAACAAAAACAGCGGTAGACAATTCGATAGCAACAGGCTTTCCCCTCAAGCCTACGAACGAACTACGAATATCGAATTTTGGTGTATAAGAATTATTAACATTTTAGGAGCCGTCGTGGACATGGCCAGCAGCTGCATGCATGCATGCAGAGGAAGTTGCAGGCAAAAACTAGTAATAAATAACTAAAAAATGATATACGTTTTTTTGTTAACTACCTTTTTTAAATCCATTATTCCAGCAACTTTCCGTGCTGGTCTAGGAGCAAAGAAAAAACTTAGAATGTACCAGTTGCTTCTTTACCCGCGCAGATAGTAAAAGCCCATCGAGGGAATGGGCGAAAATATTAGGAATCATGTTATAGGCGATGAGGCTAGCAACCCATCACTATTTTGATTCCATTTTCCACCTATACGCTCACAATCTTGCTAAATGTGGCCTGTAGGTACCTTTTAGGCACCTTTGGCTCTGTCTACCCCGTAAGGGATAAAGACGTGATTCGTGTATGTGTATGTGTACGTATTATTCCAGCAATACAGATTTTGTTATAAGTACTTGTTTTTATTATTCATAATAATGTAATAAAGCCCAGAGGCGTAACGTCTCTAGCCCTTGTGGCGCCCGTGTGCAACCAGTAGGTACCCTGGCGCCCTCTAGTCTAGTACATACATACATACATACATACCGTCACGCCTCTTTCCCACAGGGGTAGGCAGAGACTACTTTATTCCACTTGCTACGATCCTGACATATTTCTTTCGCTTCATCCACAGTCATCAGTCTCTTCATACATGCTCGTCGGTTTCGGGTACTCCTGACCTGACCTTTTTCCAAAACGTCTCCTATTTGGTCTCGGAACGTCCGTCTAGGCCTTCCCCTCCCAACGAAACCATTCACACTCCCCATATATATCTGTTTAGTTAGTCTACTTTCATCCATCCGCTCTACATGCCCAAACCAACTAACTACTACCTACCTAGTCTAGTAGGCGCAATTTAATCTTCAATTATCTGTTTTAAGGCTGATTTCACCTTGAAACAAAAGTCATTGTGTAAATTTAAATAGAGTAGCCTTTCTTTGCTACCGCGCCGCCCCCGGCGTCGGCCATCACACAGGCGCAGGGTCTTTGAGAGCGCCGGCGCCGCGAGCGACGCATCTTTGGAGGTGTCGCATTAGAGGGCGCTCGGCGCCCCCTTAGACCCGGCGCCCGTGTGCGCCGCACACTCTGCACCATAGGTTGAGACGCCTCTGATAAAGCCTCAATAAAGTTGATTTATTAGTATTATTTGTGGAATTATTACTACATGGCTACGTATATGTTCGAAGGCGGTCACCCGTTAGTCAGATAACATTTGGCAGTCTGGTGGAGAGCTGTGGATGAGACTGGCACAGGACCGGGCAAAGCGGCGTGTAAATAAAGAAAGAGGTCTTTACCCAGCAGTGGGTGTGCACAGCACATCGCTGCAAGCTATGCCCTGCCGGATCGCAGCCGGCGACGATATTATTCCGTTTCGAATACAACTCCCCTTGATGATTATTTTAGTTTATGTACTTGTATCTAAGTTAACACTTTATTGAATGTACAAAATTAAAATATAGGTACAAAGACAATTGACTAAAATTAAGATACATATATGTATAGGTCTGTACAAAGGCGGGCTTATCTTACTTTACTTCTTGCCATTTTTATCTTTTTGATCGACATTCAAAGGAAAACATCACAAAAAATACTCAATTTTACCTAGCAATTAGCAAGGTGCCTTTGTAAGTCAATTATTATATTGATAAATTATAAACTATCAAAAAGATCCAACTCAAGTTACTTCCATTATTTCAAGACGGGGACAATTTAGCTCTCGCTTTGGATTGACAGCTTGCCTTGAGCTTCAAAACAATTCTAAGCTGTCATTTTAGTTACGTGGAACGAATTTGTGGCAAACCATTCGTTCAATTGGTTTAAAATATGGCTCACAACCGCTTTCGACTGCGATGCGAAGCCGACCGAGTTTTTAGAACGATTGTTTTCATTTTGAAACCAATCTCGCTCGGAATCAACTGTCAAAAATTCCGTAAAACTTGGATGTGCGAGCCTGCGTTCGAACCCATAAACCTCTGCTTGAGAGTAACTAATCTATGTATCAAATCAGTCCACATCCACCAATTAGTTACTATTACTTAGATTGAGAATGTTAAGATTTAATTGACAAGATTTTGGTTATGAAGAAAGGTTTAATCGTTAAAGAGAAAAGAAGGTTCAACAGTTTGTTATTCATTGTGAAAAGAATTGAATCGGAAAAATAGATTTTAATAGGCGTAGCGAGCGAGTTAGTATATTGGGCGATCGGCGCAGGCGTAGTCTCAGCAACAGCGGGCGGTCCGCGGCGTCAGCGCCGGCAGGGCGTAGCTTGTAGTGGTGTGCTGTGCGCGCGCATAATGCAGCGTCACACACCCACTGCTGGGTAAAGGCCTCTTCGTTTACATTACCACATTGGTCGATTACTTTGGTTTTAAGGTATTGTTGGAACTCTGCCTTACATTGCAAGTTTTGAAGGCGGCCCATCCGAGTGATTCGTCTAGCGATCTCCATGGCTTGGCTGTTCCAGCAAGATAAACAATGCCCCAGAAATAAGAAGTCATGTACTAATTCCACAAATAATACTAATAAATTAACTTTATCGAGGCTTTATTACATGTCACTAGTAGGGCCGACAACGCACTGGCATCGCGTAAAGCGCTGCGGGTGTTTATGGACAGTGGTGATCATTTAACATCAGGTGACCCACTAGTTCGTTTGTCTGGCCTCTCTAACATAAAAAAAAATATATTTTTAATTAATAAAAACAAGTACTTATAACAAAATCTGTATTGCTGGAATAATGGATTTAAAAAAGGTAGTTAACAAAAAAACGTATATCATTTTCTAGTTATTTATTACTAGTTTCTGCCTGCAACTTCCTCTGCATAGAATTAGTAATTGACACGTTTATCGCTATCTTAATATTATATTATCAGTCGTTTCAGTGTGAAGAAAGAACAAACATACACACTCACTCACTCACTGAGATCCTCACACTGTCACAAACATTCTATAGCCTAGTAAAGGCTGTCAAAAACGCTGTTCAAGGTAATTTAGGCACAGGCAAGTAATTTAGCCGAGCGCGCGGCCAGCGCCTGCCTCTGCCAAGCTGCCAAGCTGGTGAGCCGACTGTAATTCTGCACTCTGAAAATAATACATAAAATTATAACATAAGACACTCACTTAGTTATTGCCATAAAGTATTTAAGTGTTCTACTTCTGAGGCGTAATTTTTGAACATTTTGAAGTAATCACAAAAACATCCGTTTTTTTCTTACACCGGACCCGTGTCCGTCGCGCCGAGGAGAAGCGGTGGTGCATCCGGCGTAAATTGTTCGCCGGACCGAAGTCCGGTGCATGTACACACATTCATTATAATTCATACACCACCGTGAATCCGGCAAAAAAGCACGGTCCGTTATCCGGTGAAAAAAACGGACGTCTACAAGCGCTCTTACGCGTTATATTATGTAATATTGTGTATGGTCTTGTTACCTTAGTATTTGTCCTTCCTGTAAGTGATAAAGGTGGTTTATGTATGTATGTACGAATTCGATGTTTTCGCATTAATTTTAAATGCGGCATGCAGCTGCTGCACGTCTGCGCTGTGGTCACTCCGTATCCCCGTAGCCGGGGTCCACAGAGCTGCTGGCCATGTCCACGACGGCTCCTAAAATGTTAAAAATTCTTATACACCGAAATTCGATATTCATAGTTCATTCGTAGGCTTGAGGTGAATGGCTGTTGCTATCGAAATGTCGACCGCTGTTTTTGTTGTATTATAATAAGTATGGGACTAATTATAATTCGTGATAGAAAATGATTTTATGGTACAACAAACAAGTTTGGAAACTTTTCGGTACTTCTCATACCGCTGCACTGGGTGCTTTAATAAACCACTGGAAGCACTACACATCGTATATCAAATGCACTGGATGTTTATACACTAAAAGAGAGAATCGCCAATCGTATATGAGTTTAAAAACAAACGTTTATTTCTAACAAACATTTCCGACACGATGTGTTCTATACTAATCTATTTTCGTGAGTATAATGCTTACGGAACTGTAATCACTCCAGGGTTAATTTATTATTGTACCTATTCTATCAATTTAGCTATAAAATGCACAGTAAAGCAATTAAACTGAGTAAAAAATGTAAACCAAACTTACTTAGTTCTTTGATTGTTGGATTTGTCGGGAAGACACTGTCAAGATGTTTTTTTTTTTTAATTAAGTTTGCGTTTAGTTTCGTTCACACTGCATTTTGTATTTTTGGTTATAAATGATATTTTTTGTTATTCGGATCTTAATATTTCAATGAACCAAAACAACGTATTTAATTTAGTTATTTAAGTAAATAACAACGCTAGAATTAGGGTCAATTGATTTAATAAAAATCATTCGTCGCTAAAGTTGTTTGCAAAAACAAAACTTTTTGGTCCATTCAATTGGTTTCGTTTTTGAAAGCGATTCCCTCGCATAATTGGAATCATTTTTTTACGTAATACCAATGTTTCAAGGCGGTCGAATCGTAATCACAATCGTCTTCAACGATGAATACGATCGCGAGCGAGTTACGTAATAAGCCTGCTGATTACATCTCACAACTAAGACTCTTAGTTACAGTAACAAACCCAATTAGCACTTATAGCTAAACAGATTACATCCCACAACTAAGACTCTTAGTTAAAGTAACAAACCCAATTAGAGGCTACAGCTAAATTGATTACATCCCACAACTATGACTCTTGGTTACAGTAACAAACCCAATTAGTACTTACAGCCAAACTGATTACATCCCACAACTAAGACTCTGAGTAACTGTAACAAACTTAATTAGCAGCTACAACTAACTTGATTACATCTCACAACTAAGTCTTTCTTATAGTAACAAACCCTTTTAGCAGCTGCAGCTAAACTCGTTGTCGAATACCGCTAAAGAAATGCGATAGAGTATCAAACTAACTTAGTTGCTACAGCCAACACTTTCGCCGATGCAACGAATAATTTTGATTGTCACATCTAAAGTAATTAGCAGCTACGGCAAATTTGTTTGCAGCTACCGCTAAATATTGCTAATTAAATTAGCTGTCACTGCTAAATATAGCTAATATACTTAGCAGCCACAACTAATTTTAGCTAATATGATTAGCAGTCACTGCTAAGTTTCCCAAACTTCAAAGTGATCACAACTAAGAATATTTGCTATCACAGCCAAGTTTCGGTAGCGAAAAACTCTTTGCAACGATAGCTAAATACTTCGATGTCCCTATAGTTTCGAAGGAATTTAGCTGCGCCAACTAATTCCTAGTTACCACAGCTAAGTTTTTTTTTCCGTGCATGCGTATTAAATATGCGTAGTAAACTAGCATAGTGTGAACCTAAATTAAATTTACTTTGAACTCTATGTGTCAGATAAATGTTTGAGTTAAGGTTTAACGAGCAACCCTGACCATTGAGGTGCTGTGGTGAAGCATAGCTCTTGTTTACGAGCAGCCGTGTGAAGCGTGAATCTGCTCGTTGCACAATTTCAAGTGGAATTTTAATTACTACAAAACCAATTAGTATTTTACGGCTTTTTCCGAGTTTCGAAATATAACATTTCACTTTCGCTCTCCCACGGGCCGCTTCGATTTGAATTGAATTAGTCATTTAATTTAAAACTCTTACTTTAACTGCAAAAAGTTAATTTAATAACTCACATTTGTTATACAAGTGAACAATGAACTCTTACAAATTAATTTGATTGTAAATAATGCACTATAAATAAACCTCCGTGGCTTTCTTTTAAAACTTAAAACTACATGTTTATTCTAGTAGCGGACTGTGAAAATAATACATCTTATTTTAATAAATTACTCGGCAATTACAGCATTCCGAGGTAATGGCTGCGCGTGCGCCGGACGACCACGAAGTTGTCATTACGTCCGTCATTACTGCGCACGCTGCCGCCA
Organism: Pandemis cinnamomeana; assembly: GCA_932294345.1. Taxonomy (NCBI): domain Eukaryota; kingdom Metazoa; phylum Arthropoda; class Insecta; order Lepidoptera; family Tortricidae; genus Pandemis; species Pandemis cinnamomeana. The sequence continues at coordinate 16,308,847 of OW028705.1, forward strand.
TACAACACCGCGGATTTCGAGTTAAAGGTTTATCCACAAACTTGCCAACTTATATCACATACATACATAAATCACGTCACTATCCCTTACGAGTTAGACAGAGCCTAAGGTAAAACCAAAAGGTCAAGATGGGCTGCTATCGCCTATAACATGATTCCTAAGATTTTCGCTCATTCCCTCGATGGAATTTTACCATCAGCGCGGGATGAGAAGCAACTGGTATATTCCATGTTTTTTCTTTGCTCCCAGACCAGCATGGAAGCAATGACTTATATCACTAAGAAATACTTTAACAACATCCTTTATTTAGTCTTTCTTGTGCTTAGTATGGGTTACTAAACGACACTGAAAATTAGAACACACAGAAAAATCCGAAAAGTGAAGCTATGGCCGGGAATCGAACCCGGATCCTCGTCATGCCGTGACGAGTGCTATACCGCTACACCACCCATAGCAGGTGGGTAAGGTAAGTACATTCTTCGGCGGCGGTTACTTTATTTAACGCTACAGTGCTCTTGATCTATTTAAACTTTGGTATAATACGTTGGCTAGTAACATTCTCAGGTATATAGAGCTACAAAACGGAATGATCAACTTTTTAATAGTTGTGCAAGCGAGATCAGTTTGCTTCAATCTACTGCCTCTTTTTATCCGACGACATGAATGTTAAAAATAAATGATAAACGAGACATGATAGTGATAGAATCCTTATAAGCTGCGAACTATGCGAGAGTAACTAGATCCACTTAGTTTTATGTTTTTATGCCGTGTAATAACCATGCCGGTGTAATGGCGAGCGGTACCGTGGAGCCGTCGGAATGGTGTATTTAGCCAGCTAGTTATCAGAACAGTCCGTAGGCAGATAGAGTCATAGAGGGTAGGCTAAGCTCCGCAAATTATCTGTTAGGTACTCGGCCGGGCCCAGGCCGCTGGAGGTGGGCTGTTGGGACGCCTGCAATCAGGCCCGCCTGCAGCGGCGCACGCGACTGCGTTCAGTTATAAAAGGGGTAGATTGTATTCATTACTCCACAACCGCTTCGAAACCTGCTCAGAATCTTACCTACCGGACTGTTGATCAATTTACTCGATTGCTCTACTGATCCGATGACTCAATATTATTGTCATTGATACTTTTTGCTCTACTTTTTATGACCAAATTCCGAGTAAAACCGGCACCCATTTCAAGGCTCTCTGTGATTTGACTCACTGGTTTGCAGGAAGCGGCCCAGTTTGAACATGAGTTAGTAGTGCAGCTTTGGGCTAACCGGCGTCGCAATTAACCCGGCGCGGTCTCGCCATTAGACTGTTTACCGTTCTACTACACGCATTAACGACGCGCTCACTTGTTTGTAGTTCAATAATACAGTTGAACAACGACCGGTTCTCTTCGTTAATCTGTGTAAGCTCCAGTTTGTACAACTATTTAACGCCAAATTTGAAGTCGTACGTACATTGTTTTTGTATACGTTGACGATATGATGGTGTATCCATATCCATACAGCGGTGGTCAGTGATTCTAAATCTGCATGAAACTGGCAGCGCCCTGTTAATGATTGATGATGTGGGAAGAGCAATAAATAGCAATGATTGTTGCTCGTGAAAGTGAGACATCCTGCAGCCGGGCTGATCGACGGGACCACAGGAAATTAACACGATTAAGATTAGCAACGAACACGGCAATCCAACACGTTTAGCATGAGAGCGCACAAGAGTCGCGTCGCGCGAGATAGATTGTCTGTCTTTTCCTTACTGTTCGTTCTAGAAAGAGACTGGTAGTCTATAGCGCGCTCTTGTGCTAGTCGGGCAGTTCGACAAATACCATAACCATATACAGATACTGACGAGACAATTTTCGCACCAGAATTGGTAATATCCGCAGACAGCTCAGTGAAACACTCAGCTGTTACAATATGTCAGTATATGTCATGTAGCACTCATTGGCTTGGAATGGCTGGTGGTATGTCAGTTCTTATTTTGTTTGTTGTAAAAGCAGTGTAGTTGTCGGTGTGGGTGTGTCGGCGCGGCTGTCTAGGCTTTGTGCGCATTAGCCCGGCATTCCTAGTGCTCCGATACTCGCGTCGTTGTCATTGTTTATCTGGATTACCTGATGTTATTTCTGAGTATGGGAACTGGTCAGCAAACTACGGTGACCATTCATATATTCATTGTGTTTTAGTTAAAAGTAAACGCAATACCTACTCGTTATAATAATATTTAAGGTGAGAACTACAGTCAGTTGAAGTAAAGGAAAATGTATGTGCTTCAAATGAGGTGAGGTTTGATGTGTGTCTACGAAAGAACACATAATATATAGCCATCTAATGGCATGCAAATGTTTATACGCTACAGTACGAGTAAGTCCAAATGTTACATGACCACGATGTACATATAGGTACTTCTGGTTCGATAACAAGTCGTGACGCAACGAGAATACAAATTTGGCGATATTTACGGCTTGCTACAAATATATTATTATTATTATTATATATAGGTTGACTGGAAGAGATCCCTTAAAGGGATAAGTCCGCCTTTGTGCATGTATCTCAGTGTTTGTCAATTGTATTTTGTCGTGTTTATTTTGCACAATAAAGAGTTTACATACATACATACATACATATATTATGAAAATGGGCCTTCACTTTTATTCAATCTGCCCAAAATAGGCATTCAACAATCAGTAACACTTAAAGTTTCGTTTATGACCAAAAATAACGCAAGATTAAATTAGATTTTAACTTTTACCGAATAATCCACATACGGGGCTAATTGGCACTGTGGTTGACACAAAAACATCATTGACTGCTGTAATAATCTCAAACCGTTCATTTTGACGCTTGCGTCAACGCAGCTAAGCAAGATACATCAATACATTATGGTGTTGAAAACCAAGGGTTTGGCAACTGCTTTGAACCCATTTACTAACGATACGATCTCGGCCGAAACAATGCCAGTCCGACCAGTCTCGCAATAGCAATAGGACACTGTCTAGTTTTTCAACATGATTTTGGAATTCCCATCCCACCCACGATTTGTTTCCGCGGCCATATACATTTGACCCAACACTTTCACCAATACTATGCGAAAACACTATGCTTTTTCTATTTATGTTATCCACTCCCACGCGTAAAAGCATCTACCAAGTACAGTCAAGGGCATTAATATCAAAAACATCTATACACTTTAATGCCACAAAAAATAAGGTCAGTGACATATATATATTTATATATTTGACATATATTTGAGATATATTTGACATTATGGCTGTATCGATATTTATTATTGACTGTGCTTAGGTGAAGTAATATTGTTCACAGATGAGCAAATTTCCACCCAGCATAGTAAACCTAAGACCTATATTACTTCCTTCTATATTACTTGGTTCCAGGCTTTTATGTAATTCTTTGTCTTGATTATTTTCTTCCACTGTGGCAATAGTCCCTGCTGGAGCCAACACTTATTTATGTAGGTAAAATAAACCAGTAAAACTACAACGTAACTGCAGACTGCTTTAGGCTTCAAAATAAAAAAATTCTTAAATTATCTAATAGTGCAGGGATGGTGAACTAATGGCACGTGTCAAAATAATTCGGATAAGGTCAATAAGGAAAAACATCTATGTAGGTAAATAAAGTAGTGTGGCAAACGATCAAGTAGGTCACTTGATGGTAAGTGAACAACACCAGCCAAAATATCACTGCTACACCAAGGAAAGAAAGTCCTTGTAAAAACGTCAATCCAATTTTTTTAAATTATAAATCAAAAAAGCTTCGTTGCCTCTGTAACACAGAATCTTCAACCACTATAAGTATTAACTATTAATGCGAACTCGCAGAAACAGAATTAACCAAATGGCTTCGTAATTCCCGGCGTGCTGTCCGCTAAGCGCCGCGTCATGTGCGGACGCAGATTGATGGCTGCCGTCGCGGCAGATGGCATCATTAAGATCTACCCGCTATACTCGTAGTTGGTGCCATTTACTATAACGCCCACCGTGGTTCTTATTACTATATCGTTGAAGGTTAATTTTGATCACCGCGTCTTCATGGATTGCACTATATAGCAGTGGTTCCCAACCAGTGCAGGAGTCAAAATTTGTGCACAAAGATTGAAAGTAAGTGATTAATTATGAGTTTCGTGTAGCTTTATTCCAAGATATTAGACGTAGGATTGCTGAACCCAAAAATCACATTGTTCGAAAATTTTCCTATTTATTTTTAGACTAAAAATATTATTTAAAAATAAAATAACGTTCTTAATGCATGGTAATATTGAGTTTTTGATTAAAGTTTATTTTTGGATTTACCGATTTCGTTTTTGTAGGTCGAGGTCTCTGCTAAAAAATAAAGAAAGTGTTCCCTGGTATATTCTGTATACCTTTTTTCTGTTTTGGTTGTTATATGTGGTGTTCAAAAGAGTTATTGTATTGTATTGTCAATGAAAGGTTGCGAACCACTGATCTATGTTCTATAGCTTACTACAGATTGGCGGTGGGTGCCGTGCCCCTCTGAGGTCCCCCGCTTATCTCTCACAGCCCGTTGCTGATCGCTAGGAGGATTTTTTTGGAATGAACGGAGATGCCAACTGTTGCGGAAAGGTACAAACATTTTTTTGGTTTGATGATGCGATTAATTGAGTGTATCTTTTAGCTCGTTTTTTAACTGGTTTATAATTCAGATGAGTCTCTTGATAGAATCCTAACGTTTCTTACACTTGAGGCCCGACAACGCACTGGCATCGCGTAAAGTGCTGCGGGTGTCTATGGACAGTGGTGATCATTTACCATCAGGTGACCCACTAGTTCGTTTGTCTGGCCTATCTAACATAAAAAAAAAAACTTGAAAATTGAGGACTAACGAAAATATTTAATGACGGTTTACTGAATAGGAACGTCTTCAAACTTGTGTAAAGGAACTTTTATTTTATTTAAACGCACCAAATGCGTTCTGAAAAGATGAAAACTATTTATTGTTATCGGGAATATGAGCTTGTCCTCAGACATACTTTAGGCAAGCCGAAGGTACGTGGCTACTTTTTGCCAATAAATGTAAGACGACACTTTAATATTCGCTTGATCTAGGCAACCTGTGGGAATCGAGTTCTATGGACACCACGCCACTCGTTATTTATTACAGTTAAAAAACTATAGTCCTGTGTAGACAGACGATCGGAAACACAGCAGAGGCCTACAGCAGCTACCAGGTTCGCGTTGGGTATTCTTCGGGTGCGAAACGCTTAAAAACCTCACTCACACAAGATATGAAGCATTTGAAGATAAGTACAAGCAGACGGCTGCGCCAGCGCACCCCAGTAACCGCGAGCGAGCCGTGGGAGTGCGCCTAGGCCAATAACGGCGCGAAAGGTGCTATTGATCTGCCCACCTCACTTTATATGCTAATGCTGCCATAACTCCCGACGCCTGCTGACGGCCCTTTATTGCGAGGGTAGGTACCTATTGAGTGTTTATTAAATACAATCGATAAATGACTGAAAATGATTTACTGTTATATGTTGTTATTGGCCGTTTCAATCTCCATGAAAATTGCTTATACTATATTCGTGTGTTCAACACTTCGTTTGTCCTAAACAGCGGGGCTACTCCGACTATCGATTTTCGAAGTTCGTGTCGTACTGTCCCTTTCACTCTAAAATTAAGAACTATTAGCATGACGGCACCAAACGAATTTCGATAATCGAATTTCACAGTATGAAGCAAGAACATACCTAACTATAATTAGTTAATAATATATCATGCAGCCTACAGCACGCATAGCATATAGCAGTTCGTAAGTATTTAAATACACAATAAAATAAAAATACAATATTTAACTGAAAATAACTACAGGAGGAAATGTTGATAAAATATAGACGAGTATACAGATGTGATATGTGTTTTTAAAATTAAAAAGAAACATGAATAAAATTCGTTGCAATTAGTAAATCACACTTCTTAACCCGGTCCTCGGCGGCGGTAGCGTATTGAATTGATTGCTTTCATCCATTAGCTTTGTCAAACTCGTTTACCGCCGAAACGATTAAGAACTCGTCAATTTGTAAAATCACAATTTGTTTAGGTCGTAACCGCAGACGGCGGTCTCCGCGCCATATGGATTAACATAATCTTGGCAAAAAACTTTGGTACAGTCGCCAACACTCTCGACTTACCATCCGCATACGATACGTGTATGCGTATTCATAAGTAGGTACGTAAGTCAGATGAAATCTTGATGACGTCACATTGTAGGTACATACTACCCAAAACAACATTTGCTTAAATTTTGACTCTATTTGACAGACAGTCTGTAAGTAGCGTGACATTACAGACGCAGGGAAGTTGTTAAATTACCAATTTTACTGACTGAGGTATTGTTGATAGGTTTCAAAAACCACCAGGGTCCTTAGCATGACATCTTAATGCGATTCAATTCTAATTCTTTAGCTGTCATTTTTAACACTTCTAGAATGGATTTGACAGCGACCGATCCAATTTTGGTTCGGAATTGAATCGCATTAAGACGTCACGGTAAGGCCCCAGGTCAAGTTGTCGAAGATTGTAGGTGGTAGAGTAAGGAAAATTTCTTACTATCGATGACAATACCCGTTTAAGCATGTAAAGGCTTATATGTCAAAGACTTGAGTTTATTGCCAAACGTTGTAAAAGTTAAAAAGTCGTAAAAGTGGAATCCTCCGTTTATGGGCTATTAAGTGTACTGAAGTGAGTTAGTTATTCGTAATCATGTAATCTGTGGAGCATCAACCCGGGTTTTACGAAATAATTTAACTGAGGAATGGAAGAAATGGCTCCAAATTGAGGCTGCGCCGGACCGGTTCGGGCCGCGCCGCGGGCCCGACGCCGCAACTCACTTATTTTTTCAACTTTTTATGGAGATTACCCTTGAACTTACCACTAGTAAGTCTAAATACTTTTTACTTGAGCTTTTTCGCGTAGTACTTTGAAGAAGATGAGAGTATTCATCTGAAAGGTACAAAATTATGAAAGTATTATTACTTATTTAATTGTAGAGTTTTACGAAACAAAAGAACGTGACGTCTAACATCGATAAAAGCTGCTCCGAAACTGACAGCTATTGTAAATACATCGTGTCTTGAAGTCCAACGACTAACGACGATAATAAATAAGACTATTTGAGGAATCGCGCACTGAGACTTTCGAACAAATTGAAAAACTAAGATAAGTGTTTGAGTTTATCTTCGGTTGACTTACGGGACCCTAAAAATGACAATAAGTAACTCAAGTATAATTATCCTTTTTTTCACTTCCCAGTTTGTAGTTTCAATAACTTTCACTGTAATTTTTCGCGGAAGAACTAGTCAATCGACTGCAACTATAAATATTACGTCTGTGACGTTGCACTACGTTGCACATGATGCATTATGTATCATGCGGCGTTGAATTGTAATTTTTCTGCAGATAATAGATAAATGTATCACCCCACACGATGCACACCCACTGGTAGAAAGTAGAGACTCATTGAATCAGGACGCGAATTCACGCTTCATCGCAACTTTCCTAGCGCGGCGACGCGGATCTTTGCCGGAAATCTGCGGCGGTTTTCCGGCTATCGGTGCTATTATCAATTAGATTTAATTAGGTGGCCGTGTTTAAGTAATTGTGAGCGCCACACGCGACGTAAAATAAACGCAATTACGCGTTACAAATGACACGTGACGACGTAAAGGTATGTGAATATTCGATCAATAAAAAACATGTAAAACACGCACACCCAGATACATTCGCGATAATTTTGCCTCTTCTTATTAATTGAAATAAAACTGAAAACGTACTCCCCCGCGCCAATGAGACAAAGATGCTGGCAGCGTTTCTCCGCTGTATTGCAATACTAATTCGCTGTGCGAGGAAGCTGCTAGCTCTTGGGTCTCCCTCCGTTGCAGTCGATCAGCCTTATCGAAGATTACTTGCATAAAAAATAAAGCCGTCGAGTGCAGTAGTAGGAATTAGGATGGGCCTAAGTAACTCAAGTAATCTGTAATGTTTGTCAATGATGCTTATTTGATTTTATTATTTTTGTACATTAAGTATGTTTATCCACAAACACCTGCGTTAATAATTTTTTGAGAGATTATTACTTCATTTTAGTACGATTTAACGGTGTGATGGATGAGTTTGGTAAGTTACCTTCATCGTAACATTTATGATGTATTTTTAAACTTTTCCGAACTTTTTCTTTTATTGAGTTCGGCAAGAAGCTTCGCCGGCACGTTCGGAGCATCAATGGATCCCGGGGCGTTTCTTTGAGTGCCCGCTGTGCGTCAATCTCCTCGTCTCCTCCGTTACCAGGTTACCACCCGTTACTCGACCAATGAGAGACGCACGTCGCCGCGACTGAACTGCAATTAGTTGACAGATGGGGCTTAAGTTGCCGTGTTGATTGCGCTCTGTTGCTGGGAGTTTGTAGGTAAGTACTGTGGGATATTGCGCTATAGTCTATTCATCTAATTCTGCCTTTCCAATATGAATAAACAATTCTTGAGAGGAAGACAATCAATCTATGCTTAGTGTAAGTTTTCGGTCAGAAAATACACGTCTCAACGCATTTGCGTTACAATCTCAAACGCTGAGAACATCGCAGTTTGTTGTTGTTTTGATCCGCAGGTGGCGCTGCCAATTTTTCTATAGTAATTGTTTACGTGAACGCGTCCCGGACGTTTTTAGGATGAAAATTTACACTAGAGGGTCAGAGGTGATAAGCAGGGCTTTATTTTTGTCGCCAAAAACCTACAACCGGTGCTACCACATTATTTTTGCTCACTACGTATAGAAAAGGTACCTAAATACCCATTCCAAAACGAGACTGGCTGAGTTACCTCTATTATATATTTTAAAGGATGAAAGAGGCCGCTGCGCCCGCGCCGGTGGCTTCATTAGGCTCGCGCCCGACAATGGCTAACTCTAATTACCCGTGATATCCGCGAGCCGTTTATTGTTTGCGGCCAACAATCGGACAATTCTGGTCTTGGCTTTGTGCAGCGATGAACGAATTCGCGTTAATCTCTTACCGCCGTAAATTAAGACAAAGCACACAGTGCATTAACGACGTGTACATGCGAAAGTGCGCTAATATTTGCTCAGCATTAAAGACACCGCCCTAAAATTAACAATGATTTTTATAAACAGTATAATGGTTAAGTAAATTGACATACCACATACACATACACAAATCACGTCTAAGCCTGAGGTATCAAGACTTAAAGGCCACGTTTAGCATGATTGTGGGCGAATAGGTGAAAAGGAGAATCAAAATAGTGATGGGTTGCTAGCCGCATCGCCTATAATATGACTCCTATGCCTATTCCCTCGATGGGCTTTTAACATCTGCGCGGGAAGAGAAGCGACTGCAATATAATTTTATGTTTTTCTTTTCTTCCAGACCAGCATTGAAGCAATATTATTATTTATAGGTAAATAGGTAACTCAACTATAGTGTCATTCTTCTATTGTTTTTTTTCCTATTTGTCTATAAGAAAATTTACAGAATTCTTCGAACTTTCAAACACTTTCTTTTAGGTTTCTTGCTGTGTATTCATCCTTGCAATACCTAATTGTTGTTCCGAAAGTGCTTCAAGAATAAATTGCGGAGTGCTGCTATTAAAGTATTTCTAGACACCAAATGCGTACAATGAGAGCCCGTAAGTCGTTGATTCTTAAAGGGGTACCGTAGTTGTTTTGTCTATTTCTGAAAGTTCAACAAGAGCTACACGTAATAACGTGAACATAATAATGCTTCTAGTTTTTTAATGTACTTGACTATTGCCGTGTTATGAATAAACATGAATGAAAAATAATGTCGTTAAGATCGAGTGAGAGAGAGCAAGTGCAACAATTGTCCAATACTCGCTCTCATTCCCAATAATGTACTTTTTCATTAATGTTTATTGGAAACACGGCAACTGTCAAATACATGAAGAAACTAGATGCACTGTACAATACAGAATTCAATAAGTAATTCACAGAAACGTAGGTGTATTTGAACCTTCCGTTTTACACATTTCTCATCGTAATGGTAACGAAATGTAAGAAGTACTGTGAATGGAGTGTAACAGCGTAATATAAGCGAGGGTTGTAAGGAAAGTTTTGTCTCGGTGTTTCCCAACATACGTTATCGGTCAAGTGCGAGCGCGGCCGAGCGAGACCGACAGGTGCTGGGAGAAGACGTTCCACTTGGTGCTACCGCGCCTCTAGATAATGCATCTTCATTCCAAACTTAACTTAAATTAAACATATACGTCGTAAGGATGTCGTTACATTGTTTAATCAAACTAATCCAACTTTATATATTGGTTAAATCTACATAGGATGGTTTAACGAACTACCATGTTCATTTAATACCTTCATAAAAGTTCATCATGCTAAACGCGGCCTTTAGGTCTTGTTACTTTAGGCTCTCTCTACCCCGTAAGAGATAAAGACGTGATCTATGTATGTATGTATAAAAGTTCGTGCTACAAGCCCATTATCGATGGCACGTCGTTGGAACTTGTGAATTCTAATAAAAACGTAGTTTCAAGAAAAATGTTTTGTAATGTGTAAGTCAGTTACACCAATATTCGAATAGACACTGCAGTTTTTTCTTGTGCAGTCGTTATATATATTGCCACTTAATCTGAGTGTCAAGACGGGTAGAATGCCACGGACCCTCAGACGGCCCAGCCTCAAAATTACAGAAGGGAGAACTTCTTTATATTGAGGAAAGACCCTCATCCGATGAATTTGCCGCGGGCCTTAGACGTATTATAGTTACGCTGCACGCAGTGACGGATTTACCAGAAGGCTGAGTAGGCTCGACCCTAGGGCGGCAGATTTTGGGGGCGGCAAATTTGGGGAACGAGCTTTTTTTTTAACTCATAGAAAATAAAAAAAAATCTTAGAAGTCTGCAACAAATTTTGCAAGGGTGGCAAAAACACTATTCAGCCTATACCTTGAAAATTTGTAAAACCGCCACTGGCTGTGCGAGGCCCAAGTGGAAGCGGCAGTGCGGCGACAGGGCGCAGCGCAGGGCGCAGGTCGCGCGTGACGCGGCTCCCACGGCGCGCGCGCAGGTTCTCGCTCCGCTTCCCCCCGGCACAATGACAGGAACTCGTTACAACACCAATTGGTTCCTCTACACTTTGAATTGAATTGTCTAAAGCTTTGGGCGAAGCAGAGACTCTAAACTCTTGCAATGTACCCCCTAAGTATTGTTTAATCCGAAAATAAACCCCCCCTTTACAAAAAAGCTAGTTTACATTTCCATTTCCGCTTTTGTGGCTAGCTGCGCTGCCTGAACGACCAGTTTTCGCAAGTCACCAATGTTGCCATCAAATAGGTACATCGGTGCAGTTTAGGCGTATTAAAGGCGTTTAAAACATATAAACACGACCGAATTCTGAATAGCGTAAGTGCATGTTGATTTCAGATATTCTGAGCTCTTCCTGTTAGCCATTACACACATTGCAGAGCCGTCGTGGATCTACCTATCTATCAGACGTGGTACCTCCATCTCTCCCGGTTGACCGACATTCTAGTGCACTCATGCAAGGGTCCGCCCTTTTTAACCAACTTCATTTAAGTACCTACATCTGTCTACCCCGTAAGGGATAAAGACGAGATTTAAATACCTATGTAAGTGTAGGTAAGTATGTAACTCTATATACGTTTAATATAAAATCCGGCTCGAAGGACCAACGTGTAGCTCAGACTATTTAGTTTAGTTGCATTGATTAATTGTCAATGAAAAGGCCTTGTTAGACGTTAAATTATTTTTTATTAGAAAGTGTACAGAGAGCTAGAGCACGGTAAAAGCAAGAAGAAGGAAGAGGGCGCTAGTGTTGCCGCTCTTACGTTTTGTTGGTGTTGCCAACACAATGACGTAAACACTTTAAGCGCGGAGAGCTAAAGTTTAAGTTTGATCGATCTCTAAACGCTTAATCAGTAAGTTATTGAAACGCCTAACACCGTAACTTTGCCTTTAATGGGCAGTACCTATATTAACCAAGTCTCCGCGGCTCTAACGCTGCAGATAATGAGGAAGAAATGCCGCAGGCGCAGGTTCTGTTTCCGCATTATCAACCGCTAGCTAACTGAGCCTAACAATTAGTTAAGTAATACCTATGTACGCCGCTGATGAACGCGGCGTTTCCGCCGCGCCGCATAGTTGCTGCCTTCTGCGGGACCAGCGCGTGCGCACACGTACTGAACGAGAATTGGGAAGGCTAGTGCACGCGCTGCACAAGTAACATGTTTAATTAATTACCTATATTAACTGTCGGAATTTAAGTAGGTGACTAAAGAGATCAAGTCAAAATAGTTAACACGTTAAATCCTACTATTAATACATTATTACAAGTGCGAAAGTTTGAGCGTATATTTGTCTGTCTTGTTATGTTTGAAACTCTTCTTTTGCTCCTAAATAAATTCGTAATTTCAACGGCTAACTCAATATAAACGAAGAGTACGGCACATTATAGATAGGTAAGGTATTGTCAATTAAAAATAACACTACGATGAGATTTTTGCTAATTCCTATAAAAAAGGTAAATTTAATAATGTCACTTAAATTTAAACGGCCGTTACCAATTTAAAAGAAATCGATGTAAACCTGAAATAAATGAATAATAATTTAATTTAATTAATGATACGGTTTTATGAATACTTTAGAAAATTAAGCAAACCTTTCTTACGCGGAGTATTGTAATGTTACTCGCCGTCTCGGAACCGAATATTAATTAGAACGCGCACCTGGTCAAACATTTCCATACAAATCGCATCCCAACCAGCAAGGTAGGCGCGTAACATAATATTTATAAAGAAACACATTCATTTATTGCGAATAAATAACACTTTATAACAACAGTGTTCCGTTACAAAAACTGCTCTTTGATGTCATGCAAATACGTACAAAACACTGCATTTTTGACCCCTTTTAGAGTTCAGTCCCCTTTGGCAGTTAGACAAATGGCTCCTTTAGATTATCTATTCCGAGCCTTTAGTCATTGTCAAGTTGCTCTGATATTGTGTGAACACAACCGGTTCTCTAAATAAAAAATCTTACTCCGCGTTTGGTTTCATTTACATTCGCTGTGAACGTAACGGTTGGTGTACTGGCATTATTTTTAAAGAGCCGCTCGAGATGGTAACTGGCAACTAGCATTAATAACATCTGCAACAAAGGTTACTTGTTAATGTATTGAACTAATTAAGCAACTCGGTTTTGCAAACATTGCTAGAGTCAACACAAAACAGCAGAGCTAACAGGCATAGCAAAAGAGACATTTGCATACATGCACGTTTGTGTTGTAACTTCATTGGTTTTCATTTGAGTAATAAAAGGTATCATACCTTAAAAAACCGGCCAAGTGCGAGTCGGACTCGCGCACTGAGGGTTGCGTACAAATTCGCCAAGTTATTAAAAATTCCAGTGTTGGCAGAGCCCTGCTCTTAAGCAAAGCGTAGGCAGTGTTGTGAGGTCATTTTATATTGGTCATTACATAGACAGAGCACACTTAAAAAAATTGGATTTTAAACTTATTTCATTAGTTGTACCTACTATAAGAGCTACCTACATAACAAATTTCGAATTTCTAGGACAACTGGAAGTACCCTATATGTAGGTTTCGGGGTTCGGCAATTTTATGGAAATACCTTTTGTAAGTAGGTACCTTTTGATTAAGTTGACTCGGAGGGTTCATTGTTTCACAGCCCCAAGGGACCGCAGACCTCAGTATTTGGTATCAATTGAAATTTTATATCTCCTCGCGTTCCTGAGAAAAATGGTCTGGCGAACAGACAGGCAGACAGACGGACAACGAAGTGATCTTATAAGTGTTCTCTTTTTCTTTTAGAGGTACGGAACTCTAAAAAAAATCTGCGTGCACTTAGAATACGGACAAACAATTTGGAATACGGCTCAATCTAAACGCGTTACCGAACAACCTAATCCCATGTTTATTTTCATAAACTCATCACACCATTGAATCCCAATAACCACCCCTCGTTCAAACCCCTAAGCTTTGTAAGCCGCGCTTACATCGCGTATAGAAATTAAACCGGTACTCGCGGCGTATTGTCCTGCGCCTGCGCGATGGCTGCACTCGATCGATCCATTGATCGAGTGAAGTAATTGTGCAGTTGGTGCTGCGCGGGAGTCTAGAGCGATGAGCGTTAGTGACTTGAAATAAACTCATTTTACGAACGATAAACATAAAAATGATTTCGCTTGAAAAAACTACACGTCACTGGCATCTTGCTAAACGTGGTTAAGGTTTTGTTATCTTGAGCTTTGTCTACTCCGAAAGGGATATAGACGTGATTTGTGTAGGTACTGGCATCTTCATCAAATCATTATAAGATGTTCCTACTTGATGTGCCGCCTGATGTGAAGTAAGACAGTTACAAATTTGTTAAATCCGCATTTAAGCCATTTAAGTTGAGCCATGTTAAAGAAATCGTCTCTGAAACGGTGAGTAATTTAAAACATTTCTTTATCTACTTACACCCATTTAGGAAACATTAAAATTCTATGAACACAACAGCAAAAACATAGCAAAACACTCATAAACGCACATGTGAGCAAAAAACCAAGAGGGAAATTGCACGGAAAAGTGATAAATACGCCCCATTTCTAGTCCAATTATGTGCACGCTCCCGCCCGTGGCTCGCGCCGGCGCCTGCGCAAGTGACTGTTACGCTGCGACAGTTTATTTATATCAAGTTGTAAACGTCAATTTGATGGGCATTGTCATTGTCGGGTTTACGAGCCGATGTGACTCCGCGTGGCTTTATGTCGGCGGCAGTTGTCACGCAGCGTAACGTGTCTATTATGAGGACAAGAAGCGAGATGAAAGAGGTTATGGGGCGAGGGATGACGAGCGGTAGGCCTTTGAATACACCAAATTTTAATAACTGATCGGCATTTATGTATTATACATAAAAACCTTCCTCTTGAATCACTCTATCTATTAAAAAAAACCGCATCAAATCCGTTGTGTAGTTTTGAAGATATAAGCATACATAGGGACATAGGGACATGGGGACAGAGAAAGCGACTTTATTTTATACTATGTAGTGATAGTGATAGTGATTGTATCAGAGCATTAGTTATATAGTTTTTTTTAGGTATCAAATTAGTGTACAAAAATACATACTTTAATAGGAAAAGAAAAGGTGCATATGCCTAATATGCCTATTACATCTGACAAGTTCATTATTGTTATTATTATTCCATTACTGTGATATTCTTCTGCACTTTGTTTAGATAGGAGTTCAAAACAATGCAATACATTCCTGTCTTTTATAAAGTTATTTTGATGATGTAAGCGATTTTTTTGTTTATTTTTTTGCAATTATTACAAACAAACTAGATGACATTTTTTTTTAAGTAGATAGTCCACTGAGTAGACTAAGCTATATTTTGTCTGTTCTAGTACATGTCTCGGAACATGAATACTGTTTAGACTGCACCAGTCATCCGGGAGAGCTCTCGAACACGAACGCTGCGCGCGCGCCGGTAACGCGATCCCTCGTATTGAGTGTCGCGACAACAGCATTGTGCTGACACTAACACAACAACTGACAAAAACATTCACAAAACAAAATGGTTCGTCTGTGTACTCTGTTTAATAACAAACGTCGGTTCAGTTTCAAAACATGCTGTCACTCCGGTGGAAAAATATCATAAAAATCGTGAGACTATTAATTTGTGAAAACAAAAAATAAACGGTTACGACTTACAATCGTATGTTAATCAAGATTCAAATTATTATGTACAACCATAAAATATCGAAAACATACCTTCATCTGCCAAAAAATACTTTGATCACACAATGAACTTATAGATAGAAGAATCTTTTATTTACCCTAGAGCTAGAAAGAATAAATATGTACTCTTTTAATTATAATGTAGTTCGTAAATATCTGGTTAACTATGTATTTTTTGCCGCGATTAATTAGTTAACATACAGAGTTGCTCAATCTAGATACATATGTTTAGGTGTTGGTGATTCCTTCTCTCTGTAGTCGGGCTCGGTGTTAGAGGCCTCGGCGCCGGCGCCGGCACTACGGCTGACAATACAATAGTATTGATTCAACACTACAACACTGGCCGGATAGACTGGACACGCCAGACAATTATATACAGAAAAAAACTGAATACCATTACGAAAATCAAGGGGTTTTGGGTTTTTACAAATAGGTACATATAATATTTACGTAGATAGCGAAGTGTGAGTGAGTAGTGAGGGATGGTATTGAATGTAGTGTAACTTTTCAAGGCTTGGAAAAGGTTTAGAAGGGGTAAAAAAATAAAAATCGCATGGCGTAGCGTGGACAATGAAATCCATCCATTTATTCCTTTTATTTAACATAATCAATAAGCCGCTAAACATTATTTTGGTGGCATATTTCTAGGATGACTGATTAGGTAACTGGATTAAAAGAAAGCAAGGTCTATTTTATTTTAATTCCTTAAAAAAACCATAAGTCAGTGTAAGGTGGCCCTAACGCCGCGATGTTTGAGGAATTCTTTGCTTCCCCTCTAACGCTGCAACGGCACACAAAGGGCCAATTCAGCCAAAGAAATCAAAGCCCTATTCCTGCCAGCAAAAGGTGGAATCGAAAAGGTTTTTTTAGTAGTGACTATAATTATACCGGTTGTCAGGTTTGATATAATCACGGCGTTTTTTGTGATCCGGAGGTAATTAGGTGAGATTTAATATGAAGGGTCTAACGGTTCCGCCGCGGCCCTCCAGCCGGCGGAGCGCGCTGCCTACTACGGATTAGTTTAATTTAATTTATTTAGTTATGCGTATTTTTGTGGTGCGAAAATTGTAGATTAAAATCTTGTATTTAATCACTGCTTTATATCGGTCTTAAAAGCATAATAAAAGAGTTTTATTACCTTACAGTGAAATTTAACATTATTATTATATTGTATAAGATTAGATATATCCACAACAATTTTCACTTAGTTAATTTAGTTAATTAATTTTGTTTTTCATTGTAACCGTAATAAGCCCTTTTTCACCACAAACATTTTGATTTTTTTTTAGGTTTAAAGCACTCGAGTCTTGTTTTTTGTTATGTTACTTCTTAGTTCCGATTAATATTTCGGATAATTATTATCGGAACTAAGAAGTAGGTAACTTGTATAAACTACTTAAATTGTTTCTATAAAAAATATATCATATTATTTATTTATTAAGTAGGTATACAAGTATTATACGATAGTGAGTTATTACCCTTATTACATTGTCAATCCAACCACTATAAAAAAGAAGGTTAAAAATGTCTTCCAAGATTCCATTACATTGTTATTTGGTTACAATTACAAATGAAGCTAATAAAGGCGCGTTAAAAACTCCTAACAAAAGACATGAACGCGTGCGCCGATCGACAGCATGTCGTTCATACAACTCGACAGAACTTAAGAAAGTTGATACCCGTCTGAATCTTACAGTTCAAGCGAAAAACGTTAGTAGTTACATGAATTGTGCAACAATAGCAAGTAACAAACAATCGGAGCCGCCGCCGGCAGGAAAGTGGTCGTTCACCCTCCTGGCTGACGTTGATGACGATGATGATGGTAAGAATGTTGGTCATAACAACTATGGTAGCCTAGTGGTTTGACCTATGACCTCTCAAGCAAAAGACCGTGGGTGCGCCTGGGCTCGCAATTCCAAGTTTTCCAGAATGTAAGGTGCATTGGGGTAAATTTGAAATTGGGGGAATTCCGAAAATCGTGGACTAAACGGTGAACAATTCTATAATCTGGCAACGCTTATCTAGAAGCCGAAGACATTGGAGCTTCTAGGTAAGCGTTGCTAGACTGTGTAATTGATCCCCGTTTAGTGGATATCCACGAGTTTCAAAATTCCCCCATTTTTGAATTTACCTCAATGCACGGAATTACATTTTATAAAAAAATTCGTGAGCTCCGCATAGTATTGGGGACAATTAAGGGATTCAGTACTAGAAATTAAAGTCAAACATTGAAAAAAAAAGGTTTTCACATGCATTTATCGATGCCGGCGATCCAAATAAAAGCATAACGGGGCGCTGAGGAAAACATTTTCTTTGTTTCCAAACGACTCTACAACTTTTTGTTTGATGCCGCGACGTATAAAACAGACACACGAAGATAGATAATACATACAATGGAGATCAAAACAAATGTTTGTTTATTCCGTAAATCATAATTAGCATGTTGTTGAAAAAGCTACAGCGTATAGGCATAGCATATGACATAACCTATAAAATAACGAAAACAAATTCTTACGCTAAAATAATAAATGTAAACATAATCTAAAGACCGATGTGAGTTAAATTCGAAGGAATAATAGCAGTGGCAACGCCATCATCTCTGGCACGTCTTGCGCACGCGCCTGTTGCACCCGCACAACAGTCCCACGGGGGTTATATCTATCGCGACATACCTTTTTGTCGCGCGAAGACATAAGCACGCACGGCGAGACAATGATTAACCGTAGCTCTTACGTATATGTAACTGGTAAATCAGCTTTTTGACTCGTTGCCGTGTCATAATTACGATGCGGTAGTTAAAGAAGCTCACTTCCTGTTCAGGCACTGATATAATCGCCTGAATCACATGTATTAATTAAATAAATGTTAATTTCCTTGCACGTTACGAGTACCAGTTTTTTAATCAAAACGCAATTTCAATGATGAATACTTAGGTGCCCTTGGTATCGTCGAATATGTTTTTATTCTAATGTTCCTGAAAGGTGGATCATTTCCCGATTTAGATAATCTTTAATTCTTGAGATTTCCACTGCATCTTCATCGAGCGTCAAAAGAAATTCCCAAGAGAAAATACATACATACCTAATGTACCCAATTATTCAAATTTCACATTGTAACTAAGGCCTGCAGGCTTATTACGTAACTCGCTCGCGATCGTATTCATCGTTGAAGACGATTGTGATTACGATTCGACCGCCTTGAAACATTGGTATTACGTAAAAAAATGATTACTTGTACTTAAAAGCTAAATTGAATTCGCCCAACAAAAGTAACATCATTCATATTTTCCGGCTCGCGAACTGCTATCTGCTAGGATCAATTAAATACTTCATCCGAGCCTGCTATTTGCATCTCTACCTATACATTATACAGTCTACATACAAGCACAAGTAAAGTATGCGTTCGCAGTCGGATAAATGATACAAACGGTACAGGTATAATTACGTGCCATGACTCGGCGGACATATTGAGTACAGCTGCAATGCAAGTATTTAAAATTGTTTGCAAATAAATTTGATGTTATCTCCATATCACCAGTTCAGATTCGTCGATATTTATTGAGTCGAAGTCAACTTGTTTTTCTGTGTCTCTTGAGAAGTTGCACAGTCAGTGCCACAGTTAAATACTAGGCAAGCGTTGATTTGGTTGAGAAATCAACGCCTCTTTCTCGGTTTAGGTGAACTCTCGAGATCTTACCTGCTATTGGTGGAGTAGGGGCTGGTATAGCACGCGTCACGGAATGACGAGAATCCGGGTTTGAATAGCTTTGCTTTTCGGATTTTTCTGTGTTCTAATTTTCAATGTCGTTTAGAAATGTAATTTCTAACGGTAAAAACGTAAAAGTAAACATATAAAATCGAGAAGTAAAAATTCTTGATTCATTTGATAGTATCTGGAGGTCTTGTTTATTAGCACTACTTGTTGGCATTCTGAATTTGCGGGCAACAGTTACCCGATAGAAGTATTATTATGTAGAGTTCTATTCAAATGTTTTTGAGCATGTCTCGGCTGTTAACTGCTCTGTGACTGGATGGCATAGTTATTTGATATTTGTATGTTTACATGAAAACTCATAGCAGCTTTCAGAATTTTGTTTTTTAACTATTTTCAAGTGCCGGTAAATGAAAAAAAGAATAAAATTACTGCGTTCTTTCACGATTTACTTCAGGCATCCAGCGCGTGACGATTATTTTCATACTCAGATGGGATAGAACAATAATTAATTAAATAAAGCGTTCACGCGAGCTCGCGCTGCGCCCGCGCCACTTTCCCCGCTCATTTGAATAGCATTTTATCTCGGATCTGTTCAATTATGGTGGCGAACCGAGATGATACTGGCTCGAGTATTCAGAGGTCCGCTTATATAAGACAAACATTTAACTTACGCAGATAAACGAGATAATTCAGATAATGATACAGGTTAAGTTAACTATGATTCCAATTATAATATGTAGATGCTTGTGTGGGTCAGTAAAATCTTACGTATATACCTACGTAGATACAGTCATCAGAAGTTGATAAACACTCGAAGTCCTCAAAATCTGCACGCGACTATCCAAGAGGTAAATAAGGTGTGTAGATCTTATTTAGTAGACTGTATATAAAATTGTGATGCTGACTGTACGCTTTTTACAGACTACTGGACGTGATTTTTGGTCCTTATCCTTTCGGCCGGAAAGGGAAATCAAAATAGGGTTGCTAGCCGCATCGCTATAACATGATTCCTAAGTCTTTCGCCCATTCCCTCTATGGACTTATACCTTTTGCGCGGGAAGAGCAACAACTGGTAAATTCTATGTTTTTCCTTTGCTCCCAGACCAGCATGGAAGTAATAATAAAGTGATAATAATCATGGGAGTAAATGTCCCTACTAATATAATAAATGCGAAAGCAACTGTCAGTCTGTCTGTCTGTTACGCTTTCACAACTAAGCCACTGAACCGATTTTAATGAAATTAGGTACAGAGACAGTTTCAGTCCCGGGGAAGGACATAGAACCGTTTTTATCCCGGAAAATCGCACAGTTAAGCGAATTCTGCGCAGACGGAGTCGCGGGCAACCGCTAGTCCTTAGTAAACAAGACTGTTTAACTGGAGCGGTCGTAACGCTCAAACGCAACCCAGCAGGGTCTAGTTATAACTTGGCTACGACCACCATGCGCACGGGCACTAGGGTTAGACAGCGGCTTTCCTCGGGCGGAGAGAAAGCCGCAACTTGATACATTATAGTACAGGTTCACCGCAGGGCCTGACCCCGGGACCGCGATAAGAGCGGGCCGCTCGCTTCACTGGCTCCCGACACGCGGACAGACACATTTCACAGATACCTCATGCATCGGAATTGTTGGCTTAAAAATATGAGAACACATAGGTACATATATCATGTCTTTATGCCTTACGGGGTAGATAGGTAACAAAACCTTAAGGCCACGTTTAGCATGATTAAGGGCGTATAGGTGGAAAGGGAAATAAAAATAGAGATGGGTTGCTAGCCGCATCGCCTATAACACCATGTATGTTCTTCCGTGCTGGTCTGGGAGTACAGAAAACATAGAATTTACCAGTTGCTTCTCTGCGCAGACGGAAACGCGGGCAGTATCTAGTTGTTCAAAAACACTCCAGCAATGAATAAAAAAGTTTGAGGCAGTAATAGAAAACGCTAAATCGAGGCAATGCTGTAAAACTCCAATAATATTATAAAAAATACTAGCTTCTGCCCGCGACTTCGTCTGCGTAGAACTATACATATAAACCTTTCTCTTGAATCACTCTATCAAAAACAAACCCAATCAAAATCCGTTGCGTAGTTTTAAAGATCTACATACATAGGGACAGACAGACAGCGGAAAGCAACTATACCTATTATTTGGTAACGACGAGAGCCTTCCCAACTCTACCGGTAAAGCCAAACATCGTAACTTAAACGCAGAACTGTCGTAGAACCTTGTTCGAGACCCGGGTTACCTCGCGTGTTGCCCCGCGCTGTAGCACTTTGCTCAAGACAGGAGGATAGTTTACAGTTTAAACTTAGTTACTTTATGGTAGTAACTGGCTGTTTCGTTTGAGATCGGCTCTACATAATAAATTGTTATGACACGGAGCTGAATTCTAACCTGACGTGCTCTGATTGGAGTTTGCAGTCAGTTTCAATGCTTATTAAAACTTGTTTACTCTACAGGCGATTAGGCGATTCCCAAATCGGAATCATAGGAATCACGTTATGCGATGCGGCTAGCCCCAGCACTATTTTGATTCCCCTTTCCACTTAAACGCACACAATCATGCCAAACGTGGCCTTTAGGTCTCGATATCTTAGGCTCTGTCTACCTTGAAAGGGATTTAGACGTGATTTGTGAGTATTTCGTACCAATGGGGAAAAGTAGAGATAGGATTCTTAAAGCAAATTGGTCGTAGGGGAATATATTTAGAAGTCCGTGTAACAATGCAAATTAAAAAAAACTTACCAAAACAAATAAAAAACAAAAATCCCTTTAGTGTCCAGCTGAATCAACACACGTTAACCGAACCACATTGTCACTTGAACCTGCAAACACCGCACTAAATCCCGCCGTAAAACTTTTATAAGAGTCGTCCGTTACGCGCAGGTACTAGCTGCGCTACAGAGCCGGGCGCTGCGCTCCGAGCTCGCGAGTGGACTGGCTGGCTGGCTGCGGCCGGGGCCGCGGGGCTTGGGGCCGCGGCGCTGGCCGGGGGACTCGGGGGTCGCGGCTGCGAGCGGCGCGGCGTCGGGGCTTCGCAAGCCGCCAGTTTAACGAAACTGACTTTACATCCTGATGTTATATCTGGTAATTTTATTAATAAGTTTACTTTAATTAATGGCGTGTTTCACCACTCTTAAATATCTTAAATCTCAATTATCTATGATTTCGTCTCTATTTATTAGTACGAAACAGACAGAGACGTTATCACTGACACCTACGTTAGCTGGAAATTAACTGAGTGTAGGTAGTGAAACGCCCTAAGCCTAATCTGCAGTAACTTAAATACTTTATAGTTATAACTTTAACACAATTAAAAATACGACACTGTCTTGTAAGAACCTAAATTTGTTTGTGTAGGTAGCACATGGGAATAAAAACTAAATACTATAATTAAAAGGTTCGTTAATGAGCTCGGGTTACCACATAGTCAAAGCAGCGAAAACAGCTCACATTACTTTCAAACTCGTAATGCCAACAATCGTTAAAGATAATGGTTTAATTAAAAATACGCACAACCAACTTTTAATTAACAAACAGCCGCAACAAGTCATTAGAAAAGTTTCAACTCATCGTCCCTCTTTCCTCCAATAAAATAAGTGCCTAATAAATGTGTCCACCGAAGTCACTCAAGTAGTGTCTTATCTTAATCATACAACTCACAGGTTTACTCTGATTATAAACATTACAGTTAAAGAGACCCAAACGTTCTCATTTTCCCTTAAAAAGCCTTTAAACTGCGTCATCCGCTACACGCAATAACCTCACTTAGCAAACAAATCGCACCCTTCGTGGAAGAAAGATGTAAGTCCCATGGTAAGTCAATAGGACTTACGTCTTTCTTCCACGAAGGGTGCGAAATAACCGTTTGTATCGGGAAATCCTATTCAATCTCAGGCAGTCCAAGACAAGTCATGTTTTATTTCAATCAATATTCTGTCTGTTTACAATAATTACATACTATAATTGTGCGTTTCGTAAGTGCGTAGCATGAAGCGATTAGCCGGTTTAGACGCGGTTGTTACACGCATAGCAATCGCCGTGTCAATCGACCGACGGAAGCCAGTACGATTTTGCATTAGTACATTGTAAGTAAAGTACCATAATCTACCAACAAAAGGAACGGCGTAATGATTACCAAGTTGCTCTGTCTGATTTTACATCTAGCCGGCGCCCGTGACTGCGTTCACCTTATGAATTGTTGTTTAACTTTTCAACAATAATATCTTTAGTGTCTCGTGCCTTGAAACCCTCGCGACGCTCAGGAATCTTCTATTGAACGCCGAAGTGAGTCAATCATCGAAACATTCGCTTGCTCGGGTTTCAATACAGGCATTCGCGCCAAACAAAAACTTTGCAGCCTTGAATAACAAATAACTATTCCTCCCGAGACCCGATTTTGTTGAAACAAAACCTTCTTCCAGGCTAAAATATAATGTAGCGAGTATGTAGCGATCCTAGCGCCACCTAGTCATTGGCAACATAAACTACTGCATCGCACGAGCGACTAGCGCCAGACGTCATCCGTAATCCGCATCGCACTGCCGCAGTTTCTTAACGTGGATGCATAAAATAAAATACATCTTCCATCTCTCTCCCTTTGAACTTCAGTCCTCTGGCCCCCATTTCCCAACTGGACAATTGTCGGTGACAAGTGATAATTCTGTTCACATTACAAACTCGACCAGAATCTACGGCGGTTGGCTTCATTTTTTATTCGAATTGTCGCATATCGCCGACATTTATTAAATTGGTGTAACTCACTCATCACTCTTAAATTCTCCTCTCATCTTACAACACAAAAGCAATTTCTAACGTGAACAAACGGTCAAAAATTCCAGTTTTACAAATTAAAATTACATTTCTATCCTGCTGCTTGCTAACTTTGTGTTAGTTATTTGAAATACGTGATCCACGGCAGAGTAATTGGTGTAGTAATATAATAGGTAATTACATGAAAACGCGCGCGTCGTCACAGCCCCATTGCGCACGCGCTCGTTCCGCTGCCGCCGCGGCTAGCACGAGCGGCCGCGACGACCACCGCTGTACGCATCCCTGTCTAACTAACCAAGATAGAAAAAGCCGCACTGATTGAGAAACGCAAGAATGGCAAGTGCTACCCGAGCAGGTCACCTAGAAATTGCAAAGCGCTATTTTTTGCGCGTACTACGCTTTCAAAAGCATTTGGGTTTTAATTAGTAGTCACTTTTTATTACCTATTTCATTTTAATGCTTCCAGGCAACTGAGAGATTAACGACTTGAAGTCGGTTAACAACTCTGGTTTTCTGATACGATCAGAAAATGCATTACCTACTCATGAATTTACAATACCTACTCGTAATTTGAAGACAGCAAAGGGCTGCAGTGCCGTAGAGCCCCTGCTGCGTGACTTTCTTTGTCGTAATGACCAAACACTACCGATATCTACATATTGTCATTACTTTGAAAAAAATCTCGTATCTCGAAATAGCTCTGACGAATTCAACTGTAATTACAGCGTATCAAGGAACAGTTTTGTTTAAATATACGAGAAATAATATGAGACAGTAAGATACGATAAAAACAAATGTAAATATTTATTTATTCGGGCAAAAATGTTACGAATCATGTTACAGGCGAACCCATCACTATTCTGATTTCCCTTTCCGCCTATACGTCCACAATTATGCGAAACGCGCCTCAAGCAAATAGGAGGGGTCGATGCACTCAATTAGTTTCGGTTAATTTTGGGTGGAATATGCTCTACCATAACAGTATCTCAGATTTAATTATGGCACAAATGGATGAGCATTTCCTAGTAAAAACTAAAAAGGCAGCGCAAAAACTGAATAATTATTAATTGCCAAATTACGCAAACGCATGACGTAATTTGAACTGAAATAATAGACCATATCATCTTACCACAATGATTACGACCGGATAGCCTAGTGGTTAGTGACCCTGACTATGAAGCTAGAGGTCCTGGGTTCGAATCCCGGTAGGGCCAGACAGTTGTATGATGAATTCATACGAATGTTTGAGCCCGAGTCATGGATGTTATATGTATTTCAGTATGTATGTATGTATAACTCTTTATTGTACATAAAACACAAGAAAAAGATGAATACAGGACAACACACATGCACAAAGGCGAACTTATCCCTAAAAGGGATCTCTTCCAGTTAACCTTTGAACGATTGACAGGACATAAGTATTAAGCAAGAGTAGACATACAGAAAAGTAAAAGAACCGATAGAAACCTAAAATAATCCTAAATTTGTCTAAATTTAAGTATGTATTTATCTAAACTATATAAGTATGTTTATCCGTTGCCTGGTACGCATAGTACAAGCTTTGCTTAGTTTGGGGCTGGGTCAATTGGTGTAATTTGTCCGAAGATATTTATTTATTAGTATTATTATTAAATGAGACCAATCTAATTAAGATATCAAAATTATGTTTAATCCTTTTCGCGCTTTATTCGGTTAACAGTAGAATCAAAATCATCTTGTTTAGAATCACAGCGTCTCCTTCTATCTTGTTTATGCGAACGTTCGTAAGAGTCGTGGCGGTTGCCGCGTCCGTGTTTGTCTCTGGTGTCACTGTATCTCGATGATTGTGAACTATCCCTGTATTCCCTCGTCCTTGAATGACTTGAATCTCCTCTGTCATCTTTTCTATATTTGTCTCTGCTTCTATAATCATTTCTGTCTCTGTTTCTCTCTTTCGAAGAACTAGAATACCTGTCTCTTTCATCTCTATGCTTATTTCTCTTATAGTCGTCATGCCTCTTTTCTCGTTCTCTTTCTCTATGTCTGTCTTTCGAATTATCCCTTTGTCTAGATTTGTAATCTTTGGGATAGAGACTGCCTTCTGCAGGTTCTTTCTTGATAAGCAGCTCTTCATTTTGTTTGGAACTGTTGGTTTCTTTAGTTGTGTTCATCTTGAGCTGGCTAGTGTCACTGACTGTAGCTTGCTCTTCAGATAAGTGCTCCATCTGTAAAGTAATCAAATTATTGAAATGGTAAATATCTCATCCGCTCAAAGATAATATCTTGGCAAAAAGCATTGATTCAGATGAGAGGGTGCTGTAGATTAGATGGAGTAAGTAATAATACGCCGTCGGCTCTCGCCTGCAGTAGTGAAGAGCAGCAGTTGTCCCAAACCGTAAATAACCAGTAGAAAACAACAAAACAGTTGAAGCTGTACCTGCCTGAGCGTTTCCAAAAAATTGCACTGTACACATTTTTTTTTCAAAATGAATAAATTCCATGCTGGTCCGGAAGCAAAGAAAAAACATGGAATGTACCAGTTGCTTCTCTTCCCGCGCAAATGGTAAGAGTCTATCGAGGGAATGGGTGAAGGTCTTAGCAATTATGTTATAGGTGATGTGGCTGGCAACCCATCACTGTTTTGATTCCCCTTTCCACCCATACGCCCACAATAATGCTAAACGTGGTCTTTAGGTCTTGTTACCTTAGGCTCTGTCTACCCCGTAAGGGACGAAGACGTGATTTATGTAAGTAATAAATTTTGGGTTTTTCTCAATCCGAACTGTCACCTCTATTCAGTTTTGCAAATAAAGTGTTCCCAATTTTTTTGCCAGTTTTACGTCATTATTTACGACGATTTGTGTCGGTCGTAAAAAAATTACACAAAAAAATGGCGTTGTTGTTTCTGATTCAGAAAACCCCAAGCTTTCTTCATTTAAAACAAAGCAAGATCAACTTATTTTGAAATCGCTCACCTGCGTGGCGATGAGGTCGCGCAGCACATCCGAGTAGTTGCGCGTCTTGGCGGCGCCGCGGTACTTGGTGCGCCGGCGCTTCATGTCGCGCAGCTCCGCCAGCACCGCCGCGCGGGACTTGGCCTGCGCCGCCGGCTGGGACCCTTCACTGCAACAATGTGCCCATCACCTCACTTTTTTTTTTTTTTTTTACTACAAACTGACCAGTGATTGACCTCTATCTCACTTGGTGGAAGAGAAGCCGAGATGAAACAATGAGGATGACTGAGTAAGGTTTCACACTATAGTATCCAAGTGTATTTTTATTGGTAGTGTGCGTGCATACATACACAAATCACAACTTTATCCATTACGAGGTAGAAGGAGCCTAAGGCGACAAGACCTACAGGCCACCATTAGCAAGATTGTAGGCGTATAGGTGGAAAATGGAATCAAAATAGTGATGGTTTGCTAGCCGCATCGCCTATAACATGATTCCTATGATTTTCGCCCATTCCCTCGATGGGCTTTTACCATCTGCGCGGGGAGAGAAGCAACTGGTATATTCAAAGGTTTTTCTTTGCTCCCAGACCAGCATGGAACTGTTTATTGATAGTGTACCTCCTATAGCATCCAAAAGTTTACCCACTCTCTGGTAAGCATTCAAAGCCATCCCCAATGGTCTATTAGAAAAAACAAGTTTGCATCCTGTACACCATATGGCTAAATTGAAGACATGAAAATCAGCTTACTGTGGTACGGCTAACTCCAGTAGATGATGGCAGGAGGGCACTGCGCTCACCACAGCATCATGTATGGCTCGGCGCTCATCTCTGCTGTAAGCCTCCTGCAGGCGCTCCAGGGTCAATGGCGGACACTCCTCAGGTCCCCTGCCTTAGTTTTATTAAGGAAACTTATGATAAGTTGAATTAAATCTTCTCATTATTCATTTTTAAAGGCATGTATTGCATTACAAGTTTTATTTGAAGTTATTGATGGCATTTGATGACAGCTTAATTTATAGTACATTACTGCAGAGACCAGTAAGTAAGCCATCCTTGACAAGTACGGGTTTGAAACCCGAACTGGAACAGCAAGGGTTTTAAGAGTACCAGTCTAGGATAGCTATTATGGTTGAAGCAACTATAGTGCTTTTCTTAAAAATGAAACGGGAAGATTTAGTAAAATAAAAGTATATTAAAAAAAAATTAAGAAATATTGAATGTGACGTTATTCCTGTTAGGGCAATTGTCTATTGTTACTGAAATTAAAACGGTTTTCTTTCGTTTTCCGCTTCTTTTTTTTTACTTCATAAGGCTTGAATTTTGGTTCATATGCCAAAGTTAAAAAAATGATGTTTGCTCTTCAAAAAAAAAATGTGAATATTTACATACAAAACTAATAAAATTGTCTATTTTAGAAATTTTTTGGCCTTGCAAACATGCAATTTAAGTAAAATAGTGATGAAACTAATTATACTTATTTTGAAAACTGCACACATCTGCATAACCACTTTTGTTAATAAAAAAAAAAACTGATACTGGACGACCCTAATATAAATGGGTATTTCCAAATTCAAAATTTTAAGATAATGGTATGTTGGATTTTCATACAACTTTACTGGACATGTTTTGATTTCAAATTCAAAATGACTAGTCATCCAAGATGTTCAACCTTCTGGCTCCTTTTCACTAATGTAAAAGCGACATTTCGTAGCATTTTTAAGAGAAGCACTAACAATATTTCTTATAATATTAACCTATTTAATAAAGGATACTATCAGCCCACAAATCTGGGGAAACATACTGTATGCACTGCGAAAATGAGCAAATATTAGTAGTGATGGATGTTGTAAAAAATAGAAAGAAATGTTGTTTTGTTTCCTACCTTTCTGGAACAGAGGATCTATCTTTGCTGCATAATCTATGATGTTTATAATATCGTCTTTATCTGCAATTAATAAGAAATATTATTTGTTCAAGCAATATATTAACAAGGTGTCACCTTTCCATGTGTATAAAATACAAATAAAAGTTGGGGATTATCAGACTAGTATCAATCTTCTAGGAAGATCTTTTTTTTTTTCTTTTAATGCTTTTTATAAATCATGACTCGTAAAGTAAAAGTTATATTAAACATATGGAAGGTCTAGTTGACAATCATACTGATTAGGTACATTTTTTTTCAGAAATGCCTGCTTCAGTACCTAAATTGTATTTGATATTATTTTGATTTCTTTAGTGACATAAAACTGTTTAAGTAGGCTTGTTAAACCCATATCAACTTAATAAGTACAGGTGGTTAACTGTGCAGCTGAAAACCGAGAAGTATCATACCCAGAGTGACGACTGTGGCAGCAGTAACATCAACTGGCTCTGGCAGCAAACACTCTTCTGTAGAGTACCCCAAACTTCGCATGCGACATTTGTTCTCGTGAACCTCCAATCTATCCACTGGAACTGTATGATTGCGGACATATTTACATGGAGCTATTGGCAAACCCTGGAATGGTAATCATCTATTTGAGAAACACTGTGACGGACATTTCTCAGTAACCATTATCAAGATTCCTTTAATATTTACCTTAATCAAATGATTACGATCCCATTGCAAACTTTGCAGAATCATAGTGACTTCAGTATCAATTCTTTGGATATACGAACTTAGTCTGGATAACTCCGTTCGCCTTTTATCCATTTTGAGCTGTTCGTTCTGTTTCGCTTAGATATGTCTAGTTAATAAGCTGGTGCTATTGACTTTATATTTAAAAATTAACATGTATTTTAATTCATAATAGTATTATTTTTTATGAAAAACATGGCTCTGTCCATTCGAAATAGAAAATTTAGCGAATTCCGTGTTTTTTGTGATCTGTCAAAAAAATGTGTTATCAATTTCAATTTCAATTATTGTCAATTCAATTTTTGTCAGCCGTCTGCTTCACATACTAATAAAAACGCTGTACTGTAATACCATAATGTTTTAAGAGTGTATAATGTGCTTAACAGATAATGCAAGAATCTATATAAACGGGTGTAAATATTTGTAAGCATTGGGAATCGGATACCAACGTCATCTATTGAGGTGGTTTAGTCAACAACCCTATTTCAACTTTTAATTCTGGCTCTAGTGTCGCAGGTGTCGCTACTAAACGATAGATGGCGTTATTTAGCTACGTTTTGAATAGATGTTTGTTACTTTATTAAGTTTTGTACTAGCATTGAACATCTGTAGATCTCTGTCTACTCCGTAAGGGATATTAGACGTGATTTGTGTATGTATGTATGTATAGATGTTTATTTAGGTCAGTACCTTGTAGTCTCTAAATAAGCATATTCGGTATTTCCTGTTTATCCTACGTCACTTGGCTATCAGAACGTTATAGGATTATGGATATAGATATTATTATGTAGTGTGTTCGCGGATATGAAGCAGCATCACGAAGTGGTTTTCTAGATGGACCGCGACTCTGCTTACCTGCGAAGGTAGTGTTCCTGTAATTGACGAACATCAGCGATGTGATCAAGCTCGGATTGCGATTCTAGCCTGCGGCTGCATACGTTCTCTCAAGAATTTAAATTTAAATATAACATCATCGCGTCGAACGGGGTGATCGTTCATTACGTAGAGTATGATCCTAAATTTTGGTATCCAACCCCAAAGGATCCCTTACGTTAACGGAAAACGTATGAAAAAGGAACTGAACATTTTCACACAAAATTGTGGATATAATCAAATCCAAAAAAAAATCAACGTCAAAAATCAGTTATGTACAAAGTGGCGCCCCATATTGAGGCATTTTATGCGCTGCGCGTGCGCAACGATCTGTAAGTCTTTGATCGGTGACTTTTGGTGTATTTTAATCTGTGGCACATTTATTTATTCTGCTCTATGCTGTCGCTGTAACTGAAACCCAGACGTGACGTTTCGTATTTCTTATAGTTTAACGCTGTTATCTGTGAGATAGGTAATCTACTGCTGTTCCGCAAAAGAAAAGAAGTGCTAGTGCTGGTTGAGCTGGTTTTATTTTTTGCAGGACGTTGAGTGTAAAGGAACTAACACTAATACTAGTAATTGCTGTTTCTTTTGATTGCAATTATAAAATGAATCCTGTCAAAGGTACGTTTATATTATATATAAATGTAGTAGCTTTGCCATATTAATGGCATATTTGGAGTACTGACAGTAATACTTTAGTTGGACTCTATTAAGTTTGCGTACATATGAATTTTCTTATTGTAAATATATTCTTTAGTCTCTTTTTGAGCAAAAACAGGGCCCCTCCCTGTTTTATATTTCACAAAGACTATATACCTAATCACAGAATTATTTGATTGTCAAATTGACATTACCTTTTACAAGTATCTACCTTTATTTTAGAATATAACCTAATCATAAGTAAGTATTGGTACATTCGACGTGCGTTTTTATTTCCGAAAATTTAGAGTTATATCCCATTTTGCACGTTTTATTTATAAATGGAATCTATCCAACAAACCGACTGTCTGGCTGCTGGCATGCAGACATTTTTAGTACCGCCTATTGTTTGCCCTGCATTTTTCTTAATTTCATTATTTTCAAATACACTTACATTTGAAATTATGAAACCTTGAAAAAGCTAGTTATAAAAATATTGTAGTGTTATTTTTTGGGCATTTGTATTGCTAGCTTTTTAGATAGTCAGTAATAAAAGGTAATGGCTTTTCTAAATAATCATTGCTCTTATACTCTTTCATTACTTTATGCCACCTTAGTGTAATACTTTTCAGTTTGTTAAAAAGGCAATAAACTCTTGTCTCTTGAAAATGTCCTGTAACCGGGTCTCCTTTTCATTTCAGATTCTCATTCCTATTGGTGCGAGTCGCCTTCCGTAAACAATGCCGAAGTAGATTCTAATCTGCACTATGAAGAGGTCCGCCTTAAGACTTTTAAAAACTGGCCTCTTACCTTCCTGAAACCTGAAGTCCTTGCAAGCAATGGCTTCTACTATCTCGGCCGTAATGACGAAGTACGATGCGCTTTCTGCAAATTAGAAATAATGAGATGGGAAATGTTTGATGACCCTGCCAAGGATCACCAGCGCTGGGCACCTCAATGTCCCTTCTTACGTAAAACAGCCTCACCTGGCAACGTTGGTATGAAGCCTGCCGTCACTATCAGGCATGAAAAGGAGAACAAGTATCCTGAATATGCATCTGAAGCAGCTCGCCTTGAGACTTTCAAGGAATGGCCAAAGAGTTTGAGACAGAAACCCAAGGAATTAGCCGAAGCCGGTTTTTTTTACACCGGTGAAAGTGACAAGACAATGTGCTTCTACTGCAATGGTGGCTTGAGGGACTGGGAAAGTGACGACGTACCGTGGGAGCAGCACGCCCTATGGTTTGACAAATGCCAATATCTTCAGCATGTTAAAGGCAGAGATTACGTCGATCAAATTCTATTGAAGTTCCAGGGGGAACAAAACGGGACGAACACGCCCAAGCCTATTCCCGCATTTCTGGCGTCATCTATGCCCCAGTTATGCTACACTCTATTTTTACTTCTAAGCAACACATTCTCAACTACCTACTCAGAGCTAAGGCAGATAATTGTCTCCTATGGCACACAGTTGTTAAATTGGATACAAATTCCAATTGAGTCTGTTATTTTACGCTTAATTTCATTAAATTCAAGGTCAAGAAGTTTGACACAAGAAAACTGGCGAAAGGTATTCTTCGCGCTCGCATTTGCACTTATTGTCCTTCCAAGAGTTACAGGTAAAAATCGAATTTGTGTCAAGTCAGGGCATTGGCCTTTCCCTAGGTACAATTTGAGCCTTTTTAAACAATTGCTTAGTGCATTTTTGTAAATACTGTTACCCAACGAACTGCTGCAACACCTTAAGTTGGGTAATTTAGTGTAAATCTAAGTACATACGTAAAAAGATAAATGTATTCCTGTATTTAAGCTATTATACTAATAAATTAGACTGATTGTACATAAGTAACATAATATCAAAAGAACAATTCGGGAAATTAAAAAAAACTCAAGTTTTGGAAATTTTGGGTTATTTCTGCTCAGGATCATGAATACTGTCATTTCTAAAACAAGAAAAAAGTATCCCCAATTTTACATTGTAATATTTGCTGCCGGTTTTGTTACCTTCGTACACACCTACATTACAATACGTGTGTGCAAAGTAACGCAACTGACCTAGGGACTCATTTTCGATTGTATAAGAATCAGTAGTGTTGTTGATTCTCCCTAGAAGTAATCCAAAAGATCCAGTATTTTTTTTAATTCACCATAAAATAGAAGGATAAGGGAGATATTTTATATGAAAAAATAATATTAAATTATTGTGTTTGATTATATTAATTTAAACACGTTTTTGTGATATGAGTTCATTATTGTGATAAATACGACATTATACCAATTATACATAATATTTTACTAAATATATAAAAAATAAATAAATATTGTAGTTTTTTTTTATAATGAAGAGTAAAACGTGCATATAAATAATCATTTTTTATAGAGACTTCTAATAATTTTCTATGTATATTTTTTTGTTAGTTTTATTGTTAGTTTTCAGCTTAGAAACACTTAACCATAGTACAGAACATAATGCTAAAAACTATCGAAATTGTTGGTCACTCAGCTTATTCCTGAGCGTCGCAGACGCCGACCTTATGGTTTCTCAACAAATGCAGAAGATTCTGTTTTCCTTCATTTTCCTATTCCTTTCTTCATAAATACCTTAGACTTAAACGAACATATAAAAAAACCGATTATTCCGCCACTAAAAATGTTCACTTAGCTACATGATTGATTCTTATTTTTATGCATAATAGATTAGATATATTAATATTACGTTTTCTCTGTCTGTTTTTGTCTCCTACTTCAATCGAATATTGACATATCTGATATTCAATTATGTATGTACCTAAATGTTTGCCTGGAAGAGTTCCTTTATTTATAAGCCATAAGGCTACCTATTGTCTACCCTGCTTTAGATTTTTGTGAATAAAGGAGATTTTGTGTTGTATTATAAACCTTCCCTTAGTAGGAAAGGAACTGTCTGTCAGTCTGCTTGCTACCCGTTCACGCCTAATCCACCGAATCGACTTTAATGAAATTTACTACAGAGATTGTTCCAACCTCGGAGAAAGATATAGGACCATTTTCATCCCGGAAATCTGCGCAGACGCAGTACGGACATCAATTGAATAGGTGCCTGCCATCGCCATTGGAAGGAACTATGTCGAAACAAAGTAATAGTTTTGAAAGGAAAGGGATTTTGGCCAATGATCATTTTACACACGAATAAAACCGCTGAAAAAACACAATAAAATGAGTGCAAAACAGGCTTTTGATGATGACTTTCCAAAAAAAATTATTATCTGTGGTGAGAAATCTGACAGTTCTTCTATCCATTTTCACCGCATGAAGACGTGTGTGGAAATCCTGAATGTGTGTTAAAAATGGCAGATTCCGAGGTAATTTCAATTTACACGTGCTAAACAATCATATAACACTATACGACGATTCTGTACTTAACATTTGTTGCCAGGTTCAGAAGAAATTGAAGGACATATCTTTTAAAATCCAGACCGCAAGTTTGAAGGGCCGACGTGAGGTAGTAAAGGAAATTCAAGATGTTTTATCAACACCAGGTAAGTGAGAGCATCATCTTACTTACACGCATAATGTTACCTTACACAGTGACTATAGAAACGTAGAACATTAAAAGTGTTTGCAAAGTATTGACATTGTAGGTTGTGCCTGGAGCTTATTGATCCAGTATTCTATTTTTATAGCCAGTAAGTCGTAACTTAAAACTAAGACCACTCGATGCTTCTAGATAACTAGATTTCTGTGGTGTACAGAGACAACTGATATTTTATGGCTTTAAATGTCCCACTGTTGAATGAAGGGAACAGTACACCAGAATTGCACCATTCACAGAAATAACTACAACAATAGCTAATCTTCACAGCTGATGAGTCCCAAGACAGTTTCTAAGTGCTCTTGCCCCATCATGGATACAACTGCCAGTAAAATAATACATACATACACAGATCACGTCTTTATCCCTTATGGGGTAGACAGAGCCTAAGGTAACAGGTACCTACAGGCCACATTTAGCAAGATTGTGGGTGTATAGGTGGAAAATGGAATCAAAATAGTGATCGGTTGCTAGCCTCATCGCCTAAAACATGATTCCTATGATTTTTGCCCATTACCTCAATGGGCTTTTACCATCTGCGCGGGTAGACAAGCAACTGGTACATTCTATGTTTTTTCCTTGCTCCCAGACCAGCATGGAAGCAGGAATAATACACATTTGTTCTTAAATGATGCTTACAGTACAAAATCATCTTGAAAATGCTAAAATTAAAAATACCACAATCAAATATAGACTTTATTGCATACCTTTGAAGAACACTAATAGGGCTAACACTATAGGATTTAAAAAGTTTTTATTAGTCTAGTTATTTTAAATCCTAAGTAAAAATAATAGTGCAAAAGTATCAAAGTCCATAATGCCAGTATACAAATTCTGTGATCCTTATAATGTTTGATGTCTATTAATCTCCAGCCAATATACACCCCACTGCTGGGCACAGGGCTTCTCTGCGGACTTCACTCACTATAATGATGCATATCAATGTATTAAAATTTATAAGATACTTAGGCCACAAATGGAATTGCATGTGAAGAGTTTCATTATTATTATTATGCTGGTCTATTGAAGTGTCCCACTGCTGGGCAAAGGCCTCCTCTTTTTTCCGCCACTTTTCCCTGTCAAGGGCATGCTCCTACCACCTTATCCCAACATCTTCATTTCCGTCTGCCTACTCTTTGAAGAATTTTAGGTATGTTTTATTTTAAACTAGCTTTTGTCTGCGAATTCATCAGCGCAAAGAGACATACCACCTTCATCCACTCATTTCTTCAAATAATAGTTCATTATTTCCTATCCAGTCCTTTTATCCCATGGAAAATTTGTAAAATCCTGACTGAGTGCTGCTACAAATACAAAGGTTCTGTATTAAAGTAAAACAAAGTCTCCGGACATAGGTCCTAGTTCTAAGCTACCTCCCCACCAATTTTCAGCCAAATTGGTTCAGCTGTTCTCAAGTTATAAATAGTCTAACTAACACAACTTTCTTTTATACATATGTATATAGAATATAGACAATTAAATTTATTATTATTATTTGTATTTACATACTTCTGGCTGATAAAGCCTTCTTGCCTGAAAATAAGGTTAAAGCTGATAAGGGGTGAAGTTGTAAGATAATAAATCATTAGTTAAAAATTAAATATACTGGTCTTAAGCTGTAAAGTGCTCTCCAAGAATAATATCTGTTTTCTAAGTTCAATCTTCTCAAATCAAGGGTTGAGTTGAGATACTATTTCTTATGCATTATAAAATTCAAAACAATGAGACTTTATTGAACACCACATCAACAATACAGAAAACAGATATAATCTAAAGAATTCATGAAATGGGCTTTCTTTAAGTGAAATGAAAAATGAAAAACAGTAATTAATTTTATTTACAAATTTGGATAATATGATCCACAATATTGTTTACGTAAAAGCCGGCACCACACTAATTGAGATGCCCCTCAAGAGCAACTACATATTTTTAAGCAGATAGATCAAAGTTGAATCAAAGGGATCTCATGTCGCAGAGAGGTTGTTTGCTCGGTGTAAACCCCACTAATGGTTAGTTATGCCACTGACACACAGATTGTTTTGCTTAGCCACTGTTTCTTAACCATCTCACGAAGATCCGTAAAGATGAATGATACACATTTATGTTATTGTTGGTACAGGCATCACAGAGCCAGCAGTGCGGTATGTGTGTCGGGTGCTCATGCTCACATTGCACCGGTACCGCGACTCCACGTCGCAGTCATATGTGAAGAGCCTGCTGGCATACCTGGCCTCCAGTCATCGGGAGTGGACGCTCCGAAGCTTGCTGCCTGTGCTGCTCGAGGTCTCGGAGCAGCTCCGGAATACTAATACATCGTAAGATTGACATTTATTAATTAGTTTGACAATGCTATTTAAAGAAATAGAGCTAGGTGCACAATTTGATGGCAGCTGTTGGATGATCATTTTGATGGTCTTAGTTCACAATCATACTGAATAAAGACATAAGTTTTGCCGATGAAATTGCAACTTTATGATTTTTGGCTCTATTACCCATAATTACATTAGATTTCTCAGATTCCCCGTGGTCATAATGTACTCGTGAACTTAACCATCGAATTTGGATTTGTCAGCAGTGGCGTAGCTAGGTAACCAAGGGCCCTGGTGCAAATAAAAAAATGGGGCCCCACTACTATCTAAGCTGGTTACTTTTTAATAATAATAGTTCGATAGAGATTTTCTGGTAAGGATTCGAGGGCCCTCTGAGCTTGAGGGCCCCGGGGCACTGCCCCGCCTAGTCCCTAGGTAGCTACGCCACTGTTTGTCAGATCACTTCAATATGCTCAAGTGTTATAACACTTCTGATCTGATCGTTTGCAGTAGTATACAAACAAGTATTTGTGTGGTAATGTGGTGTTCCCCCCGTCAGTAAAAGCACATGTCAGAGCGGGCTGTACGCGCTGCGCTGGTCCACGGTGCTGGTGGACGGCGCGCTGCGGGGCGCGGGGGCCGGCGACGTCGACTACGCCACGCTCGTGCTGGCGCAGGCCAACCTGCTGGCCGTGGTCACCGCCCTAGGGGATAAGAGGCAGAATGACAAGGCTTTCTCTATGGTAACTCTATTTTGACTTTAACAAGTTTGTATCTTCCTCTGATATTTCTTATGATACGACAAGGCATAGGCTTTCTGGTCCATGTAGCTTCATCTAGGTTGACCTTTTTCTCTCATCCCTTCGAAAATAGTCCCAAAGAAGTCGTGTAGGCACTTAATGGGGGAAGAAAATGTATAATTGAACGAACTGCGTTATCATGGTGACATTTGGAGAGAATATGGTGTGGTTCTTCCATGCTGGTCTGGGAGCAAAGAAAAATACATAGAAAGAAAGAAAGAAAGAAAGAAAGAAGAAATTTATTCCTTTTTGCAAGACACACAAATATAAGATAATATACACAATTTTATAGAAAATAAATAAGGTAAAACAAAAAAAAAAAACATACGACATAAAAAATAGATCATCAGCGTTGTGTGTCTTCGCAAAAGTGAAACGGTCGCTGGCTCAGCATTACGCATTAATTTATTAATTTATTATTTAGAATGTACCAGTTGCTTCTCTTTCCGCGCAGATGGTAAAAGCCCACCGAGGGAATGGGCGAAAGTCTTAGGAATCATGTTATAGGCGATGCGGCTAGCAACCCATCACTATTTTGATTTCCCTTTCCACCTATACGCCCTTAATCATGCTAAACGTTACCTTAAGTTTTTGTCAACTTAGGCTCTGTCTACCCCGTAAGGGATAAAGACGTGATATATGTATGTATGTATGGTGTGGTTGGGTCACGGCTTTGCTGTGGACGGAGAAACAGAACAGCGTCCGATGAATTGAATATTGATTGGTCACAGTTGCACACGTCCTGGCTGAGCGTCGCGGACAAGCTGGGCAAGTGGGTGGAGGTGCTGCTGGCGCAGGCGCCGGACAGCGGGCCGCACGTGTGCGTGGCCTTCTCCGCGCTCTGCCGGCACGCGCGGCTGCAGGGCTTGGCCGAGCTCGTCGCGCCGCACAAGGTAACAAACAAAAATAATAGTTTCTTCTTTTTCTTCTAAATCGCTGCACTCTGAAGGTCGTGGTCATTGGCTGAGGATTTGAATCTTAAGGGTGCGGCTCCACTGAGGCGGAGACGAGCGGAGCGGAGAGGAGACGTGTGGGGATCAACCAATCATATTACATGAAATCCACATCGCGTCACAGAGCGGAGACCGTTCGTCTCCGCCTCAGTGGAGCCGCACCCTAACAATGGCTTTCTTGGCAATATAGTGTTGAAGTTTGTAATTGTGTTGTAGATACACATTATTTAAACAGTTGGCGTTTAGCGACAAAATTCGCATATTAATGACATTGACAACCAGTGCAGATGGAATTTTTTTTAGGTTCACTTGTGGGTGCTATGAGTTGTGTAAGGCACCACGGATTGAGGAGGATCCGGGTTCGGTTCTCGGCCATAGCTTTACTTTTCGGCTTTTTCCATGTATTCTAGTTTTCAAAAGTGCATGGTGCTGAAATCCGGAGTTTGTAGGTGGCAATAGAGTGTGGCAACAGCCCACTCTCACGTCAGATCTATCAGTCGTCATCCACGTTAAGAGATGAGACTTGAGGCGACGCCCCACTGCTGCGCACGCTGTGCACGGACACGGTATAAATGTCGCCCACGTGGGTGCATTGGTCATTCCGTGCGTAGCGTGTGCGTGCACTGCTGTAAAAACGACCGCCTACATTTTGATTTGGAGCGAATATATACGCTGCGGTGGGGCATCGCCTTTATTATGTTTGTAAAACTGCTGCTTTAACTGGCAATATCTTCTTACGCAGGCCAAAATGCTAGAAAGTTTCACAAAGAGCCTGATCAGCGTGAAGGCGCGGCCGAACGCCAACTACATCGCCGGCTGTTCCGAGCTGCTGCAGCTTTTGGACCGCTCCGAGGTGCACGACACGCTGCTGCCCGCGCTGCACAAGGCCATGCTCCGGAGCCCCGAGACTATCATAGAAGCTGTCGGAGAAGTCTTCGCCACCCTTGAAATGGATCTCGATGGGATAGCGGTCGATATCGGGAAGAATTTAATAGGTGAGCGAGTAAGTGGAGCGGAATGAGGGGAGTAGGAAGAAGAAAAAGGGTTAGTGTCGGTTCGTTTGATACGATTCTGATTGTGTTTTCGTTGTTCTTTTATTTTTTAGTCTATCTGAAGACTGATTTGGTGTTATATAATCGGCAATGTCTAGAATTTTTCTTTACGTTTGAAAAGGGATTGGTACTAGAGAAAACGTTAAAGGTGTCACTTACTAGTGTATGCTTATTCATTCTAACCTTGTAAAACCTTAGGTCATATATACCTGGAAATGCAGAAGATGGGTAGAATGGCAAGGTGGGACGAAGGTTGGAATGGATGAGGCGAAAGCGGTTCTGCAGTGGCGTAGCTACCTAGGGACTAGGCGGGGCAGTGCCCCGGGGCCCTCAAGCTCAGAGGGCCTTCGAATCCTTACCAGAAAATCTCGATCGAATTATTATTATTAAAACGTAACCAGTTTGGATAGTAGTGGGGCCCCATTTTTTTATTTGCATCAGGGCCCTTGGTTACCTAGCTACGCCACTGCGGTTCTGCAGGCTTTCTGCGGGCTTAGTAGTTGAATGTAGATGATTGTTGCAGTGAACCTGCACTCGAAGGACGCGTGGGTGCGCGGCGCGGCGCTGGCGGCGCTGGAGCGGCTGGCGCGGCGCTGCGGCGCGGCGGCGGCGGCGCGCGCGCTGCTGGACCACGCCTTCGCCGTCTACCACGGCGCCGGCGGGAAGCTCTCCTCCAGCGAGGACAAGATCGCCGTGCTCAATGTACCACTCTATACCACTCTACGTCTAAAAGCTACGAGTTCAAATTTATCAAGTCTATATAAGCATCATTGGTCGAAAACTCAACCGTTGGTTGGATGACTGGATTAACGTTGCCAGTTAAAACTTACCTGCTATGGCTGTAGCGGTATAGCACGCATGACATCGTTTATTTCGCCACCATCAGAATGTAATGTAGTATTATTTGTGTCAGGGCGTAGGCACGCTGAGCGCGCTGGGCGCGGGGGCGGACGCGGGCGCGGGGGAGGGGGCGGGGGCGGGCGCCGAGCTGCTGGGCGCGGCGGCGGCGGGGCTGGCGCGCGTGCTGGACAGCGAGTCGCACGAGCGCACGCTGGCCGGCGCGCTGCACGCCGCGCAGGCCTGGGCCGCGCGCGCCGCGCCGCCGCTGCCCGCGCCGCTGCTCGACCTCTACACGGTAACTGGCACGGTTTCTACTTTTTTAATCTATGAACTTCGAGTACGTCATCAAATATATCGGCCGGTATTTTACGACACAAGAACAATGTTGAATACAAGTTCACGGCGGTATAATTACACGAAATTGATAACGTTTCGTTTTTTTGTCTAATAATTTCATAATTTGTTTGTTATTGCGTACAGAAAGTGCAGTCTTCCAAAACGGCGTCTGCGCCGGTGCGCGTGGCGGGCGTGTGCCTGGCGGCGCGCGCGCTGCGGCGCTGTGGCTGCCCGCCCGCGCAGGCCGCGGCGCTGCGCCCGCCGCTGCTGCAGGCCGTCGCCAAGGCCGCGCAGCAGCCACTACAGGTACAGCCGCGACAACGGCTGCTTTGACGCGAGTTTCACCAACTTTAAGAATTGTTGGTTATGGTTAATGCTATTGTTGGTAACTCAATGCAACTCACGCTTAGCATAGCTACCGGGTGCTCAAAAACTTAGCATTCAACTTGGCGAACAACCGGACAACTAACTTGACATACAACTCGGCAAACAAATTCGTTGACAACTTTATAAACGACTCATTAAAAAAATTGACAAACGACTTGATAAATAAATAACTTTGTAATCAACTTCGCAAACAACTTCACGATTGTGACGTGTAAGTGTATATCGTGTTGCAGGCGGCGGCGGTGAACGAGGGCATCTGCGCGATGCTGGTGCTGGCGCTGCTGGACGCGGAGCGCGAGCTGCCGGCGGCGGCGGCGTGGGCGGCGCTGGCGCACCCCGACAAGCACGTGCTGCTGCACGACCGCGCGCTGCAGGCCGCCAGCGACGACGGTAGGTGCCAGTGCATGCCGTGCTGACGGTTGCTGCGGTTTCACGTTATCCGATCATTATCGGTGTCGGACTCGCAAACAAAAAAGACTGAGTTCGCTTACTCCGATAATTTTTCCGCATTTGAAAAAGAACATTTAAAAACATGTCTTAAAAACAATTTCATGATACTTTTCCTTTTTGCTAAAGAGTGAAGTGTAATGTCGTCCGACTCCGATATTGAATCGAATAGTGTAAAACCGCTCTTAGGGGAGCCGAGGCGAACCCATGGAGGGCGAAGCTGGCTGCATCGTCCCGAGTCCCCTGTAATTGTATGTGTATGTGTTGTATGTAAGCCTGACCGGAAATGTTTAATGATCTAGTACTGATTGAAAAGCCATCTCGCAGAGTACGCATTTTTGAACCAATTTAAATCCCTTCTTTGCAGTTTCTTGGTGAGACGCTTTAGACTAGCTTATTACGATCAGCGATAATTCGCTACTCAGAACGTTATAATAAAATAATTGCATGAATGACTAACAAGTGTAGTAGTAAAACTGTGATCCCCAACGTGTCAGTTATTTCTGGTCAGGCTGTACGGAGTGCACTAAATAATTCCGCTATAACATTTACCCCTTTATAGTCCTAATGCAGGTGGTGCTACTATGCAGAACAGTGTTGGAGCAGTACCCCAGCGTGGCCGGCGAGCAGAACTCCCCCGTGTACCGCGCGCTGACGCTCATGCTGCTCTCCACCGTCAAGCCCGTCCGCACGCTCGCGCTGGAGGAGGTCAGGTCGCTGCTGGCTCACGAGGACAGAGCGCAGATGGCGAGGTATCTAGTCCTGAAACTGAATGACGTGATGGAGGACGGCAAACTGCTGTGCAGCAAGGAAAAGTCGCCGCCCGAAGAGAAAGGACCGGACGTTACGGGGAAGATGATATTGGATTCTGTGCAGGCGTTGTGCTCGTTTAAAGGTGAGTTTCACTGAAAAACTTTGTTATATTTCTTGACATTCAACCATTACATCTGGAGAATCAAATTCCATTGTGGTCTTCAATTATGTTACACAATAAACATACATACAAAATTTCAAGTCTCTTAAATTTTCTTGCTTCATCTTTCCTTAAAAATATGGTCATAAAAAGTAGCATATGCTAGTTCAGAGACAACTATCTATTTACTAAAGTTCGTCAATCCATCTTAGTGTGTCAAACCTACGAGTAGGATGGGATCTTTAGAGCTGGTTGTCTTCCTTGTCAGGGTACCGCGAGCAGGACGCGCAGCTGCTGGCGCTGGACGCGCTGCGCGCCAGCCACCACCCGCTGGCGGCGGCGGCCGCGCGCGGCGCCTGGGCCAGGACCGTGCGCTACCTGCGCCTGGACCCGCACAAGCTGGTCGCGCTCTACGCCAACAACCTCAAGAACGCATACGTCTGCAACTACACGCCCAGCGAGGTGACGTGCGCTTCTAACTCTCCACTCTATCAATTTAATCATTCTGACGTCTGCTGGGGCGTACCTCGTGCTGGATTCATTGGTATGCCGTTAAGCGATAGTTTGTTCTGTTGTCTCCGTTACGGAAAGTAAGATAGCTGGGGAAATTACTGGCACGAGAGCAAACTCATCTCGGCTCTTTAGGTTGACAACGTATGATATAACTCGTCCTCGGGTGCTTCAATCACTCTTTGGTTTTTCTTGTTGTATAAAAATGTATAAATTAGAACGAGTCAGCCCGCTGTACATATCACGATGGCACGATTTCACAATCAATCCAGCATTAGAGTCCTGTTGCGATCGTAGTAGTAGGATGCGTGGGTTTCTATCAGCGGTCGTAGTGACGGGAGCTGTCGGGCCGCAGACGCTGTCCAACGTGGTGGCGACGCTGTCGGCGTGGAGCGGCGAGGTGGCGGGCGCGGCCGTGGCGGCGGCGCTGCGCGCGCTGCAGGAGCCGGCGCTGCTGCGCGTCACCAGGCACGAGTACTTCACCTACCTCACGCAGGACGGCGAGCTGTACGACAAGAGCGGCGTGCCCGGGTGAGTCGCCACACACACACACGCAGCCGGCCGAACGTGGTGGCGACGCTGTCGGCGTGGAGCGGCGAGGTGGCGGGCGCGGCCGTGGCGGCGGCGCTGCGCGCGCTGCAGGAGCCGGCGCTGCTGCGCGTCACCAGGCACGAGTACTTCACCTACCTCACGCAGGACGGCGAGCTGTACGACAAGAGCGGCGTGCCCGGGTGAGTCGCCACACACACACACGCAGCCGGCCGAACGTGGTGGCGACGCTGTCGGCGTGGAGCGGCGAGGTGGCGGGCGCGGCCGTGGCGGCGGCGCTGCGCGCGCTGCAGGAGCCGGCGCTGCTGCGCGTCACCAGGCACGAGTACTTCACCTACCTCACGCAGGACGGCGAGCTGTACGACAAGAGCGGCGTGCCCGGGTGAGTCGCCACACACACACACGCAGCCGGCCGAACGTGGTGGCGACGCTGTCGGCGTGGAGCGGCGAGGTGGCGGGCGCGGCCGTGGCGGCGGCGCTGCGCGCGCTGCAGGAGCCGGCGCTGCTGCGCGTCACCAGGCACGAGTACTTCACCTACCTCACGCAGGACGGCGAGCTGTACGA
Organism: Pandemis cinnamomeana; assembly: GCA_932294345.1. Lineage (NCBI taxonomy): Eukaryota > Metazoa > Arthropoda > Insecta > Lepidoptera > Tortricidae > Pandemis > Pandemis cinnamomeana. The sequence continues at coordinate 16,353,412 of OW028705.1, forward strand.
CAAGAGCGGCGTGCCCGGGTGAGTCGCCACACACACACACGCAGCCGGCCGAACGTGGTGGCGACGCTGTCGGCGTGGAGCGGCGAGGTGGCGGGCGCGGCCGTGGCGGCGGCGCTGCGCGCGCTGCAGGAGCCGGCGCTGCTGCGCGTCACCAGGCACGAGTACTTCACCTACCTCACGCAGGACGGCGAGCTGTACGACAAGAGCGGCGTGCCCGGGTGAGTCGCCACACACACACACGCAGCCGGCCGAACGTGGTGGCGACGCTGTCGGCGTGGAGCGGCGAGGTGGCGGGCGCGGCCGTGGCGGCGGCGCTGCGCGCGCTGCAGGAGCCGGCGCTGCTGCGCGTCACCAGGCACGAGTACTTCACCTACCTCACGCAGGACGGCGAGCTGTACGACAAGAGCGGCGTGCCCGGGTGAGTCGCCACACACACACACGCAGCCGGCCGAACGTGGTGGCGACGCTGTCGGCGTGGAGCGGCGAGGTGGCGGGCGCGGCCGTGGCGGCGGCGCTGCGCGCGCTGCAGGAGCCGGCGCTGCTGCGCGTCACCAGGCACGAGTACTTCACCTACCTCACGCAGGACGGCGAGCTGTACGACAAGAGCGGCGTGCCCGGGTGAGTCGCCACACACACACACGCAGCCGGCCGAACGTGGTGGCGACGCTGTCGGCGTGGAGCGGCGAGGTGGCGGGCGCGGCCGTGGCGGCGGCGCTGCGCGCGCTGCAGGAGCCGGCGCTGCTGCGCGTCACCAGGCACGAGTACTTCACCTACCTCACGCAGGACGGCGAGCTGTACGACAAGAGCGGCGTGCCCGGGTGAGTCGCCACACACACACACGCAGCCGGCCGAACGTGGTGGCGACGCTGTCGGCGTGGAGCGGCGAGGTGGCGGGCGCGGCCGTGGCGGCGGCGCTGCGCGCGCTGCAGGAGCCGGCGCTGCTGCGCGTCACCAGGCACGAGTACTTCACCTACCTCACGCAGGACGGCGAGCTGTACGACAAGAGCGGCGTGCCCGGGTGAGTCGCCACACACACACACGCAGCCGGCCGAACGTGGTGGCGACGCTGTCGGCGTGGAGCGGCGAGGTGGCGGGCGCGGCCGTGGCGGCGGCGCTGCGCGCGCTGCAGGAGCCGGCGCTGCTGCGCGTCACCAGGCACGAGTACTTCACCTACCTCACGCAGGACGGCGAGCTGTACGACAAGAGCGGCGTGCCCGGGTGAGTCGCCACACACACACACGCAGCCGGCCGAACGTGGTGGCGACGCTGTCGGCGTGGAGCGGCGAGGTGGCGGGCGCGGCCGTGGCGGCGGCGCTGCGCGCGCTGCAGGAGCCGGCGCTGCTGCGCGTCACCAGGCACGAGTACTTCACCTACCTCACGCAGGACGGCGAGCTGTACGACAAGAGCGGCGTGCCCGGGTGAGTCGCCACACACACACACGCAGCCGGCCGAACGTGGTGGCGACGCTGTCGGCGTGGAGCGGCGAGGTGGCGGGCGCGGCCGTGGCGGCGGCGCTGCGCGCGCTGCAGGAGCCGGCGCTGCTGCGCGTCACCAGGCACGAGTACTTCACCTACCTCACGCAGGACGGCGAGCTGTACGACAAGAGCGGCGTGCCCGGGTGAGTCGCCACACACACACACGCAGCCGGCCGAACGTGGTGGCGACGCTGTCGGCGTGGAGCGGCGAGGTGGCGGGCGCGGCCGTGGCGGCGGCGCTGCGCGCGCTGCAGGAGCCGGCGCTGCTGCGCGTCACCAGGCACGAGTACTTCACCTACCTCACGCAGGACGGCGAGCTGTACGACAAGAGCGGCGTGCCCGGGTGAGTCGCCACACACACACACGCAGCCGGCCGAACGTGGTGGCGACGCTGTCGGCGTGGAGCGGCGAGGTGGCGGGCGCGGCCGTGGCGGCGGCGCTGCGCGCGCTGCAGGAGCCGGCGCTGCTGCGCGTCACCAGGCACGAGTACTTCACCTACCTCACGCAGGACGGCGAGCTGTACGACAAGAGCGGCGTGCCCGGGTGAGTCGCCACACACACACACGCAGCCGGCCGAACGTGGTGGCGACGCTGTCGGCGTGGAGCGGCGAGGTGGCGGGCGCGGCCGTGGCGGCGGCGCTGCGCGCGCTGCAGGAGCCGGCGCTGCTGCGCGTCACCAGGCACGAGTACTTCACCTACCTCACGCAGGACGGCGAGCTGTACGACAAGAGCGGCGTGCCCGGGTGAGTCGCCACACACACACACGCAGCCGGCCGAACGTGGTGGCGACGCTGTCGGCGTGGAGCGGCGAGGTGGCGGGCGCGGCCGTGGCGGCGGCGCTGCGCGCGCTGCAGGAGCCGGCGCTGCTGCGCGTCACCAGGCACGAGTACTTCACCTACCTCACGCAGGACGGCGAGCTGTACGACAAGAGCGGCGTGCCCGGGTGAGTCGCCACACACACACACGCAGCCGGCCGAACGTGGTGGCGACGCTGTCGGCGTGGAGCGGCGAGGTGGCGGGCGCGGCCGTGGCGGCGGCGCTGCGCGCGCTGCAGGAGCCGGCGCTGCTGCGCGTCACCAGGCACGAGTACTTCACCTACCTCACGCAGGACGGCGAGCTGTACGACAAGAGCGGCGTGCCCGGGTGAGTCGCCACACACACACACGCAGCCGGCCGAACGTGGTGGCGACGCTGTCGGCGTGGAGCGGCGAGGTGGCGGGCGCGGCCGTGGCGGCGGCGCTGCGCGCGCTGCAGGAGCCGGCGCTGCTGCGCGTCACCAGGCACGAGTACTTCACCTACCTCACGCAGGACGGCGAGCTGTACGACAAGAGCGGCGTGCCCGGGTGAGTCGCCACACACACACACGCAGCCGGCCGAACGTGGTGGCGACGCTGTCGGCGTGGAGCGGCGAGGTGGCGGGCGCGGCCGTGGCGGCGGCGCTGCGCGCGCTGCAGGAGCCGGCGCTGCTGCGCGTCACCAGGCACGAGTACTTCACCTACCTCACGCAGGACGGCGAGCTGTACGACAAGAGCGGCGTGCCCGGGTGAGTCGCCACACACACACACGCAGCCGGCCGAACGTGGTGGCGACGCTGTCGGCGTGGAGCGGCGAGGTGGCGGGCGCGGCCGTGGCGGCGGCGCTGCGCGCGCTGCAGGAGCCGGCGCTGCTGCGCGTCACCAGGCACGAGTACTTCACCTACCTCACGCAGGACGGCGAGCTGTACGACAAGAGCGGCGTGCCCGGGTGAGTCGCCACACACACACACACACGCAGCCGGCCGAACGTGGTGGCGACGCTGTCGGCGTGGAGCGGCGAGGTGGCGGGCGCGGCCGTGGCGGCGGCGCTGCGCGCGCTGCAGGAGCCGGCGCTGCTGCGCGTCACCAGGCACGAGTACTTCACCTACCTCACGCAGGACGGCGAGCTGTACGACAAGAGCGGCGTGCCCGGGTGAGTCGCCACACACACACACGCAGCCGGCCGAACGTGGTGGCGACGCTGTCGGCGTGGAGCGGCGAGGTGGCGGGCGCGGCCGTGGCGGCGGCGCTGCGCGCGCTGCAGGAGCCGGCGCTGCTGCGCGTCACCAGGCACGAGTACTTCACCTACCTCACGCAGGACGGCGAGCTGTACGACAAGAGCGGCGTGCCCGGGTGAGTCGCCACACACACACACGCAGCCGGCCGAACGTGGTGGCGACGCTGTCGGCGTGGAGCGGCGAGGTGGCGGGCGCGGCCGTGGCGGCGGCGCTGCGCGCGCTGCAGGAGCCGGCGCTGCTGCGCGTCACCAGGCACGAGTACTTCACCTACCTCACGCAGGACGGCGAGCTGTACGACAAGAGCGGCGTGCCCGGGTGAGTCGCCACACACACACACGCAGCCGGCCGAACGTGGTGGCGACGCTGTCGGCGTGGAGCGGCGAGGTGGCGGGCGCGGCCGTGGCGGCGGCGCTGCGCGCGCTGCAGGAGCCGGCGCTGCTGCGCGTCACCAGGCACGAGTACTTCACCTACCTCACGCAGGACGGCGAGCTGTACGACAAGAGCGGCGTGCCCGGGTGAGTCGCCACACACACACACGCAGCCGGCCGAACGTGGTGGCGACGCTGTCGGCGTGGAGCGGCGAGGTGGCGGGCGCGGCCGTGGCGGCGGCGCTGCGCGCGCTGCAGGAGCCGGCGCTGCTGCGCGTCACCAGGCACGAGTACTTCACCTACCTCACGCAGGACGGCGAGCTGTACGACAAGAGCGGCGTGCCCGGGTGAGTCGCCACACACACACACGCAGCCGGCCGAACGTGGTGGCGACGCTGTCGGCGTGGAGCGGCGAGGTGGCGGGCGCGGCCGTGGCGGCGGCGCTGCGCGCGCTGCAGGAGCCGGCGCTGCTGCGCGTCACCAGGCACGAGTACTTCACCTACCTCACGCAGGACGGCGAGCTGTACGACAAGAGCGGCGTGCCCGGGTGAGTCGCCACACACACACACGCAGCCGGCCGAACGTGGTGGCGACGCTGTCGGCGTGGAGCGGCGAGGTGGCGGGCGCGGCCGTGGCGGCGGCGCTGCGCGCGCTGCAGGAGCCGGCGCTGCTGCGCGTCACCAGGCACGAGTACTTCACCTACCTCACGCAGGACGGCGAGCTGTACGACAAGAGCGGCGTGCCCGGGTGAGTCGCCACACACACACACGCAGCCGGCCGAACGTGGTGGCGACGCTGTCGGCGTGGAGCGGCGAGGTGGCGGGCGCGGCCGTGGCGGCGGCGCTGCGCGCGCTGCAGGAGCCGGCGCTGCTGCGCGTCACCAGGCACGAGTACTTCACCTACCTCACGCAGGACGGCGAGCTGTACGACAAGAGCGGCGTGCCCGGGTGAGTCGCCACACACACACACGCAGCCGGCCGAACGTGGTGGCGACGCTGTCGGCGTGGAGCGGCGAGGTGGCGGGCGCGGCCGTGGCGGCGGCGCTGCGCGCGCTGCAGGAGCCGGCGCTGCTGCGCGTCACCAGGCACGAGTACTTCACCTACCTCACGCAGGACGGCGAGCTGTACGACAAGAGCGGCGTGCCCGGGTGAGTCGCCACACACACACACGCAGCCGGCCGAACGTGGTGGCGACGCTGTCGGCGTGGAGCGGCGAGGTGGCGGGCGCGGCCGTGGCGGCGGCGCTGCGCGCGCTGCAGGAGCCGGCGCTGCTGCGCGTCACCAGGCACGAGTACTTCACCTACCTCACGCAGGACGGCGAGCTGTACGACAAGAGCGGCGTGCCCGGGTGAGTCGCCACACACACACACACACACAGCCGGCCGAACAGAACTCACGCTTGGACTACATTCCAAATTCAAAGTGACTGCCGAATGCACGTATATTTTCCACTAGCTCCTGCCTGCGACTTCGTCCGCGTCGAATTAGACTTAAGAGCTGATGTTGATAGTATATTCTGCAATAATTATTTACGTAGCAACTCTAGGCAGCTACGACCTTTGTCATGTTTATCGCTAGCCCGCGGGAACTGTGATTTTCTGGGATAAAAAGTAGCCCATGTTGTCCAGTCGTTTCAATGTAAAGAAGCAACAAACATACACCCTCACTCAGTCGGCATCGTCACAAACTTTCGCATTTATAATATTAGTAGCATGGCAGTTCTTAGCTGCGATCGAAAAGCATGGACAGTCTGCTACAGGCATTTGACTGTCTGCAAGTGTAGGAAATTTACTAGACGAGCGTGCTCCATCTTGGTCTTTGTTACATGTATGAGAGAGGAGGGGTGTAGAATCCCAAGTGACCTGAACCACTTCGGACCGCGTTCCTTGCATCTTGTAACATTGTGTCCGTCCTTCCAGCAACGAGGACAGCAACGCTATGAACCTGAAGCGCGAGAGCAAAGCCTACAGCTACAAGGAGCAGCTCGAGGAGTTGCAGCTGCGCCGCGAGCTGGACGACAAGCGCCGCCGCGAGGGGAAGCTCAAGGAGGTAGAGTACCACGTAACCTGGAGGAGGTCGAGGATTAACTCTTATAAAACTATGTTCAAGACAGCGTGTGTCTAGTAATTTTTGGTAAGAAATGGAAGCTAATCGGTGGGTGTTTTTTGCAGGCGCCGATGTCTGCGAAACAGAAGGAAGCTATTAAAGCTCAACTGGCCAAAGAGAGCGCAGTACGAGAGAGATTGACCGCAGTAAGTTGATCGAATTTATAAAATTTGGAACTACTGCACAATGAGAGTGAACCAGTTACACACGCACGGATTTGTCCGTCGGATCAGTGTAGCAATCGTGTTTGGCGGACAACACTGTCAATGTATGGCTGGAATTGGACATGGATTCGCTTGCCGGAAGTGTGGCCGCTACCCGTGCTCATAAGCAACGGGTAGCGGCTGTCGGACGGGTCTGACGGACAAATCCGTGTGCGGCTGGCTATAGTTAGTTTCGTCCTGGTTCCAGTTGAACAAGCAAGTGGAGGTGGCCGTGAATCTGATTGGTGCGGTGGGTGCCGGGTCCGCGACGGCGCTGTGCCTGCACGCGCGGCGCGTGGTGCCGGCGCTGCTGGCGGCGCTGCGCTCGCCGCTGGCCGCCGCCGCCGCCGCCGCCGCGCACCGCCGCCTGCCGCTGCTGCCGCCCGGCCCGCTGCAGCACCAGGTGCACGCGCTCACGCTCAGGTCAGTGCTGCACGCGCGGCGCGTGGTGCCGGCGCTGCTGGCGGCGCTGCGCTCGCCGCTGGCCGCCGCCGCCGCCGCCGCCGCGCACCGCCGCCTGCCGCTGCTGCCGCCCGGCCCGCTGCAGCACCAGGTGCACGCGCTCACGCTCAGGTCAGTGCTGCACGCGCGGCGCGTGGTGCCGGCGCTGCTGGCGGCGCTGCGCTCGCCGCTGGCCGCCGCCGCCGCCGCCGCCGCGCACCGCCGCCTGCCGCTGCTGCCGCCCGGCCCGCTGCAGCACCAGGTGCACGCGCTCACGCTCAGGTCAGTGCTGCACGCGCGGCGCGTGGTGCCGGCGCTGCTGGCGGCGCTGCGCTCGCCGCTGGCCGCCGCCGCCGCCGCCGCCGCGCACCGCCGCCTGCCGCTGCTGCCGCCCGGCCCGCTGCAGCACCAGGTGCACGCGCTCACGCTCAGGTCAGTGCTGCACGCGCGGCGCGTGGTGCCGGCGCTGCTGGCGGCGCTGCGCTCGCCGCTGGCCGCCGCCGCCGCCGCCGCCGCGCACCGCCGCCTGCCGCTGCTGCCGCCCGGCCCGCTGCAGCACCAGGTGCACGCGCTCACGCTCAGGTCAGTGCTGCACGCGCGGCGCGTGGTGCCGGCGCTGCTGGCGGCGCTGCGCTCGCCGCTGGCCGCCGCCGCCGCCGCCGCCGCGCACCGCCGCCTGCCGCTGCTGCCGCCCGGCCCGCTGCAGCACCAGGTGCACGCGCTCACGCTCAGGTCAGTGCTGCACGCGCGGCGCGTGGTGCCGGCGCTGCTGGCGGCGCTGCGCTCGCCGCTGGCCGCCGCCGCCGCCGCCGCCGCGCACCGCCGCCTGCCGCTGCTGCCGCCCGGCCCGCTGCAGCACCAGGTGCACGCGCTCACGCTCAGGTCAGTGCTGCACGCGCGGCGCGTGGTGCCGGCGCTGCTGGCGGCGCTGCGCTCGCCGCTGGCCGCCGCCGCCGCCGCCGCCGCGCACCGCCGCCTGCCGCTGCTGCCGCCCGGCCCGCTGCAGCACCAGGTGCACGCGCTCACGCTCAGGTCAGTGCTGCACGCGCGGCGCGTGGTGCCGGCGCTGCTGGCGGCGCTGCGCTCGCCGCTGGCCGCCGCCGCCGCCGCCGCCGCGCACCGCCGCCTGCCGCTGCTGCCGCCCGGCCCGCTGCAGCACCAGGTGCACGCGCTCACGCTCAGGTCAGTGCTGCACGCGCGGCGCGTGGTGCCGGCGCTGCTGGCGGCGCTGCGCTCGCCGCTGGCCGCCGCCGCCGCCGCCGCCGCGCACCGCCGCCTGCCGCTGCTGCCGCCCGGCCCGCTGCAGCACCAGGTGCACGCGCTCACGCTCAGGTCAGTGCTGCACGCGCGGCGCGTGGTGCCGGCGCTGCTGGCGGCGCTGCGCTCGCCGCTGGCCGCCGCCGCCGCCGCCGCCGCGCACCGCCGCCTGCCGCTGCTGCCGCCCGGCCCGCTGCAGCACCAGGTGCACGCGCTCACGCTCAGGTCAGTGCTGCACGCGCGGCGCGTGGTGCCGGCGCGTGGTGCCGGCGCTGCAACTATTTTGTTGCAGCTATTGCGCCTGTTCTACCATTATTACAATGAGTTGGTAAAACACAAAGCACACAACCTCTCGCCCTCTCCCGTCATTTCCTCCACGTGGCGTGTACTTAAGGTCGTGACGTCCGCAGGCTCCACAAGCCGCAGTGCGACCTGGACCCGGCGTGGGAGGAGGAGGACCTGGGCAAGGCCACGGTGCGCACCATCGTGCTGCTGCACGAGGCCACCGTCGGCACCAAGGACCAGCCCGGCAAGCCGCTCGACGCGCCCGGCTTCTGCTACGTCTTCCCGCTGCTTAAACTTGGTAAGCGCTAACAGATATACTGACAATTTGATTACAAGGATTTTGTAGTGATCTCAGGCAAATCATTGGGAAAGTTCATTCGACGGGAAGATTGATTATCTATTTATTTTGTTTAAAGACTTATTTTTGACGTCTCAACTATCGTCGTCGCATGTTGAAACGGTGACCAATACACGCTTTATTGAGTAAACTCATTATTGTAAATGAAAATTTCTCTGAAAATTACAATTTAACAGGATTGTTATAGAATAAATGTAACCTAATTTAAACCAATCTAGCTTAGCTAATTAGTGGTTTCATCAAAAATTACATAAATTTTGAACTATTGTGTATTTTGACTCCAAAAAAAAAAATTTTTTTTGCAAATTGGCCGCCAAGGGCTCTTTTACATGTCTTTTTTGAAAGTACCAGCGCATTCGCACTCATTATGCATTAGCATTTTATGTACTCTGACACGCTTCCAGTGACTATCCCGCTTCGCACTTGACAGAATAGTCGTGGTCTTTACGATGACTTTGTTTACTAGTGTGTGTGTGTGTGCGGGCAGGCATGTCGCTGGCGGCGGTGCGCGCGGCGGAGAGCGCGATGCTGGCGGGGCTGGGCGCGGTGTCGGCGCACGCGGCGCAGCGCTCGGCGCACGCGCTGCTGCAGCCCGCGCTCTTCCCCGCCGACGACATGTTCCGCACGCTCATCGACCTGGTCGGTACGTATGTCGCTGGCGGCGGTGCGCGCGGCGGAGAGCGCGATGCTGGCGGGGCTGGGCGCGGTGTCGGCGCACGCGGCGCAGCGCTCGGCGCACGCGCTGCTGCAGCCCGCGCTCTTCCCCGCCGACGACATGTTCCGCACGCTCATCGACCTGGTCGGTACGTATGTCGCTGGCGGCGGTGCGCGCGGCGGAGAGCGCGATGCTGGCGGGGCTGGGCGCGGTGTCGGCGCACGCGGCGCAGCGCTCGGCGCACGCGCTGCTGCAGCCCGCGCTCTTCCCCGCCGACGACATGTTCCGCACGCTCATCGACCTGGTCGGTACGTATGTCGCTGGCGGCGGTGCGCGCGGCGGAGAGCGCGATGCTGGCGGGGCTGGGCGCGGTGTCGGCGCACGCGGCGCAGCGCTCGGCGCACGCGCTGCTGCAGCCCGCGCTCTTCCCCGCCGACGACATGTTCCGCACGCTCATCGACCTGGTCGGTACGTATGTCGCTGGCGGCGGTGCGCGCGGCGGAGAGCGCGATGCTGGCGGGGCTGGGCGCGGTGTCGGCGCACGCGGCGCAGCGCTCGGCGCACGCGCTGCTGCAGCCCGCGCTCTTCCCCGCCGACGACATGTTCCGCACGCTCATCGACCTGGTCGGTACGTATGTCGCTGGCGGCGGTGCGCGCGGCGGAGAGCGCGATGCTGGCGGGGCTGGGCGCGGTGTCGGCGCACGCGGCGCAGCGCTCGGCGCACGCGCTGCTGCAGCCCGCGCTCTTCCCCGCCGACGACATGTTCCGCACGCTCATCGACCTGGTCGGTACGTATGTCGCTGGCGGCGGTGCGCGCGGCGGAGAGCGCGATGCTGGCGGGGCTGGGCGCGGTGTCGGCGCACGCGGCGCAGCGCTCGGCGCACGCGCTGCTGCAGCCCGCGCTCTTCCCCGCCGACGACATGTTCCGCACGCTCATCGACCTGGTCGGTACGTATGTCGCTGGCGGCGGTGCGCGCGGCGGAGAGCGCGATGCTGGCGGGGCTGGGCGCGGTGTCGGCGCACGCGGCGCAGCGCTCGGCGCACGCGCTGCTGCAGCCCGCGCTCTTCCCCGCCGACGACATGTTCCGCACGCTCATCGACCTGGTCGGTACGTATGTCGCTGGCGGCGGTGCGCGCGGCGGAGAGCGCGATGCTGGCGGGGCTGGGCGCGGTGTCGGCGCACGCGGCGCAGCGCTCGGCGCACGCGCTGCTGCAGCCCGCGCTCTTCCCCGCCGACGACATGTTCCGCACGCTCATCGACCTGGTCGGTACGTATGTCGCTGGCGGCGGTGCGCGCGGCGGAGAGCGCGATGCTGGCGGGGCTGGGCGCGGTGTCGGCGCACGCGGCGCAGCGCTCGGCGCACGCGCTGCTGCAGCCCGCGCTCTTCCCCGCCGACGACATGTTCCGCACGCTCATCGACCTGGTCGGTACGTATGTCGCTGGCGGCGGTGCGCGCGGCGGAGAGCGCGATGCTGGCGGGGCTGGGCGCGGTGTCGGCGCACGCGGCGCAGCGCTCGGCGCACGCGCTGCTGCAGCCCGCGCTCTTCCCCGCCGACGACATGTTCCGCACGCTCATCGACCTCGTCGGTGCGTAACAAACAACTGACTTCCGTTTATGTCGCGAGCTGTTGCTGTAACAGTTGCGCGTTCAATGTTGATTTCGCTGTGGCCGTGCTGAAAAAGAGACGTACAGCTTTTGCTACAGTTGAGGATATTGTACAGCGAAAAATGTGGAATCTTTTCAATGCAAATGTCATACTGACTTACCATACACCTGCAAAAGAAATTATTACGAAATTGCATGAGAAAAGGTTCCAGAGAGTTACGTGATTCCGTTTCGACCTTGCATCATAGCAATATGCTTTTTTATGAAATAGTCTCTGTAGATTGACGGTGAGAAGTCTTCGCGAGACTTCGCAATCTCTGCTTATTTGTCTCGCCCATGAAAACTATATGAATACCAATGGCATTGGATCAGACGGTCAATATTATCGTGGTACTGGTATGTCGATACAGGTTCGTGCATTTCTAAGCAACTGGAATTGCTGCGATACGCTTCCTTTCCTGATATGGATCGCGATAATATTCACCGTCGCATCCATGCCATTAGACTCTCGGGTCATCTTGCTGTAAGTGAACATCGACTACAAACCAGAAAAGTCATTGAACTCTTGAAACGTTTTGTTACTACAGCTCCTTGTATAAGGTGAGACTAGTCTAGATGTGTAGTGGGTGTTGTGTCGCAGGCAGCACGAGCGGGCGCGTGCAGGCGGCGTGCACGGTGGCGCTCCTGGAGACGGGCGAGATGGCGGCGCGCGCGCACGTCACGCGCGACGACGTCGTCTGCCTGCTGGCCGGCCTGCAGTCCCCGCAGGAGGTAACACAAGCACACGTACACACACAACTCTACTTACACACACAACGATACGGTCTAAGGACCTACAATCCTCTCTAAATGTCAACTCAAACGCTTTCACAAATGAACCATAAAATCAGGGGTGCGAGTCGAGTTGTCGCCGCGTGTGGTCAAGAGCTGCGGTTCGTTTTTGGATCCGTCCGAGAGGAAGAGCTGTGCTTGGTCCGGTGCACCCTGGGCGTCGGTTAATGATTTCCTGGCAAATTCTGAGGGATATCATTATCCGTTGGCTAAGAGCCCGTGTTCTACCGTACAACGTTGCCGACATTTTTGTGACAAGATTTTTGAATACTGTATTTATTACTTTGACATTGGCGAAATCATCGCGTCGATCGATGGGGCCATATTAAAAAAAGAAGAAGAACCATAAAATCATGTTCTCAGCGATAGAACGTCCACTGTTGGACATAGACCTCCCCCTGAGACCACCAGTTGCCTCGGTTGGAAGCGGCTTGCATCCACCGTGAAGCCTCGACTTTAACCAGGTCATCCGTCCTCGTTGATGGACGTCCTACGCTGCGCTTGACACTCCACTTGTTCCACTCGGGAGCCTTTCGGCCCCAACGACCGACTGTTCTTCGTGCTATTCGCCCATTGCCAGTTCAACGAGCTAATTCGCTTAGCTATGTCGGTGACCCTGGTTCTTCTATGTATCTCCTCAATTCGATCCCATAGAGAAACCCCAAGTATAGCTCTCTTCTCGAGTGGTTTTTATTGTTACGGTTAAGCCATAACTGTCATACTGAATCGAAATTAATCGCATTAAAGACGTTATGGTACAACACCCCCCCCCCCCCCCCCTTTCACACTTCATCTTTCCTGCCTTTCTTAATGCGATTCAATTCCGAACCAAAATCGGAGCGCTAGCTGTCCGATCCTTACTAGAAGTGTCAAAACTGACAGCTAAAACGTGAAATTGAATCGGAATTGAATCGCATTAAGACGTCATGGTAAGGCCCCTGCTCTACACAATGGGTCTGCAGGTGGTCCGCGACGCAGCGCTGCGCACGTTGCTGCGCATTGCCAACTGCCTGCCGCCTCTGTTCGAGGAGAAGGAGTTCGCTCTGGAGATCACTAAGCGACTGCTCGTCGCCACTTTGGACGTCTCTGAAGATAACAAGTGAGTGGGGTCGACCATTTTGTATTGTGTTATTTGACTAGAGTTGAGGATTTTTATCGGCAGTTGCATTATTTTTGAGATATTTGGTGCAGTCGAAGGACATCTGTCGCACACAAAGCTACTGGTGAACTTTGACAGGTCATACATTTAATAGTAGTTAGCATATTCGACGGTTGGGTGAGCTTTTCGCCGGTTATTGACAAGACCACCATGGTCATGGTTCTGATGGTAAGCGGGCGCTACCACTCTTTGGTGCCTTGTCGCTCCAATCTCTTTGACAACGTCATATGAAAGTTCAAGCATGAAGTTACAATGATGAGTCACTAAAGTGTGTAGCACTAGACACTATTATTTTGCGAAAGCGTTAGTTTCAGTCCCGGGGAAGGCCATAGGATAGCTTAACATCCCGGAAAACCGCAAATCGGGGAGTCGCGAGCGACAGCTCTACTCTGTTGCATGTATTTCTTTATGGGATGTCATGTATTGGGTATTCGTCAATACAGGAAGCTAGCGACGCAGCTGTGGGAGCAGGTGCCGGAGGCCGGGCAGTGGTCGTCTGCGAACGAGCTGCTGGCGCTGCTGCTGGGCGAGGTGCAGCACCCCGCGGAGCCCGTGCAGCGCGCGGCGGCGGGCGCGCTGGCGCAGCTGGTGGCGGCGCGCGTGGAGGCGCGCGCCGGCGCCGACTCCCCGCCCCCCCCGCCCGACGCCGGGGAGCCGCCCGCGCCGCTCGCCACGCGCGCGCAGGTGCTCCGCGCGCTGCAGGACATATACTCCAACAAGCTGCCGGTACCACACTATATTCTATACTAGGGGTCGGCAACCTTTTGAGTCGGAAGAGCCAAAAATTACTATTTACAAAATTTCAAGTTTTTAAAGAGCCACAATTTTTTTTCTCGCCAACAATAAATAGCCTCAATACTTTCATAAAGCGAGTATAAGTAGCTGAGAGATAGAAATAATGCCAAAACCTCGTTAATCGTTTCAGAACATTTTTTTTTTATAAAATAAATAATATTTGCGAATGGAACTAAAGAGCCGCAGCCTCACATCCAAAGAGCCGCATGTGGCTCGCGAGCCGCAGGTTGCCGACCCCTGTTCTATACGATTGAAAACCACGAGTACCTTGTTGAAATTATTTGTGCTGTCCGTAGCACAAATAATTTTAACAAGGTAATCAACAAGCGGTTTTATCGCTTAAAAGTGGTATGTGGCTTCACGCTATCACCGCTTCACGTATCAGGAACTTAATGAAGATTAGCGAAATATATGCTTTAGAATAATATTTCGATGGCCGAATTATTATAATCGCTAATAAATAAAGGTCATTATAGTCTGATGTTACTAGAACCGACCCTTCTACTAATACGTTACTTTTCTTTCATTGCATATTGTATGACATGTTCTCTCTCTCATATCTCACGCGCAAACCTCGTCGGCAGCTGATCCCGGCTAAGCTGGACCAGTTCGGGCACGTGGTGGAGGAGGCGGTGGACGAGTGGGGCGCGCGGCGCGGCGCGGCGCTGGCGCTGCACGCGCTGGCGGCGCAGCTGCGCGCGCGGCACGTGCCCGACGCGATGCGCTTCTTCGTGGAGCGCGGCCTGGCCGACCGCGCCGACCCGGTGCGCGCGGAGATGCTCAACGCCGCCATGGCCATCGTGGACCTGCACGGGAAGGTCAGTATACAGGGTGCTCGCGAGGAACCCGCATAACTTTGCCACCGTATTCCTGACCATGTTTAGAAAATAAAATGTTGTATAAAGTAAGCTGGATTCGGCTTAGTTTGCGAGTAATTAATATTTTTTGCTTTAAATAGAAACCAGTATAATGCACCTTTATGATAGCGACGTTGCAAGACCGCGTCATATTATCTGACTGGCGTAAACTGCAGAAGTTCGTTCCTGTCACTGTCTTTCTGTTTATGTGTCATTGAAAATAAATACGGCCGCCATTAAGGAGAGAATAAGAAGTAGAATATTAAAATTCTTAACACAGTGTTATTTGTAAAATCGATTGATTTCTTATGATGGCATATAATAACGATGCTTAGATATCGCAAGGGCCCCCCGCCTTGGGTGGGACTGGATATTCACTTAAAATATGAGAAACTACACATGAAAGTAAACAGTTCGTGATGATAATATTTTATTACCCATAATTATGTTATGTTCAATGTACAATAACAATATTAAATAAATCAAAACGAATTTTAATGAGTAATCTCATTCACTAGCCTTCCGTCCGCAGCTTCGCCCGCGATAAATTAATTTTCCCGTAGGAAAAGGTATTTTCCCGCGGTAAAAAGTAGCCTATGTTTACTCTTTTTTCGACTATCGACGTCAACCGTCTAAGTTAAACCGCACAATTTGTGCAATAGGTAGGAAAATTATGATTTTTAATCTATCGTGAATGAAAATTTATGTTAACTTAGTAATTACCTATTCGGTTTTATTAAACTTTATGATAAGGGTCTTGTTATTTGTTTTTTTAAGTAAAAATACACAATCATTAATCAATTTGTTCATTTATTATTACACGACAATACATGAATACCCTAGTACACGAGTAATTGTAAATCACTGTATCAGCTACGTGCAAAGCCGGGACTTGCGTTGAAATCCGGGGACGCTGAGCTAGAATACTCAAAATCCGCAATAGCACTCCCACGTTTCTCAGGATCTGAGTGATATTTTGCACCATGGACCGAAAACACTCTGCAACATTTTTTTTAGCTGTTAGGTTGACCGTCTGATCACTCGCAATTTCTTCAAGTTTTATTACAAAGATTATTTTTATCTTAATTACATTTTCTACACCGTTAGAATCAATAGCAACAATGTCACCCATCATCCATGTGACTGATGTCATTATTTAAAGTACACACTCGACACTCGAAGGAAATTTCCAAGTGGCCAGTACCGAGAATAATACCAAAGAATAAACTTTTTGAACGCAAATACGAATTGCTAAACTGAATAATTAAAGTCAAAGTTTACGAAGCACGTTTCCAAAATGAAATAAAATATTACTTTTAATCAAGCAAATCACTTCCTCCTTTTGATCCTTTTCTGCTTACTTATATCGTGCTTTTGGTAGCATTGCTGGATTCAAAACATTAAACATTACGTCAGCAGGAAATGTCACGTTGTCATTGGTTGACCATTTTTGTTATTAAGTAACCATAGCAACGTTAGCTTCCGGAAAATCGTGTTCAGTCATTGGTTGGCCGTTTTTGTTATTAAGTAACCATAGCAATGTCAGCTTCCGGAAAATCGCGTTCAGGCATTGGTTGAACGTTTTTGTTATTAAGTAACCATAGCAACGTCAGCTTCCGGAAAATCGCGTTCCGTCATTGGTTAACCTTTTGTTTAAACGTAACTGTAGCAACGCCCGCCTCATTGGTCAACAGAGTTCGGCCAAAGTCGTTATTCCAGCCTCGTAAGAGTCCGGACCCCGATTTGTATTACACGAGCAAGTTGCGAACATTGACAATGTCAATTTGTCAAGTCGAAAGTCTTGGGCAAAGAGAGAGAAAGAGATAACAATAACAAACGTTGCCAGCTCGTCCTATGAGGCATTGTGTTACTGGTGAACCAAAAATAATTTATTTAATTTGTATGAAAAGTTAAAAAAAGTTAAAAATCATATTTCGACCTATGTTATATAACGTTTTTTAATCATTACGACCTCAGGTATACACTGGTAAAGTTATGCGGGTTCCTCGCGAGCACCCTGTATACCCTGTTATACAGGGTGTTAGGTAATGAGTGGATAATCCTTGAACTGTGGATAGAGGGCACTTAGGACATTATAATAAAGCTAAAACAGGTTTAGTAAAAGTGGCACGGTTTCGGAGATATTCGGACTTTTAGGTTTTTTTCGAAAATGAACACCCTTGTTCAATGTTTTGATCATAGCACCATTTTAAACTAACTTTTTCAATTTTTTATTTTTGCTCAATATTCTTGAGTACTTGTATTTTCAGATAGGCATTACTATTTTTGTGAGACTACATGGTATTTTTTTAAAAAAAATCGCAAACTTAATTTTTGCCTTTTCAATCGTACATTGATCGAATTTTCAGCTCTCACGGTGAAAAAAAAATACACTACAGCCTAGTTACCAATAAGCTTAAAAACATGCCGGTTTAGTGACAATTTAAAAATGGTAATTACCTTTTGAATTTAAATTCAAAATGACAAAATAATAAAAAAAAATACACGCTCACCCACATTTTTCCCGATTTACTTTTTGTATCACGGGCGTAGAACTCAAAATTTTTTGTTGCAAAAATAACATTATTGGCCACTTATTTAAATGCAAATGGCATTTAAATAATTCCAAATTTAAAAAACATGCTGACTGCCTTTTGTTTTTTTTTCTACTTCGATTTTGAATTTCGCTATTATTGCATAATGAATGGTGAAATTGTGCCTTGGAACTCACCATAAATGTAATGCATTTGGGCATATTCTATCAGTGTGTATTATATTCGAAGCAGTATTAAAGTAAAAAACTTCAACACAACGATCTAAACGCAAAATTAACCATTCATTACGCAATAATAATTAGCGAAATTCAAAATCGAAGTAGAAAAAAAAACAAAAGGCAGTTGGCATGTTTTTTAGTTTTGGAATTATTTAAATGCCATTTGCATCTAAATAAGTGGCCAATAATGTTATTTTTGCAACAAAAAATTTTGAGTTCTACGCCCGTGATACAAAAAGTAAATCGGGAAAAATGTGGGTGAGCGTGAATTTTTTTTTATTATTTTATCATTTTAAATTTAAATTCAAAAGATAATTACCATTTTTAAATTGTCAATAAACCGGCATGTTTTTAAGCTTATTGGCAACTAGGCGGTAGTGTATTTTTTTTTCACCGTGAGAGCTGAAAATTCGATCAATGTACGATTGAAAAGGCAAAAATTAAGTTTGCGATTTTTTTTAAAAAAATCCCATGTAGTTTCACAAAAATAGTAATGCCTATCTGAAAATACAAGTACTCAAGAATATTGAGCAAACATTAAAAAATTGAAAAAGTTAGTTTAAAATTGTGCTATGATCAAAACATTGAACAAGGGTGTTCATTTTCGAAAAAAACCTAAAAGTCCGAATATCTCGGAAACCGTGCCACTTTTACTAAACCTATTTTAGCTTTATTATAACGTCCTAAGTGCCCTCTATCCATAGTTCAAGGATTATCCACTCATTACCTAACACCCTGTATATCAAAGCGTTTCTTAATCTTTTTCAGTTATAAGCATGAACCCCTGAAAATCTAGCACAATTTTTAAAGACTGAAGATAGATTGAAAAAGAGATGGAAGCATAACGATTACGAAAATACCTTGTCCCTTTCTTTTACCTCCTCACAAACTTTCGCATTTATAATATTAGTAGGATTGTTGAATGAACAAATAAGCTAAAATCTAAGCCCCTTATTCATAAACGCTCTATCTGTTAAAGGTAAATGTCAAAGTAACAGATAAGGACAAACGATTGCTAAGTTAGCAGAAGCCTACGGAGCGTTTATGAACAAGAGGGTAAATTTGGCACCAATTTCAATCAGACCTTAAAAAAAATTGTTAAGTATTTAAGAGGCCAAAAGTCTTTAATCATTAGTTTAAATCACTTTCCTTAATTCTCTGACTGTAGTTAAACCGATGAAAAAGGATTCATTCCCACGCCTTTAATCCACTTCCTATACGAGTGCAAGCGAACTCGATCATCAATCACTGGTGTAAATATTATCCAAGTATGTGTGTCGTTATCACGCGTGACGCCTAAACTAATTGCCGTTGTCGGTGGCCACAATCTCGATGCTTATAATTCCATCAATAAACCTCTGTGTCCGATAAATGTGCACAAACAAAGTGATAATGCAAATTAATTTTTAAGTAAGCCAATTTGATTGCAATTAAGATTTTTCTTTAGATTTGTTTATTTGGTATGGAATTTCCTACCAAAGTGCGTTAACTAGTCCTGTCGGTCTGCATGGGCACTGTATCTTATAAACGTAATAGATAGTAAAAACTGAATGGAAAATTATCAAGTTAAAAATTACATTGCTTTGTATTATATTGCTAGATCGGTCATTTAGTTATGTGACAGGCGATTCTTCCATGCTGGTCTGGGAGTATAGAAAAAACATTGATTTACCAGTAGCTTCTCTTACACGCAGATGGTAAAAGCCCATCGAGGGAATGGGCGAAAGTCTTAGGAATCACGTTATAGGCGATGCGGCTAGCAACCCATCACTATTATGATTTCCCTTTCCACCTATACGCCCTTAATCATGCTAAACGTGGCCTTAAGGTTTTGTTACCTTATGCTCTGTCTACCCCATATGGGATAAAGACATGATGTATGTATGTAAAAAATACAGTTCGTAAACATCTCAAGATGCCTTTTTATATATTTTTAGCTTGATATTAATAATAGTCACTGTCCCGGTTGTTCAGACTCGCGCTTGGCCAGTTTTTTTAAGTTAAGACGTAGAAAGGTCATTGGCATCGTGTTTTCAATTGTTATTAATTGAAATGCGCTCAATTTTTAAACAAATGGAAAATAACTGCTATCTTCGTGTCTTGTGAAAAATAACATGAGTAAATCTTTGATTTATTAGGGCACAATCAAATTGGCTTATTGATACTTATTTCCTAGCTAATGTATACATTCGGTGTTCAACGAAAAAAAAATAATAATTTTAAGTTTTAAAAATTAAATTTATAGTTGGAAGTAATATTTTTCGCAGTAATATTTTTTTATCCGTGTGTTCCCTTTATCTATCAATTTAAGTTTCAAACTTTGTTGACACATTACTAATAGTTTCTTAGAAAAAAAAAACAACGAAAACTGATCGTGAATCTAATCTGACAGTAACAGAAATTGCGTGATAGCGCCGCTCCTCCGCATGTCATTTTTCACAACAATTTTCCTGATCGTTCGCGCGCGTTACCGACCCAAAAATACCTCCAAATCAAACCTGATGTGACGCAATAGATTTCCTGGCGTCATCCATCATAATGACGCTTTATCTCATACAATTACAAACGAATTGACCGCTTAGGTACGGCCAGTACTGCGCAAATCAATACAAAAGCGTACCAGTTTACCATAGCGGAAGTAACCTAATAGAGTCGCCACTTTATTTTATATATCACTATACGGGCTCCCCATTTCAGCAACAAATGAGTGATTTATCACTTTTCGCAATTATTTTTCCTTTATCTAGCTAATAAAACCATTTGGATCAGGTTTTTGATTACGTTTACTTTTTTTAAATTAAGTAAGTTTCATTCACTATGCCATGGAACTAAACAAAACTAAGCAACGTTAACTAAGCAATGTCGATAATGATAGTTTAGGCAAAATTTTATTGCTTACTAGCAAACTGTTCGTCCGTACAGCATTAATTATAGGCATTATAGCCTATGTTGCCATTCTTGATGCAGCATTCTAACGGTAGTTTTTGAGTTTATATGTTACAAACAAAAATACAAATAATCCTGTAATTTAAATTTCATATAAAACGTTTGACGTTTCTGCTCTATTTGTTATTTATTCTATGCAATTTATCATCGATTGTTTGTGATTAAAAGATTTGTATGACAATCGATCAATGCCTGATTGTTTCGATACGAACTGGATATTCCTGTACCGGCGTCGGCGCAAGCGCACTCGGTTCGCACTCGCGCGCTCCGGTTTGCCCGCACGTAAGCCAGCTGTTGCCATAATCTCCAGCTAAAACTAAAACGTTACTTGTCCACATTTCAGTGCTAAGTCAATTTGAATCTTATATTCGAAAGATTCGATTTTATTTTGAAAATAATGCACTGCTTGTTGCAAGCGGACGGTAATAATGATATATCAGGTTATTTCAGCTACTAAATAGACGTGACTTTGAAGTATTTGTAGTTATCGGGCATAGGTAAATGTTTATGAGTGCATTCGATTAGGTATTGTCGAATGATCTTAGCTTAGTATAATGAAATAAAATCCGTGAAATGTCCACGTTACGCCGTACCATCTCTGAATTGCAGGGTTATTTAAGGAACAGTTTTATCATGAGCGAGGAGATGACGTCATCTTTTAGATGGTGACAGACACGAAATTAAATAATAAAAGACCACTGAACTAATGTCCAGAGCTAATTAAACCTGCACTGAGGTGTTTAAATCTAGCTAACACTTACTACTTACCTAATACATATGTAAAACTTCATTTACTCGCACCTCAAAATCCAGTCAATATTTTTTTAAATATTCGTTCCCAAAAAATGCAAAAAAAAGTTTCTACATCATTTTGAGAGTTTATGCCTACTATGCCGATATAAATCACGTCTATCCCTTACGGGGTAGACGCAGCCTAAAGTAACAACACCTACGAGCCACGTTTAGCATGGTGTGAGCGTATAAGTGGAAAAGGGGATCAAAGATAGTGATGGGTTTAGCCGCATCGCCTATAACAGGATTCCTAAGACCACCAATTCCCTCGATGGGTTTTTACCATCAGCGCGGGAAGAGATGCAACTGGTACATTCTGTTATTTCTTTGCTCCCAGACCAGCATGGAAGCAACTTTACGTGACTAATAAAATTCTAATATCACAATCATAAGCTGTGCTTGTGGTCGTTTTTCGGATTCGTCAATTTCTATCTACTAATCGTGATCGATGTATCTGTTTTGTTTATTGATTGGCTTCGTGTTGATAATGATAGCACTAGTATACACAGGTTAGCGAATGGGAATTAATCTATTTGCTGCGTCATTTGAATTCAAAGTAATGTGAAATACACGGAAAAACTTTTTGTCTCTGCTTTGCAATATCAAAAACTTAACATTCGATGGATACCCGTTATGATATCAGCCGAGGAAATGCAGAACTGTACTTGCAGTAACACGTTGCACGTTTAGACTGTAGTAGATTGTCAAGTGCATATATAAAGCGGGGTTCTCGCCAGGCGATTTTAGCTGATCAACTTACATCGGTTCACGAATTGAATGCTAATCGCTAATGAGAACATGGCAACAAACAACAAAAAGATGATTCCCTCTCAACTTTTGGCGTGCGAGTCGGTTCATTTCGATGACGTCACCGTGCAAGTAACAACTTGTCGAACGTGAGAACGATCCCTTCAAGTTAAAAGTTTATATTTAACCAGGCGCCGTGGCAACCTCTGACTAATTTATTTAAAAAACCGTCTCAATCAGTCAGATCATCTGCCTCGTTAACAATGAAATAAATCTTTAATTAATTCTAATTTAAATAAATAAATAAATAAATATCTTGGGACAAATTACACCAATTGACCCAGCCCCAAACTAAGCAAAGCTTGTACTATGGGTACCAGGCAACGGATAAACATACTAATATAATGTAGATAAATACTTACTTAAATACATACAACAACCCAATTTAACCCTAATTAATTACGGACAGGTAAAAGGCGATGAACGTAGAAGTTAATTTATTACCTGATAAGAGATTGTTATCTTCACATTATTCTCATAAAATCAGTCTTCGACGCGATTACAACTGTAATAAATATAACCGCCTTGAACTCTGCGGCACTGTCTTCAGCGCGGCTTATCCCGCTCACCACTATGGCTTATGAAATCGCTGTTAGCGTGAGCCTGGGCCTCGCCGGCTGCGCGCTGCTCGTCTACCTGTTCCTCGTCCGCAACTACTCGTACTGGCAGAAGCGCGGGGTGAACGGCCCCAAACCTCTACCGCTATTTGGTAACGTAAAGAGCACGACCCTCCGCCGCATCACATACAACGAGTGCTTCCGAAACTTCTACGAGGACCATCCCGATGACAAGGTGGTAGGCCTGTACCGCGCCTGGAACCCTTGCGTGCTCGTGCGCGACCTGGACGTGCTCAAGCATGTGATGATCCGCGAGTTTGACAACTTCGTGGACCGCGGCATCGGCATCAGCAACAAGGGGCTCGGCTTCAACCTGTTCAACGCGGAGAGCGACGACTGGCGCGTGCTGCGCACCCGCCTCTCGCCCATGTTCACGACGGGCAAGCTCAAGAACATGCTCTACCTCATGATCGAGCGCGGCGACCTCTTCCTCCAGTACCTGGAGCCGCTCGTCGAGCGCTCTCCCGAACAGAACGTGCACGCGCTCGTTCAGAAATTCACGATCGGGAACATCGGAGCCTGCGCCTTCGGCATCGAAATTGACATGAACGACGTCAACGGCGTATTCGAAAAACTGGATACACTCATCTTCACTTCCAACTACACGTTCGAGCTAGAGACGATGCTGCCGGGAGTCCTGAAGAAATTCGACATGTCCATCTGGCCGGCGGTTATCAAGGACTTCTTCTACGGACTCGTGAAGGATATCCTGCGCGAGCGCAACGGCGTCACGTCCAACAGGAAAGACTTCATGGACCTGATGCTAGAGCTGCGCGAGGCGGGCGAGATTCACGGCCAGAAACGATACGAGGGCGATAAGGAGCGCAGCCTGCAGATCACAGACGACGTGATGGCGGCGCAGGCGTTCGTGTTCTACGCGGCCGGCTACGAGACCAGCGCCACCACCATGGGCTTCCTGCTGCACGAGCTGGCGCTCAACCCCGACGTGCAGGACCGCGTCGCGCGGGAGATCGACCAAGTGCTGCTCAAACACAAGCATCACATCACCATTGACTGCCTCAAGGACCTGGTTTACCTGGAGCGGGTGTTCGACGAGACGCTGCGCATGTATCCGGTGGTGGACCCCATCGTGCGGCAGGCGCTGCGGCGCTGCGAGCTGCCCGGCGCCGGCGTCACCATCGAGCGCGGCATGGGCGTGCTCGTCTCCGTCAGTGGCATCCACTACGACCCCAAACACTGGCCAAACCCCACCAAGTTTGATCCCGACAGGTTCCTGCCAGAGAACTCCAAAGGGCGGCACTCGTGCGCGTTCCTGCCTTTCGGGTTGGGGCCGCGGAACTGCATCGGTATGCGGTTCGCGCAGGTGCAGTCCAAGGTGTGCCTGGTGAAGCTTCTGAGCAGGTACCGCGTGGAGCCGAGCGCGCGTACGCAGCGGCGGCTCACCTTCGACCCCCACCGCTTCGTGCTGCGCTCCAAGCACGGGCTGCCGCTGCGGCTCGTGCCGAGGCACAAGAGCCACGCCGACACGCTGTTCCACGGTAATTAACAACAATACTCAGTTAGTTATGTCAGTTATGTATTTGGTTTCAAGCAAAGGTGCTTGTATTCCCTTATTTTTATGCTGTTTGTTACGTGAAAATAAGACCGAGACGGTTTTGACGAGTTGAATTTAGAACGTAAGTGTCAGATGCATTGGAAATGCGATAGTTAGTACGTTCGCTGTGGGTGTTGTTTAATTTAGGTCTGATATTGTACTGTTTTTCAAGTTGCAAGTGTGTAAGTCAGATGACAATACAACAATCTGGTAGTAGACTTCTGGTTGTCCAGCCAGGACGTTGCAAGGACGGATGACATTACAAGTACAGTCAGCAAAAAAAGCTTGTATCTAAAATGAAATTTTTAGGTTAGGTTATTGCAATCAACTGCAACTGAAGGCTGAAGCTACAACTTTGGAAGAATCGTATTAGGATTTTAGGTAGTTGTGTCTTTATTGATAAGTGCAGTGTAGTGAGATTAAATTTAAATGGCGTGTTATAAATTACGTATTATATTGTCATGTTAAAGTAGGTAGGTGTTATTGATGTAGGCTCTGTCTACCCCGTCAGGGATAAAATCGTGATTTGTGTATGAATGTATGTATTGATGTATTGGGTCTGAAGATGTATGCCAGAAGTCATACATACTAATTTTTTTGGATCTCCAAAGTCTGACTGTAAAATTATAAGCTTCGTTGTTAATTTAAGCATAATTATAAATTAAGTATACCTTAATAAATATTTTTTGTAAAATATCTGTGTATTCCTTTTTTTCTGTACCTAATAGGTACCTAATGCCATTGTGATATGTACATTATATATTCTCATAAAATAATTTAACACGTCACCAAACCAGTTACAAAGTTTTCCAGTAAGTCTTACGATTCGTGTCTGAGGATAAGGTGCTCAAACATAAATTGACTGGTCAAACGCAATGAAATCGTTTGTTTTATACGCCGTGCGCTGCTTTTATGGAAATATACATTTACGAACTTAGGTGGCCCTCGGTCGCGTGCTTAATGGGTACGAACCCTGTTATTTCGCACTAGTTTGAGATGAAAAACGAAAAACAAACCCTTTAACATACAGGAGCAAAAAAATACAGGTGTAGTAAAAAAACCTCATTAAAATGTTGTTAAAAATACACATCATGGGATTCAATGAAATGTTACGGGAAAGCTTTGTACACTACTCTTGTACATACGTGGCACTGTCTGAGCAAGCGATTTATTCTGCATAGTTTTTTCAATAAATTTGGACTCTACGATAGTATTTGGTTCTGACTGAATATCCTGTTGAAATAGTTTACTTTCAAAATTTTCGTCTTCGAATATACATTATTTTATTTTTACAATTCCATGTAATATCTTAATTACTGAATGAAATGGCCGTACTGCTGTAAATTCTATGAACAAAATACATTAGATAGATACTTATATCTGGGTAAACGCGTATGCGGGGTAATCGATTAGGCCGTCATTTTTTATCATGATAAAGTACCCCATTATTCATAAACGCTCTATAGGCTTCTGCTAACTTAGCAGTAGCAAGCAATAGGGGGTTACTCTTTTCAATACACTAACTCGTGTAGTAAGCTTTTGGATCTATGCCCAGCACAGTCTCTCTCTCTCTCTCTCTTCGACGACATTCCACCCAACGCTGAGTGTCGGATTGAACCAATTCTGTTTGAGCAGGAAACCCTGGGCAGTCAGCTGCCGGTGTTCGAGAACTTCCTGGATAAGGCGCCCAAGTCGGGAGGCTACGACGCCGTGCGGCAGAGCGTGGTGCTGCTGGTGGGGTCGCTGGCGCGCCACCTGGAGCCCGGCGACGCGCGCATCAAGCCCATCACGCTGCGGCTCATCGCCGCGCTGTCCACGCCCAGCCAGCAGGTCAGTGCCACCAGGGGCAGCTACATCAGAGCGTGGTGCTGCTGGTGGGGTCGCTGGCGCGCCACCTGGAGCCCGGCGACGCGCGCATCAAGCCCATCACGCTGCGGCTCATCGCCGCGCTGTCCACGCCCAGCCAGCAGGTCAGTGCCACCAGGGGCAGCTACATCAGAGCGTGGTGCTGCTGGTGGGCTCGCTGGCGCGCCACCTGGAGCCCGGCGACGCGCGCATCAAGCCCATCACGCTGCGGCTCATCGCCGCGCTGTCCACGCCCAGCCAGCAGGTCAGTGCCACCAGGGGCAGCTACATCAGAGCGTATGAGAAAAAAAATCGAGGAGCAGTTTAAACAACAGAAGAAAACTTTCCATTGAGAAGCTAACGCCACAAGAAGATTGTAGTAATCGCACACTCGACGCTGGCGACCTTCTAATGTAACGCTGGCTGTAACATATTGTTTTGTTTTCAGGTGCAAGAATCTGTTAGCAATTGCCTGCCGCATCTAGTATGCTCTCCCGCCCTCGAGGGAGAGATACCGGCTATCATGAACAAGCTCATGAAACAGCTGCTCACAGCCGAGAAATACGGAGACCGAAAGGTGAAGTATCATTCTCAATGGGATTCTAATACGTTATGGTGGCACCCCACTTGGCGTAGCGTGTTCGCCGTGTTTGTTGATGTTGTGTGTTGTGTTGGAGTTTAAATTCCGTCTGTTCCATAAAATGAATGTGTTTTGATGTCATTTGTGTTGTGCAGGGCGCCGCGTACGGTATCGCTGGCATAATCAAAGGCCTTGGTATCCTTTCGCTGAAGCAGCTTGACGTCATGGGAAAACTCACGGAAGCTATACAAGAAAAGAAAAACTACAAATACCGGGAAGGTAAACCTCTACCACGTCACAATTTCTTTCATAATAATTTTTCACTCATAAATAAAAAAAACTTGCTTTATTTTTTCAAGGTGCCCTCTTTGGATTTGAGATGCTTTGCCATAAGCTGGGCCGGCTGTTCGAGCCGTACATCGTGCACGTGCTGCCGCACCTGCTGCTGTGCTTCGGCGACAGCTCGCAGTACGTGCGCGCCGCCGCCGACGACACCGCCAAGCTCATCATGAGCAAGCTCAGCGCGCACGGCGTCAAGCTCGTGCTGCCCTCGCTGCTGCAGGCGCTCAACGACGACAACTGGCGCACCAAGGCTGGTGAGTGCCGTGACCGCCAAACTCTTCTTCAAGTGCTGTTACGCGGTAGAGCTCCATATAGCTGGCTACGGAAGAAACTGTATGCAACGCTTACAGCTTTTTAAATGTATCCATCCGTGCGTTTGAACGCCTCAAAGCCTTGACACACTAATTGCCTCGTGGATACGGCACGATCTGTTGTCATCGACATGCCCTTTTATTTATAACAAGCTCTGAACAGGTCAAGACGAAGTACTGTGAACGGTAAAGTGAAGCCGGTTTAATATGCGCCTTGCCGTGTGTGTATAGTTGCCTGCACACAAGTGCAACCAGACTTTGCCATGTGAGCGGTAGCTACGTGCACGCACACGCGGCAAAAATGCGATTAAACCGGCTTCAAATGTCTCGCCCTTTGTTTTGCCCTTATCTGGCAAAGTAACAAGTTGGCTAAGGTATTGTAATGGTTGTTGCGCGTGTTCAGGGTCGATCGAGCTGCTGGGCGCGATGGCGTACTGCGCGCCGAAGCAGCTGTCGTCGTGCCTGCCGTCCATCGTGCCGCGGCTCATCGAGGTGCTGAGCGACTCGCACATGCGCGTGCAGGCCGCCGGCGCGGAGGCGCTCAAGGTCATCGGCTCCGTTATACGGAACCCGGAGATCCAAGGTTAGAGAGCGCGTAGGCTATGGTTTCTGTTGGGAACATTACACACTGTTGAATTGCCTGGCAGGTGTATGTTGGTATCGAAAAGCTCATGATAAATTTCAAATATGGTTTCGCGCATAAATTACGAATAACTCAGAAGTGCGAGTCGAGGTTTGAACACTCTGCTTGAGAGGCCACTGGTCTAACCACTGCTACCACACATTATTAAATATTTGTACCCCGAACTTTAACCAGTTGTTGTAATAATGTGTTTTATTGTGTATCCTGAAAGACGGCCTTATTAAGTTAAGTATTGTGGAGCAGCGCCTGTAGCACTACCTAAATCGGACAGTGTAGCAAGTACGGATCACGATGCGTCCTAAACAAACTTTAGTCGCTTAAGGCCTAAATAGTTGAAATAGAAATGCAATTGTATTTACAACTTTGATAAAATGAAACGTTACAATATACCAGGGAAACGGTGTAGTTCCTGGTTCAAGTAGATCTCCCGTCTGCCCTCAAGTTCTAAAACAAAACCCGAATAAAATCGAACGAGTGTTCGATTTATAAAACTCGAGCACAAACCAACCAACCAGTCCGTAGACCTATAAAACCTATCCTAACAGTATTGTCCATTTGAGACTGCCATGACTAAATCTTGCGACTTTTGCAAACCAAAAACGCACCTAAAACGTGTCTTAAAATTAGTCCAAATTATTTAAGTAAATGTTTTTTAGCATTTTGAAAATTGGCTGATATTCAAACAATAACGGCATCAAAGTGTTGATAAAATGCTGCTGCAATATTCGAGAGTAATTCGAAGACACATTGTATACCAAACCCGTGTATGTTTCCCCCAGCTATCGTGCCGGTCCTCCTCCAAGCGCTGCAAGACCCGTCGAACAAGACCTCGGCCTGCCTCCAGACGCTACTCGACACCAAGTTCGTGCACTTCATCGACGCGCCGTCCCTCGCGCTGATCATGCCGGTGGTGCAGCGCGCGTTCCTCGACCGCAGCACGGAGACGCGCAAGATGGCCGCGCAGATCATCGGCAACATGTACTCGCTGACGGACCAGAAGGACCTCATGCCGTACCTGCCCAGCATCATACCCGGCCTGAAGAGCTCGCTGCTGGATCCAGTGCCAGAGGTTATTATAACAATTTGTTATTTATTTAGTTAAAGATTTGCCCCCTTATTCATAAACGCTCTATAGGCTTCTGCTAAGTTAACAATCGTTTGTCCTTATCTGTGAAAGGTAAATGTCAAAGCGATAGATAAGGACAAACGATTGCTAAGTTAGCAGACGCCTATAGAGCGTTTATGAATAAGGGGGTTGGAAGATTTGCTCAAGAATTAAAAGTCCTTCACTGAAGTCATAGCCGAAATTAAATCTGCTGCGCCGGCTTCCCCGCTGGAGTCCCACTGATGCTCTGTGCAAGGTTTCTCCCCAGTAACCCTACCCCCCGCCCCCAGGTGCGGTCCGTGTCTGCGCGCGCGCTGGGCGCGATGGTGAAGGGCATGGGCGAGAGCAGCTTCGAGGAGCTGCTGCCGTGGCTGATGCACACGCTCACCTCCGAGTCCAGCTCGGTGGACCGCAGCGGCGCCGCGCAGGGGCTCTCCGAGGTGGTGGCCGGCCTCGGCGTGCAGAAGCTGCACAAGATCATGCCAGGTACCGACTGCATTGGCTGGAGTGTATACACGGCTGTTGGATTCAGGTACCACCGACATATGCTGGAACCACACAGATGCACAGCTGGTGAATTCTACGTATAAAGCGCCGCCGTCAAGGCCAGGAAATATCGAGACTGCCGGGTTTTGAAATTACATAAGATACATGCATACATAAATCACGTCTGTATCTCTTACGGGGTATAGACAAGGCCTGAGGTAACAAGACCTAAAGGCCACGTTTAGCATGATTGTTGGCTTATAGCTGGAAAGGGGAATCAAAATAGTGATGGGATAGCCGCATCGCCTCTAACATAATTCCTAATATTTTCGCCCACTTCCTCGATGGGCTTTTACCATATGCGCGGGAAGAGAAGTAACTGGTACATTCTATTCTAAGTACAGTTACATTAGATAATAGATGAAAATTACAGTTGTAATAAAACATGTTAGCTAATCGTAAATTTAATTTTCTCAAACATGCTCGGAAATGTATGCGTTAATGTCCCGATATGAGGACATGAAGTTTCTCGTTTATGGCTCCCTACATTACTTCTTGGCTTAGGCCACAAAAGTTAGTATGAAAATCCATTTTTGTCCGCTGCTCTAATTTTTTAAATTTCTATACTAAAATTAAATTGGCAAAGGAAAAAATTACATACAGCCAACCACCACCACAATCTGTACCTAAGCATAATTGGGATTGTCTAAAAAAAAATACCTATCCTTTTTATATTTTTTTTGTGCAGAATAGTCAATTATAAGAAACCAATTTCAATATTTTCTCATATAACTCGGTATTTTTTTCACTATTAATTATTGAAAGTATTTTGGTTGATGACGTCAGAGTTTCCATTGTGACGTCAGAGTTTCCATTGCCGGTGCCACACATCTGCTTATTGGATAAATTGATCATAAAACGTATGTGAAGCGCCGCCATTAACGTCTTTTCTATCTGTGGTGAAGTTGGCAAACTGTCATTAGTATCAATGTCAACATGATTCAACAATAATACAGGAAGATTTACGCGATCTTCTCCTATGAATTTTATATTTTCACAATCGTTACACATACCATAACATTCTGCGCGAAGCAGAAAGGTCCATAAACACATACCAGGTATTATCGAGACAAAACAGGACCCGGAGATAAGACAGCAAACTCAGTAGGCGAAAGTAAACCGAAAAACGTAATATTTTCGCTGTCCATTAAAATATTTAGCGGAAAATCTTTCATGTGAGCGAAGCACATCGCTGTGCGGTTACACTGTTGCCTAATTATCTACCGAAAGTGCTTCTAAATCTAAACTATAATACAACAGTATGAAAGTGAACAGTGGAAAAAACAAGAATGACAGTAACAAGATTGCCCATTTGCTTGTCATCTGTCATAAGATGAATGAAATGTCAGATTGCGGGTCCAAATTGAACTCCGTAGTATAATACACGCGTAAATAGCATAGAATTTGTAACCTTTGCAAATAAAGTACATTTTGGACCGTCTACGTCATGTCTGGGAATGTCAAATGAAGTTCATTGCTTATTTTTCATGTAATAAATTCATTATAGCAAAATAAAATAAAGTAAATACAGAAAACGATTTAAAAAGCATTTATCTCGAAATGGTTTTCGATTTACTATACATTGTAAAAAAATAGACAATCCCAATTGCGACATAAAAAAAAAAAACTATGGTACTATATTTATGTGCGGTTAAACAAGGTGCTCAAATAGCTGGATCAAATTAGTACATTTAAAAAATAAAAAAGGTGGCAAATCGAAAATCTTTTTTAATTTTAATATTTCCTCACATTGTTTGAGAAAAGCACTATACAAGCTTTGGCCGGAACAGGGATTGCAGGACTCGTTCTATCTGGCCTCGTCTTCGACTCGGCCACCTACCCCAAACTCGTCCAGCAATCCCTTACTTCACGGCCTCTGCAGTAATGTACTATTGGCTAGTAGTTTTGAAGCAATAGGTACACTGATTTTTACTAATTTTAAATGATACTTTCGAGTAATGCGCTTTAAAAAGTCTAGCTCCTGGACAGCTAGCTACATATTATTTATTAATTTGTATACCTGGCTTAGTGTAGAGAAATGTGGTTGTCAAAAGAAAAGGCTCTCATCTAGTAGGGGCACACAATTCAAGTTTACTTCTTGTCACTACATATACACTTTTCCTAGCGCTATACATCCCCATTGTAATTCCAGATATCATAGCGACAGCAGAACGGACGGACATCGCGCCGCACGTCAAAGACGGTTACATAATGATGTTCATCTACATGCCGGGCGCGTTCACCGACGAGTTCCTGCCCTACATCGGGCAGATCATCAACCCCATTCTCAAGGCGCTCGCCGACGAGAACGAATACGTCCGAGAGACGGCCCTCAAAGCCGGACAGCGCATCGTGAACCTATACGCCGAGTCCGCGATCACCTTGCTGCTTCCCGAGCTAGAGAAAGGCTTGTTCGATGATAACTGGCGCATCCGTTACAGCTCCGTACAGTTGCTGGGAGACCTTCTGTACCGTATATCTGGTGTGTCCGGCAAGATGAGCACGGAGACTGCGTCCGAGGACGACAACTTCGGTACGGAGCACTCGCACAAGGCGATCATGTCGGCGCTCGGCAACGAGAGGCGGAACAGGGTGCTGGCCGGGCTGTACATGGGGAGGAGCGATGTGGCGCTCATGGTGCGCCAGGCGGCGCTGCACGTCTGGAAGGTGAGATACTCTTGTCTACTGCATTACCAAAATCCCAGTTAAGGTTAAGAAAATGTTTTAGATCGAAGATATTATGAATACGGTTCTAAGACCTGAGGCCTTATTATGTAACGCGCGAGAGCTCGCCATCATATTCGTCATCAAAATTCAAAAATCCAAATTCTAAAGTTTATTTTGCAAATAGGCCGCCAAAGGCTCTTTTACATGTCTTTTTTGAAACTACAATCTCTCTACCCTCAATTTTTAGCGTTTGATGGAAAGAAACGGTAATTGCGATGAGGATTCCAAGTATCTTAGACCATTAGGCGTCTGAAAGTCTGTGGGAGCTCTAGTCACTTTAAAATACTAAAGTATACTTTGACTAGTAGTTACCGACGGCTCTGTTCGCATATCTATTAGATTTTACTTTTCCTAATTTACTTAGGTTAGACTGGACCGAACAAATTTTGAATTTTTTGTTGAAATTGCAGGATTTTTCATGCGGAAATATCGAAAATCACTTATCTGTTAAGCCAGGTTGTAAACTATTTGTGTGCCAAATTTGATTCAAATCTGTCCAGCCGTTTTAGCGTGAAAGAGTAAGGCACACATACTCTCACAGGCTTTCGTATTTATAATATTAGTAGGAATTTGTGATAATGAATGTTGTAATTGTCAGGTGGTAGTGACGAACACGCCGAAGACGCTGCGTGAGATCCTGCCGACGCTGTTCGGGCTGCTGCTGGGCTGCCTCGCCTCCACCAGCTACGACAAGCGGCAGGTGGCCGCGCGCACGCTCGGCGACCTCGTCAGGAAGGTAGGCTCTTCATGGGCTCACTGGAGTTCACGAGAGTGAAGAGGCACTTCGGATAACTTCGTGTGTCGAGTCTCGCCTCGCGTGAATTCCGGTCATTGTCGGTTTTGTGCTTGAGTCGAAGGAAGAGCTAGCGTTAAGTAGCGTATAGTGAGCTTAAAAATTGAGGGAGTGCATTAGGACTGTGCCGAATGAAATAACAAACGATTTACTCGACTAGTATTTAAATTTAGAAAACATTTTAATTAATTGGGATTGTCTAAAAAAAAATACCTATCCTTTTTATATTTTTTTTGTGCAGAATAGTCAATTATAAGAAACCAATTTCAATGTTTTCTCATATAACTCGGTATTTTTTTCACTATTAATTATTGAAAGTATTTTGGTTGATGACGTCAGAGTTTCCATTGTGACGTCAGAGTTTCCATTGCCGGTGTCACACATCTGCTTATTGGACAAATTGATCATAAAACGTATGTGAAGCGCCGCCATTAACGTCTTTTCTATCTGTGGTGAAGTTGGCAAACTGTCATTAGTATCAATGTCAACATGATTCAACAATAACACCGGAAGATTTACGCGATCTTCTCCTATGAATTTTATATTTTCACAATCGATACATACCATAACATTCTGCGCGAAGCAGAAAGGTCCATAAACACATACCAGGTATTATCGAGACAAAACAGGACCCGGAGATAAGACAGCAAACTCAGTAGGCGAAAGTAAACCGAAAAACGTAATATTTTCGCTCTCCATTAAAATATTTAGCGGAAAATCTTTCATGTGAGCGAAGCACATCGCTGTGCGGTTACACTGTTGCCTAATTATCTACCGAAAGTGCTTCTAAATCTAAACTATAATACAACAATATGAAAGTGAACAGTGGAAAAAACAAGAATGACAGTAACAAGATTGCCCATTTGCTTGTCATCTGTCATAAGATGAATGAAATGTCAGATTGCGGGTCCAAATTGAA
The DNA here is from genome assembly GCA_932294345.1 of Pandemis cinnamomeana. Lineage (NCBI taxonomy): Eukaryota > Metazoa > Arthropoda > Insecta > Lepidoptera > Tortricidae > Pandemis > Pandemis cinnamomeana. Next base: position 16,387,141 of record OW028705.1, read on the forward strand.
CTCCGTAGTATAATACACGCGTAAATAGCATAGAATTTGTAACCTTTGCAAATAAAGTACATTTTGGACCGTCTACGTCATGTCTGGGAATATCAAATGAAAGTCATTGCTTATTTTTCATGTAATAAATTCATTATAGCAAAATAAAATAAAGTAAATACAGAAAACGATTTAAAAAGCATTTATCTCGAAATGGTTTTCGATTTACTATACATTGTAAAAAAATAGACAATCCCAATTGTCGTTTTTAAAAGTTACTATTAGTAGTAGTTTTAATGTGCAAATGCATTGAGATATATATAAATTTAAAAATACTGGTGACATCCAACTTTCTCCTCCTTAGGTTTAGTTTAACTACGGAATTTTCTCATTTAATTATTTATGGAGCCTTGTATTAAATATACTTCATTTAGATTTAATATGACATGATTTAGTACGTAGAATATAGTAACTTCTTGATTCATTTGATAGTACTTATCATTTGAAAAACACCGCCTTCTCTCGTCCCTGGTGAGCAGTAGATGTTCCACGGGAGTTTGTAATTGTGTCGTATAGACACATCATTCAAACAGATGACGCTTAGCGACAAAAAATTCTCATAGTAACAAGGTTACGTGACAGCTGGTAACAGATAGAAAAATCCGAAGGCTTACCCATCTGCTATGGGTGGTGGAGGGGTATAGCACGCGTCACGGAATGACGAGGATCCGGGTTCGATTTGTATGTGTTCTAATTTTCAGTGTCTAACTTCGGCAAGTACCGAGAACTTTTTTTTTTGAGCTCGACGTTAGCCATACCCGTCATCTAGTACTATAGTCGACATGTGTTGTTGTGGGCAGCTGGGCGAGCGCGTGCTGCCGGAGATAGTGCCGATCCTGGAGCGCGGGCTGAAGTCGGAGCGCGCGGACCAGCGGCAGGGCGTGTGCATCGGGCTGGGCGAGATCCTGGCGTCCACGTCGCGCGACGCCGTGCTGTCCTTCGCCGACGGCCTGGTGCCCACCGTGCGCACCGCGCTGCGGGACCCGCTGCCCGAGGTGCGCCTCGCCGCCGCGCGCACCTTCGACAGGTCGGTCACGCACACGCTCAAAGTATTAGGCTCGCTCTTAAGTAAAGAGCATCCGATTATTTCTTGACCAATGTATTATTTTTTATGGTGTTTGTTTTGTTGTAACCTACCTACAGGGAAGGTCAAGCGGCTCATAACAATGATTCTATGTCCGTCACTGCTTGTCACTGTGAGATTATATATTACTAGCTGTTGCCCGCAACTTCGTTTGCATAGAATTCGTTTATCGCTATCCCGCGGGAATCACGCAATTTTCCGGGATAAAAAGTAGCCTATGTGTTATTCCAGACTATACTCTATCTATGTTCCAAATTTCATCCAGATCGACCCAGTACTTTTTGAGCCTATTCATTACAAACATACAAAAATAGGTACAAATCTTTCCTCTTTATAATATTATTAGTATAGATATCGCGAGGCGACCCATATTAATTCGCCTAGATGGTATGGTATACATACATACATAAAATAATTTATTAGAACAAAAACTATCATTTTACAATATTATTACTATCCATTAGAGGCCAAAATAGGCAGAGCCTTGGTAATGTAACTGTCGCTGGAATCACCGCTGACACATTATTCTTTTTCCACCCGCTTTTACATATCTGTTCTGATTTTTGTTTTGTTTTTCATCTGTTTCCAGTTTGCACGCCACCATCGGAAGCAAAGCGTTGGACGACATTTTGCCGCAGATGCTGGAAGGACTCAACGACCCCGACCCGGTCGTCGCCGAAGCCACGCTCGACGGACTCAAACAAGTAATCGAGAGATCATTTTAACACTTTAAAGAACACATTTTTAATAGTTTCAATTCACGTTGACCGTAACATTTTGTATAAATAACACGACAGTATAATATATGCGGTGTCTTGCAGGTGATGGCGATCAAGTCGCGCGCGGTGCTGCCGTACCTGGTGCCGGTGCTGACGTCGGGCGCGGCGGACACGCGCGCGCTGTCCGCGCTGGCGGCGGCGGCGGGCGGCGCGCTGGCCCGCCACCTGCCGCGCGTGCTGCCGGCGCTGCTGGCCGCGCTGCAGCAGGCGCGCCACACGCCGCACGAGGCGCGCGAGCTGGACCACTGCCGCAACGCGCTGCTGCCCGTCGCCGACGCGCAGGGCGTGCGGTGGTCAGTACCCGCGCCTATACTTCGATCCGAACCGTTATAACGCATTCGTAGACAAACAACTCCCCGCCCAAGTTATATCAAATTTTAATATATTATAATTTTTTCCTTCAACATTCCAGTGGATGTGAAGCCAGTAGCATACAAAGAGTGACTGTGTGGAAATTTAGATACAACATTTTTTAGAATATTTACTTCTTATGTAAGTAAACATAGCGAGAGAAAAATATTGTAAACTAGCTTCTGCCCGCGACTTCGTTTGCGTAGAATTATACATATAAACCTTCCTCTTGAATCACTATCTATTAAAAAAACTGCTTTAAAATCCGTTGCGTAGTTTTAAAGATCTAAGCATGTATACATAGGAACAGATAGACAGATAGTGGAAAGCGACTTTGGATACTAAAGGACTGTTTCACCACTCCTTGTTAAGTTCCAATTATCTTAGAAATTTCGTAGTAATAAATAGAGACCGAATCATAGATAACTGGCACTTAAAATAACTAGAACTTAACGGAGAGCGAAACAAACCCTTAATGTAGTGCCTCAGGTGTATCAGAACTTATAAAATGAATTGAAATAGTCCTATGCAAAATATATTTAATTCGATTCGGATGACATTGGTTCGCTTACAAAGGCTTTAAAATGGGTTGGAACGGAGAATGCCTGCCAGCACCCGCCCTCTCCTTCCCGAGCTAACCTCGTGCTCTGCCAGCAGCATCATCGACATGCTGCTGGAGACGACGCGCACGTGCGACGCGGACGACAACAAGCGGCGCGCGGCGGCGTCGCTGCTGTGCGCGTTCGTGTCGCACACGCGCGCCGACCTGTCGCCGCACGTGCCGCAGCTGCTGCGCGGGCTGATCCTGCTGTTCGCGGAGACGGAGCGCGACGTGCTGCAGATGGCGTGGGAGGCGCTCGCCGCGCTCACCAAGACGCTCGACGCCGAGCGCCAGATACAGCACGTCGCCGACGTGCGCCAGGCGGTGCGGTACGCCGCTTCCGACTTGAAGCCGGGCGAACTGCTGCCGGGATTCTGTTTACCCAAGGTAGGTTCACTACGTTGTTGAGATGATACTTGAAGGAAGGTACCCCTCTTATCGTAATTCGGCACATATTCGACGTAAACAATTGAAATGCCAAAAGCTATAAAACTCAAGCCAAGCAAGAATTTAAGCTCTTTTTATTTTATTTGGGGCATCAACAGCAATGATAATAATGAGACTTAGGTACTAAACAAAAAGCCAATGACAGATGACCACAGAAATACAGTAAAGCGAAGGTCTTTTAGTCGTTTTCTACTTTTAATTCGCAACTAGCCAGTAGTAGTCGCTGTTGAGACTTGTCTATTGTTAAATTATCATAATCAGTCTTTAAAAGACAATTCACCTAATTCTATGTTTTTTTTTACTTTGTACGGATTTTTCTGTGTTCTAATTTTCAATGTCGTTTAGAAATTTAATTTCTAACGGTAAAACCGCAAAAGTAAACATAAAAAAAATCTATAAGTAAAAATTGCAAAACAGCGTCTTCTCTCGTCCCTGGTGAGCAGTAGATGTTCCACGGGAGTTTGTAATTGTGTCGTACAGACACATCATCCATCATCATGTATCATTCAAAACGCTTGGCGACAAAAATTCGCATAGTAACAAGGTCACGTGACAACTGGTAACACATAGAAAAATTCGAAGGCTTGCCCACCTGCTATAGGTGGTGTAGGGGTATGACACGCGTCACGGAATGACGAGGATCCGGGTTCGATTCCCGGCCATAGCTTTACTTTTCGGATTTTCTATGTGTTCTAATTTTCAGTGTGGTATAGAATTTTTTTATACGACCTAGTTGTGACAAAGTGTGTCGTGTGTGGCAGGGTATCGCGCCGATCCTGCCCCTGTTCCGCGAGTCGATCCTGAACGGGCTGCCGGAGGATAAGGAGGCGGCGGCGCTGATGCTGGGCGAGGTCATCAACCTGACGTCGGCGCCCGCCATCCAGCCCTCCGTGGTCCACATCACCGGCCCGCTCATCCGCATCCTCGGCGACCGCTTCAACGCCAGCGTCAAGGCCGCTGTGCTCGAAACGCTCGCCGATCTGCTCTCAAAGGTAACGACCGCTTTCTCTGGGACGCGTGGCAGATTTGCGTGTGTATTATTCTAGTTTATGTTTCTATTATGTTATACACGGGGTAGGCTATCGGTTATGTTCGAGACGGTTAAGTAAAAATGATTGAGCGTCGCATTCGTGTTGCAGGTCGGCGTGATGCTGAAGCAGTTCCTGCCGCAGCTGCAGACGACATTCCTGAAGGCGCTGAACGACCAGTCGCGGCCCGTGCGCATCAAGGCGGGGCTGGCGCTGGCGCAGCTGGTGCGCATCCACACGCGCGCCGACCCGCTGTTCGTGGAGATGCACAACGGCATCCGCAACGCCGACGACCCCGCCGTGCGCGAGACCATGCTGCAGGCGCTGCGCTGCATCATCACGGGCGGCGGCGACAACATGTCCGAGCCGCTGGCGCTGGCCGTGCTGGGCACGCTGACGGCGCCGGCGCTGCTGGCGCACCCCGACGACCCGCCGCGCGCGCCCGTGGGCGGCTGCCTGGGCGCGCTGCTGCACTGCCTGCCGCCGCACCACCGCGACGCCGCGCTGCTGCACCACGTGCTGGCCGGCGGCAGCACCGCCATCTCTGACGCCGACTGGCTGCTCGCGCACGGCCGCTCCTGCGCGCTCTTCGTCGCGCTCAAGGAGACGCCCGCCGTCGTCTACACGGAGCAGTTCGAGGAGAAGATCGACCGCGCGCTGCTCGCCTACCTGGCCTGCGACAAGGTGCCGGTGGCCTGCAACGCGCTGCGCGGCATGGCCTACCTCATGCACTACCTCTTGGAGAACGACCGCGCCCCGCCACAACCCATCCTGTCGCAGTTCGTCAGGGTAACTCCCGCCTTTACCTTTATTCTTTTAGAAGTATTCAAAATTGACCTAAAATGCTTCACATGAGGGGTCTTTCAAAATTCACGTGACGATTTTTTACTATCTGTTCATTACTTGATAATTCTTCGTGTAATTTTTTGATACGTTCCCGCCGCAGAGTAACTCAATGTTACGTTTTGTGATTCTTTTTCTCGAGATTATAATTAATGAATGAGGGTCCTTTAACGATTAGCAGCACTATTACAAAAATGCTATTCGTTCCATAAAACTCCGCGGTGTTGCAACAGTATAATAACGGGTATCGTCGTGTACAGAGCATGAACCACCCGTCGAACGAGGTGAAGCAGCTGATGGCGCGCGCGAGCACGCTGCTGGGGCGCGGCGGCGCGCTGCGGCGCGCGGTGGCGCACGACACGCTGCGCGCGCTGCTGCCCGCGCTCGTCAACGGCACCAAGGAGAAGAACACCTACGTGCGCGCCAACGCGGAGATCGCGCTCAAGGCCGTGCTCGCGCTGCCGCAGGACGACACCTTCCATAAAGTACGTGTACTAACTATTTACATACTTAAGTTGACTGTATCTTTTGTTGACTATATTTGGCATGTACTACAATACAATATGATGACTCTTTATTGAACGCCACATCATAAACAAAATGGAAAACAGGTACATACTGCAAGTGGGTCAAATTAAAAAAGTTGTAAAAAAAAATTTATGTTTAAATTGTGCCATATAGCTTGCTTCGATTTGAATGTGTAAGTTTTACATACCATCTACATAATTTATGTAGTTATGCTGACATTAGAATTTAGTTGACCTTGGTTTAACAATTCCACGATTTTAATAGTCAAACGAATACGAGCGGTTGTTTTAACTTTTTTTTTTTTGATAGGAATATGCCGATGACTTACTCAAAACACTTGTTTCTCATATCATACATTTCACCATACTTCTGTTACCGATGTAAGTCCGTGATAATCCCATTAATCGAGTTTAGTGTCACATATTAGTTGCTATGAAATGCATTGTAACGTGAAAATTGTTTCAGGAATGCATGGACCTGCTGGAGGAGGGCGGGCGCGAGGCGCTGGGCGACGTGGTGGCGCGCCTGCTGCGCCGCGCCGCCGCCGACGCGCGCGACGAGCAGCTCGACTGCACGCTCGTCACCTGAGCCCCGCAATATACTCTACTCACCACACTTGACTTTCATTTTATGAACCACCCCTAGGTTTAACCGGCCCTTGACCCCAAAACTTTCTCTTCAGCCTTGTAATTCCAGTGTCCTGTGCTACAACCGCCCTAGCCTTAGTTATGGTTAGGTTTGACCCGACAGCTGTGAAACCAGTGCCTTCAAAAATCATTAAAATCAGTTTCAATGCAAAGCTTTCATATTGTTGCAAACTTGTAACCTTTCCGACGTGAATAGTGAACCTAATGACGAATGTTGTCGGAATCAGAACACACATTGTGACTTGTCTTGTCTTATATTTGATGGGACATTGAAAAGGGTCTACAAATAGTTCGAAATTTAAGCAATCTAAGGCTAATAAATTAGACCAAAAATGGCTGCCTTGCCCAGGCGGCTTCTTCGCCATGTACTCGGTATTTAATTACAGGCTGTTAAAACTGGTTTACGCCGACTCTTCGCACGCCATATTCTCCTGTATATTGCGTGAGCGAAAAAAATGCATTATATTGTTTAGGCTCTGCCTGTGACAAAGCACAAATGTGAATACTGAAGCAAAGTGCCAGCTTTAAAAACTGTCCTTTACAGCTTGACACTTCAAACTCTGCTAGGTACTTGGCATTCCTTATCTAACCACTCTACAACCATACAATTGGTAGTGTCATACATAGTGTATGATATGATAAGATAAGAAGCGTCCAAACATTGATAATTTATTACCCAGTATGTTCATGAGTACATAAATTACAACCATAAATTAAAACTACAATACCTTGTAAAGCTTTCTTATTATTACTTTAAGTTTTTTACAATTCAACATTTACTAGTTCACTTACAACATTTCTAGGTAGATACAATAAGTTATTGAATCAGGTGTTACTTTGCGGAAGTCCATTTCAATGAAAAAAAATATTTACCTTGCTACTCCGCTACTCACTATGGCTGCTCACTATGACTGCGGCTTGCTATGAGTAGTGGAATAGCAAGGTAAATATTTTTTGTTCATTTAGATACAATAAATATTGTTTAGGTCTTGTTACCTTAGGCTCTGTCTTCCTGGTAAGGGATAAAGACGTGATTTATGTCTGTGTGTGTGTCTGTGTATTCAGCTATTCATGGAGGAATGTATTTACAAACAAAGTTATGTAATGAACAATGAACATTTTGCACTGGAATGCCTTGTAGAATGGAATAATACAGAGTTCTATTCCTATGCTAATATGCTAATACGGAATGCTACCTACAAAATTTACAGGAAACTACATTGGATACCAAGAATTACGTATTTAGGTAAAACTAAGTTGGAAGTTCACCTATTAAAATTCTGATTTAGGTTTCTTTGTGAATCCCTTTTCTTGTATGAGTGTGTTGCACTGTTCGCGGTCGAGCTGCGACAGCGGCAGGCGCTCCAGCTCGTGCTCGTTGGCGGCCAGCAGCACGAGCTCCGGCGGCGCGCCGTTGATGAACTTCACCTCCACACGGTCGTAAGACGGAGCGTCCTCCATCACAAACTGCTTCACCTTAGGCAGCCGATTCAGCGAACATCCTCGACAAGACTGTAATTAAATTAGTCACCATTAATCTTGCCATTCTCAATGCTAATCCGAACAACACGTCATGAAATAACAGGTAGTTATCGTAGTAGGCGGATATTATGAATTTATGAATGCACATACCTCTATTCTGGCTGACACGATATCTGATAGTTCGTAAGCAGACGCTAGAGCAACGATTGCACAAAATATTACAAGTACTTTCATTTTTGAGGAAGTCCGAAGGTTTCTTTTGAAGATAAATAAATCGAATTTTTAGATCCAACAACAACACACGCAACCGCAGCCCACAAATAGCAACGACAATGTCAAAATTGTCAAATGTCATATATGAAATTGTCAATATGTCATTTCATTTCAATTTTTTTTTTTTTTTTTTTGTATTGGTGAAGAACCCTTCCAGCCGGGGAGTCATTTGAGACAGGATTGCCAGACCAGTTAGAGTAAATTAACGTGAAAATCGTGTCAAAGAGATGCCAAAAAAACAATTCTAATTTTTAACCGACTTCAGCATTTGGCATTTGAATGTGGGTGTGTGAAACTCTGTATTTCTTTTCTAAGTTCATACTTTACCTAATGGTGGCACTCCACCTGGCATTGCGTTTTTGCCTTATTCGGCCAAAAACGACCGCCTGAGGAGGATTTATTTGGCTATATTTGGCATATTTGGACAAATAAGCCAAACACAAACACACAAATAGGCAAACACGCGTTTCCGCCCGCTTGTCGGTATTTGGTCACACATCAAAGGATGCAAATATAGCGAACATTTGCGTTCACCGTCTACACATGGCTCGCTCACTCAGTCTCTTCCATGGCGATTTAACAACTTTATATTTATATATTGCTTGTATGGCGGTGTGGAGAGTAAGACAGCCGGGGAAATTACGGGCACAAGAGGCATGTCATCTTAATCCTCTAGGTTGGCAACGCATCTGCAAGCCCTCCGGGGTTGCGGGTGTCTATGGGCAGTGGTGATCACTTACCATCAGGTGACCCACTTGCTCGTTTGCCTTCCTATTAATATTAAAAAAAAAAAAATGTACATGTATTGGCAGGATACATAAAAATATGCTGCTGCAGCCGTAAACACGCTCATCGCCAGTAAATTGATTTTGAACTGCAAACATGACTGCGTATTTGATATTATATTTTCTGTCGGCATCACAAGTGCGGATGCCGTGTTTGTGATGTTTGGCATACGAATATCTAGATAAATACGGCGAATACGATACGCGAACACGCAATGATAAGTGGAGTGTCACCATTACGCGTACGATGATACCATTTGTGTCAAAGATCGTACTGGAGATGAAATTATCAATTAAGTAAGATAATTTTGCAAGTCTGGCATCCCCAATTGTTCATGCAAGTTTTTTTTACGATAGGCAAAGGGAACTATATCCATACATTCACGTCCGTTGTAAAATTAAATGGCCGGGGCACATCATCATCAATAAATCGTTTTTTTAAATGCATTTGCAACCAGCGTTGGTGGCTGATGCAAGTGAGTGAAACACTGACTTTGAGTCGTCTTCAAGTTGTTTGCACTCGCTTCGCTTGGACTATGTTCTTTAGTATGAGATCTATGGTCTATTGGTCAGACAAATCAGCCAATCAAGTCACTCAGCAACTTTTTTTCATTCGTTCACGTCTCGTCTCACTCGCGCTCGCGTTCCCGCCTGCCACTCGCACACAAGTGCAATTCGCAATTTGTGGTCGCAATTTTATTTTACTATCTGACCTGTCAAATCATGTCTATTATACGCGTATATGTGGTTAATATCAAGTTGTTATTGTTATTACCGTTGTGATTCCAAACTTTTCTATTTACTTTCAATTTGTAGTTTATATCGTTTTAAGATAAATTAGACTAAATTAAGCAAGTGACCCAAGCACCATGCTGAACGCTCACAGAGAAGCGATACAAAGGAACTTCGGCTCCTTGGTGGAGCAAACCGACCTAGACACAATGGTGGCTGCTCTATACGAGAAAGGCGTATTTTCGGAGCAAATGATAGAGCCGTACAAAGTAAGTCACTGAATTTCAACAATCAGATGTTTTAAATCGGCTAACCACGCTCGTGATGACTCATAGAAGTTTTGTTTGTAGGACCAGAGCAAGGACCAGCGCACGCGCAAGCGGCTGCTGTACATGGACGTGACGCGGCGCGGCCCGGAGGCGTTCCGGCACCTGGTGGACGCGCTCACAGAGACGGGCTGCTGGCACCTCGTGCGCGACCTGGAGCCCGGCAGCCTGCCCGCGCTGCCCGCGCGCGCCCCGCCCCGCCCCGGTCAGCTCTCCCAACCTAACACTTGCATGAACAATCTAGAATCCATGAGCTCTTAAGATTACAGTACCTACTCGGATGACTGAACTTTGCTTGGTATTTTTTGTGGTATATATTTATAAATGAGACCTAGCTAAGTATAGCTCTAGTAAGTGTAGTTCTAGTAAGAAAGGTTTAGGTAATTAATTGTTTTTGTTCATTGAAATGGACCTCCGCAAGGTAACACCTGATTCAATAAATTATCTACTTTGCTTACAGCAAAAACTGCACACAAATTAACAGTGGCGTAGCGTAGTGGGGGCGAGGGGGGCGGCCCGCCCCGGGCGGCACTTCTAGGGGGCGGCAAAATTTCAGAATAAATAACAATAATATCGTATAAATAATATAAATATTTGAAATACGTAAGCAATGGGGCGGCAAAATTTTCAACCGCCCCGGGCGGCCGAGACCCACACTAGGCTACTGCAAATTAACTTCTGTTTTTTTGTGTGTGATGATATAACTAAGGTATGAACGTCCCCTATGTTGTTGTGGGCTACAAAAGAACAAAAGCCCTTAATCCTGTTGTTCAGTGGTGTTTGTGTTATCATAATGTGTATGTTCTGTGTTTAGTTTTTAACTGTAAATGATTCCCACTGGAAAACAGCACTCTAACTGCATTACTATGTTAGTTATACCCATTTTTATACACTTTTGGTTAGGTACATTTGTATAAATATAGTGCAATGGGGTAAATTCGACAATGGGGGAATTTCGGAATTCGTGGATATCCACTAAACGTGGAACAATTACATAATCTAGCATTGCTTACCTAGAAGCTCCAATGACTTTGGGTTCTAGATAACTGTTGCTAGATTATGGAACTGTTCCCTGTTTAGTGGATATCCACCATTTTCAATATTCCCTCAATTTCGAATTTACTTCAATGCACCTTATGCTTATTGAGGTTGTCAGTAATAATGTTTCTTTGTCTCTCTAACTCTCTGTATTATTGTATTTCTCTTGAGCATGTAATAATTTTAGCACTCGTTGTTTCCAGCATCCAAATCTAGTGACAGTGAGTTCCTCAGCATACCTGAAGCAAAGAAAAAAGGAACAGCTACAGAAAAAAGTAGGTGTGAAACATAATTGCACAGTATTTTTCCTTGTATCACTTTCAGATAAACAAACAGTAAGTAGTCAGTGTTTTATATGTAAATATAAATTGAAAAGGTTTATAGATCATAAAACGCGTTTCTTGTTTTGTAGAACCTCCGGATGCCCCGCCACCAAAGATGCCGGGGGATTTCCCTGATAAAGATATACCCAAGTTTAGTGTAATAAAGAGTACTAAGTTCATGGAAGACAATGGAAAAGGTAATATGTAAATAATTTCCTTTGTTCTTACGCTAAATTAGCTTTTGAGTTCAGTAAAAACAAAAGTATTTGCTTACCTATTTAAAGTTATTGATCCAGATTTAATTTGTGATTATTGACTGCATTTAATGTGATCTAACAATTTAGTGTGTGGGTGCAGACAGGAAGCTGTACGTGACGCGCGGGCGCCGGCGCGGCGTGCTGGTGGTGTTCAGCTTCGTGGAGTTCGCGAGCCAGCTCGAGGACTACAGGCTCGGCGTCGACACCGACTGCCAGATGCTCAAGTATCTGTTCTCAGAGTTCGGCTTTGAGGTCATCTCCTTCCGTAACCTCACCAAAAAGGTAAGACTAGACGTTCAGTTGGCTTAAGAATTTTTACCGTTTTAACAAAGTTTTACATAGTAAATAATGGTAACATATTCAAGAAATATTCATTGATCATCTGGGTATAAAGAACTAAGGCATTTCGTCGAGGATACTGCAATACCGCGTAACTAGCACTGGTAAATACTGCATATCTACACAACACCCATAATGCAAAACCAAGTAACTGGCACTAGTAAATACTGCGTGTCTACACAACACCCAACTTTATACTGGTTTGAACTGGTATATTCTAATCAGGATTTTACGTTTGTTGGCGGGAAACCTTAATTTGGCTACATTTTGTTAGATACACGGTATTAACCAATGCCAGTTACGCGGATTTTCCCTATGAGTGTTGTGCAGATACGCAGTATTTACCAGTGCTAGTTACGCGGTACTGCACTATCCCTGACGATTTACTACAAATTGTAACTGGAAACGAAATGATACTGTAACAAGGTTCCAGTGTGTGTGAAGCGAGCTTCGAGCGGCGGCTCGCCACGAGCGCAGCGCATACCAACCGCTCATTATAGAAGCACTAGTTACAGTTACAACTCGCTAGTGAGTAGCCAGCTTGACTTTGGGCAACCACTGAAACTCTTTGCTTATTATCTGATATTACGATTGATGTTATAATTAGTTATTTTTATTATAGGCAGTCAGTCCCCACTAACACCATTTTACAAACATCCCGCACCCTGCACCGATGGTAATAATAATAATGTGTCAATGTCCTTGTATCAGGAGACGCTGACCAACATGCAGCACCTGCCGCTGGAGGGCGTGGAGAGCGTGTTCATCGTGGTGTCGTCGCACGGGTACGAGCGCGCCGGCTCCTGGGAGACCGACATCCGCTGCAGCGACGGCGGCCTGCTCTCCACGCTCGACGTCGTCGACCAGTTCAACAACAGCACCTGCCCCGCGCTCTTCGGGATACCCAAAGTGTTCATATTCCAAATGTGCCGGTGAGTTGTTCGCGTACATGACTAATTTACTCGAGTACCAAGCAGGGTAGTCGTTAGTGAGCTGTGTAACTGTAACCGCTGAGATACTGTAACCAGTAGGTACTAGAGGTTGGTCGTCCGCTCGGAACTCGCCTGATACGTGTAGGTCGTTTAGGTACACTTGGACCTCGTTACAGTATCCGTAGGGTTACGGTCATTTTTCTTTTTTTTTCCATAGGAGAAACAGGGGAGGAAATATCGACACTAAATTTTTGTGCAAGATGGTATTGTCAGACCGCTCTTTTCTCTAGTCGTTCCCCTCAAGACTGAGGATTGTGGTGATTCACGGGTACATCTGTAGTGTACAAATCGATTCCAAGGGATCCTTCCATGAAAATTGGGATCGCTTTAGGGATTCGTGACTGAAAAAGGTTAAGAAACGCTGCTTTAGAGAGTCAGACTTGCTTGAAGCAATTCAATGGTGTGTGTGAAGTTCCCAATCCGCACTGGGCCCGCGTGAGAACTATAGCCCAAGCTCTCATCAGGGCCGGATTTACCATAGAAACTGAAAAAGCTGAAGCTTAGGGTGGCAAAATTGACCCAAAAAAAGTTGTAAAAATATTATAGAAAAGGAATTAACGTTATTGTGATCAGTGTATCTAATTTCAAAGGTCAGTAGGGGCGGCAACAATTGATGATAGCTGTGGGGCGGCAAATGTTTAAATCCAGTACTGCCTCTCATTCTAAAAGGAGTCCTGTGCCCAGCAGTGGGACGTATATAAACTAGAGATGATAGACCTTGTAAAGTAGTGTTGTTGTGTGTCGTGTGCAGCGGCGACAACCGCTCGGCGCTGCCGCCGCTGGTGGCGGGCACGACGACGGACGGCGCGCCGTTCCGCGACCCGCCGCGCGCGCGCGCCCGCCCGCCGCGCCCGCCGCGCATATACTCCGACATACTCATCGCGCACTCCACGCTGCCAGGTAACGCACGTTTAAACCACGGCGGCCATTGCTGCATTCCGATTGGACGGCCCAAATCAACTAGGACGCTAGAGTACGAGCGAGCTGGTATGATCGATATTGATAGTGAATGTTTTTCGTAGTGTTGCGAAAATAAATTTACTCGTTTATTTAATATCTTAATTCTACTAAAAATGTCGCTAAAAACATGCTATAGTATGTTTAAATTAAAAATAAAACACTGAAGTTTTACCAAATTGGATTTTATGACCCTGCTTCTGCAATTCACGATGATGAGTGAGCTTTATTTGTTGTTTACTACGTATCTGCATAGCATACGTATCGAAGTGTGCGTGTATTACGGAGCGAATTTCGAGCAAGATTTCTCTTTATTTTTTATGCTTATATGTATAATAATGATGGTTGTCTTGCCAGGCTACGTGTCGCACCGCAACATGGACGAGGGCTCGTGGTACATCCAGGCGCTGTGCTCGGTGTTCGCGGCGCGCGCGCACGACTGCCACGTGGAGACGCTGTTCACGCTGGTGGACCAGGCGCTGGAGACGCGCTTCGGCCCGCAGACCTCCGACGTGCACAAGTGGGGCTTCAACGGCAAGCTGTACCTGCACCCCGGCCTCTTCGAGGACTGACGCGCTACTATAAGGGTCAACAGGATCGGCGGTCAATCGGAACCATCAACGAACCTTAACGTAATTTTCAATTGAGAGCGCTGCTAATAAGTGCCAATACCTTGCTGTTGACTGACTCTGCTCAACTTTTCTACGCATGCGCATGTGAAAAAGTGTATTAACCGATAGGTATAATAAATTCTATTAGTTTTATTCATAAGTCCGCTTGCGATTTTTGGGATACAGGGGGTTTATCTAAATCAAAATCTCGCTCAAATGGTGTCTTCACTGTCTTAGTTATATTGTGAAAAAAAACCAGACAATACGATTTCATAGTGGCCATAGCATGAAAGTTTATATTTGACTAAGTAATTCTTAGAATATGTATTAGGGTAGGATGATATTCCAGTTGTAACTTTTAATTTTAAGCATATCTATTAAATGACGACTGACTATTCATAAGGTTCCGTCCTTCCCTTATCATGACAGCCCTGGCTCGGCCCCAGAACACCTATTCAAACCGTACTTTTTTCTTTTACCACTTTTTTGTTTTTTAAAGGCAATGGACTCCTATGTGCCTATGAACCTCGAACAGTCGTTTTGTTTTATGAATGTAGGACTTTGCACAGTCTACTTCAACAAACTATAGTTAAAACATTGTAACTACGTTCATATCGGTCGCAAGTACTGGATAGTAATAAACACGTGTAATATTTTTATAATGTATATATCTGTGGAGCTGTCGAGAATCTCACGAACCACTGTTCACTACGTGATATACCATTGTGGACCGTGGGCGAAACCAGCTTTAATAATGAAGTCATAAATAAATAGATACATATAATGTCGTAAAAGTGCTTCCCGCAGGACGTGACGATAGTAGTTAAGGATACCTACTAAACTTATGAACTTGGGTATTGTCCCGCTGCACCGGATTCCAAGACATATTTTAAATTTTTACTGGTGTGCGGGCTGTTTCAGTATTTTATCTAGCAATGCATTTATACTGAAAAAAATCAATTGAATATTATTTATATTGTACCATTTTATGTAATTTTATATGTGATCAAAATAAACTGTTGTTTTTAAATAATAACTTTTGTATTTTTCATAATTATTCCTATAGTCCAAGTCATTGATCGCTTGTTGTATGTACACACCAAGGACAATGAGAGTTGGTGATGCTATTAAGAAGTAAAAGTAGAGCATATTTCAGAAGTAGTTTTATTCAGTTTGCAGTAACACCATCAAACACCACATACAAAAATATATGCACATTTTAACAAGTGACATGTTTGCGTACAGTTAGATCTAAGTAGTAACTTTCTTACAAAATTTACAAAACATTGCTAGTCTGGAATTTTCAAGTACAATTCCTAGGCAATCCAACAAATGATGCACAGATCGGAGTTTGCGAGAACTTTTTTAAGTTAGAAAGCAGAATCATTTCAGGTTTTTATAGCTCTTTAAAAGGGATGTCAGTGGTGTCATGTCGATGCGCGTGACGAGCCACACGACGCTCATATACAAACTAAATCTAACAGATTGTCAATTATTGCTTACGTTAACACAACAGGTCGCGTTTGAGCTTTCATTACAAATAACTATAATAAATAATGCAAAAGACTGGGAAAAGGATGGAAAGCGAGAGCGGGACGACCGCCAAACGAAGACGGGCGGTCGTCTAAGTACTAGCGGTCCGAGACGGAGGCCGCGAGCGCGCCGAGCTTGCTGAGGTCGAGCCGCGGGCGCCGGCAGCGCGGCGCGCCCGCCCCGCCCGCGCAGCGCCCGCCCGCGTCGGCGTACTCGTCCAGGCGCTCCAGCCAGCGCTGCATCGGGTCCACCAGCGAGCTGCGGTACAGCCACGCCAGCACCGTCGTCTTGGACCACCACGGCTCGAAGCTCTTCCAGTCGTCGACGGCGCCGTCGGGTCGGTGTTGCTCGGACTCGATCGTCTCCTGGTACCTTAGCCAGTCGGTGCAGCAGCGCGGCGGCTCGGGCGAGGACACCAGCGGGACGGAGAACGCGGGGAGCTCAACGGTCACGTTGGACAGTGCAGGGGCAGCGGGGGTAGCGGGGGGCGCGGGGGGCGCCAGCGCGGACAGCAGCGGCAGCCAGCACGACACGAGCATCGCGGAGGCCACGAGCGCGCCGAGCGCGGCCACGTAGCCGGCACACAGCGCGGCGCACACGGCGCTCGCGGCCGCCAGCTCGCCGGCGCCGCCCGCCGCCGCCGCCAGGTCCCCGTACGTGAAGAAGCCTCGCTCCTGCGCCTGCTTCAACGCGACGCGCCGCTCTAGCCACGTGAGGCCCGATTCGAAACTCTCTTCGTTTACGTATACGTTCCAATCCTAAAATGAAAACAGTTAAATTTATGTACGTACTTTTGTTAACGATATCAATTGGTATAGATAAATATTTATTTGACAAAAACCACTACGATGACCGAGTAACTCACAATAGCGTTGAGGAATTCGATTTCTAGTTTCTTGAGATCAGCGAGGTCCACGTCGCCGGCGGCCGCCCACTCCGAGCAGATCACCTCCTCGTCCTCGCCGTCGTCCTGCAGGAACTTGTTGCCAACCATCTGCACACACAACTACTCATCAACCACCTTTCATCTTAACTTAATTTTATGTTCACTATAGGGCTCATCTTTAGTTGGAAAATTGTGATTAAAAACAGTTGGTTACATGTGAGACAGATTGCCCGTCTTTGTCTTACTGTTGGTTTTAAAAAGAGACAGGTAGCATTACCGTTTATGAATTTTATTGGCGGGCAAATACGACTGCTACCATCCGTTCCTTTAAATGGATGCTCCTTAAACTTGCCATCCCAGGCGAGTGACCTAATCTATGCCGGTTTTGTGCCTAAAATCTAGACCCCCACATACAGGGCTGGCGTTTCGATCGTACTTCCTCAAGGACAAAACTAAAGTTTAATGAGCCGAGTCCGCGTATTTCGATGCTGATTAAAGTGCTTATTGTTATGACTTGCCAATACTTAATCTGTGTTTTCGTTACGAATTAAGTAATTGTCAGCGAAAACTCCTTTGTTCATTTTCATTGAATTGTGACAAATATATAATTTAACCGCATTTAAATGACCCAAATACAAAACACATTGATAATAAATTGTGGTATTGAAAGAAAACAGAAGTTTTATTGATTCAAGTGTATGTTATGATATGAGTAAATCCATAAATAATTCCGTTTCAATTCTCACTTCTGCATTGAAACACTCATTTTCCATTCAAGTCAACTTCATTTTTTTTATGTTAGAGAGGCCAGACAAACGAACTAGTGGGTCACCTGATGTTAAATGATCACCACTGTCCATAGACACCCGCAGCGCTTTCTTCAACACTGCACCAAAGAACCAGTTCAATACAATAATAAACATTTGACCATTTCAACACTAAAACAAAACAAAACGGCTGTAGGCATTTTGTAATACGGCGGCTCAATACAATCCGCCTGCGACATATGCACATACGTACCAGTGAGACGAGGAAGAGTTCAGCGGGCGCAGCGGCGGCGAGGTAATGCGGGTTGCGCGTGCGCAGGCGCTCGAGGTAGAGCAGCGCCAGCACGAGCGCGCACGGCGACACGCACGCGCCGCGCGTCAGCCGCGCCGCCGCGTCCGCGCGCAGGCGCCGCAGCGAGCGCCCCTGCTGCGCCGCCGACCACAGCGCGCACGACACCTCTGCACAGTGCGCACATCGATTACCGTGTCATCAAGGTAGCTGCAGGCACGAATCCCGAAAAAGGACGTGCCCTGGTACTTACGCCCACTCGAAAATAGGCTAGTACTAGCTCTACTACTGTTTCTCTTGCCCTGTTCAACACACTAGTGTTGCATTCCTCATTAGGGTTGTTGGTATACCTGCTGTGCCCACAACGATGGATCCACATGTCGATGGCAAAGAGCATCAGTTAATATGGGAGTTGATTGCGTTCCCTTCTCGTACAGGCATGATTCAAAACTTAACTGGGGTGTAAGGTTACCTTTTCAAAATTAGAACTCAGAACTTGCTGAGCAGTACTGTAAATTAGGACAGGCATTTAATTTAAAACAGTTATAATTTTACAACATGCTACTGTTCCATTACATTAACTAAGAGGAGACCAAGATTCAAGACAGAGTGCAGCGCATTCATTAGGTTGAGCATTGATTACGCTCTTTCCCTAACTGTTTTTATAAAGGTAGATCAACATCATGGACACCTATCTGAACTACCAAAAAGTACATGTAGTAGAAACTTCAGCAGTGTAATTTTTTTATATTTACTTTATATGCAATTATTTATATTTTCTAAAGAACTAGCTGACTAGTCGGACTGTTCTAATGTTACAAAAAAATTGTGAGTTGCTTTAATTCTTAGTTTTTATCATTCATACAAAGTTTACCTTACCACTTATGTTATGACGTTATTTGATATGTTTTTTCTGACATACCTGTAACAGGAAGACTCAAACAGGGAAGTGTTGGCAGTTCTCCATAGTAGAGAGTTTTTGTGATGCGCTTCAGAAACTCTTTGTGGTCACCCATGCTCTGTATGGATTAGCAGCTTGTTACAATTCACACAAACAAGTAAATATTTTCAAGTTGAGTTGAAAGCGTCATGTTACTCTGTTTAGCATTTATTAGCGGTTAAGTGTTTGCTAGGCGTGCTCGAGGAAGTCACGCTCAGTCACCGGTGGCAGCGATAATGTAATCAGTCGACTCGCGCTACTCATTTTAATTTGTCCTGTCCACACACCATAAAACCAAGAGCTGTATTCACAGTAATAATGAACTTAACCAGTCTATTATGATAGTAAAACAAAAGGTCAACTTTAAATCGTCACATGTGCGACTTGATAAGGTTTATGGTACATGACTCGGCCACGACGTGACCTCCTTTTCCTCATACCTTGATCTTGGCCCTCGATCCCTCACGTCTTCTCTTGGATATGTTGGACATTCTTATCAGTGCACCGCCGCGGCCTTAAATAGTTAAAATATAAAATTAAATTATTAACATGAAACAAACACCAAAATTTAATAAAACTATACACAACTGGACAGTCGGTACGTACCTCCTATATACCAAAAAACAATCACAAATTGAGTGAATGAATTAAAATTAACATGACAGTGACAGCTGTCAGATAGAAACCTTTTTTTACTGTTGCGCTCTCACAAAATTTATTAGGCAAAAAGTTACGCGTACAATGTCACTTTATTTTATCTTTATTTTCAAAGTGACACTAGCTATTGGACTTAAAAAAATACTCGTTTTAACATGTATGACTTAGCTTTTTATTTTATATGTTAGAATAATGAACAAGAGATATATAATTGTATGGATGTTATTTCCTTTGTTATTATAAAGTTGAGAAAAAAATTTACCTTCGTCGTGATTGGTTCCGTTCTTTCATTCATTCATACAGTCATTCAATTTTTTGTCGTTCGTTTCGGAAGCCTCGGACGGAAGGTGATGTCTGATGGATGGTATGAAGAAAAAATTAAAGATATAATGAAAAATTTGTATAATTATGTTTAGCGGATAGAAACTTGAAACGTTAGTAGTGACTTTGTTTTTATTTTACAATTCGAAGCGAATGTTGTATAAAACTTCCTAAATAAATGAGCGGGGAAGCGGCTGTCAGCAATATTGATTTATTTTTGAAAGAAGTGTCCAAGCATGACATTGATAGGAGCAGTTCGAAGTGTTAAAGAGTCTGTCTAATGTCTGGCCTCGGATCAGCGAGAGAAGGAAGTGCGGGGAAATGCCGACATCTAATAGAATGAGTGACAAAGATGAAGACTAAGAGTTTCCTCCTGTTCTCGACTTCGGTGTTCGCGACGAGCCTGTTCCTCATCGTGTTCCACTCGCAACAGCCGCAGTCCATCCAGAACATCGTCACGCAGACACACCAACACATCAAGGACTTTCAGGTATTACTAGCCATCTATTTTTCATTCTTGATTTGTTTGTTTTGTCTGTACTCTTATATTTTGATACAAAAATGTTACTATGCCTCTACAACCCTGCAAAAGAACAGTGGTTACATACCTATTGACTTTATTTATGTTTGCCTCTGACTATTCGAGTTGAGCAACAAGTCATAAAGTGGTATGAGGATAAAATGTGAATATTCTATTCCTACCTGTGAACATACTATACTGTTGTCCATACCATTGCTAACAGGCTCGTATTAAACCTTGTATATTATGTTCGAGGGTTCCCATGAACATATAAACATACACAGGGCCGTTTTGTAACGCAGCAGGTGAACTTGTCGCCACAGGACAACCTTCGGGATGTGGAGGAGAACCACCTGGTGGCCGAGGAGCGCTATTTCCGGCTGCTGGGGTTGGACGGCCACACGGAGCTCTGGCACAACACAACGGTGCCTGCCATTGTCACCTATGCAAGAGGGGACGATCATGCCATGGCTGTCAGCTTCGTGAGGGCGGCTGCCAAGCTGCCGTACACTGTGTTACTGTACAATCTAGGATTAAAACCACACTCATTGGCTCTGGTTAGTAGGATACTATAATTTAAATTTTATAAATTTACTATTTTCATTATTACCTGGCCCATATTTCGCCAACTCGACAATTGTCAGTGACAGGTGACTGGGTGGTTAACTATTTCTTGTTGTTATTCTGTCCTGGGAATAAAAATAGTAGAGTTAATAGAAGAAACATTGTGTCACATTGTACTAACAATTCAGTTATTATCAATTATGGAAGGGCTTAAAACAACCACAAAATACATGGTTGGATAATTTTAATTGTAAAAATCAGTGGTTTACCGAGTGACCCAAGAGAATGCAATAAGTGACAAGAAAAAGTTGATCAACTCATCTAGCAACTTTGAACTAACTGCACCGTCAGTTGTTCATCATAATGTCAATAAATTCTTCTTCTTCTTATTTGTGGCGTTTCAAGTCGTTAAAGCGACGACAACTTCGCCAATGTCAAAGTAACAAAAATATGATTAAAAAATCTTGTGACAAAATGTCGGCAACATTGTACGGTAATGGTCAAAGACCCCCTCCCCCCTCGATGAAGTCTGATAGCAAAGTCCGTTATGTACTCACTAGAGCCCCTATCAATGTTTGTACAGAGTAGAATCAAAAGTATCAGATAAAATATCAGGTAATTTTCACAAATACATGCTGAAGCAGCCTAAGTGCAAAAATGTT
Source organism: Pandemis cinnamomeana (assembly GCA_932294345.1). Classification (NCBI taxonomy): domain Eukaryota; kingdom Metazoa; phylum Arthropoda; class Insecta; order Lepidoptera; family Tortricidae; genus Pandemis; species Pandemis cinnamomeana. Next base: position 16,408,742 of record OW028705.1, read on the forward strand.
TTTTCGGATACAAGAATATTGCGTTGTATCATGTCGTCTAACATTATACCTGTCTGATATTGACAATACAATGTTGACTGAACTCCGCGATTATTAATGCGGCGTAACCAGTTACAAAACTCCATTCCAGGTGTCATCGTACTGTAACTCGTCAAAGTGCGCCATCATCGACTTTGACTTGGAGGCGTTCCCGTCGCACGTCAGTGATGAGAGCATCACGGCGTTCAGGCCTCTCATCATCCAGGTCAGTACATGCCCATGGGACAATCTGTATGGCTAGACACAGATGGATATATACGAGGGCGGTTTGATAAGTCAGTGACTTCGAGTAAAAAAAACAACCTTTTTCACATATGACCTTTTTATTTCTAATTCTTAACTATTCGGTAGCTCGCTGTTTTTATTTATTTTTTTATATTGGGAAAATAAAAAAAGAAATCGAGACATATGTCAGATGATATTGAAAAATCATTGATTATGGAGAAAAGTGAATTTCGTGTGCCAATTAAACATTACTTTTTACGTGAAAAAACTATCAAAGAGACTGAAGACCGGCTTAAAAAATATTATGTGGAATCTGCTCCGTCTCATGGTATGGTGCACAAGTGGTTTACGGAATTTGGTTCTGGACGTATCACCACCAATGATGCAGAACGCTCTGGAAGGCCGATTCAAGTGACTACTGGTGATATCGTGAATAAAGTCCACGATATTGTTTTAGATGACCGTCGAGTGAAGATACGTGAGATAGCTGAGACTGTACACATTTCATCTGAACGAGTTTTTCATATCTTGCATAATATTTTAAGTATGAAAAAGCTTTCCGCAAGATGGGTGCCGCGTTTGCTCACAGCCGATCAAAAACGACATCGCGTAACAACTTCCGAGCAATGCTTAGCCAAATTTAAACGTAATCCTACTGAATTTTTACGTCGATTCGTGACGGTGGATGAAACATGGATCCAGCATTATACACTAGAAACGAAAAATCAGTCAAAACGGTGGACTTCTACTAGCGAACGGACCCTAAGAAAGCAAAAACGTTAATTCAGCAGGAAAGGTAATGGCCACTGTTTTTTGGGACAGCCAAGGTGTTATTCATTATCGACTATTTACAGAAAGATAAAACAATAAGAGGCCTTTATTATGCTGCTTTGTTGGAAAAATTTCACGCAGAAGTTTTGAAAAACGGCCACATCTGGCAAAGAAGAAAATACTTTTTCATCACGACAATGCACCTGCACACTCGTCGGCAGTCGCAACAGCCAAATTAGTAGAATTGCGTTATAAAATACTGCCACACCCACCCTATTCTCCAGATTTGGCACCGTGTGATTTTTTCTTGTACCCTAACATGAAGAAATGGCTCGGTGGGAAAAGATTTTCATCAAACGAGGAAGTCATAGCTGAAACTGAAGCATATTTTTCGGGGTTTGACAAGAAATATTTTTTGGAGGGGTTACAAAAACTGGAACATCGTTGGACGAAATGCATCGAGTTGAAAGGAGATTATGTAGAAAAATAAAAAAAAATCTTGTGAAAAAGTTTTTTTTTTTTACTTAGTCACTGACTTATCAAACCGCCCTCGTATTTGCTCATATATTTGCACACAGAGCTGATCACCTTAATACATGTTTTATTGATATTTCGTGTAAGAATAGCGGCTATCACTACAGCACTACATATTTAGGTATTATAGGTATTTATTATGAGTATTTTTTTTTAAACTGTATGATATAATGACGATAATAATTTTGTGGCAGCGCCGTGTTAGTACGTATTAGATAATAATTATTGATGACTAGCTGTTGCCTGCAACTTCGTCTGCATAGAATTCGTTTATCGCTATCCCGCAGGAAATACGCAATTTTCCGGGATAAAAAGTAGCCTATGTGTTATTCCAGACTATAATCTATATATTTTCCAAATTTCATCTAGATATGTCCAGCCGTTGTGGCGTGAAAGAGTAACAAACATCCATCCATCCATACTTACAAACTTTCGCGCTTATAATATTAGTAGGATTGATTCTTCCATGCTGGTCTGGGAGTAAAGAAAAACATAGAATGTACCAGTTGCTTCTCTTCCCGCGCACATGGTAAAAGTTCATCGGGATTGGCGAACATTTTAGGAATCACGTCATAGGCGATGCGGCTAGTAACCCATCACTATTTTCATTCCCCTTTCGACCTATACGCCCAGAATCATGCTAAACGTGGCCTTTAGGTCTTGTTACCTTAGGCTCTGTCTACCCAGTGAAGGATAAAGACGTGATGTATGTATGTATAGTATAATTATTGATGGTGATGATCTGGACAATGACAATGACATTGAATGGCAGTGACAATGAACAATTCTTTTAATTGCACTCGACTGGTCTAGACGCTTATTTTATTGTCTGCTTATTGTCAAGCCCAGGGGTTGCCAAACTGTTTGCGGTAGTAAGCTGCAGCTCCTGGGAGGGTCCTCTGATGTGACACGACCGTTTGCGCTACTTGTTAGTAATTTTTCTCGTCTTTGAATGCAATAATGTCATTGGACATGAATATTTATTTTAATAATTATTTTTTCTTTCTTTTCATATATTTTGTTTTAACTTTATAATAGACTTGTGTAATTTATCATACCAACTTAAAGGGGGGACTTTATACCACATTCCGTTTATAAAATATTTAATATTTAATTTTGAAAGAATGACTTTCTGCCAAGTTTCTTGCCGAAAGTCATGTAAAAGAGCCCTTGGCGGCCTAATTGCAAAATAAAGTTTTATATATTTCTTCGAATTTTGAATTTAGATTCTGAAACGACACAATTATACTTTGGAATTAGTTTGGAAACCCTCGCCGTAGCCTTTATCCGATCATGAGGATCTCATTGTTACAATGTATCTAGTATATTAGATGATTTTACCTCGGAGACCTTGGCTGGTAGAAGGTCGATGCACGGTTCCGCGCATCTAGACGGAGTCAAGGTTGCATTCCGTCTCCCATTGTTAGGCCCCTAGAACAATAACATTCAGCTCAATTTAATTCACTACCGCATTTAACATGTAACGCATCGTCAAGACGTCTTTTGGCTTTTTGATAGCTAATTATAATAACAGAGGGACTGTTGGAAAATGGTCGTCTTCGCTCGGACAGGGTTGTTGTTTTATTGAAGTTTCTATAATATCGGAATTCAATTGGCCATTATTATTATATTTTCCGAGTAATTACCGTTAGTCATGCAATTTTTCCAACCCACTTGTATCTTATCAGCGATGCCGTGAATAACAATATACCTATTCTACGTCTAGGAACTTAACGTTAAGTATGTATGTATGTATGTAAACTCTTTATTGCACATAAAAATTTAAAAATACAGAAAGACAGAAAATAGTACAAAGGCGAACTTATCCCTAAGAAGGGATCTCTTCCAGCTAACCTGATACAGAAAGGAATAGTTTACAAAAGAAGGCAAGCTTAGGCTTAGCAAGTTTAGGTTGTTAGTCATTTGTTTCACAATACTTAAGTTATCAAGGAGTTTAAATATTCGAGTTTACGCATATTTTAATTTGGTACTCTAACAGTGACCCCAGAAAGGAAAAAACGGAGTCTAGTCTGAGCAATTTCATAAAAATATGTCAGAAGTAGAAATGCATTTGCTTGTTCAGCGCCTATAAACCTGGACCCGAGACAAAATAAATAAATAAATAAATATCTTGGCACAAATTACACCAATTGACCCAGCCCCAAACTAAGCAAAGCTTGTACTATGGGTACCAGGCAACGGATAAACATACTTATTACTCGGGCACAAACACTCGTATTAATCATACAACTGTCTGCCCCTACCGGGTTCGAACCCAGGATCTCTAGCTTCATAGTCAGGGTCACTAACCACTAGGCTATCCGGTCGTCAAGTGGCGATTGTGAGATCCATTGACTGTGATAACTGATAATAAATGAACAGCAATGATTCACCTCTTCAACTCAAGTGGGCGAAAAGTAATCAGTCGGTTTGCGAGGTCTCCAGCGTCGCGGCCGGGCGCCGCGCCTGCGCATAGCCTGAGCATATTTATTTTGGTTACCTGTTCATGTTCAAGGCCACTATATGGTATGATGTTTGTTGAGAAGATATTTATATATATCTGTTCCATAACTAGAAGAAGGCGGTAATTTATAAAAGTATTTTGGTAACCATCAAGGCGTACAGTAGGTATGATCTTTCTGCGGTTAAAAGAGATCTGGTTTTTTTATTCGACGTCCATTCGGAATATTCAAGTAGGTTTGCACGTCTTATTTACATAGCGATTACTGTACTATAGCTATATCTGTATAGTAAATGTTATAAAGTTAGCTGCACCTGTTGGTTGGTTAGTTGGGTCATACCCTCATACCACGCATTGACAATTATATGCTGTTTTGGACTGTTAATTAATAATAACCAGCGACCTTCGCGCCGTCGCGCGGCGTCTGCCACACCTAGCACCTTCCCACACTTCTAATCGTGGTATTTCCTCATTAAAAACGAAGTGCGACAAAAACTCCCGAGTTCTCCTTATCATATCTGCCTGCTGTAGTTTATAATTATGCACCGTCGTGTTCCTCGTTTGAATAACCGTCCGTATCGCTCGCTCGCCACATAAAGATAACATTTCTAACCGGCTAATCTATGTATTTGATGATTCTATGGCAACGATGGTATTTCCGAATGCGCTGGTATTTTAAAAAAAAGACATGTAAAAGATCTCTTGGCGGCCTATTTTCAAAACAAAGTTTTGATTTTGATTTTGTTTATTTGAAATAGACAGCAGGTGTATCTGTACGTGAATATTGTCATGTAATTATGTTATAGTTGCATCACATGTGTCGAAAAATGATGAAATATGATTCAGAACTTATAGAGTTGTTGTTTGAATGATTAGCGTAACGTTATCAAAGCGTACGTTAATGATGTTAAGGTGCCGGCGTTGCATTGCCGGTGGTTGTTTGGTGTTGCGCTGCGGCTAGCTTATCAGCTCGATGCGACCAAGGTTAGCAGACGTGGTGGACCGAGTTTTATACGTATATGTATTTTTAATTGGATCAGTTAATAGGCGTTTAGCTGCTGTAATTTTAATTGCGATGGTCGATTACTTACTCTCAGTTAAATTACGGTGTTTAGGGAAATTTCTCTATTGTTTTTGTTCACAGGGAATCAACTGGTAGAAAAAGCGTAGGGACCTCGTTTAATTGTGAAACAGTGTTAAACTTGGCACGTGTCTTTTGTAGGTTTTAAATATGTAGCGTAAATTCATCATTCCGACACCGTCTGTCTTGTCTCAAGTGTCTATGTTTAACGCAAACGTAGGATTAGAATATTAGATTTTTAGTCTTTCAAGACTTATCATTATCCTTAACTAGCTTCTGCCCGCGACTTCGTCTGCGTAGAATTATACATAAAAACCTTCCTCTTGAATCACTCTATCTATTAAAAAAAACCGCATCAAAATCCGTTGTGTAGTTTTGAGGATATAAGCATACATAGGGACATAGGGACAGAGAAAGCGACTTTATTTTTACTATGTAGTGATGTAAAAATGACACTTGAAAATGGAGCTAAAAAGGCGATACGAGAGTACTTTGTCCTTTTTTTACCTATGTTTATTGTGTATGTATGAAGCAGCACGGCAACGCATTCGTAAGTCGGTTTTGGTTGTTTCGTTTCCAGCACGCGCTGTCGCGCGTGGGCGGCGTGATATTCGCGCAGAGCGACCAGCGCTGGGCGGGCAGCGCGCGCGCGCTGGCGGCGCTGTGGGCGCAGGCGGCGCGCGGCGGCGTGCTGGCGTGGCCGCGCCGCGCCGCCGTCACCTCGCTCACGCACCCGCGCATGTTCAGCTACCTGCACGCCGCGCAGGACGACTTCCTGTTCGTGCAGATGCTGGAGCCGGCGCGGCTGCTGCTGGCCGACAAGCCGCAAGTGCGCGACGTCATGCGCGTCTGGGTGCAGTGCGCGCTCACCATCGACTGCATCATGCCTATAGGTCACGAGCATTTCTTTTTAATTTTTTATACGTGTACGATGTTCGTTCGATATTGTCATCCCCATGTCATAAGAGAAACATTAATTTAGACCGTTTCAGACACACGTAATATTATAAACTATTAAATTTTGATCGGATGACTCGATATTTATCTACTTTTCTATTTAATAGCTATGACATCTGCTATCATCTGGCACTGCTGCTATCTATTTCTGTTTGATATGTAAACGTGTGTATTGTTATGCGCAGGCGCGCAGTCGGGCGGGTGCCGGTTCGACAAGAAGCCGCAGTACCGGTACTCGGGGTGCCACGGGCAGGACGCGTCGGCGCTCAGCATCATCCTGGGGCTGCGCTCGGGCTTCGAGGAGGGCTCGTACGTGGTGCGCCCGGCGGGAGCGGGGGCGGGCGCGGGGGCGGGCGCGGGGACGGGCGCGGGCGCGGGCTGGCGGCGCGAGGCGGCGGCGGCGGCGCGGCGCGCGTGGGCGGCGCTGCCCGGGAACGCCACCGACAGCGCCAACACGGACCGCAGCGCGGAGCCGCCCGGGAACACCAGGCACCAGCCCTGACCTGCCACCGTCCCAGCTTAAACTATTACTATTGTGCTAGCTTCGCCTCGCGTTTTGCATTCACGCGAACGAACCGGGAAGGCAGCTCTGAATTTCAAAGTCCGTATTATACCATCTCTCTCACTCTTTGGGATATCTCTATTAGTGTGAACGGAACCGCACGAAACGAACTTTGAAGTTCAAAGCATAAGGCCTGGTCTTTCACAGCGTCTCGGTGAGCCACTATCAGATGCAATAACAGATACGTCCGGGCGAGACGCGAAGTGAGGCGCCTGCATTAATCCCGCATGCCATACGAATACCTACAGCTCCCAGAGTGATAATGATAATGATAAACTACTTTAGGTGTTACGCGAACGAGTGATTATTTCATTTAAAAATAGCTCGAATCGCTTAAAAATAACGATTGAGTTTAATATTTGAGCGTAATATTGATCAATGACCATTTAGGAATTAATCGCCACACTTCGATACATCTGGTTCTGAGAGTGGCGTTTAGACACGTCAATAAGTCACACGTCACGATGCTATCCCTCCCTTAGTTATAGCTTAAATCCTGTATAGATAGTGCCATCTACGAAAACGCGTGGATTTATCAAAATTAACCTTTAACCACATAGTAATAAGAACTACGGTGGGGTTCATCGTGAATGGCATCTATTGCAGCTTGGAACCGATCGTGGTCGCCGGTGCTAAACCCATCAATTATGGACATGACAGCGTTCGTAGCTGTGGCTTAATCTGATTGCAATTTCGCCTAAATGCTTGAGTTATTTGCGTTTCGTGTTTTGTACTAACAAGCAGATGGCGGACAGTTAATGCTGTGTGTCTGTATGCTGCTGTCACAGAACACCTGCGGTTATGCTGAAGCAATCTATTTATTGCTCGAGTTAGTCATTTTAAACCTTTTACACGATTTTGATGCGCAGAACTCTTAGGTCTTGCGCGTTCTTGCCCGCCACCCGCGGCGTCTATATGCTGTGTTCGGTAACGTTTGGGCCGGCCGTTTTCGCTTGCTCCTAAACATTAACGAACATGGCATAAAGATGCCATGGGCGGTGGGTAAGAACGAGCGGTCGCCTTAAGGCTTGGCCAAACACATGCCCTGTTTAAACAGGGCGCGCGGATCGCGCCGGCCTCGTGCTCTCAACATGCTCTCGCGGCCGCAGCATAACGTCCGACTGATGTGAGCCTGCGCAGCGCTGCGCCCGCGCCGCGGGGCGTGACGGGCGGGGCGCGGTGCCGGCGGGACGCAGGCTGTTTGACTTTGCTAACTAACTTGTTAGCATGGTATTTAAAGCTGCGTCACACCATGTGTTTGGCCAAGCATTTAGCGCTCAGCAAATATGCGCTTATCCAGTTTTTGTAATCACCGATATGGTTGGATTATTCAATGAGGAGTTTAATGCATTTTTACTTCATTCGATTGTAAAACGCGTGGGCACAAGATTTCCTTCCATAAACATTCGTTAATACAAGTGGATAGTGTTAATTCGCGTAAATAATATTGTATTTGGTCGTGCAAACTATACTTAACAAATATATAATTAAAGCCTTTGATTTAATATGTACAAATACTGAATTATTGCTGTTCCTTACGTTAAGGCAGTCAATTTAAAATTAATGTAGATTAGGTGCGGACATGACAACCGGAAGGCTTGCTTTAGTGTAAATATATTCAGTATTGTTTGGCCGGCTCGTTAGCAAGTACTTTATTTATTTATGTTTCATATGCGTATATAATTATTAAAATTAATGAATAAACAAACGCCTTGAGCGAACGCGGTGTGCGGCTTCTGTAACTAGATTTTCTTTATCATAGATTCTCACTGCTCCTCAGACCAAACAAAAAGTCGAGACTGAACTGGAGATGTTGGTGGCACACAGGTGCAACCAACATCGCCAAGCATACCAGTGTGGCTAAACAAAGTCACTTTCGACTATCAATACCGCTAAGAGAATGGAATGAAATTGTATGGAATTGACATAAGCCTACGAAAACACGTCATCTAGCGGAACGAATTCTACTGGCAAGCGTATGTCGACATCGATACGCTTCGGAGCGTAGTCACTTGTCTAACCGCGCAGTTGAGCTACGCACACAAACACGGTGCAACGCGTCGTTCAAACCGGCCTCTCTTTGGCGTTCATACAACTTTGTCTTTGCTTTTTATTTGGTCTAAAAAGCGCTTTCTTCAAGATTCCTTTTTTATATTTTACGGTTTGTTTTATTGTGTGATGATACTCACTAGCGGCACTTAATTATTGTTAAGATGATTTTTCCGATTCCCCTAATAAACCTCAGTTAAATTTTATTTTTTACTAGCTGTTGCCCGCGACTTCGTCCGCGTGTGTTTTTGTGATACTTACGGCTTTTCTCGATATCAAAATTATTATTATTATGACTATTAACTTCGTCACGTGAACCACTGAAAGTGTGTACGAAACTATACTTTTAGAATTACGTCATGAAAATAATAATTTGTGACACGGAATCTTGAAAAAAAAAAAACAGGTGTGAACTGGTTAATGACTCATCACATTTATTTATACCTTATTTTACAAAATAGTTTAATTTATAGTTTTGTTTATAGTTTCTTTATTCAAAAAAAGCTAAGTACAGTTTTAGTTACCTACATCACTATTAATTTCGCCGAACTATGACGCTTATTGGCGAATACTGCGCTCACTTTAACGATATTTGTACCCTAATTAATTTAAAAAAATAAATATATTCTAATCAAATAATAGGTACATAAATGTTTACCTGTTTTTACCTTACGACTAACAATTCATTTACTAATCCGTTTTAATTAATATTTTGCGACTCATTTTTTTCTAGCAGAAGTTCTTTTATTTATTTTCTTGGTTTAAGTAGGTAGCTACAGATTATTAACACTTATTATCTTTATCTACAAATTAATTACCTACAGAGGCCTTATACCATGACGTCGTAATGCGATTCAGTTAAGGTTCGCTCGCTGTCAGATTCATACTAAAAGCACAAACTTTTTTCACAATAAAATTCTGACATGTTCGTAGCGCAGACGTAAACGCGCCTCTTGATTTTGATTTTTTTAGGCAAAGATATTAAGAGCATACAGCCAAGCGTTTCACGCCGCCCTCATAATATATCAGGTTTTCAAATAAGAATGCGTTCAAAAACCAAACGCGTTGTGAATAATAGCACATAAATAAAAACAAAGTAACGGTATTGCATATTGAACTTTAGGTGTTAGGTAAAGAACACAATTTAAGACGCCAATTTAGGTTGATTTAGGTTTGACGAAAATGTCTTCGTTGAAAAATACCTGTACAGCATGTAATTATTTTATTAATGTTTTTTTACAATTGACACAGTTTTCCAGCATTATGTCTTATGTACATTCGTATCTATCTATTTTCTCCGTAGTATTATTTTGTTTGTAATTATTACCTACCAACTACTTATACCGAGGAAAGCTGATTTTCTTGAGTTCCGCTATTTTGTGCGTAATCACCCCAAAAATTAAATTTCAAGAAAACTGAGAAATTATATTTACCTGTATTAAATTGGAAGTATTATTTAGCAATTTTAAAAGGTTACACTCCATTGGTTTTTATTGTATAGGTGTATGAAGTTAATTAATTTTAAACACAAAACCCTCTTTTTTGCGCCTCTGGGTGAGATTAAAAAAAAATGCTAAAACAGGTATTTCCTTATTTTTATTACTTAGTATTTATTCTGAGTTTCATGATTCTAGAACAATCTAATTTTATTTTTTCATACAAACTTTAACCCCCCTTTTCACACCCTTTTTCCAAAAAAATCCAAAAATTCTGTAGCCTATATCCTATTCTGAATTTATTGAAATCGATTCGCGAACATTTCAACAATATCCGTTCAGTAGTTTTTACGTGATGCTCAGTCAAACAAACAAACAAACAAACAAAAATTTTAAAAATTGTTTTAATATGTTCAGTTACCGATTTTAAGTCACCCTGGTCGGTTTTTTTTTTTAAATCTTCAATGTACAGATTTTTTGGTCTCAACGATTTTATTATATGTATAGACCATGAGTATGGAACACATACATTCAGCGTGAGTAGGGCAAGTCCGCGAGGCAGGTCAATTAATAAAGGAAACAGGAACAACTATACAAGTTTAAATTGGTGGTCGTGACTTATGTAGGTTTTGGTTTTTTAGCTTAATGCGTGACACGCCGGGGCAATGTGATATGTATAAATACTTAATTATTTTTGTTTAGCTGTAATTTATTTTACTTTGCGTCAGTCGAAGCGCAGTTTGTGCAGAAGTTTGATTCATGCACGTCCATGATGTCTAATTTTGTTTTCTATCGAAACAACTGAACCGTGACCGACTGTAGGACCTTTTCACAAGAAATGACATGGTAATAATGCCTTACATCAATTTGGAAAATACCTAATACTCTTCTGACTACTGGATCCATTTTTTACCAAACACGGCTAAGAACCATCGCAAGGAAACCGCGTGAAAAAACCCCATCCAAATCGGTCCAACCGCTTGAGAGCTACAATGCCACATGACAGACCGAGATACGTATACACCAGTGGCGTGGCGTCTATATAACTCGATTTCCACCGGCTTGCCACAAAGGCAGTTGGACACTTTTATTGCGCAGAATTAGAGGAAAAGGCTAGTTAAATGCCCTGTGTCTTGCCTTCGATATACTTGACGCCACGCCACTGATATATGTATACACACACACACACACATATATACAGAGAGAGAGAGAGAGGCATCGACGTTAAACATACACCCCTCTTTTGCGTCGGGGGTGAAAATGACACTTGCTGTGAGAACGTCCTATGGTAGGTCAGGGCTTAAATGGTTCGACTATAGCAGTATCTTCGCAGTACTAAATGTACATATTGCTAATGTGTACTTGAGTCAGATTGTGAGACGTAGTACATTGACTAGTAGCTATCGTAACGAGCATATCGGAAACGTTGCTAGCCCCGCAATGTATTACTATAGACCGCTTTATCGAGTCCTCACCGTTGCGGTGCAGACGCGCGGGGGGCCCCCTTTGTCGTCGTACCCCGCGCCCCTGTGCCGCGCGGGCGAGGACTCGCTAAAGCGGTCGGTCTATAACGCTGCTCGGTCCACGAAGCTTCTATACATATAATAAAATCGTTGAGAGTTTGTTTGTTTGTTTGACTGAGCATCACGTAAAAACTACTGAAGGGATATTGATGAAATGTTCACAAATCGATTTCAATAAATTCAGAATAGGATATAGGCTACATAAATTTTGGAAAATTTTGGAAAAAGGGGGTGAAAAGGGGGGTTAAAGTTTGTATGAAAAAAGAAAATTAGATTATTCTAGAACCATGAAACTCAGAGTAAATATCAAGTAATAAAAATAAAAAAATACCTGTTTTAGCATTTTTTTAAAATCTCATCCAGAGACGCAAAAAAGAGGGTTTTGTGTTTAAAATTAATTAACTTCATACACCTATATGATAAAAACCAATGAAGTGCAACCTTTTAAAATTGCTGAATAATACTTCCAATTTAACACAGGTAAATATAATTTCTCAGTTTTCTTGAAATTTGATTTTTGAGGTGATTACGCACAAAATAGTGGAACTCAAGAAAATCAGCTTTCCTCGGTATAAGTAGTTGGTAATAATTACAAACAAAATAATACTACGAAGAAAATAGATAGATACTAATGTACATAAGACATATAAGCGGAAAAGTGTGTCAATTGTGAAAAAACATTAATAAAATAGTTACATGCTTTACAGGTATTTTTTCAACGAAGTCATTTTTGTCAAACCTAAATCAACCTAAATTGGCGTCCTAAATTGTGTTCTTTACCTAACACCTAAAGTTCAATATGCAATACCGTTACTTTGTTTTTATTATTTAGGTTTTCGAACGCACTCTTATTTGAAAACCTGATAATTATTATGAGGGTGGCGTAAAACGCTTGGCTGTATGGTCTTAGTACCTTTGCCTATAAAAGGGCGCGTTTACGCCTGCGCTACGAACATGTCAGAATTTTATTGTGAAAAGTTGGTGCTTTTAGTATGAATCTGACAGCGAGCGAACCTAAACTGAATCGCATTAAGACATAATGGCAAGGCCCCTGTAGGTAATTAATTTGTAGAATGATAATAAGTGTCAATAATCTGTAATTACGTACTTAAACCAAGAAAATAAATTAAAAAAGCTTCTGCTAGAAAAAATTGAGTCGCAAAATATTAATAAAAACAGAAAACAGATTAGTAAATGAATTGTTAGTCGTAAGGTAAAAACAGGTAAACATTTATGTATTATTTGGTTAGAATAGATTTAATTTTTTAAATAATTCAGGGTACAAATAAATATCGTTAAAGTGAGCGCAGTATTCGCCAATAAGCGTCATAGTTTGGCGAAATTAATAGTGATGTAACTAAAACTGTACCTAGCTTTTTTGAATAAAGAAACTATAAACAAAACTATAAATAAAACTATTTGTAAAATAAGGTATATATAAATGTGATGAGTCATAAACCAGTTTACACCTGTTTTTTTTCAAGATTCCGTGTCGCAAATTATTTTTTTCATTACGTAATTCTAAAAGTATCTCTATACTTTCGTACACAATTTCAGTGGTTCCCGTGACGAAGTTAATAGTCATAATAATAATAATTTTGATATCGAGAAAAGCCGTAAGTATCACAAAAACACACGCGGACGAAGTCGCGGGCAACAGCTAGTATCTTTATAACTGAGTGACATTGTATCTTGCCAACACGATGGCTGCGTATTGTGTACTTTTAAATTTTAATACGGCGCAGCTGTTGTGTATTAAAAAACTAGCGTTTTTGTTTAGCTTGGTTTTATTTTAATCGCGTAATAATTTACCAGTTTAAGGTGTTGTAAATAGTTCAAACTGCATGAAAAGTTTAGTTTCTTTTTAATTGCTTATAGGTTTACTGATGGTACCTACTCATTTTTGTGCTTTTATTAACTGGTTTCTCCAACTCCTTAACAGCGTTTGCAAGCACTCGCACGTTTTCTTGGGTGATCTCATCTCCAGTAGCGCCTCCGCTCCGTCGGACTTAAGTATTACGCAGGGCATTATTGGGTAGTTGCGAGTCGCAAGTAGCGTAGTCCTGGGTAGGTTCGTTAAGTTATATTCTTTCTGAAATTTAATTGCGTTTAAATATTTTTTGCTGCCGGGGCACGATCTTTTTGGCTGTTATTTTTATTATTCTGATTTGCTTTCAGCTTTGTGGCCTATATGGTCAACGCCTTTAAAACCAACAGAGTAATGTAATTAAATGTATTACTTGGTACTTAAAATGGAAATGTTGCAAAACAAAACGTTTTTCAGTGATCTCAAACGCTTTCAGCCAGTTCTAAGCGCCTTGTGTGCGCACCGCCTCAGTCAGCCATACAAATAAATAGATAGTCGTACGGATCATAATGTAAAGGTGCGATCTAGTCGTTAGTACCAAATAAGGAGTCGCAGGAGTTCGCGTGCGCACGCGCCACATTAACACAAAGCAACGCCTGCATCAGTCAAACGTAACGCTACGGGGCTTGTTAACGTTAAAACTTTGGTAACGTTGACTGTTAGCAAAAACTAACGTTATTTGTTGTTACTTAACCGTTAAAACTGTCGTTGTAAATGACTGTATTTTTATGAAATAACCGTTAAGTAACGTTATTTTACTATGTTAGTTAACAGCGTAAACCCTGACGCGCGAAGACTCCAAATAAGTACTCGACAATCGATTTCTTGTAAGTAACAATCTCAGTGACTAAATCAGATAAATGAAATTATTTGACGTCAATTATTGGAGGCGCGTGCGCCGCGACGCGGCAGTAGGTGTAAGGCAAGGCAGCTAGTACTTGTAAGAATTGTAAGATCCAGGCGAGCGCCCGCGCAGTTGCATGTACATACATTGTAATACATTAATAGGATAGTGTTAGCGTTTATACCTAGATAATTGCAGCGCTTGCTCAAGCTGGCGGCATCCAACTGCTGTATCTATATACACATACCCCCTAATTCATAAACGATCTATAGGCTTTGCTGACTTAGCAATCTTCTTCTTTTTTAATATGGCCCCATCGATCGATGCGATGATTTCGCCAATTTCAAAGTAATAAATACATATTCAAAAATCTTGTGACAAAAATGTCGGCAACGTTAATTGTACGGTAGAACACGGTCAAAAGGCCCTTCTGGCTCTTAGCCAACGGATTATGATATCCCTCAGATTCTGCCAGGAAATCATTAACCGATGCCCAGGGTGCACCAGACCAAGCACTGCTCTTCCTCTCGCACGGATCCAAAAACGAACCGCAGCTCTTGGCCACACGCTGAGGTAACCCGACTCGCCAACTTATTGCCAAGTTAGCAGAAGCCTACAGAGCGTTTATGAATAAGGGGGTTAAATTGTATAATATTAATGCTACATTATAAATAATATAGTAGAGTCAATCCATCCTTACTTGTCTTAAATTGTCAACAAAGTGCTTACCTATTTTACTGTTAGCTTAATCATAGCTGATCGCAAGTTAAGACAAGGAAGGTTGCACTGAGTTTACAAATCTAATTATTGGCGACCGTTTTTGGTTCAGACCGACTTGCGTGAAATCATCTTATCCAGAGTGAAGCGCATTTTTTTTGGTTTTTAATTCTAATGTCAAATTCAAATAGCTGTACTATTTTGCAGTAATCGAGCTTCTACTTTTTGCGTTGTGCTGTCTACCGCATAATATGAGGTAGAACCGAAATACATGTTATTGTAATTTTCAAATGCAAATCATCGGCGAAAATCGTAGGAATCATGGATGCGGCTAATCCATCACTGTTTGGTTCCCCTTTCCACCTATACGCCCACAATCTTGCTAAACGCGGCCTTTAGACCTTTGGCTCTGTTTACCCCGTAAGGGATATAGACGTGATTTGTGTATGTAAATGATAGTAACATTATTGCGCTTTGTAAGATGGCATAATAAAATTGCAGTTATTTTTTACGCAACAGGTCTCCATTCTCCAATGTTTATATTGTATGCGTAAGATATCAATGGACAGTGATAGTTATTTATTAAACTATGTTTATGATGAATGAATCTACTGTTTTATTGCCATTTTTAATGGAGTTTTAAAAGTCGATAACTTACGATATTACTGACCATTCTTGAACTTTATCAGGATTAAATAAGGTGCACGAATGGTTAGCGAAGTGTAAGCGATGCGATTATACTTAGGATGCTTCTGCAAAGTCGAACAAAGTCTACACTAGCACGGCAAGGTATTGAGTGGGCAGTTCCCCTTTACATTTTGACCGATTGAGCTTTGGAAATGGGAAATTCCCTCATCCCAGTCAAAAGCGATGGCGTTCCACGATTCAGCTTAGCCACACGTTACCCATTTATTTGTGCTTCATTCAGAAGGGCAGCGGTCACAATAGGTGTATATGATGCAGTCTTTCAAATCGGTGTGCAGAAGGGACTGTGGATGTGTCGATAAAGTTGTCAGGAAACTAATGTGGACGAAGTCATTCTGAGCTGAACAAGTTTAATAAAAACAAGACAATCAGGAGATATAATTTTACTTCTCAAAACCTTAATCACGAAGTCACTAGCTATTATAAAATATCAATCGAATAATACATATTAAAAAAAACTGATCTCAATATAACATTGAATAGAATATGATCTATATAAATTTGCAGTACAAAGTTCTATACAGAGAACTGCCGTTATAAAGAAGGTAGATCTGAATAATAGTTTGCAATTCTAAGCATCAGTTACTTACAGTAAAAAAATATCTACTATACAGGAACTATTCTCATAAAACTTTGTTCATTTGTACTAACACCTCTACACAAATTTATATACAAGAGTTGGTGTCTATTCTGTGCACTTTAGAAATTGCGTTCGTTCAGCGATTTTATCTTACACAAATATACTTAACGATATAAAACAAGTCGTTTGTAAATAACGTACTATATTAAACTAGCTATGTATTGCTGCTGCTACGAAACACTCGGAAGCGGGGTGTCTAGCTAAAATCGAAGCAATCCGAATTCACTATCTGTCGGTTTGTCCTACTACTGAGCTAAAACATGTTATTCTTTATTATGTTGCCAGAGAGCTGCCATTGGCAAGATTTCGTAAATCATATTTCGTTAAGAAGTAACTACCGAGGGAAGGCTAGTAAACTACATAAACTTTCTAACTTCTAAATAAATTTCTGTATTTAACATTAGTCCCTCAGAGTACGTTAAGACACACTTCGCACACTTCTCAACTCGCTTAAAATCTAAGTAAAAAATGTGATGACTGTAACAATAAAAAACAACTTAAATAAAACAATGACTGCTGGGAGGACGACTGCTTATAGGATTGGTTTTACATCAGATCCAACGAAGTTTCAACAGAAACCAGATGGAACGTATGAGTTCGTTTACACCAAGAACAATTTAAGAGTACTCGTAGCTTTAGATAATTTTGGAAGACAGCTGCTCACCATACTTAAAATTAGTAACAGAGTTAACACAGTCGTTATCACTATGCAAATAAAGGCAACAATTAAGCGTCATTATCGAGTGCTCTATACAAAGAGATAAACACCGAACATAACGTAAAGCATCATAGTAAAGATCGAAGAGCACAACATCAATTACCCATCAAAACTTCTTTATAATATCTCGCATCACATGCTAATCAAGTATCCAAGTGATAGAAAATCACTACATAGTTTAAATTTTACAATATCATTAAATAGGTCGTATAGGAAACTCCTTGTGTTATATATGCATATATTCATAAAAATATACCTGTTCTTCAGTCACAATTACAAGTCATCCAAATGAGTACTATTATTATTATTATTATAGCCTTTTTATTCCGAATTCGCTACAATTTCAGTAAGTATGTTATTGTTTTTTTTTTTATTATTATTATTAAATTGTCGCGTAATTCGGCGTGCCTCATGGCATAGGCCACACTACATTATAGTACTACAGTACAGTAGTAGTAGTAGTATGTATAGTACTACATTATGTTAAATGGATTGTGACTTAAAACTAGGCAAGTCATACAAGTGATAAAGTTGTGCCCTATAATTTATCTAAAACACGACATCGAAATAATCGAGTCGCTTCTAATAGCATTGAGATTTCTAAATTTGTGCCTCAGTAGTGTGATGGTAAGTACATTGGTATTGGTGCATTGGCTAGGGTTTTATGATTAACTTTTTTTAGGTTCCGGTCGTTCGGGCTCCGGCTTAGCGTCGTCTGTCTCGGCCTTCTTGTCCTTGAACAGCAGCGGTATCATGCCCAGGAAGCAGCCGAATGTGATGCCCAGCACGCGGCCCTGGGGACAGACCACGTCAGAATAACGACCATGCTACATTATTCCACCAGTTCTCTCATGGATAAACTAGGCGTAGGCGGAGACTACGTTTGTCGTCAGCAAATTAGCATCGCTAAAACTTCACACTAAGCGTTTTGGATTGTCTTATAGAACGAATAAGCAATGGAACTCCACCTAGCTTGCGTCTGTGATCGTGCAATGCCTGGTTTTAGAATAGGGCGGGTCCATCTTATCCCGTGAATGTCAATGACAAAGGGAGCTATCGCAAGCTGGCTAGTCGTCTTTATTACTCTAGATTTTTGCACTGGAAGGCTAGGAGAACCATCTCACTACTGTCCCAAGGAAGTCGCCGTAAAGGTTTTCAAATGCAATAAGGCACGCAAACGAGGAATAGGGTCACCTGATGGCAAGTGAGGACAACCACTACACAAGAAAACTGCAACCGCGTTGCCAATCTAGAGGGCTAAGATATACCTCATATGCCAGTAATTCCACCGGCTGTTACTCTCCAGACCACTCTCGGAACAACCAAGCGACAGGATTAGCAAGTAACAAACAATGGCCTAGCAACCCGCCGTATCTTTTTTTCACTGTGCAAGGTCCTAAGGGTGCAAGTGGTAGCGGCCGAGCTGATGCGTCACTCACCATGTTGGAGAAGCGGCGGCTGACGGGCATGTCCAGCTGCACGGGCGACAGCGCCGGCGGCGCCATGCCCAGCATCGCGGCCGCGCGCTCCACGTAGTACGAGGAGCCGATGCCGATCACGTCGCTGAACGTGTTGCCGAGCGCGGCCGCCGCCATCGTCGAGATGGTGATGAACGCCCCCATGCCGCTCTCAATGCTGTCACCCTGACATCAAAATAGATAATTTTAAAATTGTGCAAATGGAACACTCATGTATCAAAGTCGAGAACTGTGGTCTTATTGTCTAACGCGCGAACGCTCGCGATCGCATTCGCCATCTCTTTCTATCCTTATCCTTTCTCGTTTGACAGAAAGAAATAGCGACGAAACGAGGGTAGTATTTTTTGTCCTGGGTTTCACAATTATTTAGAATTATAAAAAAATCGTCTATTATCTCATGAGACAATACGGACAAAACATATACTTCCGTCTACTTGGCAAACATCAGTATGCATATTGTGTTGTGTCATCAGTGGACTTCAAAGATATGATCAGTGATGAGATCACAGAATGAGTCAAAGGAGTTGTTTAAATTGTAACGCGTCATAAGCAGTTGCGGTCGAGATTTTTAGGGGGTAATCATTTTGGAGAGGGGAGCAGCAACAGTATTTTTTCACACTAAAGCCGCAAAACGGGCACGCGGGTCACCTGATTTTAAGTGATCACCGCCATTTTATGAACACTAATGATGAATGTTTTTAAGTAAACTTACTGCTGTTATCATGATGAAGTTGTCCAGAAACCCAAACCCGATGAATGGCACAGAATTAGCTAATGACACTGCAAATAATAAACGGAAGTCATTACACACTGATGATTGATAAATAAGCATAACATTAAGTAATAGGTCAACAACCTATTAATTCATTCAAACAAACAAAAACAGGCAATTGTGTCAGACTCACACCAAAAGGGTCTGAGTGAGAAAAATATCATGGTGAAAACAAGACATTATTAACGTTGAGCAAAAACTCATACGGGAATCCCAAAAATTTTTCAATTTCAATTATTTATCTACCTACCATACTGGTGTGGGAGCAAAGAAATAACATAGAATGTACCAGTTGGTTCTCTGTCCACGCAGATGATAAAAGCCCCTGAAGGGAATAGGGCCAAAATAGGGTGATGCAGCTAGAAACCTATCACTATTGTTTTCCCTTTCCATCTATGTAGATTATGCTAAATGTGGCCTCTAGCTCTTGTTACCATAGGCTCTGTCTACCCTGTATGGGATATAGACGTGACATTTGTTTGTATTTGTATGTGTTATCTACCTATATATTGTGTTCAAAAAATACAGCTCTATAACAGACTATTGGATGGACAAACAGCATATGGAACCCTAAATATAATGTGATACATTAGATTACTTTCCATTACTGCAATAATTACTTAGAAAAAGTCAACTCAAAGAATGATGACTAATTAGTGCTAATTATAAACAGGTCCGACTGGTTTTGTTAACTATTAATTAAACTTACAATGGACTAGCTCCCTTGTTGTAGGCTTGGGTACTGTTGCGGCTGGAACATTAAAAAAACATCAAATGAGTCCAAGTTAATTAATTCATAATTATTGTTCATAGCAATAACTTAATAACTAACACATTTGTAAGACATGTATTGCTAGCAATGCCCCTCTGACAGCAATGAAATGATGGTTTGGGAATCCCTTGCTTAGCTGCTAAGATTACTGAACCTTATTAATTATTTTAAATGAGAGATTCTTGTTGAAGTTAAAGCTAGTATTTATTTGAACATGCCACAATCTCAAGTTTTTTGGAGTAGCTGAAAGAAAACGTCTTTCGTCTGTGTAGAAATATACATATAAACCTTTCTCTTGCATTGCTCTATCTATTAAAAAAAAAACGCATCAAAATCCGTTGTATAGTTTTAAAGATATAAGCATACATATGGACAGACAGGCAGACAGCGGAAAGCAACTTTATTTTATTTTATACTATGTAGTGATTGATATACTTAGTTATTGTTTATGGGAATAATTACTTACCAGTAGTTGAGAATCCAAAATGATCGCATAAAATTATAACAGGTATCAGTCAGTTTCAATGTTCCAAAAAACAATGTTAATATACATGGTGGAGGTAAACAGAAGGGTCAATGACTGGTAAACCAGAATGAACCAGATCAAATTAATGGTTATGTAAAATACATTGGGCACTGACCATACTTCTTCTTGAGCCAGTCGTCTGGGACCCTGCAGTAGGTCCCGGTGGGGTCAACGTCACCTAGCGTGGGCACTTTGCTCGGCCTGCCAAGCTTAGTTCTCCATCGCTGGCTAGCCAGTTTATCTAGAAAAACAAATCATATTTTAAGTTTCTTCAGAAGCCTTGATAAAGACGTTGAATATATATAATGATGAAAGCCGTACCTTCAAATTCCTCCTTTATTTTATTAGATTCGTACTCCTGTAAAGCTGTGAGCAACAATTTCCTTTCATCATTGTTTAAGTGCAATATAAGTTCTGAAGCATGAAACTTTGTCATCGGCCCCGTTATTTGTTGCCCTGATTCATCAAACTCTTTCGTCGTGGTTCCCAGACCTAAATGTCGAACTTTTATTGCCGCTGGTGTAAACCTTGCGCTGCTTCCCAAAGTGGCACTAAATCTCAGTTGTGAATTTGTTGGTTTTTTCTTACAATATGTATTTGTTAATGGAACACAAAACCTTTTTATCACATGTACAGCCGTCATATTAATATTAAAATGACTGTATCGATTTAAGTTTACACGAAAACTAAAATAACACAAGAATGCCAAAAATTTTTAGACCAATCCACTATAAAGGAAGATCGTTTCGTTACACGCGTTTGTCTTAACTGTCAGAATGTAGCGCAAGTTTTTGTATAATGGAATGTACTTTCGTTTTGAAATTTGTAGCTAGCAGTTTTATTAATTTTCTCTATAAGAAGATTTCTTGCTAGGTAGTTTCTTATCCCTTGCTTCAAAATTCAACTAAAGTTGTTTGTTATTCTGTTTGATCTGCGATTTTCAATGTAACTCGATATGAACAAGACATGATGAAGGTTAGCGATAACCACGCTTTTTGAACGAAAGTGCAAATGTCAAGTCAAACAGCTGTCATGTCAATCGTGTGCTGTCATGTCACTTTTTTCAGTGGTTCATAGAAAACTGAATTGAATGAAAACAGAGATAATTTTAAGCATTATTCACCGAATGTGTGGGTCCATTGCGCAACTAGAGAATAAGTTTCATCTTTAAAAAACAGTATGTCAGTACTCGCTTTTAGGACTAGAAATAAAAACAGTTGACTTGTGTTGTAGCGCAGTGATTTGTTGTGGAAAGTGACCGAGGGATTGGTGTGCAGTGATTCGAACGGAGTAGAAGCGACCATGCACGATGTTGGAAGGACTGGTGGCTTGGGTTTTGAACAATTACCTCGGGAAGTATGTCGAGAACCTCAATACCGACCAGCTGAGCGTGGCGCTGCTCTCGGGTGGGTCTGACAACGAGTATCTCTTACGAGTGCAATCTTCGCGCCATTTCCGCCTCCTGTAATTGGATTAAAAGCTAGCTGCTTAAATCTTGTATGCTGCAGTTGTATTATTAGCCTTGCTGATTGATTGAAATGTGGTTTTGAATGGAACTACAACTGCTGACCTTTGCTCTTATTGCTGCTGACAATGGTCTTCAGTGTGATTGTTATTCCTATTGGAGTCCATATAGACTTACTTTCTTGTTTCTTAATTATTGTCTTTTTATTGTGTAGCAATAGAAACATTTAAAAATGTTTACAGTAATGTTTACAAATATTATGAACTGGCTTCTTATCACCAACAGCATAATTTTGTTTTAATACAGTAATATAAAAAGAGTAAGTGGAATTTTGAATGGAAAATGCAAAACTAAGTAGCCACAAGTTGCTTTACTGTGTAAAATAAATGTACTGGGGTTATTTTGGAAGCTTGGTTTTTTTTTTGGGAAATGATAGCCTAGGACAGATAGAAATACTTAATATTATTCGGTTTTATTATTCCACATTTACTAAAATTACATTATTATAAAAAGATATCTCTAATTATTTTATTTTATTGCTTCTTCATATGTCTCCTTTTTCCTTGTCCACGGCTTCATACATTCCATTTTTCCTGCCTTTTTATCACGTCATCATTAGCTTAGCCTATTCAGAAATACATTTAAGCTATTCATAAATAGCCAAAATTTCATGGTCTTCTTATACTAGTTATTTTTGAGGCGAACCTGCTATGCCTAGAATTGGGCCACTGGCAAACGATTGCCAACCTACCACATTTTTTAAAAATGTTGAAAGAAAGAAAGAATAATATTATATTGCCAAAAAAAGTGCAAGCTGACACAGTTTTTTGAAATCTTGATGTTTTTAATTTTCAAACTTTTTTTGAGAATGTTCCTGGTTATTGGGCTTTTTTAAAGGTATAATTTTATGCAATCTGACCACTCTTCTGAATTAGTGTGAAGTAGGTTGTTGTTAATTTTTTTTTATAAATACACATTTTTTTGATGATTATACTTTTAATTGATTGTTGTCAGTCCTACATCTGCATATTAAATTTTAATTCAATCTGTGCTCCTAGTTAAATTAAAGCTTGTTAAGAAAACCGTCTTGAGGGGGCCTTCACAAATAAACACATTGGTACTAAATATTATATCTAAATCGGTATCAGTAAAAATGAAATCATTTTATTGGATAGAGTCCAAAATAAATTATACATATTTATTCAAAAAGGTCTGATAAAAGCTCCTTGGATTATATTGGTGTCACTCAGGGCCTGCTTCACCACTCTGTTAACACAGACAAGACTCTGTTAAGACAGAGACGTCATCATGTATAACTCTGACGTCTCTGTCCGTTTTGTAGCAATAAATAGAGACGGATTCATAGATAACTGATACTTAAGATAACTGGAACTTAACAGAGAGTGGTGAAACAAGCCTCCTTGTTATACTTCTTAAAACCAATTACATAAAGTATTGTTAACATCCATGTGAAACTATGATTATTTAGGATTAATTTAGGTTTCAGTCAGTTCTTTTATTTTTCTTTGTGTCTACTTTTGCTTAATATGTCCTGTCAATCGTTCGAAGGTTACTTGGAAGAAATCTCATATAGGAATAAGTTCGTTTCTGTGCATATTTATTCCTGTAATTGTTATTTACATATTTTTCATACATGATTAATGAACAACTTGTGGCTCCAGGGAAGGTAGAGTTAGAGAACCTTCCTCTGAAGAAGGATGCGTTGCGGCACCTGGGGCTGCCGGTGGAGGTGCGGTCGGGGTTCATCGGCAAGGTGCAGCTGCAGGTGCCGGTGCGGCAGCTGCGCTCCGCGCCCTGGCTCATCGCCATCGACAAGCTTTACCTCGTTGCTGCTCCAGTCAACTTGGATGAGGTATGAAAAAAAAAACACCATGCTAAACGCGGCCTTTAGGTCTTGTTACCCTACGCTCTGTCTCCATAAGGGATAAAGATGTGATTTATGTATGTATGTATGCCAAAAAAAACCATACTTTCTTATCCCAATCAGTGGCGTGTAGTGGATCAGGGTAGGCAACGGGAACGCGACGCACCACTGTACGCGCTGCTTACGAAGGCAGCAGGCGCTGGAAGCCGCGTCCTAACCTAACTGAGCGAGCCGCCTCGCGAGGCAGACGTTTTCGGTTCGGTTTTGTGCCTTGTGTCATACAAAATCATGCCTCATGCATGCCTCGCCGAAGTGGCTCGCTCAGATAGATCTCAGCTAAATCCTTTTGAGACGCGAAGCATCTCTGTGCTTTCTACATAAATGGTACTAGCTGCTGCCCGCGCTTTTATATGCCAAGAATTCCGGGATTTCCTGTTCCGGACTATAATTTATCTCTATGTTAATTTCATTCAGTACTGTTAACATACAAACTGTCGCTTTTATAATAGCAGTAAGATTGTTGTGACCTTGCCGTGGTGACACATTTTGAGTTACTCGTATCGTACATATCGTAAAAAACGAATTATCTCACAAATTAACAGGTTTTAGTTTATGACCAGAATGTACTGGAATCTTTTGATAATGACACTTGTATTTACATAGTTTGGACATTGCCCTCACATGACACAGTCCTGTTTCGTGTTAGATAAGACTGCAAAGTATCTGATAAACAACACAGTCACACATTACACGGTAGCAGACGACAATTACATCACAGATTGATATTTTGATAGTAACTTGAGCGTTTTTTGTAACAATTTAACAATGCTTATTAATTTTAAAAGAAAACATCCGTTAATCTAATAAGTATTCATTCTTAATTCATTCTTAGTGCATAAGACCCTGTGACTTGTGCAAAACGTAGAAAGTTTCTTAAACGAACTTGAAGAGTATGTTTTGTTAAAACTAATTCTTATACACTTAATACACGCTTGTGGTAGAAATTAATTACTGTTTAGGGCCAAGGCCTGAATAACTACAAAGAACAGAAGTTCTGACGCGTGGCTGCACAAATTCTATTCAAGGAATGCAAATAACGATGATGTCATAAATTCTTTAAAATGACGCGCTTGCTGCGTATGATCTTGTGGGAAAAATCTCATAAATAAATAACGATCATGTCGCTTCGACGATTGAGTTAATTTTTGAGGTCCAACTCTTCAGTCCTTCGATTGTGTTCTAATTTCGGTTTTGGTATGTGTACTACACATGCCTCTGGGCTACTTTCACGCAAAATACCATTCCCTGCGAGTACGTCCAATAACAGGATGCTGTTGGGGCTGCCTTGACCCCGCAGCGAATCGGGCGTGTTTGCACAGGCTCGCACCGACGGCTTCTACGATGTAATGCGAATACGAATCGTCTCGCTGCTCTAACCTCATCTCGAGCACTGCGACAGTTAGCTATGACTCTCCTATCACGCGGCAGCAGTACATATGTACGGGGATGTTTTGAGATAAACTAAACCATTTCCCTTAAGGAACTAGTGACAATCTAACGAAAGAAATGACTGTGTTATTCTTGCTTGGAGTAGATACATACAAGTCGACCACTTTCATATTTGTTAGTCTCCTCTCATTTATTTCGGAGTCTATCTAATTTAACAGTAGCATATTCATAATTTTGGGTTGGAGGCATCAGGGCCAGTACAGACGTACTGCATTCGCTAACTGCCGATTGTCCATACATTTTCTATTGCGGTACCATTGCTGTCGATAGAACTGCACGCTAACTGCGATCGAAATCTATGAGCAGTCGGCAGCTGGCTGGAATGCAGTCCGTCTGTACCGGCCGTTAGTGAGGTGTGGTTACGTGCGCAGTGGGACGCGGCGGCGGAGGCGGTGTTCGCGCACGAGCGCAAGGTGGCGCTGCTGGACGCGCTGGAGGCGCAGTGGCGCGCCGCGCACGAGGCGCTGGCCGCCGCCGGCTACTACGCCGCCTCCTACTCCACCTGGCTCAGCTACGGCACCGGCCTGCTCGCCAACATCGTCGAGAACCTGCAGGTGACCGCAACGAGGGAAATATACGCTGTCTAAAAGAGGCTTTACTCGAACGCTGTGAATGATTTATGGCCTTTTGCACGACAAAAAGCATATGATGTTCAAGCGCATTTTTAACATTTAGCTTGTTATTTTCCCGTGTTTAGGCTTATTTTTCATGCTGAACGAGTTAAGGATTCCGTACTTGAAGAGTGCCCTGCGGATCACTGTTACAAAATCTCCTTTGTCTGTCTGTTTTTGTGTAGTGGTACAGACATTTTCGTGTCCGCGTTCGACTTGCACATGATTAGTTTTTTTCAGTTACGGTGACACCCTTTATCTTATAAAGTGTAGTTGATCGTAAGTATAAGATTCATAGCCTTTTAAAGATAGGCTAGCGCCAGCAAAGCGCTGACTGTACATCTGTGCGGCAGCTGAAGCTGAACGACGTGCACATCCGCTACGAGGACGCGGCGACGTGCGGGCGCGGCTTCGCGTGCGGGCTGGCGGCGGCGGCGCTGTCGGCGGAGTCGTGCGACGCGGACGGCCGCCGCGGGTTCACCACGCTGCCCGCCGGCGACGACGGCTGCTCCTTCAAGCTGCTCGAGCTGCAGCAGCTCGCCGTCTACTGGGACCCGATGCCGGCGCCGCACGGCATGATGGCCGACTGCTCTATCACTGAACTATCTGTAAGGTTACAGCTTTATGCGAATGTTATTATAAGGATTGACGGGTTACTTTTTGCTGACGAAAAAAACAGATTTTAATATTTATCTCGACAGTAGGTATTGTGATATTGTTTAGCAGCACAGCGTCCATAATGGCGCAGGTTGGTGTAGGACAAAGTTTGCGATTAAGAAAGACATCGTTTAGTTGATTTCGACGGTAAACGCGATGAACTAATAACTCGGCGGCCTGTTGCCATTGGCTACTATTTTGCCTATAGATTTCACCCCGAAGATCCGCTACGTAAGCCATATTCGGGTGCACGAGCGTCAAGCTGACTAGGAATCGAATTGGTCGCTAAGACCAAAATCGGTCGGAAGGATCATCATTGTTTGTTCAGACGTGTACCTTCACTATTATCGTAGCATTTTTTTAAATTAATGTACTAATGCCTAAAGTGGTTAGTTAATGTTAGCGTGTGGTGGCAGGAGCGCATGTCGGCGACGTGGCTGGCGGCGCACCAGTACCTGCTGGCGCCGGCGACGGCGACCGCGCGCGTGCGGCGCGAGCGCACCGAGCAGCCGCTGCGCTCGCGCACGCGCCCGCGCCTCGCCGCGCACCTCACGCTCGACACCGTCGAGCTCAACCTCACGCAGGTGTCTACTCAACCACCATAACCAAAACTATCATAAACGTTGTTGCGAATTACTCTCTTGTACATGAAGGTTTGTTGTCTGCCGTGACGCTCACCGGGGAGAACGCACCGAGAGAAACTTGGACGACCAAAAATTTCCTGTAATGACATCACTGTCCAAAGCGTCTGCTAGCTGGCTGATACGCATGTCACCGCAGCGGGGTACACGATTAAATATAGGTAGTGTCAAAAAAAGACGTGTAAAAGAGCCATTGGTGGCTTATTTGCAAAATAAAAGTTTTGTTTTTTTCTTAATTTTGAAGCATCACATAATAAGATTGGCAGTAGCATACTTCGAGCAGGGCCCTGCAGGTAGCGCTTTGAATTAAGTGTTGCATAAAAAGTTGTTGTGTACAGCGGCAGTACAGCGAGGCGGTGGGCTGCTCGCTGGGGCTGGAGCGCATCGCGAAGCTGCGCGAGTTCCGCGCGCTGCGGCCGGCGCTGCCGGTGCGCGGCGCCGCCAGGCTGTGGTGGCTGTACGCCGTCAAGTGCCATCTGCCGCACCACACCTGTGAGTACTGTGGAAATCACGGCACAGAAACGCTGAGAAGTGACGCTACAGTCGTTGCGATGCTGAACAGTGGTGTAACGTCTGTGTGTCCAGGGATGGAGCCTGCGCCGACGTGGGGCTCGTGCCTGGCGCAGGCGCGCGCCGCGCGGGAGTACGTGGACACGTGCCTCGGCATCCTGGCGCAGCCGGCCGCCGCGCTGCCGCCCGACAAGAAGGCCGCCAAGGACGAGTTCGAGTGGCGCACGCCGCTGCACCTCCTCAAGCCGCTCAGAGAGGTCCCTTTGTCTTTTAAAACTAGTGAACTTAGCATATTCTATTCTTTCTAACGCCAGAAAGCTGCCGGTTGACAGATAATGGTTTATCATAATCATAAGATATTTTTTGATAAATTGTAAATTCACACTTTAAAAAAAACTGTTCGACTCTGCAGTGAATATAAATATAAATAGAAAACATTTTACATTCAGATTTTTTCGAAACGTTCCCCCAAAAGTTTCATTCTCCTTTTTTATTTAAACAGGAAAAAGCAAAAGTATATTCTATGACACTTTTTTAAGTCTAGTTTAGGCTTACATGCCGCAGTACATTGCTGCGCTAGCTCGACAACTTCTAACTCGTTCGCATCACGGTCTGCCAATGTAATGACTCGACTCACGAGATAATCTGACGACTGGCAACCGAGATCTGTCTCGCAAGCCTAAACCGGGCTTTACGCCTCGTCAGAAAGGCATAGCGCTGCATAGTGATCGGTTCCACGTTCCAATTCCATTGCAACAGATAGCGATGCGCAAGGTCCCCAAGGCGTCCCCGGTGTCGACGCCGGACGCGCCGGGCGGCTCGGGGCGCAGCATGCTGCTGCACTGGTTCCCGCAGTGGTGGGGCTGGTACGGCGCGCCCGCCCCCGCGCCCCCCGCGGACCCCGCCGCCCCCGCCCCCGCCCCCGCCGCCTCCCCCGCCCCCGCCGCCCCCGCGCCCGACCTCGAGGAGGAGATACTCGACGTGCTGGCGGACTCGCTCGAGAACAACACCCTGCTCAAGCGAGACACGGTGTTCGGGCAGTTCGAGTTTCTGCTGAATAAAGGCTGCTTGAACTTGTGCATGGACTCGTCGGATGCTGACTGCAATAAGTGAGTGACTGTTTGTAATTTAACTTCTGCTTTACAGTTTTAAATTGTCTTCGTTAGGCAGATAGTATTTGCTTCAAGATATAAGGCACCGATTTTTTTTGATTTGTAATCACGTGCGTATTAATAGTTCTCGAAAGTGATAGAAATTCGTCATAATATACAGAATTTTTTGTTTTATTTCAAAAATTATTACCCTGGGGCCTTACCATGATGTTTTAATGTAATTCAATTCCGATTCAGTATAGATTCGCTGGGTGTCAGATGCATACTAAAAATGAAAGCTAAAGCCTGAACTGAGTCGGAATTGAATCGCATTAAGACGTCATTAAGGTCCCTGCTCATTCTGAAGAGCCCAACAATAAACGAGCACTGGCCACTTCTTTAATTTTTAACAAGTCCCTGGCATTTTTCCCAACAAATATCTAATTTTCTTTTAATGTTATTAACCCATTCCCATTTCATTGACTTTCGGGTTCTTATAGTATAGGACCAAAGTCGCTAGTCCTCCCGCTAAAAAAGTGTCATGTTACGTGTGTCGCGCAGAGAGGGCGGGGCTCCGGGCGTGGGGCTGGAGCTGCAGTTCAGCGCGCTGCGCGTGGGCGTGGAGTCGCGCGTGCGCGCGGGCTCGCTGGCGCTGCGCGTGTCGCTGGGCGCGCTGTGGCTGCGCGAGCGCCTGACGCCGGGCTCGCTGTTCCCGCTGCTGGTGGCGCCGGCGCCGCAGGGGCTGGTGCGCGAGGGGCTCGGCCCCGCCCCCGCGCCTAAAGCTCGCGCGTCGCCCCGCCCCCAATACGCGCAGGAGCCGCTGTTTCAGCTCGTGTATGAGAAGAAGCCGTTCGGGTTGAATGCTGATTACAAGTGAGTTATTTTGAAATACTTGCCCCCGTGCAGTTTCTAATATTTTTGGTGTCAGGTGTCTATGTGATGACGTCTCAATTTATCCCTACAAAATGTGAAGTCGGTTCAAAACAGAAATGGTAGTGTGTTTTTGTTTGTTTGTAACGACTGACTGACTGACGACTGGCGTGGTGGAACAGGTCCTTACTCGTGTATTTTGTTTTAGTGAACTTAAAATGATTACAAAATTATTCTGAATTATATCGCTCTGTGAACTTCTGCTAACTTAGCAATCGTTTGTCCTTATCTGTGAAAGGTAAACGTCTAAGTGACAGATAAGGACAAACGATTGCTAAGTTAGCAGAAGCCTACAGAGCGCTTATGAATAAGGGGGTATGATTCTGAGACGAGGCCATAATGCACGACGAGCCTTTCTACAGTTTGTTCTAGCCATAATTCGATAGAGTTCATAAATACAGTGGGCTTTAGTCTAGCATCGGTTGCAGGCTGTGGGTGAAGTCTGCGTCTCTGGAGGTGGTGTACTGCGCGGCGGCGGCGCGCTGGGCGCAGCAGTTCCTGTCGGAGCCGTGGGGGGCGGGGCGGGGGGCGGGGCCGCCGCTGGCCTACGCCCACGTGCGCGACCAGACCAAGGCGCGCCTCATCACGCAGTGGGAGCACATGCTGCACCCGCATCTGGTGACTACCACTTTTGTACACTCGGACATTAGAACTGATTCTCTGGGCGGTGGTGCTCTCAAATGTTTTTGCCAAGTCATACTCTCTATGGTATTTCTTCCGAGATGGTGTGATCATAGCGTCAACATTTGTTAACTTTGTGAACACGGTCACCCTATCATAACTGTCATTTGGTGATACGTCTTAATTTTCATCATATCCTCGAAAAATTACTTGGATTTGTGTTTGTGTGCTGTTGTTTCCATGCCAGTAAATATTTCGTTCATCAACTATCATATTTCTGGTTGAGATGATGGAATGGGAACTTAGCGCAAACAGCGTTCGTGAAGCTTGCTGTACAGCATATGATAAAAGTGTTTTTAATGCTGATAGCGACTTTCTCCTGCATTAGGTAACTCAAATTAGTGTTCGAATTAAGCGTTCCTAAGAAAGAAAGAAAGAAAGAAAACATTTATTCATGACATAATAGTTACAAAAAACAAAAAAAGAGGTAAAAAAATATAAGGACATATATCACGAAATGGTCCCATCTCAGCATAATGCTGGGCTTGCAGCCAGCGCTGGTCTATTGTAATACAAAGAAAACTTGGCAGCACTTCGGTCCTCAGGTCCATCCTTCTTAAACTTAAGAGCTGGGCTCTTGTCGGTGGAGCAATTTCCATGTGGTCTTTTCCAGGGCTTATTCTTTTACTTCCTTCTAGTCTTTCTTTCGTAAGAAAAGTCTCTATTGCCTCAGGTATGCCAGCAGCAAATATGATGTATGTGCCTTGTGTAATCCCCGATTCCCTCTGGCAGGGCGAGCGGCGGTCGTGGCAGGTTGAGCTGGACATCTCGGCGCCGCAGATCGTGTTCGTGGAGTCGCTGGTGGAGCGCGACGCCGCCGTGCTGGTGCTGGACTTCGGGCGGCTGCGGCTGGCCAACGCGCATGCGCCCGACGCCGCGCCCGACCCCGCCGATGATGATGAAGGTCGGTTTGGTCCTTCGAGCCGGATGACACGTTTTTTTTTTCAATTTAAATGGCATGGACGGTTAATTCTATCGTATGATTTAATACGCGATCCATATCAGGTGGTATTGGTGTGTATCGCAGCGAATCCAGTTGTTTTGAAACCCGTGATCCAGTATTGACATACCAGTATTACTATAATATTTACTGTCTAACCCATGCCATTGCGACGTATCGATGTTTGGGGGTGAGAGAATTGGATGCAAAGTGCTTATATTTTTTGTTAAATGTACGTAAATGTCACTCTAAACCGTGTACGATGTGGTCACTCTGAGTTACTGTCACCTAGGCATGCCTGACACTGACGACTACGGTAAAATAGGACGGTTTGGTCCTTCGAGCCGGATGACACGCTTTTTTCGTTGAAATAGTCAATGTTTAGTGACAAGATTGCATATAATAAAATTGTCTACTGCCTGTCTTAGAGCATGTTATTAAAGCATTGCCTCAGTAGAACGCATAAAAAGACGTAGCATAAATTGGATTCTCTTGCCGCGCAGATGGTAAAAACCCATCGAGGGAATGAGCGAAAATGTTAGGAATCATATTATAGGCGATGCGGCTAGTAACCCATCACCGTTTTGATTCCCCCTCTCCACCTGTATGCCTAAAAGCGTGCTATACGTGGCCTTTGGGTCATGTTGCCTTAGGCTCTGTCTACCCCGTGAGGGATAGAGATGTGATTTTAAGTATGTAAATTGGGTAGCGAGTGATTCATTTTAAATTGTGTTTTTTTTTGTCAGAAATGTTCATGACGCCGTGCTCGACGCCGCCGGGCAGCCTGCTGTCGCCCGCGTCGCCGCCCGAGCCGCCGGCGCCCGCGCAGCCCGCGCTCGACGCCGCGCGCCTGCACAACAGGATCTACGACAGGTAAGGCTACTGCTGCAGCCTCCCAAGTCTTCTCAGTGTCTGCGTAAAGGATAGCTGCGCGTTTTTATGCGCAACGTCACAAATGTGTTAGTATGACAAAGCCAGAGGGTGATCCGCTGCTTTTGACGTGGACTGTACTAATATTAATTTTCTAATATACCGTCTCTATTTATTACTGTATACTAAACAGAGACGTCATCATAGATAACTGGCACTTAAGATAGCTGGAACTTAACACAGCGTGGTGAGAAGCGTTTCAACGCCTCGTTGTTGTGTTACTGAAATTTGTGATGTTGTCTACCAAAACAAAATAAGTATCTAATTCGCAACTGGCATGTGTGGTCGTCTTTGTAGCTAGGTAAGTAATTATCTATTATCCATAGACATATTGTGTGCCAATTTTAGTAACAAAAGGGCGGTTGAAACTGTTGCAGTTCGTATTTTTTTTTGTTAAGTGCAACTTTGTTAAGTGAGTCCTCGCAGGCGCGACGAAGGAGAGAGTGAGAGAGAGGTTAGGGCGGCAGGTGCATTACTCGCCCGCACCTCTCCGCCCTTTTGTTGTCCCACCTCGCGCCCCTGTGCCACGCGGGCGAGAACTCATTTAAGCGGTCGCTCTATAATGATGTTTTTTCTGTTCTTGTTTTCTATTAGCCTACGAAATGCACACGAATAACATCTCTTAACCGCAAAATGACTGTGTTTCCCCGTAGATACACGATCGAGTTCAGCGACCTCCAGATCCTGGTGGGGCGCGCGCGCGACAACTGGAAGTACGCGCACACCAAGACCACGTCCACGCTGCACCTGCTGGACCGGTTCAGCATATCGCTGCAGGTAACGCCGGCTGGTGCGCCGGTGTCTTTGTCGCCGTGCGAAGACAATTTTTCACTACCTGTGTTTGGGGTCTACTGGGTTTGGGGGGAGAAAAATAAAATTTCTAAAAAAGCAAAGCTAAAAGTATAGCTTTACTTTTCGGATTTTTCTGTGTTCTAATTTTCAATGTCGTTTAGAAATTTAATTTCTAACAGTAAAACCGTAAAAGTAAACATACAAAGAAGTAATAGTACATTACTGTCTAGGCCAGGAAGTAGGCAATTGCTGGCTGAGTATTGATTTGAACGGACGAGCTTGCGAGTCCGTTTAATAATACCAAGCCAGCAATGCTATTCTGGCCGAGGCAAGTATAGTGCTTTTCTCAAAAATCGAAAATAAAACAACAACAAAAATAAATGAAAATAAAATAGTGAAAATTGTTTTGCTTTGTGAGAGTGTATTTTTCTACCCAGAACACCTAAAGCTATTTAAGACACAGATAAACACGTTGTCGTACTAGTTTTGTTTTTATAATTTGATGTTTTAAGTCTTGTGTCTTTATTTTATAATGGTGATTTGCATTTTTAAAAAGTTAATAACTAGACAGTAATGGAATTTGTATGCAAGATTACTGTCGAGTTTAGCACAACAATTAACTTCCTGTTCTGATATGTAGTTAACAATGACGACTTTAACGGACATTTTTGAGAAAAAATTCTTGATTCATTTGATAGTAGGTCTATTGCATTGCTATACCCCACCGGGCCCATGTGACACTTCTTTGGTATTAATTACCAACATTGTAACACCATGGTTGTGATACTAAAACAAATGAGTAAAATGAAATCGGACCGCGAGTGAAGCAAAAAAAAAAAAAACAACTGTCAACTGGTTCGTGTGAAGTCGCAAGAATTCGCCAACTACAGCTCTACGGAAGTGATGCTGATGTGTGTGTCCCCTGCAGGCGGAGCGGCGCGTGGTGCACACGACGGACCCGCAGTACCCGACGGCGACGCTGCGCGGCACGCTGCCGGCGCTGGTGGTGCACCTCAGCGAGCAGAAGGTGCTGGCCGTGCGCGCCGTCGTCGCCAGCTCGCCGCTCGTGGGGCTCGCCGCGTGAGTACACGCTGCAGCGACCAACAGCGAGCAGAAGGTGCTGGCCGTGCGCGCCGTCGTCGCCAGCTCGCCGCTCGTGGGGCTCGCCGCGTGAGTACACGCTGCAGCGACCAACAGCGAGCAGAAGGTGCTGGCCGTGCGCGCCGTCGTCGCCAGCTCGCCGCTCGTGGGGCTCGCCGCGTGAGTACACGCTGCAGCGACCAACAGCGAGCAGAAGGTGCTGGCCGTGCGCGCCGTCGTCGCCAGCTCGCCGCTCGTGGGGCTCGCCGCGTGAGTACACGCTGCAGCGACCAACAGCGAGCAGAAGGTGCTGGCCGTGCGCGCCGTCGTCGCCAGCTCGCCGCTCGTGGGGCTCGCCGCGTGAGTACACGCTGCAGCGACCAACAGCGAGCAGAAGGTGCTGGCCGTGTGCGCCGTCGTCGCCAGCTCGCCGCTCGTGGGGCTCGCCGCGTGAGTACACGCTGCAGCGACCAACAGCGAGCAGAAGGTGCTGGCCGTGCGCGCCGTCGTCGCCAGCTCGCCGCTCGTGGGGCTCGCCGCGTGAGTACACGCTGCAGCGACCAACAGCGAGCAGAAGGTGCTGGCCGTGCGCGCCGTCGTCGCCAGCTCGCCGCTCGTGGGGCTCGCCGCGTGAGTACACGCTGCAGCGACCAACAGCGAGCAGAAGGTGCTGGCCGTGCGCGCCGTCGTCGCCAGCTCGCCGCTCGTGGGGCTCGCCGCGTGAGTACACGCTGCAGCGACCAACACGCCTGACCGTAACCTTTGGAGTGTTCCCAACCTTAGCGAACATATTTATAGTCTTTCTCGATCCGTTTTATACGCAAATGTCGTGAGGTTATCAAGTATGATCCTTCTACATTCTGGTAGATGTGATGCTGATTGCCATACAATAAGTTACTGTGTGGAAATTTAAATGTAATCGGTTCGTATACAAACGCGTATAAAATGGATGGAAGGGCGGGGGTGGGGCTGGGGGGGTTATGTTGAATTTTGCCTTCTTCTGTACAGTCGTCGCCGGATAAGATTTGCATTTGGTAGGGATATGCAGGATTTGATGAGTGCCTTGAGTTTTATAGATAGTTTGAAAAATTAAAATGGAGATGGTTGGCAATCCTAGGTGTTACAGTAATAGAGTGGTCGTTTCCCGCCAGGTCCCGCGAGCCGCAGCGCCCGGACGCCGGCGGCGGCGACGAGGCGGACGGCGCGTCCGAGTCCGACGCCAGCGAGAGCGAGACCGAGCTGTCGTCGCACTCCTCGCACCGACACTCCACGCTCTTCTTATTGCAGTTCGCGATCGATCAGATGTCGCTCGAGGTAAACCAACCGACGTCTCTCTAGCAGATTAGCGACATTACTTTACAGCAATACAATAACTCTTCGGTAAGTAGCCGTGAATTAGAACAAGTACAAAATTAAAAAAAATAGATAAATAAATCGCACTAGTGCGCAAAAACAAACTTTTCGCACGCAAAACAGCCAAATAAGGCACTTTTTGAGCAAGTATTGAAAAGATTTATGATGCCACACCGAACATACTTTCAGCAAGCACTATTTTGCAGGAAGCGACTCGCATTCAAACTGTATGTGCCTTTCAAACCCCGAATACACCCCTTGTTTGCCGTTACTATGAAATGCCTCTCTTGTGTGTAGCGGCTGCACATTGAGTCAGTAGCGGCATGAAAACGACAGGTGGCCGCTACAGCTTGCGGAGGCATTTCTCCATACATTTTTTAATACAGTTGCTCAAAAAGTGGCGTATTGCAGGGACGTATAGCGTTCGGGATGTGGGCTATTACACACTCGAGCTTTTTCTTTACCTTTTCCGCACTCGTGCGTTCTCTTTCCCAACTGTCAAAATAATGTCTATTAAAAAGAAAAAAACCAACCACGAAGTTTTTACTAAAAAAAATCATAGAAGTTTTTATGATTTATGCAAATATTTCTAAAAAGAAGCTACTAATTTGTTTCAATATCAGATTTAATGATTTGATTTAATGAGTTAGGTTAGGTTTAATTTCATTTAATTTCATTTTCATTTCATATCAAAAAAAAAAAACTACTGAAGACTTGGCTGTATGGGCATAGTTCCCTTCGCCTACCCAGAATGGGTGAAGAAAACAAAAAAAAAAATCTCTGCTTATATATTCTTTTACGGTTGGCGCCATTTTCCACAACAGTTTGTTGCACAAAATCAGAAATTTCGACGATATTTTATTTGAATTATCACCACCGGAACTCGAAGAAAAAAGCAAATAGTTTTTCAGGAAATGTTATGTTGGCATACTTCTCCGAACTCTCAGCAAAATTAAAACCTTCTACGTTATGGTTGAGGTTTTCGATGATAATAAGTATGCTGAAAATAAGGAACAACTTGGATATAAGTGAATACCCTAAACTAAATGCTTTCTTAAAACGACAATCGGGCGGTTTTATAACTAAAGTCTCAAACAGTAAATATGCAACCTAAAACTTCCCCAGTTAGTGTAAAAAACTGTACCAATTTCAATGTATATGTGAATGATTTATAACTTTTGTTAGAAATAAATGATTAGTTAGTTGAGTTTATTGTGTTTTTATTATTTTATTAAATTGCTTCATTTTTTCGCAACTGTATTAAAAATAGGGGTGCGTAACGATGTATATAAAAATTTTTGGTATAATATTAGTAGCAATAACGCTCATTTGATATAATTATTAAATCATATAACAACACTTAATATATTTACATATGACATAATTATCATTTCTTATAATGATCATTTGATATAATATCATTTAATATAACATTCTTTAAGTATAATGCTTATTTCCTATAATGAACTTATGGTATAACGTTATTTTTATATAAAATACAACGATTGGCATAACCATTATTGATATAATGTATTAGAGACATAATCACAAAACGAACTGCTATCAAAAAGTAGGTTAGGTTAGGTTTAAACTGCGTCCCCCAACCAAAACGAACTGCTATAAAAAATATTTTTGTATATAAAATGAGCGTTATACCATATAATCGTTATAAGAAATAAGCGTTATACCGAACGATAAATATACGAAATAAATTTATATATTTTAAAATTATACCAAACGTTTATTATACACAATGAGTGATTATACCCTTTGAAATTATATCAAATGTTGATATATCGATAGAAAATATATTAAATATTTTTATATCAATCATTACACACCCTAAAAATAGTTGTTCAGTACACGTGCGGAACCGTCATTGCAACTTGTTCCGACTGTCAACCCTCACCTTCGGCTGCGCCTCGGCTCGGGTAGACATTTGTCGGAACTCTTTGCAATGACAGGCTTTCCGCACTCGTAATGAAATATACTATTGTATAGCTTCGGCGCACACCGACCGTTTGAGTGGCTGCGTCCGAGCTACAAGCTTCACGAGTGAACCACACTCGCTCCTTGTGGCCGCGTTTTGTCGTTCGCCTCTTAGTGGCCCCGCACGTTAGGTCACTGGTGGTGTGTATTGGCGATTAGTGGCCGCTCTAGTTAGACAAAGTGGTGTTGTGTTGGCAGGTTCAGTCTCGCGGGCGCAGCATCGCGGAGGTGCAGGTGTGCGGCGTGCGGCTGTCGGCCACGGCGCGGCCGGCCGAGCTGGCGCTGGCGCTGTCGGTGCACTCGCTGCTGCTGGTGGACGCGCTGCAGACGTACGGGCCCGACTTCGAGCTGCTTGTCGCCAGCCACAAGCACGTGGGGTGAGTGTGCCAACTTGGGCCTTAGGTTAGTACATTACACGCCGAGGATGGTGAAATGAAGACTGTCTTAGATCACAGGTACTTGTTGCACGGGCCAAAGGCGAGGGCGATAAACATGCTAGCTGAGACTTTCTTTATCACCGCCCGAGGTTTGTACACAATTTTACGTCTTTCCCTGGCCAGGAAGTGGAAATTTACGCTCGCGTCGCGGGCATATAACGGCAAAACTTTTTTGTTGTGTAGTATGGACACGGCGTCGGGCAGCATCCGCGGTTCGGAGCCGACGTCGCCGACGTCGCCCGCGTCGCCGGATGCGCGCGCGCCGCCGCCGCACGCGCTGCAGGCCGCGCTCTACTCGCTGCACCATCAGAACAACCACAAAAGTAATCTAATGTTTATTTTCTTCTAACTTCTAGTAGCAGTGAATAGAAACAAATGAAGTCACAAAACAGCAGAATAATGAATAGTTTAGTATAAAATTGGGTTGGAGCTAGAACTTGTACTACAGAATTGTACAGTGTATAACTTGCTTTAGATATTCCGGATCCGGAGTGGGCTAGTCCCGGGCCGAGCTGGCCGACCGGCGGCGCCAGCTGGCAGACGAGCGGCAGCTACGGCACCGCGGGCTCCGCGTGGGGCTCCGGCAGCGCCTGGGGCTCCGGGGGCGCGTGGGGCGCCGGCGCCGACACGGGCGCCTGGGGGGCCGGGGGAGCGTGGGCGGCGCCCGGCGTCGTCGACTCGGAGGCGCTCATCGCCGTCGAACTCACGCTGGTCAAAGGAGAAGCGGGCTCCGAGGACCTGAGGATAGCGAACATACTGTTCAACAACTTGGATATTATTGGTGAGTGTTATTGTTGTAATTTCAAAAGTATGAATTATTGTTTTTTCTTTGATTTAGCATTTTTTTTCGTTTATTAATGAAATTTGTGCAGAGGAAACCTTCGCAAAGATACATTTTAACACTTTGTTTCAATTGTCTGTAATGTAATTTTAGCGTAAACTTTTATTCATAAACATTTACTAAGCTTCTGTTAACTTAAAGTTCGATTGCCTCACTCGTATATAATATAAGGCGTCGCGTGCGCTCGGCCTTCTAATGCACACTCGTCCGGTAATCAGCTACGTCCGGGCCTCTGCCACATTGCACTACTTTATAAACAACGTGACTACTCTTGCGTTTAGCGAACCAGGAAACGATAGTGGAGCTGATCGGGTTCACGCAGCGCGTGCTGGGCGGCGGCGGCGGCAAGCCCGCCCGCCGGCAGGAGCCCGCGCCGCCCGCCGCCGGCCCGCCCGCGCGCGCGCCCTCGGACGCCAAGGTAACACCCGCTTACACATACGCTTTGGACCTTGGCGGCTGGACTTTATGGAAAGTCGATCATGTAATGCTGTCCATCCGGTCCTCGGCCTACCCGCCTGTCTATCAGGACCTTTTTCTTCAGAACTCGTAGAGGTGGTAGGTGGGTGTTAGGTAGGGTTTCCGATTTCTCGAGGTTTTTTAGTTCTCGGGTGTCGAGACTTCTCGAGCCTGATTTCTCGGGTCTTCTCGGGTTGTCGAGAAAAAATAAAATACGTCTAAATTTTTGTTTAATTAATAAAAAGAGTCTTTAATTTAACTGTGTTTATTTTACATGAAAAAAATCAACATAACTTTTAACAAAAAAAACAAGTTCTCAATAAAAAATCAGCTCAAAACAAAATTGCTAACTAAAAACAATCATACTTCTTCTCCTTATCATAACTAATCTCAATTCTCATCTCACTAATCTGTAATAAAAAACAAAATCTCTGTTAACAATCAGCTTAAAACAAACATCTTAACTAAAAACAATCATACTTCTTCTTATTATAACTAATCTCACTAATCTTTAATAAAAAACAAAATCTCTGTTAACATTAACAATCAGCTTAAAACAAACATCTTAACTAAAAACAATCATAATTTTTCTCATCATAACTAAAGATCACTCACTAATCTCACTATGTGGGTGGTATGGTATCACAATTTTTGGCAGTTTTAATGTAATTAAATAAGAGATATCTATCTACGAGCCGTGCTGTCAAAGGATGCCGCTGCCGCCTCGCATTTACAAAGAAAGCTAAGCGTAAAAATGTTTATTTAAACTTCTCGATGTCTCGACTTTTCTCGAGCTGAATTTCCCGGGTACGAGACCGACCGATTTCCCGGGAATTCCCGGGACGAGAATTCCCGGGAACAAACCCTAGTGTTAGGGCCGTCCGGATCGCTACCACCATCTTACTCGCTATTCTTGCCGCTAAGTAGCAGTGCTTGCACTGCTGTGTTCCGGTGTGGAGAGTAAGACAGCCGGGGAAATTACGGGCACAAGAGGCATTTCATCTTAGTCCTCTAGGTTGGCAACGCATCTGCAATCCCTCCGGGGTTGCGGGTGTCTATGGGCAGTGGTGATCACTTACCATCAGGTGACCCACTTGCCCGTTTGCCTTCCTATTCATATAAAAAAAAAAAGGTATCAAGGTAAAATGAAGGTGGTCTTTTCGAGTATTTCTCGAGTAATATGGCTCGTTTTATGCACTCGTTGTTCAATCCACTGTTGATTTTGGTGTAGTACGTGCGTTGTGTAACGTGTGTTGCGTGCGCGCAGGAGGTGCGGACGGAGATCACGTTCGACTTCCACCGGCTGGGCGTGCTGCTGCTGCGCGCCGCCGTGCAGGACGGCGCCGTGGTGGCGCGCAAGATCGCCACCGCCACCGTCAGCGAGGCGCGCATACAGGCCACCGTCGGTCAGTACACAACACACAGTGCCCATTTACATGCGACTATGCGACCTTTTAAATCTCTTTGTTAGAAAGGGTTTTATCCGGCTCGAAGGACCAAATTTTTAATTTTAAAAATTTTGGTAACACTTTCCTTTATCTCCTCATTCTTCAAAAAGTTTGCTCGCATTTTTTAGAATTTTATTTGTACCAACTCCAGCTAGTGAGTAATGTGACAGGTGGAGGTGCCGGGATGACAATTCCTGGGCGATTTCGTATAACGAAATTTTGTTTAAAAATAAAGTAAATTGTGGTCTCGTGAAGACCTTAGTGTCCAGCGGTGGGACTTATATAATTTTTGGATGTCCTTGTTGCAGATGCTTTGCGAGTGGAGGTGGACGGCTCCCTGGGCGGCGTGCAGGTGGTGTCGCTGTGCGAGGGCGCGGGCGTGCACACGCGCGTGCTGTCGGCCGGCCGCGCGCCGCCCGCGCCCGCCGCGCCGCAGCAGCGCGCGCTGCTGTTCACCATCACGCGCCGGCTCGGCGACGACGGTAAACAGACCGCTTAAATGAGTCCTCGCCCGCGCGGTGCAGAGGTGCGGGGTGGGACGGTAAAGGGGGCCGAGAGAGGTCTACCCTGCGCCCCTGTGCGGGAAACCTAGTGCTTATTGATGTTTTTTTTCAACCGATGCTTACAAGTGACACGACCCCTTGCTACTTCTAGTATTTCTGTTCTCTTGTGCCTTTGTGTTACAACTGTCGGTGAACGGAATGACAACTGCTGGACATGTTATGGCGGTCCAAAACGCACAAGCACATTGTTTTGGTTCGTTCAGCCCCTTGAATGTCTCGTATTCCCTTTACAAAGTTAAAAATAATCACATCAAGCACGAGGAAAGCACGTAAATACTGGAACACAAGCCACTTGGCCGTCTCTAAACCTCTCTAAATTGTTTACACGATATTGACGGCATTTTTTTTATAGTCATGGATGTGTGTGCAGGCGTGGAGGCGCAGGTGTCGCTGCACGTGGCGCGCGTGTGGGTGACGCACTCGTCGGCGCTGCTGCGCGAGCTGCGCTCCTGCCTCACGGAGTTCAAGCAGTACCTGGCCAACCTGGCGCGCTCCATCCGCGCCGCCGCCGCCGACATGGCGCTCGGCCTCGTGCACCCCAGGTACGTGTGCGCAGGCGTGGAGGCGCAGGTGTCGCTGCACGTGGCGCGCGTGTGGGTGACGCACTCGTCGGCGCTGCTGCGCGAGCTGCGCTCCTGCCTCACGGAGTTCAAGCAGTACCTGGCCAACCTGGCGCGCTCCATCCGCGCCGCCGCCGCCGACATGGCGCTCGGCCTCGTGCACCCCAGGTACGTGTGCGCAGGCGTGGAGGCGCAGGTGTCGCTGCACGTGGCGCGCGTGTGGGTGACGCACTCGTCGGCGCTGCTGCGCGAGCTGCGCTCCTGCCTCACGGAGTTCAAGCAGTACCTGGCCAACCTGGCGCGCTCCATCCGCGCCGCCGCCGCCGACATGGCGCTCGGCCTCGTGCACCCCAGGTACGTGTGCGCAGGCGTGGAGGCGCAGGTGTCGCTGCACGTGGCGCGCGTGTGGGTGACGCACTCGTCGGCGCTGCTGCGCGAGCTGCGCTCCTGCCTCACGGAGTTCAAGCAGTACCTGGCCAACCTGGCGCGCTCCATCCGCGCCGCCGCCGCCGACATGGCGCTCGGCCTCGTGCACCCCAGGTACGTGTGCGCAGGCGTGGAGGCGCAGGTGTCGCTGCACGTGGCGCGCGTGTGGGTGACGCACTCGTCGGCGCTGCTGCGCGAGCTGCGCTCCTGCCTCACGGAGTTCAAGCAGTACCTGGCCAACCTGGCGCGCTCCATCCGCGCCGCCGCCGCCGACATGGCGCTCGGCCTCGTGCACCCCAGGTACGTGTGCGCAGGCGTGGAGGCGCAGGTGTCGCTGCACGTGGCGCGCGTGTGGGTGACGCACTCGTCGGCGCTGCTGCGCGAGCTGCGCTCCTGCCTCACGGAGTTCAAGCAGTACCTGGCCAACCTGGCGCGCTCCATCCGCGCCGCCGCCGCCGACATGGCGCTCGGCCTCGTGCACCCCAGGTACGTGTGCGCAGGCGTGGAGGCGCAGGTGTCGCTGCACGTGGCGCGCGTGTGGGTGACGCACTCGTCGGCGCTGCTGCGCGAGCTGCGCTCCTGCCTCACGGAGTTCAAGCAGTACCTGGCCAACCTGGCGCGCTCCATCCGCGCCGCCGCCGCCGACATGGCGCTCGGCCTCGTGCACCCCAGGTACGTGTGCGCAGGCGTGGAGGCGCAGGTGTCGCTGCACGTGGCGCGCGTGTGGGTGACGCACTCGTCGGCGCTGCTGCGCGAGCTGCGCTCCTGCCTCACGGAGTTCAAGCAGTACCTGGCCAACCTGGCGCGCTCCATCCGCGCCGCCGCCGCCGACATGGCGCTCGGCCTCGTGCACCCCAGGTACGTGTGCGCAGGCGTGGAGGCGCAGGTGTCGCTGCACGTGGCGCGCGTGTGGGTGACGCACTCGTCGGCGCTGCTGCGCGAGCTGCGCTCCTGCCTCACGGAGTTCAAGCAGTACCTGGCCAACCTGGCGCGCTCCATCCGCGCCGCCGCCGCCGACATGGCGCTCGGCCTCGTGCACCCCAGGTACGTGTGCGCAGGCGTGGAGGCGCAGGTGTCGCTGCACGTGGCGCGCGTGTGGGTGACGCACTCGTCGGCGCTGCTGCGCGAGCTGCGCTCCTGCCTCACGGAGTTCAAGCAGTACCTGGCCAACCTGGCGCGCTCCATCCGCGCCGCCGCCGCCGACATGGCGCTCGGCCTCGTGCACCCCAGGTACACACACCTCACAACCCATGGCACATCTATTTACGCCACTGCTGACATCCACACACCATGTGGCATCCGTTCCCCAAGTGGCAGCCACTCGCTAGATGACTTCTTTATTACAGTTTACGTCTATACCCCAAATGATATCTGCTTATGGTGATATAGTGATGTACTTGTAACATCACACGACGAGTAATAAGCAAATTCCAGATGACGTCTTCTTGTATTCATCAATAAATTAAGTCCCCTACGTCACATCTAAATCCCATGTAATAGTATACCCCAGATGTCATCTATTATTTCGGTTGACATTTACACTCCAAGTGACATAGACATCCCAGTTACATCACAACCTATACGAGCACAACTATATATTCTATAAGGAAACTGTTAACTCACAATGGTATTCCCTCGCAGAGTGGAGTCTTTGTACGCGAACCCGAAGCTGTCGCAGTCTATGGAGGGCGTGTCCCCGCGCCGGCGCACCACCAGCCTCGGTTGCTCGCTCGACGACCCGCCCGACGACAACATCTCGCTCACGTCAGTGCCTGACTCTGAATTCAGTTGTTTATAAGTGTGTTGTACAAAGCTTTTCATAGATCGCCGATTGTCAGCCTGTCAGATCTGTGAAACCTGGTCAGATATGTCAGCGTTTCCATTTGTCACTAATTCAAAGATTTCTGAGATGGCAGTGCGTAGCGTGCTGTCTCTTGAATTAAAGGACTTTATTTTAATTAGATTTTGATTACGTTTGTTTTGCAGCGTGAACATCGAGCTGGAGTCCCCGGTGGTGGTGGTGCCGCGCTCGGCGCTGTCCCCGCAGGTGTTCGTGGCGCACCTGGGCCGCATGAGCCTGGCCAACCGTCCGCCCGCTAACGGCGCGCGCGCAGCCTACCGCGTGCGCGTCACTGACATATCGCTCGCTTCCGTCAGTACTACACACGTTCCATACGTTCACGTAGAATAACTATAACGGGACGACTGACACCGATT
Organism: Pandemis cinnamomeana; assembly: GCA_932294345.1. NCBI lineage: Eukaryota > Metazoa > Arthropoda > Insecta > Lepidoptera > Tortricidae > Pandemis > Pandemis cinnamomeana. Next base: position 16,453,431 of record OW028705.1, read on the forward strand.
TATATAGTCCCAAACTAAACATAGATTTTACTATAGATGCTCTTCCTAGTAAATGAGCTCTCGGACACTTAGATGCGATCAGGGTAGGCAGCGAAAAGGTGACGCAACGCATTGAGTATGCACCCTAGCGTTTCCCTACTACGCGCCATAGCGGGCACTGTCGCCATTTCCAAGTATTTAGCTCTTATTTTATTTTCACTTGTATTATCTTTTGATCTGATAACCGATGGAGCAGTCAATATGACTATTGATCTCCAATAACCAGACCGCTGGCAGTTTGGTGGAGATGCTGGGATATTATTAATTAATGAAATAAAACCTAGAAGAGGAAATTAGACTTTGTTAAGTCGATATTATGATGACGATGATACTGATGTGATAATTTTGTTTGTCAGGTGGACGTGAGCGCGAAGCTGGCGCAGCACCGGCTGAGCGCGGAGAGCATGCCGGCCATCTACGACGCGGGCGGCGGCAAGCCCGTGCTGCACAACACGGCGCTGCAGCTGGCCGTGCACTACGGGCAGCTCGAGCCCGGCGCCGAGCCCCAGGTGCGTACTGCTGCTGCGGGACCCGCTGCCGAAGTCATTCTGAGCGATAGAAGAGGTGGTCGCGATCGCGAGCGTCGAATTAATAATTAAATTAGGAGGCATTTATTACGAAAAGCGTTCAGAGCTGGGAAGAAAGGTAATTTAGCTGAACATCACCCTATCCCGGCGAGAGGGGTTCTCTCCAAGTATCACGTAACTTTTTTTACAGTGTTCAGTGACGGGCAAGGTGGTCGGCGGTCTGCACGTGTCGGCGCGGCGCGAGCAGTACGAGCAGCTGCTGGACACCATCAGCTACCTGGGTGCCGCCGACGCGCCCGCGCCGCCGCCCGCGCCGCCGCAGCACCCCCCGCACGAGGTACACCTCTACAGTTACAAGTTCAACATCCTAAACTACGCAGAATTCGTGACCTTTGCACCCGTCGGGAGCCTGCTCTGACAGATAGTTGTATGTGGTGTGGTGTGTGCAGGACATGGAGCCGGCGGTGCCGACGCTGCGGCTGGACCCCGCGCTGCGCGCCGCCGTGCTGTCGGTGCCGCCGCCGCAGCCCGCGCCGCACGCGCGCCTGGCCTCCAGCACGCACGTGCCGCTCAAAGGTCAGTGCCGGCAGCTGATCTAGCTGCTAATTGAAACTTGAAAAAGTTTTCCTTTATCGTAGTAGTTCCGTCTTCTAAACTTGTTTTTTCTTATTGATTCGTTCCCTAGTATTAATAACACTAAAAACTGAACTTTAGCGTCGTAACTTTGTCTGCTTACTGAACTGGTTCAAACCGGTTTGCATCCGAGCGGACGCTGTGACGCGTGTCAATTTGAATCTTTCATTCTGTTCCCTCTTCTATATATGTGCATGTGTTGTGAATGTTTTCCAAGTATCAGTGTGGTGTATGAGCGTGTCGGTACTGCAGTGCACTTCGAGCTGCCGCAGTTCACGGTGGAGCTGCGCGCGGACCTGGGCGGCGGCGAGCGCAGCCTGGTGCAGCTGGCCTTCCGCGAGTTCGCGCTGCGGCTGCTGCGCGAGCGCCCGCACGAGACCGAGCTGCGCGTGAGTTACTGAAAAACCTCAGCTATAATCTCAAGATAAAGCAAGACTGCGTTTGAGTGCGATAGTTGAATATTTGACCGACAAACGCGTTGTGAAGAACAGTTTATTTTCTGATAACATTTTCTTTTTTAAAGTTATAAAACTAACCTAACTTAACCTAATGTGAGCCACACAAAAAATGTTTTTAGATTTTTTTTAAATCACGGTTTAGCAGATATTTGAGGGTTGTCAAGAGTGTTGTGGACATCAGATAGGCAGCACTCTTGCAGCCTCTATTTGCCACGGCTCGTAAGAGCCTCCATAAGAGGCGGTAGTGTGCTACCTTCTCTACACATCTACTGTCGTAAATAAAGGGCGCTTATTTTGAAGCTTACTGTGGTAAGGAGCTTTCGGCACTGTCAGTTGTTTTGTTTCCACCGGCAGGTGTCCCTCCACTCGGTGACGATGGAGGACCTGACGCAGGAGCCGGAGTCGAAGCACCGCATGCTGATGGTGTCGCACGCGCCGCACGTGCCCAACAAGGCGGTGTTCGTGTCCAAGTCGTGCCCGGACTTCGGCGCGCGCTACCCGGCCGCGGCGCGCATGCGCAGCGCGCCCTCGCTGCCCGGCGGGCTCGACGCCGGCGCCGCCGCGCCCGCACAAGTAAGCTGCTCCCACTCGAGATGCTGGTGAAAGTTATCAGGGACAATTTAAGTATCTAATGCTTAGAAGTAGCTATTAAAATACTCGGACGTTATGTTGCAATGACATCACTAACTTTTTGAGTTGTGTCGATCGCGACTGATAGATTAAAAAAGCGATATCGAGTAAATTGGGGAAAGTTCGTTTGTGTGCAAACTGATTTCATTCCTGTGAAGTATCAAAAGGTTTTTAGCGTATAGCTACAATAAGCTGGGCAACAATTTGATTAAACAAATAAATGCATATTAATGTTATAAATGTCAAAGTGTGTCTATCTGTCAGTCAGTCTATAACTTCGTCACCGCCGAACCGATTTAGTAAGAATTTGGTACAGATAAAGTTTTAGTCCCGGGGAAGGACCCAGGATAGTTTTTATCCCGGTAAATCGCATAATTACCGCGGCACAACGATAAGCAAATTATTGCAGGCTCGGCGCAACAAGCGCGACAGCAAGTGCGGCGTGACGCCGCCCTGCTCGCCGGAGCTGGGGGCGGGCGCGGCGGCGGGGGAGGCGGACGGGGAGGGGGAGGGGGAGGAGGGGGACGCCGGCGCCGGCGACGGGCTCGTCAACGTCACCGTGCACGCGCGCGACCCGCAGCACCCGGGGTTCCACGACCTGTACGGCGGGGTCAGTATATAGTTACACACACAACAAGAGGAGGATGTTCGGTTTCTACACTCACAACAAAAGTGACGAAATAAAGAAAGATATACCCCGTCCTACTTTAAATTTGAGCACGACAGTTTCAATGTCGCGTACTGCTTCTACATTTGTCAATCCTGGCAGGGTCGCCATGTGAGTATGGGCGGTGGGAGATTACTATTAAGTCGAGTTCTGAGTTAATACTCCGTCTTATGCAATATACGCTTATGATTTTACGTCGCCTCGGGCCGTAAGTAGTACTTTAGCGTCCGCTACACGGGTGGAAATTAACACTTCCTGCCCAAGGAAGACGTAAAATTCTGTACACATTTAGAGCGGTGATAAAGAAAGGCTCAGCGCAAGTTTCCTGCAATCTGAGACATTCTTTATTTCAACACCCTCGGAATGTTATTTACTAATAATGTAGGCTAAATACTGGAAGAGTACGTGTGTGAGGCACAGCAAACACTACACCTAATAATTCACTCAAAAAATAAACTTTGAGTAGTAGAGTTTTTTTTTCAAACTTATTTTGATATCGATGTTTGGTGCGGGCTAGGTGTCGCGGCTGACGCGCGTGCAGTTCAACTGCCTGAAGCTGGTGGTGAGCATCGACAGCTGGGTGGCGGTGCTGGACTTCTTCGGCGTGGCCGGCGACGAGCCCGACGCGCCGCCGCCGCCCGCGCCTGCGCCTGCGCACCACGGTAACCTGGCCCTCCACTGCTGCTGTTACTTATACGACGAAATTCCATTTTTAAGATTCGTTTTGTGCCGTTCCGCTCACACTAATAATAGTCAGGGAGCGAAACTTAGGCATATGGTGTCAAGCTACATACAGAGTGTTTTTATCTAGATTTTACATCATCAGTGTCATCACTATTATCAAGTTATTGGGCTCTTTATTACAGATATTGCCACTTGAGTTGAGACGGCCAGTACTTATAAAAACATGATTGACTGTTATTGGCACATTAACCTTGACAGATAAAGTTGACGGCTGCGAATGACACAAGATTTGCTTGGCTGTGAAAAGGTTAAAAAGAAGATTGTTGGAGACAATAACCAATTTGTATTTAATTGCAAATCTATACTATATTATGTCGTTTGTCACCGTAAGCTATTTGAGACATTGATAAAAACGTTAGACTCGAACAAAACGCGCACTCCTCGGCAATCGACTTGGCTGTATGACATTGTTGTTCATTATTCCATATTCTCTTTGACTTATTAAAAAGTTAAAAACAAATGAAAAACAGCCCAGCAATCCAATTTATGGACAGAAAATTGCGCCTGCAGCCGTCAACATGGCCCTTCGTGTTGTTACTTGTAATACAATGACGACATTTACGACAATGTTTGACAAAAATAAATTAAACGTTCCTCTGCAGAAACAAATGAATCGCTATCCCCGTCCGAGCTGACATCGGATGCGGGCACATCCCAAACGGAGATGTCGATCCGCTCGCTGTCGGTGGTCCTGGTGGGCGGGCGCGGGGAGGTGTGCGGCGCGCGGGCGGTGCGCGTGCGCGCCACGGCCACGGCGCACGCGCACGCGCACACGCGCCAGCTCGCGCTGGCCGTGGGCGCGCTCATGCTGGCCGACCTCACGCCGCGCGCGCCGCTCTGGCGCGACCGCCTGCGCACGCACGGCGACAAGGCGCTCGAGGTCACCTACCGCCGGTTAGTGCCAGTATTGCCATTGCCAGTACACGCGGCCAAGAGTACTCTCGCTTTTAATAGAGCGAGTACGCTCAATCGTTGTCTCTCGAGACGTTGCATGTAATAGGGAATATTTCTGATTTTTTTGTCGGGCAGGCTGAGCGCGTCAGCGGCGGCGGCGGCGGGACACGAGACGGAGCTGGGCGTGGCGCTGGGGCCGGCCACGTACGTGCACACCAAGCGGTTCGTGCACGAGCTGTACGCGTTCGCGCACGACTTCCGCCAGCTGCGCCGCGTCATCGTGCAGGCCAGGCAGAAGGTATGACGCGGACATGACAGTGGAACCAAAAAAAGCTGATCATAATTTATTACTGCAACAGAACAACGTTACAATCGTGCAATTAGTTTACAACTGGCATGTGGTCCTCAGAACTGCAAGGTGACTGCACAGTTTGTTTGCAGTCTCGATGCAGTTATACTAAGTGCAAGATTTGCGGTTGACTTGCAGTTGAAATTTATCATCGTCTCCAGCCTATACGTCCCACTGCTGGACATAGGTTTCCTATCACAACGAGAGGGCTTGGGCTATAGTTCCCACATGGGCCCATTCTGGTCTTTCAAAGTATTGACTAATTTATCTTTGTCTTGGAAAATTGGTGTTATGTATGTTTTTGTGCAGGTGTCTGTGTCGGTGGGCGCGTCGCCGACGAGCCGGCAGCGGCTGCGCGTGCGCTGCTCGGCGCCGGTGATCGTGCTGCCGGTGTCGGGGCGCTCGCGCGGCGCGCTGCAGGCCGAGCTGGCCGAGCTGCGGCTCGACAACTGCTTCCGCCATGCCGGCGACGCCGACACTGTCAGCACCAGGACTGATCCCACCGCTGGTCTGTATCGTACTACTGCGTAAGACTGTTGTGTTCAGTGTATTGTTGGTGGCAGCTACACCTTATAAACCGGCAAGCCACTCTAATACTGCCGCTAAGAAAAAGAGCTTCCGCCGTTGAGTTTATATGGAAAGAGTAGCCAGGGAAATTTCCAGCACGAGACATTTCAGATATATGCCCTAGAGGGCTAGAGCCTAGCGGTAGATTTTTATTAGCTATTAACGGGTGCCGTAATAATTTATTCTTGTGATTCACAAACAGATTTAGTATTTAAATATAGTATTTAGGCAGTGCCACCAGCGCACACTATTTTTCAATATATATGTTAGTCAGTGTTGTAATGTGTTGGTGCGTGTGTAGAGCCGCGCGAGCTGCTGGACGTGCGCTCGGTGTGCCTGGAGGGCGTGAGCGTGTGGTGCGCGCGCGGCGGCCGCGGGCTGCGCGTGCGCCGCGCCGGCGCGCCGCTGCTGCCCGCGCCCGCGCACCTCACGCTGCTCGTCGAGCGCAACATGAGCGACACGCACAACGGTACGTAGCCGCACCTAACTAACCTAACAAAATAACAATAAAATCAAACGCATGACTACCCGAAAAAAAAAAGCTATGAAGCTTGAGGTCCCGAGTTCAATCCCCGGTCCGGGCAGATACTATTTGCTCTCGAGTCTTGGCTGTTTCATATAATGTGTAAGTATATATTTATTTATATGTATAAGTATATTTATCCATTGTCTGGTACCCATATTCCACGCTTTTCTTAGTTTGGCACTAGATCAATTGGTGTCAATTGTCTCAAAATATTTTTTTATTTATATTCTCAAGTCGCGAAATTCTAGACTTGTACTTAAAGGCATGGATTACACGGTCAATATTATCGAGTGATCCACGCGTATCACGACCCATTGTTGTTGTGAAATCCACGATCCTATGTTGAATATGACCGTCTAATTTATGCCAAAACGTATGTGTCCGTACTGCTGTTGAAGTGTTCTGTGTTGTGCGCATGCGCAGTGCCGGACATGACGGTGCAGGGCACGCTGGCCACGCTGCAGTGTGCGCTGGACCCGGCGCAGTACCGGCTGGTGCGCGGCGTGCTGGCGCACAACCTGGCCGAGTGCGTGGCCGACCTGCCGCCGCACGCGCCGCACGCCACGCACGCCACGCACGCCACGCCCGCGCCGCATCACGAACAGGTAACTTTTGAATATATTTGTTACTCTTCCACGCTAAAACCGTTTAATTTTTAGCCTTTATAAATTGCCTCACGAGAATGTAAACTGGTTACTGGTCGTGTGCAGGTGTGGACGACATCATCCATCAAGCTGGACCTGCTGGACGTATCAGTGAAGCTGGAGCCGGAGCACGGCGTGTCCTCGCTCGCCTGCATCAACTTCATCAAGTCGCGGCTGCTGTTGGAGACCTACTCGGATCTTAGCCAGGACATCGACCTCGTCTCACAGGTGCCTCGACATATCATCGTTTTCTTTTCTCTAACACATTAAACAAGTGGCGATGATCATTCGCTAGGTTTTAGTATTTGAGTTGACTGTGGTGCTTGTTTGCAGGAGATCTTAGTGAGCGACACGCGGTATACGCGTGAGCCGGCCAACCGGCGCGGCAACGTGTTCAGCCACATCGTTCAGCCGATGCCTGACCACCGCCACAGCGTGCAGGCAGAGGTGCACGCAAGGTTACTGTTCAATTTATTTTTTAGTTGATTACTCGTGTAGATAATCCCGAACAAGGCACCAGGTTATTACGGCAATTAACCCTGGTCACGGCACCACATTCTTACATCATAATATCCTGGTCACGGCATCAAATTTTTACATCATGATCATCCTGGTTAAGGGCATCAAATTGCTGTATCATACCATCGTGGTCATGGCCTTGGTATCGAATTGTTACATATTTTAATCCTAGTCAAGGCGACAAATTGTCATGTCATATACATCTGGGCGCAGTACCAAAAGTTGGTAACTAAATTGTGATATCATTAAATCCTGGTCATCGCACTAAATTGTTACATCATTGAATCCTGGTCACGGCACTAAATTGTTACATCATTGAATCCTGGTCACGGCACTAAATTGTTACATCATTGAATCCTGGTCACGGCACCATATTGCGACATCATTGAATCTTTATCACGGCACTAAATTGTTCCATTATTGAATCCTGGTCACGGGACTAAATTGTTACATCATTGAATCCTGGTCACGACACTAAATTGTTACATCATTGAATCCTGGTCACGGCACCATATTGCGACATCATTGAATCTTTATCACGGCACTAAATTGTGCCATCATTGAATCCTGGTCACGGGACCATATTGCGACATCATTGAATCTTTATCACGGCACTAAATTGTGCCATCATTGAATCCTGGTCACGAGACTAAATTGTTACATCGTTGTGTAATCTTTTTTTTATAAATATTTCACATTCCAATTTCAAACTTATGTGAATTAAAGAAAGTTACTATTTCAAAAGTAAAACGTAATACTCTCTTAAATGGCAAACAACCTAAGTTATATTGTCCCCATTTTTTAGAAAACGCGGTGACTCATCAGCTTACACGATCCTCGTGAACAACATGCGGTTAATGGCCATCCTGGACTGGTGGGAGGCAGCCAACCAGTTCATTATGCAGCCTCCGCCGCCAGCCTGCGACCCCGACATGGCTCATCTGTGAGTGACTTTTGAATTAATATCTCATCTTAGATTAAATGTTACTGTAAGTGTCCAATACAAGTGTTTTTATTGTTTGGTAGTGAGGAGCCGCTGTCAGTGCTGAGTTCAATGGGTGGTACGGGAGCGGGCGCACCCGAAGGCAGCATGGAACTGAAGCTCAACATCACCGACTCGCAGCTCGTGCTTGTCGAGGACGCGTCTGTCTGGGACACCAACGCTGTCATACTGAAGGTCAGCCCGCGAGTAGCAGAAATCGACACGAGTGTCGCGAGTGCTTAAAAAAAACATGTGGCTGTTTCGTGAGTGGTCGTTATAGTATATTTCATTACGAGTGCGGAAAGCCTGTCATTGCAAAGAGTTCCGACAAATGTCTACCCGAGCCGAGGCGCAGCCGAAGGTGAGGGTTGACAGTCGGAACAAGTTGCAATGACGGTTCCGCACGTGTACTGAACAACTATTTTTAATACAGTTGCGAAAAAATGAAGCAATTTAATAAAATAATAAAAACACAATTAACTCACTTTTCGGGTAAAATGTTCTCCGAAGCATTTTGTGCAATTATACTGAGTTCCGGTGGTGTTAATTCAAATAAAATATCGTCGAAATTTCTCATTTTGTGCAACAAACAACTAAACTCGCAAAAAATATTTTTGGAAAATGGCGCCAACCGTAAAAGAATATAAGCAGCGATTTTTTTTGATTTCTTCACCCATTCTGGGTAGGCAAAGGGAACTATGCCCATACAGCCAAGTCTTCAATAGATTTTTTTTATTGATATGAAATGAAAATTAAATTTAATGAGATGAAATGAAATGAAACCTAACCTAACTCATTGAATCAAATCATTAAATCTGATATTGAAACAAATTAGTAGCTTCTTTTTAGAAATATTTGCATGAATCATAAAAACTTCTATGATTTTTTTTTAGTAAAAACTTCGTGGTTGGTTTTTTCTTTTTAATAGTAGACATTATTTTGACAGTTGGGAAAGAGAACGCACGAGTGCGGAAAAGGTAAAGAAAAAGCTCGAGTGTGTAATAGCCCACATCCCGAACGCTATACGTCCCTGCAATACGCCACTTTTTGAGCAACTGTATTAAAAAGTAATTGTTGGTATCTCTGTTCCTCAGAGCACGACTGTAATAACATACCGCGTGGCGGACGCGGCCAAGCCGGTGTCGTGCGAGCTGAACGAGCTGGAGGTGTTCTCGTGCGTGCTGGGGCTGGAGGAGGAGACCGCGCTCGCCATCGTCGACCCCGCCGCGCTCACCGTCACGCTGCGCGCCGACCGCGTTCTGCGCGTGAGTTTGCCTCATTTGCCTCATCTGTCATAAGTGTTTTTTTAACTTATAAATCCATGTGTCAAGGAATATTATAATTTCAGATTGCGATGGGCACGTTGAACTTGCGCCTGTCCTATCACGACATGCGAATGTTCGCGTCGATGATACAGTCGCTGCCGGCGCAGGCGCGCGCCGCTTTGTCAGGTGATTTTTTTTCTGAGGTCCTGAGGCCGGCTGCACATTACGACAAATTTGTAACAGATGTCAGTTTGCTGACTAAGTAAGTAAGCAAGTAAGAAGTGGGTGTATGATTTGCAAAGCTTACGAACTGACCCGAACGATCATTCAAAGCGACCGACTGAAGTCAAGGCAATGCGTGCCTTCCGGCGCGCGAAAGAATTTTTGTCTTAATTTCTGAAAATGTGCTGTGGCCTTAATGTGCCTTGGTTTGCAATAATATGTTTCTCACCTTGTACGTGGTGTGGTAGGCAAGCCAGAAGGCGAGGCGGCATGCGCGGACGCGCCGGCCAACAGCGTGCACATGCGCGCGGGCGGGCGCCTGCTGCCGCCGCGCTGGCTGCCGCTGCGGGCGCCGCCGCCGCCGCAGCCCTCCGCCGTCTGGCCGCTCAAGGCGCTGCAGGTAACCCTTGCAACCCTGGGATAAAAGCCTAATAAATAACTGGCGGCTGATAGATGCTAAATTACAAAAATGAATATTATACATAAATTTAATAGCTGCGTTTTACCTACCAATAAAACGCATATTAAATACTTACCTTATTCGAAGCTTATTTAATTGAGATAGGCTACTGTCATTTCCCGCATGTTTCTGTCCCTTTCTACCTTGATATCTCCCTCTCTTTCGCACACCACCCTCCACTTTTCATCACGCCACCACCACGCAGTAGCCTGGCTTAGAAAAATCCAGGCGCCCTCTGGTTCATTGGTACACCAGGCAGGAATTACTATAAGCTTCGAATAAGGTAAGTATTTAATATGCGTTTTATTGGTAGGTAAAACGCAGCTATTAAATCACTTGACCGTTATTCGAAGCTTATTTAATTGAGACCTGTTTGTTATCGCCTGGTGGTGTGTGATGATGCTGGAACGCCAATGTGATGGTACCTGCTGCGAGCAACGGGAGCATTGATATCATACTATTATTTCACAGTTAGTGGTAAGGCTTATGATGTAAGCGTATAAACAACACTATTGAGTTGAATCATGTTTAATCTCAGATTTAAATATTGAATTGGTACAAATGAAGATACATATAAAAATCAGGGTGTGCGAAAACACTTTTCATTGCTATTATTATTAGCATCATATTAATCTCACTGATAGCAAATATCAAACAGAAATCAATTCAGGATTATTATGTAGTTCAAACAACTATGATTACATTTAGTCAACTACAGGATTAAATAATCCAGTTAAATTATCATTTGTCCTAGCCGATTCAGACATAATTTCGCGCCTATAAAATTGCCTGAAGGTGTTTGCTGACCTCCAATTTCCTCTAGCCAATATATCATCGACAGGTATACTGTTAGCCCAATGTTTTGAGGCGACAGCAGATCGTACGCTTCCGGGCGTTGCTATTATGTCTGCTTCGGACAGTATGGTTTTAATCCAACCGGCAATTACAGTACGCGAGGCAGCCTTGGCCTTGCCTCGATAGGTTACAAATAAATTATGACATTTTGACAGCCTTCTCCTCTGTTGGAGAAGCGCAATAGTACGATTTACCCAAAATACCGGGTTTAATCTAACATTATCCCGATTAACCAACAATTTCCATCCTGATTGTCTATAATCAGTAGAGTCAGTTTTCGAACCAAACATGGGCCAAAAAATCACATAATCTTCTGATAAGATAAAGTGATCTGAATCAACACAAAGAAGCGTCAAATCATGGATACGTCTGCCAGAACATAACAGAAGCAATAAAGCTGTGTGCCTACAGGCAGCAAATATACTGTTTTGGTCAAATTCATAACTCTCTAAGAAATTTGTTAATTTATCGACATTCCAGATAGGAGGTTTAGGTCTTACTGGTTGCTTAAGAGCAATTGATTTTAATACATGTCTGACCAAAGAGTGAGAACTTAAAAGCCCAGAGTTTTCTGTGTTACATAAGGTGGATACAACAGATTTGTGTAACATTATGGTGCTATATGACATTTTGTCAGTTAAAAACAAATCAGCTAAATATCTAGCTAATATAGATCCATTAGGGCTAAAGGGGTCAAATTTATGTTTGCTTGCCCACTTTAGCCAGCATTTCCAGGCGCTCTTATACGTATTTCGAGTCGAAGGGCGCCATGACGACTCTAACAGCTTTTTCTGGTCTTTATTCCAGTTGGTTAAGCTGCTATGCCACCCCCACATTTCCATACTTCTAACGTCATCATGTGAACCTCCGGAGGAGGGAATCCGGTCGACATGTCCATGAGGCAGTGAGGGAGGTTCTGTATTGTGAACGGTGCTGTTAGAGCTCGCGTTTTCAGGTCGGCTCGCCAGAAAACTCTCTCCCAGCGAGGTACTACTAGAAGATACATTCCTTTCGCGTTGTTTAAGTGTGTCAGCACCTTCGGTATGAGATACGGGGGTGGAAAAACCCATGCTAGTGGATAGTTCCACGCCATTGAGAAGGCATTGTGAAAAAGAGCTTGTCTGTCCCGGAGATCTAAGGACACATAATTGACAACCACATGAGCTCTGTCCGACGCAAAGAGATCTACGACTGGGACTCCGAACTTCTGAAAGATTCTCTCCGTTGACGAGGGCAGTAGGTGCCACTCTGGAGGCGATCTGTGACGTGACAGATGATCGGCATGGCGATTGTATTTGCCCGGTATGTAAAATGGCATCAATGCAATCTGGTACCGATCCAGAACCTGAAATATTTTCAGGGTTATGTCCATCAGACCCTTTGACCGAGTTCCGCCCTGGTGCCGGAGATAAGCCACTACTGATCGGTTGTCGCATTGCAGCAAGGTCGTGCTCCCTTGAAGGTAGTGACAACGGGCTAATAATACCTTTAGGACAGCCATCATTTCCTTGTGATTGGAGTGCATCAATGTCTCTGATTCTTGCCAGGTGCCCGACAGCGGAACATCGTCCAGCTGAGCTCCCCACGCTCCGACCGACGCATCGGTTGCGAGAAAATGAGTCGCAGGTGGTAAGTGTATTTGTGAAAAGCGATGGCTGTTCGTTAACCACCACTGTAGGTTGGCTTTCACATCCTCTGGTAAAGGATACAAGACATGCATTGATTTGTCTTGAATTTTTATCAACATTCGTTGAAGTGCCCGATAATTCAGTCTCCCCAGGGGGACGACGAAACTCGCAAAATTCAATAGTCCTACCAAACTTTGCAGGTCTTTTAGATTCGTTCGACTGTCTTGTAACATGAGTGTCAATTTGGTATTTAATGAATGTATCTTTTCCTGAGGCAAATACTTTTTGTTTAACCAGGGGTCCCAATGAACACCCAAGTAATTCAGGCTTTTTTGTGGCACAAGTTGTGACTTTTTGAAATTGATTTCCCATCCTAGTTTTTTCAAGGTGGATACTAACATCTGAACATGGGAGCGCAAAGTTGCTGGATTCTGGTGGGCCAGAAGATAATCGTCCAGATAAACTACTATACGTACTCCTTGCTTTCTCATTATCTGCGCTATCCAGTTCGAAATTGAGGCAAAAACCTTGGGTGCCGTACTGAGTCCGAAAGGAAGGCACGTCATTTCTAGCATTTCTCCCTGGTAAATGAGCCGGAGAAAGCGTCTGTGGGGTTTCACTATTTTCAGATGAAAATATGCTTGTGACAGATCTAGTTTGCAAAGCCAGTCTCGAGGTTGAATAAAATTCGGAATCCTGCTTATATTTATGAGTGAGAAGCAATCTGTCATCACATATTCGTTTAAAGCCCTTAAATTGAATATTGGGCGAAGGGAGCCGTCGCCCTTCGGTACCAGGAAGAATTTCGAAATAAAACTTGGTGTCATGTTTGCCCTTACTAGAACTCCTTCTCTCTTGAGTTGATTCAGAACTTGGGTCATCGATTCTGAGTTTGGGGTGCTGAGAGCATTGCTGTGTAAATTGGGCATTATCAGAGGCGGTCTCTCGAAAAACGGTATGCGATACCCTTTTATTATTTTTAAAATGAATTTTGGTGCTCTCATCTCTTGCCAATGGTGATAAAAGTTGGCTAATTGACCGGCTCTGAAAGTCGGATAGTCAGTATCTCCGCTTCTTACTGGACCCATACATTGTAGGCGATCCAGCCCTCCTGCGGGCCTTTGTATTATATTCGGCACTTCTTTGGTTTTGCTTTGTTGTCCGAGGTCGAAAGGAGCCTCGGTTACTAAAACCAGCTTTATTGTACGCATTGTGATGGCCTTGCGAAGACCGGTAATTGTTATTATTCCCAACCCCCTGCGAGGGGGGGAAATGACTACAACCTCCGTGAGAGGATGTGCCTGTGTTATAAGTAGGACAAGGTGCTCGCCAGGTGGAGCAGCACCCGCGACTAGGGCCCTGCGGGGGCTGATGTCGCACAGCCGACCCCTGCGGGGGGTGGCGAACAGTTTTGGTAGTAATACTATTTCCCGCTTGCGTAGCAGGAGCGTTATTATTTTGCCGATTTAGTAGAGGCAAGAAGGCTTTCTTAACACCTCCTTCCTTCTCTAAGGCAGCTCGTAACATGTCTTGATCAAATAAATTATCAAGTGACGGAGGAATCCGACGGAGGGTAGATTTGAAAAGCGGATCGCGAGCAAAATTTATTATACCATCACGTCGCATCTGAATTGTCTCTGCTCTATGACCACAAATCATTTGCAAAAGGTCTGACGAAACCCTAGCATAGTCAGCGTTAACTAATTCATTCAATTTCGCTTGGAGTGCTTCAAAGTTAGAATTGAAATCGCTTTTTGCCCACGCTAAGAAAACTCCTAGAGAGTTCTCCAAAATAGTTTTTTGTTTAATAGCAACGAAGGTTAACGCTGCATATGCCTTGTCGGCATAGGCCAGATGCCGCAATGAATCATACGCTTTGATCTCGTCATTAGCTTCGAGGTCTACGAAGCCTGGGGCATGATTATACAGTTTTTGTACCTCCGCATACCTGACCTCCGTCCACTCCTTGTCACAAAAATGTTGCATAGACTTGAGCACATTTACGAAATATTCGGGTGTTTTTGGAACTGCGGGCTCCTTTAATTTGGTTCCCAAATCCAACACAAATTCGGGATTAGTGTCGACAACCTCCGGGTTATCTTCGTACAATTCTCGACTGATATTGGGATCGATTATATTATCATTATGGCACTCGTCTTCACAAACACGATTAGAAGTACGTGATTTATGCTTACGATTCCTACGCCGAACTCGCCTTGAGCGCTTCTTGTGGCGGCGGTGTCGCGAGCGGCCTCGCCTGCGTGATGCCGAATCCGACGATGATGAAGATGAATCGGACGACGAGCTGCTGCTGCTGCTACTGGAGGAGCTACTTGACCTTCGTCGAGGCTGCTTCTTTGGAGCCGTCGTCACAGAGGGCTGTACGTTACTACCGTTTGCCATTTGACCGTCTGCCATCCTAAACGAACCTCGTATTAGTTATACTGCTTATTTTACAAGTAAGTTGCGTTGAAAGTGGGTCCGATAAAATAAAATAAAAAAATCATTAAGTGAGGGTAGACATCAAAGTTTCACTTCGTAAAACTAGGTCACTCTTTAGTCTTACTTATTCAATTCGAAATTCGAACGGTAAAACTAGATGCAATAAAAAGCATCGTTCTCCGATCTCGAACGGTAAATCCGTTTAGTAGGGAACATTTTACATAAAAAAAATTTAAAAGGGAAACACTCACCTGGGTGTAAGCTGTTTTGTTCTTACCAGTATAAGTATAGTTTGAACATGTACAGACTTGTTCTAACGGATGGGGAGGAATTCCAGCTACCATCCGTTCGCGGCGGGAAATAGAACGCCAATGAACCAGAGGGCGCCTGGATTTTTCTAAGCCAGGCTACTGCGTGGTGGTGGCGTGATGAAAAGTGGAGGGTGGTGTGCGAAAGAGAGGGAGATATCAAGGTAGAAAGGGACAGAAACATGCGGGAAATGACAGTAGCCTATCTCAATTAAATAAGCTTCGAATAACGGTCAAGTGATTTAATAAAAGTCTTATCCATGTTATGCTTTCGCCACCATACAGTGTTACTAAGGGCTTGTATTTTCGCAGGTGACCGCGGAATGTGTGACGCTGTGCGTCATAGACGACTGCTTGGACTCGGACGTGCCGCTTTTGGAGGTGTCGCTCGCCGACTTCAACCTAGAACAGGTTCGTTCTACTGTTCTTGATATCAGCTGAGTGATTCTCTAAACAAACTTCGTACGTGGAGTTGTCGCTGCGCTCGGCAAAGCATCCAAACTCGTCAAGTCGAGAGCAAGCATTGCAGATGTTAACATTGACCAACCGCAAGACAACTGACTCCCTGTAATGTGTACGAGCGGAGGGGTCAAGTTACGAACGACTGTTGAGCGCTGCCGTGGCTTCAGAAGAGTTTTTTTCAAGGTTGTACATAGGCTCGTACTGATCACTCTCCTTCAGGTGAGATAGGAGTCAATCGCTGGTCAGTTTCGTGTTAACAAATTGAACTTGGGTGTTCAGGACTTACGTAAGATAGAGGAGTCGCTGGAGGACCCGGTGCTGGTGTCGACGCCGCTGGTCCCGGCGGGGGCGGCGGGGGCGGGGGCGGGGGCGGGCGGCGCGGGCGCGGGCGGCGGCCGGCTGGGCGCCGTGCTCAGCGTCGACTACTACAACCGCATGCTGTCCGGCTGGGAGCCCGCCGTGGAGCCCTGGAGGTAACACTGGACTAAGACATTCTACCTTTTCACTTTTTTTTTGTGAGTCAATTTTGTATGAACGAGCGAGTGTCATTCAGGTTCGAGAGTCTGTGGGAGTACACGCTGACGAGCGGGCTGGCGCCGGGCCGGCTGGCGGTGGCGGTGCGCTCGGAGCACGTGCTCGCCACCAACATCACCTCCACGCTGGTCGAGCTGGCGCAGCTCGTGCGCGCCAACTGGGCTGCCGACTACTACGCGCCGCAGGTAAAACTTGCCTTCGATAACGGGCTTCTAATAGACTCTCGTTAGAGGTCCCTTTGTTAGCACCCTCGGTGCATAATGGCATCTCCTGTGCAGTCGACGTCGCTGGACGCGTCCCCCAAGGGCAGCCCGGCGGGGCACCGGCGCCGCTCGCCGTTCGTGCCGTACGCGCTGCGGAACAACTCCGGGCACAAGCTGTGGTTCACCACGCTGCTCACCACCTGCGACGTGTGAGTATTCCATGGGTAAAAGCCTAGAATAGAACAGACTCAACTATAAAGTTTTTTATATTTGTTGCATTTTTTTATGTTTTATTTATAGTAATGCTTTGGATCAGAATCACGCCGGTTGATAAGACGTGATCTAAGTAAAAATAAAATAAAGCTTCAAAAGTCTGAGCCGATCTCAGTGCATACAATACGATTTCTTTTATAAGCTCAAAACAAAATTCGGTGGCAAGTGTAAATGCAGGTACCCATATAGTTGAGGTGAACCGTTTTGTACAGGTTGTCAGAGGGGCGCTGCGTGGGGCCGGACGACTCGTGGGTGTGCGTGCGCGCCGGCGAGACGGAGCCGTTCTCGTTCGGCGCGCGGCGCGGGCGGGGCGCGCGCGCCGCCGCCGGCCCGCAGGCCGCGCTGCAGCAGCTCGCGCTCCGGCTCGACGGCTGGGGGCCGCCCGACCCCGTCTGCGTCGACCGCGTCGGAGTCTTCTTCCGGAACTTGATGCATACGGTGACCATTATAAACATTGATGCCAAAAAATAAAGGAGGGACCATCATTAAATAATGTAATTTTTGTCTTGTTCGGTCTCAGAAAACGGGTGCCGAGGCGCGGTTGGTGTTGGAGGTGTCGCTGGAAGGTTCGGCGCGGAAGCTGGTGACCGTTCGCTCGGCCCTGACGCTGCGCAACCGCCTGCCCGTGCCCGTCGATGTACGGCTCGAGCACGCGTCCGCAGGTAATAACAATTTATTTCAAAACACTTTTAGTATCATGATCACTGTGGCGAGGATACTGAGGTGCGTACTGCCGCAGAGCACCTGTCGCTGAGCGCGTGGCCGGGCTGCGGCGCGATGCGCGTGCGCGCGGCGAGCGCGGCGCTGCAGCGCGCCTCGGCCGCGCGCGCGCCCGCCCTGCGCCGCGCGCCGCTCGCGCTCGCCGTCTACGCGTTACACCCTGTCTCGCTCTCCTGCGGTACCCTGCGATAGGCCACCTTATCATTCGATATCTTCTTATACATATTGTTTGTAGTGTATTTTAAAATAAATAGTGGGAGTCGTGGTTAAGTAAATTAGGTACACGTACGGACATTTCCAGCGTAGTACGGTGTAGCAGACACAGGGTGTAACGGTAGATTAACTTAATTTAGCACTACGTTTTTTTCATTTGAGTAGTTTCAGTCGTCATTAAAAATCATGCGTTATCGTATCATGGTTAATCTGGAAAGTAAATGGAATGTATGGTCGTAGTGTTGTTACCGATCGGGACTTTTTAGCATATTGATGGCATCGTGATCGTGTCGGGTCGTCAGGTCAGTGGAGCCAGGGCAGCGGGCGCTGGACCACGGTGGCGGCGGGCAAGCTGTGGGCGGCGCCGGTGTGCGCGGCGCCCGGCGCGGTGTCGGCGCGCGTGCTGCAGCGCGGCGCCAGGCCCCCCCCGCAGCCCGCGCACGTGGAGTGGCGCGCCGCGCGCGCAGACACTGCGCTGCAGCACTGCGAGTGCCGCGCGCCGCCGCTCGACGTGTACAGGTCAGCGCAGCCAGGCAGCGGCTACTGAGTGTTTATCTGTGTTTGGGTGGTGATGCCAGAAACGACTAAGCATGTTGTGTATACTTTAGGTTCTGCTGCGTGATCGTCCGCGAGCGCTTCCCTGCCGGCGGTGCTCCGGGCGCGGCGGGGCACGCGCTGACGCTGGTGCCCGCGCTGCGGCTGGAGAACCTGTTGCCGCTGGAGCTGCAGTACCGCTGCGCCGGTACAGACGGCGCGCCCGCGGCCGGCGCGCTGCCGCCCGCCGACACCAGACCTTTCCACGAGGTCCGTGCTATTACATCGCGTTTGATGTATCCGTCAACTAATAGTTTAATCGTGGTGGGGTGGCATGCGCAGGTGAACGTGGAGAGCGGCGTGGAGCTGTGCGTGAAGCTGGAGGGCTTCGGCTGGTCGTCCCCGCTGTCGGTGGGCGGCGCGGGCGCGCACTCGTTCAGCGCGCGGCTCAAGCTGAAGGACGCGCGCGGCCGCCGGCTCTACCTCAACGCGCGCCTCACCATCAAGACCAGCGACGGCATCAAGGTAACAGCCGGTTTACGGTTCGATTAGAGACAGCAGCTGGACACCACAATGTGGATGTGACTTCCGGGAAGTTACGAAAACACGTATACGCCTCTTTAAACACATACGGTCCGCGCGCCTGTTAGTGAAAGAGAAGAAATAACAAAGGAGTAGTTTGTGTAATTTAACTCGTGACTGGTTTAGGTAATATGTTGAAATTGTGATTTTAATTGAATATCTCTTAAGTCAAAAAAATTAGAACAAAATGTTTAATGATAATTTTTAGACCAATCTTTGGAATTAAGTAAGTAAGTAATTAATAAATATGATGAATATTTACATATATTTTTTTGCTGGACTAAAACAAATAGATTTTTTTTACAAAACTGCTCAAGGAACATCAATTTCAACGATTTAGGTGTTGACACCTTCTTAATGAATGCGCTCGCGACGCGTCCTCGTCCCGCCTCTTCTATCTGTTTTGCATCGCGACACTTCTATACACACTGCTTACGTGTATAAACATTTTAGCCGGTACCGCGTCGACGCGTACCGTGAGACGACTTCGTACGTGTGTTGCGCTTGCGCCTAAAACGTGTAGCTACAGTGGCGTGCGGCGTGCGCAGGTGTCGATCAGCGCGGCGTACTGGCTGGTGAACCGCACGGGGCTGCCGCTGGTGTTCCGCGCGGAGGGCGGCGCGGCGGCGGCCGGCCAGGGCCCGGAGCACGAGCTGGCGCGCGCGGTGGCGCCGCTGCTGTTCGCCTTCGCCGAGCCCGACGCCTCGCCCACCGTCTCCGCCAGGCTCGGCGCCTCCATCGCGCCCAACCAGGAGGTGACTGTGCTTAATGCAATGTTTACTTGAATTATCGTTTGCTATATTTTTTCTCTAGTTAAGGCTGAAAACATACACGGTGACAAACAATGAGGCCTCTCTTATGTATGTAAAATAGGTAATTTTTATGAAAACTGAGCCAAATTGTATGCCGCTGAGTGTATTTGAGATTTTTTTTATCTATACTTACACTCTGTCTTAAAAACTTAACTACAATACTTCAGCAGGCGGTTGGGTGGTTGTCTGAACACCCTAATATTGTAAATAGCTGACAGATGTCAATGTTTTAGGCGACTTAATTTTGAATTTAAAATTACGATGAAAATCATCTTTCAGTCAAACTAAGCCTACCTTCTAAATAGGAATGATCCAGAACAATCGTAAAACACGTTGCATATATTTTAGTCTGATTGTGAATAGACGTGACGGATTAGTGTTGTGTGCGCAGTGGTGCTCCCCGTTCGGGCTGGGCCCGGGCACGGCGGTGAAGCGGCTGACGGCGGGCGAGCGCGTGTACGCCGTGGGCGTGTCCGTGCGCGCCGGCCGCGGCCGCTACCGGCACACCAACATCGCCACGCTCACGCCGCGCTACCAGCTGCACAACAACACGCCCTACCATCTGCAGTTCGCGCAGAAGTGCTGCGCCACCACGCTGGTGAGAACGCACCCGATGCATTCCTCTTTTCATCAAAAGATTGCTGATGCGTTTTCAGTTTATTCTTTGATTTCACCGAGTATCTTATTCATGGAACAGCAGCGCATTGCGTCGTTCGAACGGCTCAGTATTATTATTATTATTATGAGCCTATCGTGTCCCACTGCTGAGCAAAGACTTCTCCCCGACGCTTTCACTGCTCCCGGTCTGCTGCGCTAAATGTCCAGTCTTTCGAGGCTAAATATGTCGGAGTTGAAATCGGAAGAACGTCGGTTCTTGCAGAACGACCCGGGCGCTATCGCGACGCACGTGTCCGCGGTGGCGGGCTGCTACCTGCCGTGGCACTGGGCGCGCTGGGAGCGGGCGCAGCTGCTGTGCGTGCGCGTGCTGGCGGCCGGCGCGCCGCGCACCGCCTGGTCCGGCGGCCTGCGCGTGGACAACACGCGCGCCGTGCACATCGCCTGCAGGTACAGCTGCTCTAACCGATGGGGATCGTCCGTTGAAGCTGACTCGCTGGTAAGCGAAGACGTGGTCTGGAATGGAGCACAGGACACCTTTAATTTGAAGACGGTCAGATAACACAGACGCAGGCAGGGAAGTTCATGGCTGCAAGGTATGTGAAAGTCGGTGCCGTGATCTGTTTGTGAATTGAGTGTTGCTTGCAGGGAGACGGCGGGCGCGGGCGCGGGCGGGGGCGGCGGGGGCGGGTACGTGTTCCTGCGCGCGGAGGTGGTGGCGCAGGGCGCGACGCTGTTCGTGGTGCTGACGCACGCCGACAGCGCGCCGCCGCCGCTGCGCGTTGACAACTACTCGCCCGTCGCCATCATGTTCCACCAGGTGATGCGCGTGCTCGTCTCAGCTGCTACGAAGATTGTTTAAAAATAAAGCCGTGTTCCTGTGTAGCGATTCGCTTAGTAAAATTTTGATCGATTAAGAGAAATTTAAAACGAATAGTTTTCGTGTTTGCACAGGTAAAGAATCGAATGTTCAATCGCTTGAACGTTTCGTTCGATTAGTTACAACTCCTCGATGACGTCATAAAATGACCTAAGTGTTATCAGTTTTATTCGTTCAGCAATAGTTTATACAATTTTTATTGAAAAATGTTCGGGTTATACGATCGCTATTAGATTTGTAAACTTATTACTCGAGGATACAAATTGAGCTACTCTCATTAGTGTCGTGGCGCGTGTGTGTGTGTAGGTGGGCAGCAGCGAGGAGTGCGTGGTGGGGGCGCGCGGGCGCGTGCAGTGGGCGCTGCCGGAGCCCGAGGGCGCGGCGGCGCTGGCCGTGCGCGCGCCGGGGGGGCCGCGCGCCGCGCTGCCGCTGGACGCGCTCGGCCAGCCGCACCACCTCGCCTACCAGAACTTCATCTACGTCGCCTTCACCG
This sequence comes from Pandemis cinnamomeana, assembly GCA_932294345.1. NCBI lineage: Eukaryota > Metazoa > Arthropoda > Insecta > Lepidoptera > Tortricidae > Pandemis > Pandemis cinnamomeana. The sequence goes on from OW028705.1 coordinate 16,475,111, forward strand.
CCAGCCGGCACGCCGCCGGCGCCGCCGCCGCCGACGCGCACAGGTCCGTACCGCCGCGCTCCCGACCGCGGCTAAACCTACAGGTTGCCCTACCGGCTGCGCCAATGAAAAAAATCAGTTAATGACGTACGTTCGTCTTAGTGATCTGTTTTAATATTTATTTTTGTGACAGGGAGGACGGATCGACAAACGATGATTCAGTGTTGGTATTGGAAGTACCGCTGAACTCTACGAGAGTGATTCTTGCACGAAAACGATACGGGGACAGGTTTGTATATTTACCGTTAGTTTGCCAGGTTGATATGGGGCAGGCTAAATGTTAAACTGAGGTTTCTTGCAGAGCTCAGCTGTGGCGGCGCGGGCCCAACGACCAGCTGATCCACGAGGGCAGCTCGCCGCCGCAGCCGACGGACGCTCTGCTCACGGACGAACCGACGCTGTCGCCTCACGCTATGGTGAGCCGTCTCGTAAAGTGGAAGACTTTTTCCAACAAGTAACCGAGAGGAATTGACATGTTCCGGTGTCCAATTTTGTTTTGAGTTTGAGTGTCTTTTGTAAGTACTGTAAAAGTCGGTTGTGTGTTGCAGGTGCTGGACATCGAGGGTCCGGCGCCGCGTCCGGGGCGCGCGGCGGCGCTGGTGCTGCGGCGCGCGGACCCGCGGCGCGCGTCCACGCAGGCGTGGCGGCTGCTGGGCGGCCGCATGGCCTGCGCGCACGCCAACCTCTGCGTGCAGCCCGACGGCGGCCTCATGGCGCTCACGCCAGGTGACGCGCTGGGGGGCCTCGGGGTCAGACACTAGCTGGTGCTGCGGCGCAAGGACGTTGTCATGTTTCTGAAGTGGTCGTGATGCTGACGTGGACATGTTGCTGACGTGGTCATGTTGCTGACCGGGTCATGTAGCTATCGTAGTCATGTTCCTTTTGTGTTATCGTAGTCATGTCCTGTCACGGTCGCCATGTGGCGGAGCGTGTAATAAGAGAAAGAACCGTCTTTGCTGGATACTCGTTTAATTCTAAATCAACTTACCTACTACACATGTATTTAAAAGCTAGAGAAAGATGTTGGAGTGAGAAATCGTTTACCACTAAGCGCCAGGTGCACTTGCAAAGTTTCGGGGCTTAAATAGTAAATGTGTGTTGTGCAGGGAGTCGCGTGGTGCTGGGCCTGCCGGAGCGCGCGCGCTCTGCGCCGGCGCCGCCGCCCGAGCAGGCGGTGGCGTGGCCCACGCTGCGCCCCGGCTCCGGCCGCCTCTCCGTCGTGCTCAGCTGCGCCGGGCCCACGCGCATCGTCGTCATCAAGGACACCGAAAACCCCGTCAGTACCTACCTTTTACTTCGATTCGCAGCTACCTCATAATTTAAAACGTGGGAATCAAAAATTACGCGACGACGTCAGAATGATTGCAACACACTTCGTATGGGTATCTATGACTGTGATTCGCTTTGAGAAAAAACATTTTTTCAGGATTCCGGTTGGATCGAGGGTGACTTAGCGGATACGGAAGAGGAGGAGTCGGCCCCTCCCTGCGAGTGGGAGGTGGGCGTGTCTCTGGCGGGGCTGTCGGTGTCGCTGGTGGCGCGCGCGCCGGCGCAGGAGCTGGTGCACGCGCTGTTCAGCGCCGTGCAGCTGCGCGTGGGGGCCAGCGCCGGCGCCGCGCAGCTCGCGCTGCAGGTGCAGGACATGCAGTGGGACAACCAGGTGCGTGGCAGGAGCTGGCGCACGCGCAGACATTCTGGACCAACGTTAATTCGGAGGTCCTAATCAATAACTGAGTCAATTGCAGGCATTTAGCATCGAGACAAAGAATTGTAGCCACTGGGAGGTACAAATAATTATGCAGCGGCGTGCGGTGGGAGGTCGCCAGGGTAGGCAGCGGGAGGTGACGCAATTTGTACCTGCTACCACACGCTCGCACGCCCTAGCTGTGGTAAAACCACTGTTAAATACTTGATATTGTGATGTCAGTTGCTGGGCACGCCGAGCCCGGTGCTGCTGTACTGCCTGCCGGGCGCGGCGGGCGGGCTGCCGGCGCTGCACGCGGCGGCCGAGCTGCTGCCGGCGCCGGCGCGCCGCTACAACGCGCTCTTCTTCAAGCACTTCGTGGTGGCGCTGCGCCCGCTCGCCATACGGCTCGAGGAGAGGTTCGTACGACGCTGCTGCGAATTGTACTGCTGTTCACTTTCCGTGCGATTGTACTGTTGAATGTCTTGTTCTTAGATGGCTTAGGTGTTTAGACTTCTGCGTGTACTGAGTCCTCCTTACGAATCTTACTTAGAAATAATTTTGAACGCTGAACTCGGAGCTCCAGACCGCTCTGTCTCTTCGTGGTGCGCGTGAAGTTCCTAATTCACACATCCTAAGCCCACTTATTCTGCGAGGTCTGTGCCTAGCAGTGAGACGTGTGTAGGCTAGAGAGTATGATTGATGGACCAAGTGTATTGAACGTGAAAATGAGATGGCAAGGTTATTGTGTCGTCTGTGGCAGGCTGATCCTGAAGCTGTGGTGGTGGGCGGCGCCGCCGGACGAGGCCGCGCGCGAGGAGCCCGACGAGGCGGACTACGAGACGCGGCGCATGCTCGACGAGGTCACCGCGCTGCACACGCGCCGCTACTACTTCGCGCTCATCAAGATCATACCCAGCCAGGTGCGACACCCCGAACGCCCGTTGCACGTTACAGTAACCGTTGCACGTTGCAGTAACCAAACACCCACCCAAGTGGGGACTTGGCGGTCCGCTCGTGGCAGGATACACAATAGGGTTTCTTGTCTCTTCTTCTTAAATATTGCACAGTTTTAAGTTCGTTGATTTTTTATTTTTTTATAAAATGTACTTTTATTTTTTTTACTTTTACTACTGCGTTCAGCTGTCAAAGGTGACACAGGTTAGACTTGAATTATTTTATAGATGCTAGCTGTATTTTTAACGTGAAATTAATCATGATTGGGATGGTATCCCTGATTATAAATAGCTTGCCTTTCATTCTCATATCAATTACAAATAGCAATTTAAAAATTTTCAAGGAAGCACGATGAGTATCGAATACACATTACCACCAAATTCCGGTGTCACTCGCAACTTTCAAGTTTATCTTGTTAAATAAAGCTGCTTTAAAAAGGTTAAAGGTCTCGTAACGTTCCCTAACAATGTTTGGTAAAAATCGGTTCAGTAGTTTGAAGAGTACCTATTAGCTTTTTTCCAATATGATGCAAGGCATTTTTGACATAAAATTGATTTTTATTTTTGCTAGATTAATGCGTAAGGGATGCGCAAGCATAGATGTGATCTAGGGTGGAACACGCTTGCCTAGTAAATAAATAAAATAAATAAACAAATAAATATCTTAGGACAAATTACACCAATTGACCCAGCCCCAAACTAAGCAAAGCTTGTGCTATGGGTACCAGGCAACGGATAAACATACTTATATAATGTAGATAAATACATACTTAAATACATGCAACATCCATCACTCAGGCACAAACATTCGTATTCATCATACAACTGTCTGCCCCTACCGGGATTTGAACCCAGGACCTCTAGCTTCATAGTCAGGGTCTCTAACCACTAGGCTATCCGGTCGTCAATGTTCATTCATTGTGGCATTCCTTGATTCGAAGACGGCCGGATTGTAGCGCCCTTGCTTCACTCCCCTAGATCCGGCTGTCCATGATGACGGCCAGCAAGCTGGAGGCGGAGCTGGGCGCACTGAAGCGGCGGCTGGGGCTGACGCTGATCAAGTTCGAGGACGCGGCCGTGGAGCTGGAGCCGTTTGCGCGCGCGCACCCCTTCGAGCCCGCGCCCTACCTCGCGCGCCAGATGCTCAAGCACTTCAAGGACGTACGTCTGAATTAATGAAAAATGATGACATGCACTATCAAATGAATCAAGAAATTTTTATTTCTTGATTTTTATGTTTACTTTTACGGTTTTGCCGTTAGAAATTCAATTTCTAAATGTCTATGAAAATTAGAACACAGAAAAATCCGAAAAGTAAAGCTATGGCCGGGAATCGAACCCGGATCCTCGTCATTCCGTGACGCGTGCTATACCCCTACACCACAGCATAGCAGGTAACCTGCTATGCTGTGGTGAGCAGTAGATGTTCCACGGGAGTTTGTAATTGTGTCGTACAGACACATCATTCAAACAGATGACGCTTAGCGACAAAAAATTCGCATAGTAACAAAGGTCACGTGACAGTTAGTAACAGGTAGAAAAATTCGGAGACTACCCACCTGCTATGGGTGGTGTAGGGGTATAGCACGCGTCACGGAATGACGAGGATCCGGGTTCGAATCCCGGCCATAGCTTTACTTTACCTGCTATGGGTGGTATAGGGGTAGGTATAGCACGCGTCACGGAATGACGAGGATCCGGGTTCGATTCCCGGCCATAGCTTTACTTTTCGGATTTTTCTATGTGTTCTAATTTTCATAGACATTTAGAAATTGAAATGATGACATCTTCGGTCTTTTTGCTTCTTATAGTTTCTGTTAATTGTTCGCAATTGTTCGTTCTCAGGAGCTGAAGTGGCAGGCGGCGAAGATCCTGGGCTCGGTGGACTTCCTGGGCAACCCCCTGGGCTTCGTGGCGGACGTGTCGGAGGGCGTGTCGGGGCTCATCTACGAGGGCAACGTGGGCGCGCTGCTCAAGAACGTCACGCACGGCATCTCCAACTCCGCCGCCAAGGTCACCGGTCGGTACCTCATCACGTACCTCTACTGCATACTGTACTGTCATACCTTCAGAGTAACGTCGTGGCTAGGTTGCACGACTTGTTTTAGTGCACGAACTAATTGCATGGTTCAAGTGGGAAAATATAGCAATTTTATTCCAGCCAAACTTTGCTTTCCATTTTGATTATTAAGTAAGTTAAAAACAATGTTAGCCTAGTGGTTTCATCTATGGCTTCTCAAGCAAAGGATCGTGGGTTCGAATCGAGGCTCACGCCTCTGATTTGTTGGTAATTTATTCGGGAAGTAACACTTGAAGTTTACCTTGCGCTTTTCGAGGTATGAAAACTGTACACACCTGCGAAGCAATTTAATGGTGTGTGTGTGAAGAGCATGTGGGAATAGTAGCCCAAGCCTCCTCATTCTGAGAGGAGGCCTGTACCCAGCAGTGAGACGTGAATAAGTTGGAGACGATTAATTAAGTTCTCAGTGCAATCGTGTTTAGTATTGTTTGTTTCGTTGCGCAGAGTCTCTGGGCGACGGGCTGGAGCGCGTGGTGGGGGACGAGGCGCACGAGGAGACGCGCCGGCGCATCCGCAGCGCCGCCGCCGGCGCGCACCTCGCCGCCGGCCTGCGCGGCCTCACGCTCGGCATACTCGGTACACACACACACACACACACACACACACACACACACTGGGTGTGTCCAAGGCCTAAACAAGTCTTCTGCATCGAATGGAATTCAGCTACCATAATTACTCGCTCAATCCGTCTCTCATTTCGTCCGTTGTCTTCGAGAACCAACCAATGTCACTTATTTTTTTCGAAAAAAACTAGTATAGTTCTTGTTTTATAATCTTAGTATTTGATGTCCCGTATTGTTTAATTCTTAATATGCGTGATATCCACTAGACTCTTGCAGTCATAATGGTGATTTCCGTACTGGTTGTACGAGTAGTGTGTTGTTGCGGGCAGGCGGCATGACGTCGCTGGTGAAGCACAGCTACGAGGGCGCGGCGGCGGAGGGGCTGCCGGGGCTGCTGGCCGGCGTGGGCAAGGGGCTGGTGGGCACCGTCACCAAGCCCGTCATCGGCGTGCTGGACCTGGCGGCCGAGGCGGCGGCCGCGCTGCGGGACTCCTCGCGCCGCGCCGACCGCTGGCTGCCCGCGCGCGCCCGCGAGCCGCGCTGCGCCGCCGGGCCCGGCGGGCTGCTGCCGCGGTACGACCCCGACCAGGTGCGCCCCCGCCAGCACCCTGACACAGCTCCCCGGCGGCCAGGCGGCGGCCGCGCTGCGGGACTCCTCGCGCCGCGCCGACCGCTGGCTGCCCGCGCGCGCCCGCGAGCCGCGCTGCGCCGCCGGGCCCGGCGGGCTGCTGCCGCGGTACGACCCCGACCAGGTGCGCCCCCGCCAGCACCCTGACACAGCTCCCCGGCGGCCAGGCGGCGGCCGCGCTGCGGGACTCCTCGCGCCGCGCCGACCGCTGGCTGCCCGCGCGCGCCCGCGAGCCGCGCTGCGCCGCCGGGCCCGGCGGGCTGCTGCCGCGGTACGACCCCGACCAGGTGCGCCCCCGCCAGCACCCTGACACAGCTCCCCGGCGGCCAGGCGGCGGCCGCGCTGCGGGACTCCTCGCGCCGCGCCGACCGCTGGCTGCCCGCGCGCGCCCGCGAGCCGCGCTGCGCCGCCGGGCCCGGCGGGCTGCTGCCGCGGTACGACCCCGACCAGGTGCGCCCCCGCCAGCACCCTGACACAGCTCCCCGGCGGCCAGGCGGCGGCCGCGCTGCGGGACTCCTCGCGCCGCGCCGACCGCTGGCTGCCCGCGCGCGCCCGCGAGCCGCGCTGCGCCGCCGGGCCCGGCGGGCTGCTGCCGCGGTACGACCCCGACCAGGTGCGCCCCCGCCAGCACCCTGACACAGCTCCCCGGCGGCCAGGCGGCGGCCGCGCTGCGGGACTCCTCGCGCCGCGCCGACCGCTGGCTGCCCGCGCGCGCCCGCGAGCCGCGCTGCGCCGCCGGGCCCGGCGGGCTGCTGCCGCGGTACGACCCCGACCAGGTGCGCCCCCGCCAGCACCCTGACACAGCTCCCCGGCGGCCAGGCGGCGGCCGCGCTGCGGGACTCCTCGCGCCGCGCCGACCGCTGGCTGCCCGCGCGCGCCCGCGAGCCGCGCTGCGCCGCCGGGCCCGGCGGGCTGCTGCCGCGGTACGACCCCGACCAGGTGCGCCCCCGCCAGCACCCTGACACAGCTCCCCGGCGGCCAGGCGGCGGCCGCGCTGCGGGACTCCTCGCGCCGCGCCGACCGCTGGCTGCCCGCGCGCGCCCGCGAGCCGCGCTGCGCCGCCGGGCCCGGCGGGCTGCTGCCGCGGTACGACCCCGACCAGGTGCGCCCCCGCCAGCACCCTGACACAGCTCCCCGGCGGCCAGGCGGCGGCCGCGCTGCGGGACTCCTCGCGCCGCGCCGACCGCTGGCTGCCCGCGCGCGCCCGCGAGCCGCGCTGCGCCGCCGGGCCCGGCGGGCTGCTGCCGCGGTACGACCCCGACCAGGTGCGCCCCCGCCAGCACCCTGACACAGCTCCCCGGCGGCCAGGCGGCGGCCGCGCTGCGGGACTCCTCGCGCCGCGCCGACCGCTGGCTGCCCGCGCACGCCCGCGAGCCGCGCTGCGCCGCCGGGCCCGGCGGGCTGCTGCCGCGGTACGACCCCGACCAGGTGCGCCCCCGCCAGCACCCTGACACAGCTCCCCGGCGGCCAGGCGGCGGCCGCGCTGCGGGACTCCTCGCGCCGCGCCGACCGCTGGCTGCCCGCGCGCGCCCGCGAGCCGCGCTGCGCCGCCGGGCCCGGCGGGCTGCTGCCGCGGTACGACCCCGACCAGGTGCGCCCCCGCCAGCACCCTGACACAGCTCCCCGGCGGCCAGGCGGCGGCCGCGCTGCGGGACTCCTCGCGCCGCGCCGACCGCTGGCTGCCCGCGCGCGCCCGCGAGCCGCGCTGCGCCGCCGGGCCCGGCGGGCTGCTGCCGCGGTACGACCCCGACCAGGTGCGCCCCCGCCAGCACCCTGACACAGCTCCCCGGCGGCCAGGCGGCGGCCGCGCTGCGGGACTCCTCGCGCCGCGCCGACCGCTGGCTGCCCGCGCGCGCCCGCGAGCCGCGCTGCGCCGCCGGGCCCGGCGGGCTGCTGCCGCGGTACGACCCCGACCAGGTGCGCCCCCGCCAGCACCCTGACACAGCTCCCCGGCGGCCAGGCGGCGGCCGCGCTGCGGGACTCCTCGCGCCGCGCCGACCGCTGGCTGCCCGCGCGCGCCCGCGAGCCGCGCTGCGCCGCCGGGCCCGGCGGGCTGCTGCCGCGGTACGACCCCGACCAGGTGCGCCCCCGCCAGCACCCTGACACAGCTCCCCGGCGGCCAGGCGGCGGCCGCGCTGCGGGACTCCTCGCGCCGCGCCGACCGCTGGCTGCCCGCGCGCGCCCGCGAGCCGCGCTGCGCCGCCGGGCCCGGCGGGCTGCTGCCGCGGTACGACCCCGACCAGGTGCGCCCCCGCCAGCACCCTGACACAGCTCCCCGGCGGCCAGGCGGCGGCCGCGCTGCGGGACTCCTCGCGCCGCGCCGACCGCTGGCTGCCCGCGCGCGCCCGCGAGCCGCGCTGCGCCGCCGGGCCCGGCGGGCTGCTGCCGCGGTACGACCCCGACCAGGTGCGCCCCCGCCAGCACCCTGACACAGCTCCCCGGCGGCCAGGCGGCGGCCGCGCTGCGGGACTCCTCGCGCCGCGCCGACCGCTGGCTGCCCGCGCGCGCCCGCGAGCCGCGCTGCGCCGCCGGGCCCGGCGGGCTGCTGCCGCGGTACGACCCCGACCAGGTGCGCCCCCGCCAGCACCCTGACACAGCTCCCCGGCGGCCAGGCGGCGGCCGCGCTGCGGGACTCCTCGCGCCGCGCCGACCGCTGGCTGCCCGCGCGCGCCCGCGAGCCGCGCTGCGCCGCCGGGCCCGGCGGGCTGCTGCCGCGGTACGACCCCGACCAGGTGCGCCCCCGCCAGCACCCTGACACAGCTCCCCGGCGGCCAGGCGGCGGCCGCGCTGCGGGACTCCTCGCGCCGCGCCGACCGCTGGCTGCCCGCGCGCGCCCGCGAGCCGCGCTGCGCCGCCGGGCCCGGCGGGCTGCTGCCGCGGTACGACCCCGACCAGGTGCGCCCCCGCCAGCACCCTGACACAGCTCCCCGGCGGCCAGGCGGCGGCCGCGCTGCGGGACTCCTCGCGCCGCGCCGACCGCTGGCTGCCCGCGCGCGCCCGCGAGCCGCGCTGCGCCGCCGGGCCCGGCGGGCTGCTGCCGCGGTACGACCCCGACCAGGTGCGCCCCCGCCAGCACCCTGACACAGCTCCCCGGCGGCCAGGCGGCGGCCGCGCTGCGGGACTCCTCGCGCCGCGCCGACCGCTGGCTGCCCGCGCGCGCCCGCGAGCCGCGCTGCGCCGCCGGGCCCGGCGGGCTGCTGCCGCGGTACGACCCCGACCAGGTGCGCCCCCGCCAGCACCCTGACACAGCTCCCCGGCGGCCAGGCGGCGGCCGCGCTGCGGGACTCCTCGCGCCGCGCCGACCGCTGGCTGCCCGCGCGCGCCCGCGAGCCGCGCTGCGCCGCCGGGCCCGGCGGGCTGCTGCCGCGGTACGACCCCGACCAGGTGCGCCCCCGCCAGCACCCTGACACAGCTCCCCGGCGGCCAGGCGGCGGCCGCGCTGCGGGACTCCTCGCGCCGCGCCGACCGCTGGCTGCCCGCGCGCGCCCGCGAGCCGCGCTGCGCCGCCGGGCCCGGCGGGCTGCTGCCGCGGTACGACCCCGACCAGGTGCGCCCCCGCCAGCACCCTGACACAGCTCCCCGGCGGCCAGGCGGCGGCCGCGCTGCGGGACTCCTCGCGCCGCGCCGACCGCTGGCTGCCCGCGCGCGCCCGCGAGCCGCGCTGCGCCGCCGGGCCCGGCGGGCTGCTGCCGCGGTACGACCCCGACCAGGTGCGCCCCCGCCAGCACCCTGACACAGCTCCCCGGCGGCCAGGCGGCGGCCGCGCTGCGGGACTCCTCGCGCCGCGCCGACCGCTGGCTGCCCGCGCGCGCCCGCGAGCCGCGCTGCGCCGCCGGGCCCGGCGGGCTGCTGCCGCGGTACGACCCCGACCAGGTGCGCCCCCGCCAGCACCCTGACACAGCTCCCCGGCGGCCAGGCGGCGGCCGCGCTGCGGGACTCCTCGCTTTATTTATTTATTTATTTCCATAACTATTCTACATTAAGCTCTGTCTACCCCGTAAGAGATAAAGACGTGATTTATGTATGTATGTAAATTTTAATTTTTCCTACTAGTGATGAAAGTTGTGAAAACAGGCCAAACATTGGGGGAGGATTATATGATTTACTAGTTTATTTATATTTTCGCCGTTTTTGATGTTTTTGGGAATGTTTGTCGTGGTCGTGGCCAGCGTTTCGATGTCGTATCCGCTCATTGGAGCAGTTACTGTATTATTCGGCATATATCGTTGTAAATTGATGCACTGAGCCGTGCGGGTGCCGCAGGCGGCGGGCGCGGCGCTGCTGTACCGGCTGAACGGCGCGGAGTACGGCGAGGGCTTCCTGGCGTACCGGCTGGTGCGCGCGGCGCCGCACGACATCCGCGCGCTGCTCTCCGCCACGCACCTGCGCATCTTCACGCTCAAGCACCAGCAGCCGCAGGTCGTCATGGAGACGCACCTCAGGTACCCGACCTAGCCGACTTATGTTTTCTGTCTGATTACTCCTCCAAAATACGTTAACGTTACTTAAAGCGTTGACGTTACCCTAGGCTCTGTCTATCCCGTAATGCTATAATTTTTTTTTTAATGGAAGAATGTCTTATTTTAACCATAATTTACAACTCCTCCTCGACGGCTTCTCTCCATTCGGACTGTTGTTAAAGACGTAGATTTGCTCATAAGCTGACTTATTTTATTATTTTTCATCTTTGCTGATTCGTTGACGAGTCAGGCTTTATAATATCGTAACCCGCTGTACTGGTGTGTAGCAACCTGGTGTCGTGCGCGGCGGTAGCGTCGGGCGGCGCGCACTACGTGGAGCTCGGCGTGCGCGGCGGCGGCGGCGGCGAGGCGGTGCGGCGCCCGCGCGTGCAGTGCGACAGCGCCGAGCTGGCCGCCTGGCTGGCGCGCCACGCCGCCTACGCGCGCCGCCTGCACCGCGAGCACGCGCACACGCTGCCGCCCACCACGCAGCCCTGAACTACGCGCAGCTCGGCGTGCGCGGCGGCGGCGGCGGCGAGGCGGTGCGGCGCCCGCGCGTGCAGTGCGACAGCGCCGAGCTGGCCGCCTGGCTGGCGCGCCACGCCGCCTACGCGCGCCGCCTGCACCGCGAGCACGCGCACACGCTGCCGCCCACCACGCAGCCCTGAACTACGCGCAGCTCGGCGTGCGCGGCGGCGGCGGCGGCGAGGCGGTGCGGCGCCCGCGCGTGCAGTGCGACAGCGCCGAGCTGGCCGCCTGGCTGGCGCGCCACGCCGCCTACGCGCGCCGCCTGCACCGCGAGCACGCGCACACGCTGCCGCCCACCACGCAGCCCTGAACTACGCGCAGCTCGGCGTGCGCGGCGGCGGCGGCGGCGAGGCGGTGCGGCGCCCGCGCGTGCAGTGCGACAGCGCCGAGCTGGCCGCCTGGCTGGCGCGCCACGCCGCCTACGCGCGCCGCCTGCACCGCGAGCACGCGCACACGCTGCCGCCCACCACGCAGCCCTGAACTACGCGCAGCTCGGCGTGCGCGGCGGCGGCGGCGGCGAGGCGGTGCGGCGCCCGCGCGTGCAGTGCGACAGCGCCGAGCTGGCCGCCTGGCTGGCGCGCCACGCCGCCTACGCGCGCCGCCTGCACCGCGAGCACGCGCACACGCTGCCGCCCACCACGCAGCCCTGAACTACGCGCAGCTCGGCGTGCGCGGCGGCGGCGGCGGCGAGGCGGTGCGGCGCCCGCGCGTGCAGTGCGACAGCGCCGAGCTGGCCGCCTGGCTGGCGCGCCACGCCGCCTACGCGCGCCGCCTGCACCGCGAGCACGCGCACACGCTGCCGCCCACCACGCAGCCCTGAACTACGCGCAGCTCGGCGTGCGCGGCGGCGGCGGCGGCGAGGCGGTGCGGCGCCCGCGCGTGCAGTGCGACAGCGCCGAGCTGGCCGCCTGGCTGGCGCGCCACGCCGCCTACGCGCGCCGCCTGCACCGCGAGCACGCGCACACGCTGCCGCCCACCACGCAGCCCTGAACTACGCGCAGCTCGGCGTGCGCGGCGGCGGCGGCGGCGAGGCGGTGCGGCGCCCGCGCGTGCAGTGCGACAGCGCCGAGCTGGCCGCCTGGCTGGCGCGCCACGCCGCCTACGCGCGCCGCCTGCACCGCGAGCACGCGCACACGCTGCCGCCCACCACGCAGCCCTGAACTACGCGCAGCTCGGCGTGCGCGGCGGCGGCGGCGGCGAGGCGGTGCGGCGCCCGCGCGTGCAGTGCGACAGCGCCGAGCTGGCCGCCTGGCTGGCGCGCCACGCCGCCTACGCGCGCCGCCTGCACCGCGAGCACGCGCACACGCTGCCGCCCACCACGCAGCCCTGAGCACCCAACGCGCACGCTACCGACAGCTTACGATACGCCCGGTAAGATTAGATGCTGACGGAAGTCGAACGCTTCGTCCGAGCTGTGTGTGTGCGTAGTTTAGCTGCTGGTGTGCGCTGCTCTTAAACGAGCTACTCTTAGATAAACACTACCGCTTCGTTCATGAAAAAGGTGGAAACCTGTCGTAAATTACTTATGTTTTGTTTGTTTCCAACGAAGACGAATGGTCAAACTGATTATTTATGTGTAATAAATAATAATTGACTAATTGAATCTTAACAAGAATTAACGTATGGAATAAATATATTCGAATCCTTGTCAGTTTACCGTCGGACGGATATTGTTTGTTATTTTTAAGCTCCGTTTTTATTGTTATAAAATCGAAATGAAATGTATTTTAATTATGTCCAAATATGTTTTATACTTGTACCTTATGTGTAACTTATTGTGACCAAAAAAATGATAGAATTTAAAAATAACACACAGTTTGGATATAATCAGAATAACTAATTGTAATTCTTAATACTCATGTCCGAGGAATTCCTTTAAGTTTCAATGTTATTTATATGATGAAAAGCATTAATTGCTGATTTCACACACAAAGTCGATGCGAAGATCAATCTTATTGCTTATGTTTCTGAATTAGGAACTTTACACCAAAAATGGTAAAATATTTACTTGGTCTGCTTTAGTTGACAGGCTTTTATTCTGTCGTTGACAAGACAAACCTTTACGAAACAAAAGTTACTCTCTAATATGATTCCTGCAGCAACCAGTCCCAAGAAATCTTGGAACAATCCTTACACGTATCATTGACAAGTACGCTACTGTCGGCAAATCTGTAGGGAAATAAACTTTAATGAGCTTAAGAATAGAATTTCTTGTATCTAATATAAAATAAGATGAAAAATTAGTTCGACAAAAGTATTTGAATTATACCATGATTCAATTAGTCTGAAATGACATTCCTGACGACTGATAACGTAAAAGACACGACGCTCAATAAACCGAAGCAGTATTGTCGCGTGGCAGCATCGCGCAGCACCAGAGTGTTACGACACTGCCGTCATATCACAGCGCTGTACGACTCATCACAAGACCTACTTTAGCTCATAGGGACTTAGATTAAGGTTTCAGATCTTATTTATACGTGTTTATACGTACGAGCAGCCAACCGACTTGGGGCCCGTCTCATGAAACTACAAGAACAAACAGGGGGTCAACAATTCTGAAAATAATTATTATGATAATAGCGTGTATTTTCGTGATACAGGTCCTTGGAAGAAATTTGTAAATTTTATAAATTCGGCATATACTTAAGAACAAAGAAATCGAGCTACCCATGCAATTTTGCGTTGATGCTGATAACACTTACGACCTCAACATCGTCATCATTGCACAAATTGCATGGGTGGCTCGATTTCATTGCTCCCAAGTATAGTTCCTCGACACTTTGGACTGTAGCGACAACAGATAAAATCTCAAGTTTATATTAATTTGCAAAGATTGTGTCTCTCTATCAAGAAGCTTCCAATAGAGACTATAATGTGCTACATACATGTTATATGGATATACGGTCATGCGCCATCGCGTCGGGGAACCAACACTTTAAAAATCAAACATACCTATTCATTATACAGTATATATTTATATTAGTTTAGATTCAGATGCGGCCCGTTAATATAGCGATATGTATGTTTCTAATATTATTATATTGAATGAGTGACGATCTGCGTGCGTTCGAACAGTTGGCGTTACTTCGTTGTAAATATGGTTGTCCTGTCAATGTGATAGTTTTAATGGTTACGTGTGTTGGTGTAGATGAATATATTTTGAGTACGTGAGCGGGGACGAGCGCTGCCCTGCGCCAGGAAGCATGCGCAAGCTTACAATGTAATGGGGGTTGCAGGTTCATAGTCTATCCGCACCATAGATGAATTACCAATAGAGTAATAATAATAATACGGGCCATTAAAGTCTGCAACATAGTGATTTATCACTTATAACGTACTAACACTAAATATTTGACTATCATTTTTTTTCTTTATCCCCTTACTAAATGGAACAAAATGCCATTTAATTATTATAATTTCATAATAACGAAATTCAGTTTTTTTTATGAAATAGAAGCGATCAAGCGAGCAATCGCCGAAATTGATTGGCGGGTTTTTTTTTGAAAATAATTTAGACATATTGGTTTATTCCTCTGTGATCCAACACGAACCAATCTGAAAGTGTCACGATGTGTTCATAAAACAAACAATTACCATATCGCTCGTTCGTGACAGTGACAACGGATGACATATCAATGACCATTCCAAACTCGTCGTAGCATTAAGTGCTCGATAATTTGGGAAGGTTCTCACTGCGGGATTAATCACAAAATGAGAATAAGTTGTAAAATGGGATGTTACGTAAAGCTTTTATCGTTTTTTGGCGCAGAGCGGCATTACGACATGAACAAAGAAAAATATCCGAGGCTGTGATATATGATTGTCGATGACTTAATTATGTTACTTAACTTTTTATCACACGCTGGAAACGATTGTAAGGGTACCACCACACTAACAAGCATTTTATATTCGCTATGCTTTAAGCTTGCTATGAAATTCTTATACCTACATCTCCGTAAAGAAACTGAAATTTTAATTTTATGATTTTTTATGGTAAGTAAAATTGTCGATTAATAAAGTAAATAATCATCAGTTAATAAGATAAACTGAAATGTGTAAAAATCCGCGTACTCGTCCTATTTCCAGTGATTTTTAATAAATTTATTTAAAACAACTAAGTGCGGCCCAAGCAGGTAACGAGGGGAGATATTCCAATTTTATTTGAAACTGAACGTTATGATTAGCGGAATAAATATTAATTTATTTACTATTTGCTTATGTATAATGATTGTTTGTTTACGCTATGTGACTCGTGTTACACACACACTGCTAGTTTTTTGAGTAGAAAGTACAGTAAGGGAAATGTTTTCTCGTAATTGACAGGCCGCCGTCGCTCAAACTCGAGTGATATGTCACCTTATTGTGATAGGGTTCTACGGTGGTACGTGAATATGTTTCCCTCACTCACGTTTATCTCAACCAATCCTATGCGACTGCCGCTAAAAAGATGTATTCGATGAAATTTAATGTTAATGAATTCCTTGTTTTGTATTAACACAACGTAGCTATATTAGGCGACGTAAGCAATAATAATATAAATTGTTGACACTGTATTTATATATATTTTAGCAGCTCTCCTTGTTACGTAATTTTATTAGATTTAGTTGCAAAGGATATTTTTTTATTTTGTAAGTAAACTGTTAATTTTAATGTCTTGTTGCCAAAGTATGGTTCTGAACCTTTTACGCGCTAAATGTATCCGTTATTTATTGACGCTGTCCGAGTGTACGTCGCTTATTTATTGAGTTGAACGGTTGAAATAAGTTAAGTTGATATCAGCAATAAACAATACTAATACCCTTGAACATGCGTTTTAATAAAATTCCCATACGCGTGACCTCCTTATCTCTGATGTTTTATATAAACCTCCTACTCCACACATGATAACATTAATTGTAAAGCAGTTATTATAAATAACACATCGTAAAATGCGTAGGTATGTATGGGCATACGCAGTTATTAGGTACATGCCTTGCTACTTCATTTTTTTCTATGAATTTTACCATCACGATAGTTAATAATGTTTAACTTTTACGACGCCAACGACCTATATAATATACGTCTATTACTTCAATGCAGGCGCAACCTTCCTTCAAATGGGTTTAGATTCAAATTAAGGCATCGCAATAGAGAAGTCTGGCGTATGGGTGACGTCTCTTGTTGGTGACCTCTTTATCGTGGCGGCAAAAAGGTTAAAACAAAAAGTTGAGTTAAAAAAACAATATTTTTTTCTTACTGTGTTTTTTATTGGCTGTACTTGTATCGTCTCTAAACGCGTACTAGCTGGCCACCGGCCATACTGAATCATAACAAGACCACAAATCCCACAAACAGTAGGTCATAAATGCGAGTACAACCGCATGCAAATTGAAGCTAACCGATATCACAGTAAAGATAATAGCGCTCTCTGAGTGCCCGCGTCGCCGGCGCACAGGTCACGCAGCCGCCGCCGCGCGCGCACCAACACCGAACGCACGAAGCAGATTAAAAGCCAACATACCACAAAATCTACAGTCACTCCCAAACTCGACACAGCAACGTACGTATGATTCAGATTACCGGGTCACTGACCTATCTTAAACAAAGCGGCCTTCACCTTTATTTAGATTAAAATATAATTTGTAAAGTAATTAGCGGAGATGCTTGTAAGTTGTCTCTGGATTTGTTCGAGTCTCGTTCTCGTGAACGGAGCGGCCTTGGGCCGGTTGGACGCAAGGTGAGTCAATACGGACGAAAGTGCCGGTTCTTTAATTTAGTGCGTTGATTAAACTAGCTAATTTCCTTATTACAATATTTACCTCGCCTTTTTATTTTCTAGCATGGCTACTGTTGACTACACAAAAGTCCCGATCAAGGAGAAATCTCTTTACACTCCGCCTTTGGAAGAAATTGTCGATGGTAAGTCGCTTAATTAACTAAAACAAAAATTAAAGAAAGTAAAACTGTGTACATTAATCGAGTAATCAAACCGTAAAAAAAACGTAATTCAAAAGACACACACACACACATTGACCTCAAACTTATAACACCCCACTTTTGCCAAGTAGAGTGCCCCCTAGTGGTTTTTAACGGTAACATTATGGTACTCTTCCAGTGTTGTCGCGCGCGCTGAAGACGAACTTCGAGTCGGTGGCGGTGTCGGCGGAGGAGAGCCCCGACCTCACGCAGGAGCCGTTTTCCCTCACCTCGCCAGGTAGGCGCCGCAGTGCCAACTACCCCCACCCGGCCGTGCCATTACTACCCTACATTGCGGAGGTTTACATAAAAGTATAGATCCTATCAAAATTTATAATTAATTTAGTTTACTAAAGGCTATATTCATTTGGGTTTCTACGGTTGCATTTAAAAATATTAGAATATTCGCGTCTTTCAGGTTGTTGACAGTAGGTATAAATTAATTGTACACATTCTCAATTCTGAACATTTTGACTCAATATAAATATATTCAATATTAATATATAATGTACTATACTAATATTTTATGAGATGCTGTATAAATACTCTTTTTATTTTTATAACAGACACTGTTTTTTTAGCGATAAAACCTATGCAGATCCACTTGGAATTCAAAACTTTATATCAATATCATTAGAGCATTGGTCTCTGAGAAAAGTTGAAGTATTTATTTAAAACATGTGAACAAAACGAACGGAAAGTGTTTTCGTATCTACTTTTTGTTTACATGATAATTAGCATGTTGAGTGTTTTGATAACTCGCTGTAAATAGCAGGCAAATAATCGTAGCATTACATAATGACTATTACGTAATAGACATATTATGCAGGTAACTAAAGAAATAAATAGACAAATATTAAACTCAATGCTGTCACATACAATCTCAAGCACTTGTTATCAAATACCACTTATTAATTTTACTTTTCTTTGTATTACCTATTAACACGCGTGCTGACTACTCTGTAATCTGGCTCTTTATACAATGAAATATTAATATTTTGTTTGTCGAACATAGGTTGGTATTTGATTCAAAATGTGTCTCAATAATATGCATTGACGCCAAGCGACGTCGTGACTAATGAAAGCGCGTTAACTAGCGGAACGTAACGGCAATTTTATTTTCTTTTATTTTGTGGGTACCTACAGTTTTGACGCAACAATTTTGTATGAAAATTTTTTGTTCCGTTTTTTATTTCCTTTGAAATATTTTGATGTAAAATAGCAAAAACCGACCAAGTGCGAGTCAGACTTGCGCACCGAGGATTCCGTACAAATTCGGGAAGTGAATGCTTATAAAATTTAGTGTTAGCAGAGCCCTGCCTCTAAGCAAAATGTAGGCAGTGTGAGGACATTTCATATTGGTTATAGATATAGACAGACAGATATAAAAATATTCTGTTTTAGACCAAAACTATTTGTTATAGCTGTGACAGAAATACATCATCTGTGAAAATTTCAACTGTCTGTCATGATTCATGAGATACAACCTAGTAACAGAAAGACAGACAGATGGACAGTGGAGTCTTCCAGTGGAGAGTTCCGTTACTACCCTTTGGGCACGGAACCCTAAAAATGAGTGTTGGTGCTGTCAGGTTTGTGTGGCGACGTGAAGCTGGTGGAGGTGGGCGGGCCGCCGTACCTGGTGCCGCTGGTGCAGCGCGACAAGGTGTACGACCTGGCGGCGCTGCTGCGGCACCTGCGCCGCGACCCCGCGCTGCTGGCCGGCGCCGGCGCCGGGCCCTGGCCCTACGCCGGGGTCAACTGCGAGGTCAGACCGACAACACAACTAGATTTCACCTAAGTATTTGTAACGCCCAACTAAAACCGTGTTTTAAACCTCGCACACATTAGATATATTAGAGTTTTAAAAATAATCAAGTAATTTTGCGTTTTTCCTGTTTCTTTCCGCTACCTATTAACCTGTCATATTAAATTCTACATTTAAATGTTTGTGTGGTAGATCAGTTTTGAATGATACTTTAAGACTGCCCATAGTCTAGATAGGCTTCTTTTTATTTTTGTAATAATATGGCTATCAGTATTAGACTACAGGCCCACGTACAAAAAATGTGGGTCATATGAACCACCAGGTGACGTATATAGGACGATATAAGAGCATAAAATAATAAGATTCAACACTATGCCGTCACTTGTAATCTGTCCAACTGGGTGCTGGTGAGAATTCAAAAGTGCAGGTAGAGTGAGTACATTTTGGTCATATGATTATGTACGGCATTTTTATTTTACCATCGATAGATCCATGAAAAATAATAAGAAAGCGCGCAGTGCCGTAAAAAAATGGTGAGCCACAAAGTCGATATTTTCTTTTGATTTTCTGACAATTTCCAGGGTAAATTTGGTCATTTGATTCTGTACGGCATCAGTTTCATACTGTTTCAATACAGCTTCTAATCCATTATTCCGCAACGCCGTACAAAAATTGTGCGACAAGGGGACAAAATCGAGGGTTGCAACCCCCTCTCTTTTCGTGGTCCGGGGGGTGATTTGAAACAGTACGGCTTCGGTTCCAAAACATTATCTAGCACTCAAAAGTAACCTGGTGGTTCATATGACCCACATTTTTTGTACGTGGGCCTGTAGTCTATATGTTCTGATATATTTTCCCATAGGTAACTGAAAAGGTGGCAGCGCCACTAGCGGCACTTAACGGCAACAACCTGTTGTCATAGTATTCGACACTTCAACTAAGTTTAAAATAATCCAATTAACCAACTACTGGGGGCTACTCGGAATTTCGAAATTTGAAGTTCGTTACATATCGTCCCTCTTTCTAATTATAAACAGTACTAATGTGAGCGGAACCGCACTATACGAAGTTCAAATTCGTAACTTCAATGGCGTGGATTCAATTTGGAGCAATAACTTCCAGGGCATAGTGAACCTGTCCGTGCGCAACGCGGTGGTGGATCAGGGCACGCGCATCGTGACGGTGCACCCGGTGGGCGCGGCCAAGGGCAGCAGCGGCTACCTGCAGCGCCGGCTGCCGCACAACGAGACGCGCTCCGCGCTGCTCGGCAACTACCTGCTCAGCGAGGGCCGGCCCGGCAAGGTGAGCACCAGGAGGAAGTTGCCCTAGGGCGTGCCAGGGTCGCCAGGGCCAACACTGGTGACCCATTCGTCAGTCAGACTCTCAGCAGAGACTAGAATATTATGATGAACTTGTAGTACCCTCTAAGCTGGCAACTCGTCTGCAATCCTTTCCACTAGTGAGGTGTGCCAGTGGCTCGTTTCCTCATTGTATTTTTAAAAAAAGAAGAAGTTAAGTAGATTTAAGAGACAATCCTTGCAGTGTATTACTGATTTTGATTAGGCTGGTTTTTACTTGTTTGTGCAGGTTAAGAGAAAAAAAAAATCGTATACCTACTTTTTGTTTTTGTTTTTGATGCACAAAGGTGCTTCACTCTGTAAATGTTATGGTTTCAATATTTTTCTATAGGAAACTGTAAGTCTAGTTTTTACAAAAATGTAACTGTAGTATATATAGCTATAAGAGACTGTTTGTTTCTAAATAAATAAATAAATAAATAAAATAAAAAAGCTACCCTAGCGCCATCTAGTCATCTATAAATGACTACACAACGCACAAGTAGCTAGTGCCGTTATCGAAGATTCAACGCGGATCCAAAAATAAAACTTCCAACTTTTTTCTTCGGACTTCGGTAGGTACTGTGCTTCGGTCCTCAGGCATAACATCCGTCTGGAGAGACTATATTGTGGTCTCCTCACAAAAGCTTTCAGTGATATCACTGTTACTGACCATGACGTGTGTGGTCATGAATAGAGCCCTATTAAAAAATTGTTTCATGTTTTTCAGGTGATCAAGGTAGTGGTGAAGAAACGTATTGGGGAGTTGAACTTCATCACCTCCATCCGGGAGGCGCTGAAGCAGCATTATGGTGACAAAGTTGTCGGTAAGAACGAGCGATGTTAGTTCAAACGTCGGGATTTGTCGCGATGTTTCCAAGTTGTGAGTGAAGTTAAAGGCGGTAGTGCTGTCCACGTCACAACATCCATACTGATATTATAAATGCGAAAGCGTGGGTGTCTGTCTGTTACCTCTTCACGCGTACACCGCCGAATCAGTATAGTTGGAATTCGGTATAGAAATAGTTTAAGTCCGGTCCATTCATTTACTTATCACGTATTTGCTGTTGCGCGCGACTGCGTCTGTTGAGAATTCGTTTATCATGCCCAAGCGCGGGAATTTCCCGGAATGAAACCGACCCTACGTCCTTTCCAGGGTCTCTAACTCTATACCAAATATAAGCACGATCGGTTGATTAGTTTACGCGTGAAAGGGTAACAAACTCACACTCGCATATATTAGTTTATTAGTTAGGCTTAGGTACGTACCTATGTAATGAATGGACGGTTTACTTGGAGGATCTTTGTGTCGTATTGGATTCGTTCCTTTTCGCCGTCACGTCAAATACAAGAGACGCCACCCATACGCCAGACTTCTTTATAGTGTCGCTTAAGTTGAACCTAAATCCAAATCAAAGAAGGTTACTTTTGCGTTGAAGTAATACATACATATACATACCGTCACGCCTCTTTCCCATAGGAGTAGGCAGAGACTACTTTGTTCCACTTGCTACGATCCTGACATATTTCTTTCGCTTCATCCACAGTCATCAATCTCTTCATACATGCTCGTCGGTTTCGGGGACTCCTAACCTGACCTTTTTCCAAAACGTCTACTATTTGGTCTCGGAACGTCCGTCTAGGCCTTCCCCTCCCAACGTAACCATTCACACTCCCCATATATATCTGTTTAGTTAGTCTACTTTCATCCATCCGCTCTACATGCCCAAACCAACTAAGCATACTTTTTTCTATCCTAGTCACTATATCCTCTTTCACACCAGCACGTTCTCTTATCACACTGTTCCTTATTCTATCTTTCAGAGATACACCTTCCATACTCCTTAACGCTCTCATTTCTACTGCGTTGAAGTAATGGACGTATATATAGGTTGTAGGCGTTGAAACTGCGGTGCTGAAGTGTTGTTGGCGTGGAAAGGGTTAAGAGGTGTGTGTGTGTGTGCGCAGGCCTGGGCGGCGCGTTCGTGCTGCGCGCGGGCAAGGTGAAGCACCACGTGATGCCGGACTTCGCGACGGCGCCGATCTGCACGGACGCCGACGTCGACAACTGGCTGCACTACTTCGAGATGCGCGCGCCCATCTCGCACGTCGGCACGCTCGTCACCGGGGACCTGGTGAGCTGACCTAACCTAAAAAAACCAGACAAGTGCAAGTCGGCCTCGCAGTTAATAAAAAGCCAGTGTTAAAAGAGCTGTGCTCTTAAACGAAATGTAAACGCAATGTGAGGTCATTTTATATTGGTTACACAGTATTTTTAGAGTACCAATTTTCAAATTTGTATTACATCTGGAAATACCCCATTTTTAAGAAAATGAGAGAATCAAATGTACAAAGGCGAACTTATCCCTTAAAGGGATCTCTTCGAGCTAACCTTATTGCGGTCAAAATTAATTAATTAATTAATTAATTTCATGAAGCTACCTTTTCACTCATTGTGTTATAATTGGCAGGGTCTGGACCTGCGCGTGCAGCACTTCCACGGCTGGGGCGCGCACGGCGACGGCGGGCACTACCACTACGACACGACGCCCGACGCCGCCGAGTACGAGGGCTACTTCGCCGTCGCCGGCGGCGTCATCCGCGTCGACGCGCCCGAGGCCACGCACGCCGTCGGCCGGGACTAGACCGAGACCCGTCCGGCCGCAGGCATCGCGGTGGACCAACTATTTCTTGTCACTCGCTCTTGCTATGGTTTCTTACTCCTGGACCACTCTTTAACCTCTTCGCCGCCACGTCAAATACAATAGGCTTCTTTATAGCGATGCCTTAAGTTGACCCTAAACCACATTGAAACGAAGGTTGCTTTCGCATTGAAGTATGGACGTTTATATAGGTCGTTGGCGCCGAAAAGGTTAAACCGTGCATTTAGTAGGCTAACTACTGCCTAGGTACTTATGTCCTCTCGCTGACGGGACAGAATGACAAGACATAATTGATCCACCCAGAGGCATTTATATACCTCGTCTTATACGTAGCTCCATACAGCTATATCTATCGTCTATCTATGGCAACGTGCACTGGCTTCATACCGCGACTGCACTGCCGACTTGCACGAACGTTCGCCACACTACAGTTGGAGGCGATTTCAAATCGTCAGGATCTTAGATATTTTTTTATTTATTTCCCTTTTTCTCAAATACAAGAGGGCAATACTAAAGGGTGCACTACACTCAAAAGACGAGGTATCCGACCTTGATTGTTAAAGATGTTTTTGTTGATTGATTGTTATTTGGTTTATTGTTAAAATAAAGAATAAAAAAATGAAGACTTCGTTTTTTCGGAACATTAATAATGACATAAAAAAAGAGGTGACGATCCGGAAATAAAACAGTTATGTGGTTTCACCATTTATTTATCGAAACGAGTCGACATGTCGTGCACATGTGGGCTGAGGACCGGCGGAGCAGGCCCACGCGCCTGCGCCGTTCTTGGCGTGAGTATACAAAAGGGAAGTCCTGAATCCGCACGCGCACTTTAATTTAATACGGAAATACAACAATTCAATATGAAGTCACGACAATTTGACATTCGTATTTACAAGTGGGTGGAAGTAACTTACGCTACGGGTTCGCCGGGCGGCGCGCGCTGATATAAAACTGTGAATACCGTCCCCGCAACGAACATGATCCGATACAAATATTTATAACTTACTACATACAAAAATACCAATGACTATTATATACAATACAAGAGGGTAAATATACAGCAACAATATAAATTTACACAAAATATGTAAGAAGTAAAACTGCTGGAAAATATACTTAATAAAAATTTGGATTAAAACGAATTTAACAATATATTGAAGAGATCAATATTTAATTGGGCGTTATACCGTAAAGATAGCAGATGGCGCTGCTGAACATCCACCAGGAAGTGAAGCATGCGATATTACGAGCTACATCGCTCGCGGTGCGTCCTGAGGGCGGGCCTCGGATCAGCAGTGCAGTGCTCTCGGCACCCGTCAAAGATACACTAAAAAGTAAAATACGACACAGCCCCATTGTTGCTAGCGCTCTAACAAATCTACACTAAAAACGATAACATGAGTCTTGGATTACTGCAGTGGCAGTCGATTAACGGCAGCAGTTTTAAAACACGTACTAAAATGATTCGAGAACGATTAACATTAGTCGTTTCCCGCAGCTAAACTAAAACATCTGCACGTCACTTGCGATTGCAAAGGATAAATGTTGCCAACAGAATTAAATTATTCAAATCCATTATCACACCCCGATTAAGCTATAATTAGCTGGTGGAAGACTGATTATAATTCACAGTTGGTGTTTTAATGCCGTGTAAGCAAGTCAACAACCGCTATCAATAATCAAGATCAAGCAAGTCGACAAAATTCTGACATGACAAATATGATTAAACCTAATTCTACAATGTCATTTACAAATAAAATCCATTGGTTAAATTTCTACGTTTAAAGCATTTTGAGCTAATAAATAACACAAAAACACTCAAGATCATATATTATTAAATTAAAATACACTGGTCAGTCTCCGCCCGACTTGTTTCGTACCAAGTCAACCGTGAGCTGCGCGCCAGCACTCGCGCAGCTCGGCGACTCGGCGCGGCCGGGAAACATGTCGCACATAACACGACTACAACTACGTGAGAGACCAGTGTAATTCATTCTAATACAAATTGTACTTCACGGTAGTTTTACATTATAAGTTATGTACGAATTTTTGTATCCCATTGTAGTGGAGCAAAGTGACAAAAATTTAAGTACAATTATGTATGACCTTGACTGTACAACGTACATAAATTGATACTTTAAAAACAAATAACCACATCTATTACACAGGGTGACCGGAAGTTTGATGCGCTCATTTTACAGGTGATTGACGAAATGTTAAGATATTACTGAGCTTGTATGGTCCAAAGTTGCCCATTTTCAAAATGATCATGAATTTTTAATGACTTGGCATAATTCAATTTTCAGCCTTTTGGATCATAATGACATTAATGACACTAACAGCTAATAATAGATCTGCAAAAGTATATTTTTAGACTAAAGTATGCCCAAAAATAACTTAAATAACCTGTCAAACGAATCAAGAACCTACTTCCTGATTTTTTATGTTCATTTTTACGGTTTTACCGTCCGAAAAGTAAATTTATGGCCGGAAATCGAACCGAGATCTTCGTCATTCCGTAACGCGTGCTATACACCTGCTATGGATGGTGCAGCGGTATAACACGCGTCACGGAATGACGATTATCCGGGTTCGATTCCCGGCCATAGCTTTACTGTTCGGATCTTTCTGTGTTCTAATTTTCAGCGTCGTTTAGAAATTTAAATAACCTGTCCAATCACATTATAAAGTAAGCACATCAACCTCCAGGCCACTGTATATTTGCTAAAAACAAATAAAACCTTCCAATAGCATCCAGTGATCGTCATACGGTAAACCACCTGTCAGAGTGGTTCCCGTCACTCCCGCAGTATCAGCAGTTTTATATCGATCTATACACTAACCGATTAATTTACTCTTATAATATGTGACCAAGGTAAATAACAATTAATACAATCAGTACATCCGATTATTGTTTCAATTATAATTTAGACAACAACGGCTATATCATGTAATACAAATTACAAAACGAATATATCAATAAGTACACGTACTTATAATTATACTAGTACAGTCGACCAAGTAGTTCCTGTACCATCCCAAGTTACAATGGCCTTCGTACGGCTGAAATACCACTATTGAGAATGGGCCTTACTATTCTTTGTGATGCTGTATCATGCGGCAGTACCATGACCAACGGTTACGACTTTACTTGGTAGACTAATACGTGCGACAATGAATCGTCTTAAATGGCAGTGGATTGATGGACCAAGCATTGCTTGCAAGCATTGCTAGCTAGCTAAGTACATAACTATGTATTGGAATCTCGTTGATTCTGTACCTTGTTTGAATCAGTCCTAACGCTGTAATAGTAGGGAATACGCATAAAAAAATATCACATTTTAAAATAAAATTTAAAAAATATCGTAAAGGCTATGACGAAAAGTGAAATTTTAAAGTAATTTCGGTCAAGAAATACGAAAACTATAAGAGTTTTTAACTACTAGTTAGTAAGCGATTGGAAAGAGAGATCCGATATGACATGTGACGTCATGTCACAACGCCCATATGAACTCCATATTCAAATTCTGTTTTGCTAGAAAGAGATAGAGACCAGTCTTTGATAGCTTACATCTCGGTTATTTTTATAGTCATGAATATTCCCTATTATTATACAGCTACTGCAAGAGCAGTTGGTACTATTATTTTGCAAGATTTAGTCTTTGTTACTATAATATAAGCTAACTGTGTATATTGTGTATATATTTAAAAGTATAGTCTGGCAGATAGAACACTGCATTATGAAACTTTCAGTGACTTTTTGACACTTGAAACTAGAATTAATGCTGGAGCGGCATTAGCCGTTTGGCTGGCCGTTTTGCTACAGTTTTGTAGCACTATTCTGCAAAACAAACAAAGTGATGGTACAAATTCACCTCGCGTTGCGTATTTGCGCCGCGCTAGTGGTACCTCTGATGCTTACGCTAGATAGAAACAGCATAGTGCATCACTTTCGCCTTCGCAAACAGCGCTGCCAAGTGTCGCGCTAGTCTTAAAGTTTTGAGTATGGCTGCAGTGCGGAGTGGAAAACTGGTTTTTGTTCATTAATATTGAACCTCAAAAGTAACGCGCTTAATTTAAAATATACTAAATTGTGAAAATGTGACTGTGACATTCATAAAATATTTCGTTCATCGAGCACTAGTGCAATAAATGTGGTATCATTATTTCGTAAAATGACATTTGGAGGTGTCATTTGGCTGCAGTAATTTATCTGCCAGACTGTAGTAAAAGTTTTGCTAAAACGGATATTCTCGCGGCGCGAACGCTGGCTACCTACGTTACTACGACGGTTTTCAGACTTAATTAACAACCACAATATTTCAATTAAATCTATAAACTTCGGTTTGCTATAAACAACATCTAGCTATGGCAGTATACATACGAATGGATATATGTATTTTAATATTAACACATGTGTATTTATCTTTCCTAAAAATATGTAGATTGAAGTTAAAAGGACTGATTAGATTTAAGGCTCAAGAATATTAAGGATAGTTACAATTATTTATTTTATTTTTCTTTGTTTGCAATTTTTAGACGTTTCTATTGTAAAAGTGCGTGTATTAAATGTGTAAATACGTTATTTTGTTCAGGCCCTATTCGCACATCAATTAAATTTGCCCCCTCACCCCTTCGCCGCACATAAAGAGAACTAGAACAACGCGACTAAACAAGTAAAGCACATAGAAAACTTCGCTACTAATCGGTACAGATTGTTTTAAACTTCGGCGACTTCGGTGTTTTTATTTGCGTACATTTTACATTTTTTTTCATCTGTCATATTATATCCCATGAAATTTGAGTTTTGGAAGAAGTTTTCTCCCATAGCGGAGCCGTAACTTAGCCATCGCTTTTCACAAAAGCTTTGTCCATGTGCACAAGATGGTGTCGTGACCTAGAGAGACAATGGAAGTTATGTTACGGTGACGAAACGCTCTCTGGGAAACAAAGCTTCAGTGGCGTCGTGCATGGAGGAGACTGCTAGCCCCACTTCCAACCTTATAACATGACTTTAGAATCGCAACTGCTTTCGTAATAGTATTAAAATGCAAGAGCAACAGCCATAACGTTTTGTGATACGGATTTCATACGTCGAAAGTTCTATGTACTTCTAGTTGCTGTCAAACATATTTGTTGACCTTCGAACGGAAGTATCTGTGTATATTCTAATTTGCTATCTTTGCATAAGACTAGTATAAAATTTAACATCAATACGAGAACACTTTGATGTCAAAACGTTTTCATTCACGATTAAACACTGAAAGGTTTTGCCATAAAAGCGTACACTGTGTGCCTACCTTTCATGCACCTCTCCATTTTGAATTATTACGATTGCTAATGGCAAGAGCCGCGTGTTCTGGCAGGATTTCACCATCGTGTCATGTCGTGGTTGCTGTGAGGCAGAAACAAAAGGCGACACTAGCGACATGCCCTTTTGGCACCATATCGCCTTTGAGCGAACGACCCTTGGCGCCCAGCGGCTACACTATTCGCTGCAATTATGGTGACACGCACGATGCAGTACAACTAACGCACTGTCAAATATCTGGTTCAAAATGCTATGAGTAGTTGCAACTGATCTGCTACACGAGATGATGTTTCGCGTACAAATTTCGTCTAGTTGACCAGCCAAATGTTACAGCTAGGCACGTGTACTTTGCAGCTCTGTAACGTTGACGAGGTACCCCTGTCGCTTACTGTTACGTGGTGTGCCGCGATGGTGGTTCGTGCGTGGACCGTTCAGGAGCGGAAGAAGCGCACGGCGCGCACGACGTACTGGCGGCAGATGGGGCACTCGGAGAGCTGCTTGGCGCAGTGCGTGCAGGCGGCGATGTGCCCGCACTCCAGCAGCACGCACTCCAGCGGCGCCGCCATGCAGATCTTGCAGCACTCCTCCAGCGGCAGGCTCTCCAGCTCTGCAACACACACGCCAACAATGCTACACTAACGAACCAACACCAGACCTGTTCTGGGAGGTGGTGCGGTGAGTCTCACCGTCTCTGTAGCGGCGATGGTCCCGCCAGAGCGTGCGGGCGCGCGCCAGCAGGTCGGCGCGCTCGACGCAGCCGCGGAACTCCACGCGGTTGCGCGCCAGCAGGTCCTTCAGCTGGCGCACGCTCAGCACCTCCAGCTCACTCTCGTCCTGCAGCTGCTCCAGGGACACCAGCTGCGACGCGCCCGCTAAAGCACCACCACAATTATTATAGGCTAATTCTTCGATAACATCTACATCGTTTTATCTACGGACATTCGGTATCGGAAAAATGCAAAATACCTCACGAGAGACTATTCATTTCGGTCACAGTCGAGCCGAGACGTTCTAAGAATAGGCAATTTTAACATTTTAGAAATTCTAGAGTGAAATCCATTCTGGGTTTAGCGAACGCTAATAGGAGACAGACAGATTCTTAAAATCTTGCAATTATGTCAATGGTATAAGATAATCTTACTGATATTGGTGTCGAAATCCTGAGGCGTCTTAGGTGCGGGCTGGGGTGCGGGGCGGGCGAGCGCGGGCTGGGGCGGGCGCGGCGCGGGCGCGGGCGCCAGCACGGGCTCGTCCTGCAGGCTGGCGCTGTCGGGCTCGGGGCTGGCGGCGCGCGACGACGCCGAGCGCAGCTCCAGCGACGACGACGCGCGCACCGGCGTCGCCGGCAGGGAGCCGTCGCTCGCCGCCAGCAGCACCTCGGAGTCTGCACGGAAACGAATCGCTTATGTTTTGAAATGTTACGCTCGGGCTGCGCGGGTCCGTGGAGCGGTGCGGCGCGTACCGTTGGGCAGCGGGTCGGCGGGGCGGCGCACGAACTCCCAGCCGGCGTCGTCCAGGTCCTCGACCTCGAAGCAGTCGGCCGTGTCGACGCGCGCGCCGGGCTCCGCGCCGGCCGCGGCCGCCGCGCCCGCCACCGGCAGCGGCACCGTGATGCGCTCCTCGCCGCCTGCACACCACCCGCATATCGTACAGGCTCTTAAGCATACATATACGACACACAGCATTGCCCCAATTTGTTCATGAAAATCTATTTCTGTAAGTAGGCCGCAAAGGGCTCTTCGCTTGCACGTGCACTTTAGGAAAGGTCATCATTACCAAGAAAAATGTGCATTTTACTAGCAATTTTGTGACTTTTGACCTCCTGACTAAATTTTCTTTCATTAAAACATTATATTTCAAAATAGAAGGACTTCTGCATGCATAATACTTCATTATAGTCTCTACGGTATATTGCAGCAATAATTATGTCTTAACTAGAATACAATAGTTTAAAATGTAGACCTGGCGTGGCGCTGAAGCGCTCGCGGTGCGGCGTGTGCGCGTGCGCGTGCGCGGCGTTAACGCAGCCCCCTGCAAGTACCACAGCAAGGTCATATTAGTAGGTAAATGGTGTCACTAGGAAAATTTGTCAGTCTGACATATTTCGTTTTAATTACTCATCTATAATATGAAATTGTTAATTTTAGTGCTGTCTATTCATATAATTGTTGATGAAATACTCTTAACATGAGTCAATAAGTTTTTAAATGACAGATGCTTTTTAAAGATATTAACATTTTATTTTTATTTATTTTGTTGAATGATTTCGGTCAGAATCCCTTTGCCTTCCCTTGGAGCGCAATCACAACTTTTAGGCATTCTTAATGGACCATTTTAGAGGAGGCCAACACCCGAGACAGTCCATTGAGCCATTAGGTTAATGAAATGAAATTCATTCTCTTCATATTGAACAGTCCCGCAGGCAATTCTTTATTCAGATGATGCCAATATTGGATACCGGCCTAGTCTAAACAATCCGTAAGACTCCCATGAACTATACTTAAACTAGGCTAAATTGCCACAAGCCTGCTCCTCAGAGCCGAAAAGAAACATCAACTTTTATGCAGATCATACACTGCATGACATGTTTTCAAGATTCATTAATTTGGAAGCACTCAAAATAACAGCATGGTTCAAACAGACTAGTTGTAATTGTAACGTTCCTGGTAAGAAATTATGGTAACCTCCATTGGCGTCAGGTTGTGTGTTGTAGGCGTCAGGCTGCGGGTGTACGGGGCAGGCGCTCGGCGCGTGGCGCGCGGGCTGCGGCGCGGGGTGAGGCGCGGGGTGCGGCGCGGGGTGCGGCGCGGGGTGGCGCAGGTCGAAGGCCGACGTCAGGAAGTCGTTGATGTTGTTGGTGAAGCCCTTCAGCGACGGGAACGCCGCCCGTGGCGCGCGCCGCCGGTACGCCGCGCTGTTCACGTGTGCCACGCACAGCGTCACCAGCTCCTCCTTCTCTGTTGAACATGGCACCAGACTTTCATGACACCCTGACACCATGACATCGCCGCTCGATGTGAAGTGATTTTTTTACAATTGAAATGAATGATGCAGCAAGTTTCGGAAAAAAAGTGTCTATGCAGTAGGCGCTGTCGTTTCATTATCTGATACTTTAATTTCACATTAATGTGATACTGCAATTTCGAAAATACCTAGCAACATATTTTAAAAGAAAACCGTTGAATGCCATATGAAGGTAATGAAACGGGTAGGAAAGGAGGGTGGTAAATGGAGAGTTAAGATTTCGAGCACAGACAATACAGAAACGGTTCTACTAAACATTTGGCTTAATGTATCAAACCTAACAACTGATCTTATTCAAAATAATATAATATAAATACTTAAAAATGTAAGATAAATATCCAGCTGAAACAAATGTAAACATTTCTAAGAACCAATACTTAAATTTTTATAAGCCCCAGTTCCATAGATAATCAAACTTGAAATTTTCTAAGTCCCCGTTCCATATGGCTGCCTTTTCATACATTCCAACTAAAATAATTCTTCTGCTAATGTTTTGTCTTCTAAACTTTACTGACACTGACATTGTTGGCTAATCATCAATATGACTCAATCATTGACCGTGAAAAATTAAAAATCGCAATTGTAATCCAATCGGCATTGCGTATCTGAGTGGACTGTTCTAGAAGCGTTATCAGTACTATCAGCGAGGTGTAGCGGGCGCGCGGTACGTGCGGGCGGAGCACTCACCGACGCAGCCACGTGTGGAGACGTTCTGTCGCTGCAGGAAGCACTGCAGGTCGCGGACCTTGAGGTGTACGATAGCCACCCTCTGCAGCGGACGCGTGGACAGCGCGCGGCAGGGCGCGCACATGGTGCCGCCGCCGCGCCGCAGGCAGGCGCTGCAGTAGAAGCGCTCGCACTCCGAGCATGCCCGCTTGCGCCGGAACACGCTGAACTGCACGGCACAACTCTCGCACGGCATCTTACAGCACCCGCGTCCTCGCACTAACATTTGACATGCTCACGCGACACCACCGATTGTTTTGTATCTATCAAGAATTCATGACACCACTTCCTGATAAGTTTTTAGCAATTTTCCTGATGATTTGATCGATCATTAGTATTATTATAAAAAAAAACAAACATTCACACAACAGCTGCCATCATGGAAGATTGCGTTTCGTTACTCGTATTTTTATGAAAGAAGTGCAATGTTTCCGTTTCACTTTACTTAGAATGTGAGTAAAATGCGGTGAAGAATGGCAAGCGCTACTGCGTAAAAAGAATCGTATTCTTTCTAATAATATGGTAGCGTTTTAAATTAACAAAAATCAAAGACTTGCGTTTAGTTCGTTCCAATTAGAAATTTTAATCCCATATTTTTTATATTATACACTAGCGACCCGCCTCGGCTTGGCACGGTATATTATGCATGTATTATACATATAAACCTTCCTCTTGAATCACTTTATCTATTAAAAAAACCGCATCAAAATCCGTTGTGTGGTTTTGAAGATATAAGCAAACATACGGACACGGGGACAGAAAAAGCGACTTTATTTTATACTATGTAGTGATGATGATAAAAACATACATACATAAATCACGTCTTTATCCCTTACGGGATAGACAGAGGCTAAGGTAACAAGACCTAAAGACCACGTTCAGCATGATTGTGGGAGTATGGATAATTATAAATTATTATAATAAATTCAGATTTTTGTTTGGCATTGAATTAATGATTACGATTTCGAAGACAGTACGGTCAAACTCTCATTTCATTCCAGCTGAGTGAGTGGCCTACACAATGCCCAGTACCAGTAGTAAACTGAGTTGAGCTGAGCCACGCTGAGCTAATGGTGATGAATTTGATGTCAAGATTTACACTATGCGAAACTCGAACTAAGACATTTTGGGACCGAACCGAAGTCATAATGCAAGTTGAGTTTTACCCTATTTCAAGTGGTGCGTAATTAAATTATTATGAAGTTTGGAAAACAAAAATTTGCATCATCATCATCATTTACGAAAATACTACGTTCTTACTTAACTCATTTCTATTATAAGTTAACTAACTATGGGTAACTTAGCTAAAGGGCGAGGCAGAAGCAAAATGTACCTGTCGAGATTGATATCGGTGGTAGTGCATAGGCTCGCGAGTGCATAATGGGCGTCCTTCCTTTGTGTGCAAATGCACCGCTCGAGCGCCTGTCCGGCTCGCGCCGCGCTCTCGCGTCTCTTGCTGTTGTTGCGCAGATATTTTAAGCAGGCGCTTAAAAAAGTTCCCATATAGTAATCGTAATATAATGTAGATGATTTGTTAGGTTTAGGCACCTGATTACAGCCGTATAATTCACTAAGCTTATTAAAATTTCATCTGTTTTTAATTATAATTCGAAAAGATAATATACTTAGCTACCTAGGTAGGTATATGGAAAAATATACAAATCCCTTTTTTTATCATAAAATATCTCGGTATCTAACCTACATTCGATTATACGTACTTAATCCAATCAAAAGATTTATTTAATAATAAAACTGTTGTTTATTCATTTGACCTGAAAGTTATCTATGAATCAGACTAGCTAATTATAATTAGAATGGGTGTATACTTACTAAGTTAAGTAATATTTTAGCAAATATGTGTATTATGACACATAATTATTTATGTCAATACAAATTGATTCTGCTAGTGTTGTACGCAGATATACAGCAACCTACGTAATTTCTAAAATAAAGCCTGACTCGATTATTTATTTGTTACTTACCTACATATTTTAAATAATGACGTAATTAACAGGGCAAACAGAGCGTCAAAAAAGTCGATAAGCAAAATACCATTTTGGAATATGACTGAAAATCATTTTTGGGGTATCGTATCTAAAAATAAAAAAGGGAGGTCTCTTCGTTCTCCACATGTGCGCCTACTTAACTCATACGTAAGTATATGCATGAATACGTCACCACTGTTTTTTCAGAAACGGTTAAAAACTTTATAGGTAGGTAGTTGTATAATACAGGACTGTTGTTGGTAGAGACCTAAGGTAGAGGAGTAAAATTTTAAGTTCCAAGACGGGCTTGCGCGGAACACGATTGACGTTATATGTAAAACTACAAGTTAAATTCTCTCCCAAAGTTAAGTACATACCTAGTGTCTAAAGGTATGGAACTGATATACCTAACTTCAGGTTTAACGTTTCAATAATCAACCCTAGAACATGCAAGCGGCTTATAAGTCTACGCGAGCAAGAATACTTCGCTAAAACCCACTATTAATTTAGGGTTTGACTTTCCGTTTATACTGCATAATTATGTAATTTGCTGAAGAGTAAGGCCTCATAACATAATATAAGTAGACGTTGAAATTCGAAAATCACAGATTATTATAAAAGTTCTTCATGAAAAACTTTATTATGAAAATACTATTAAGATAATTTTTGCGGAACCCTCAGCGTGCGATTCCAACTCGCACTGTCGCACTCGGCCTGTATTTTTTTTCGGTGCCTGTCTGCCTACATCAGGTGACGCAGATCGACGCAGGTAGGTATAGTGTTTACCTACTTGTTGCAGGTTCCTTTCTTCTGGCTGCTATAAATGAATAGGTAGTAATGAAAATTTTAGCAGGTAACTACATATTTTATGTATATCGCTATTATCTCCACTGACACGTTTAAAGTGGAAACACTAAGTTTTGTTTAATCAAACATAATACATAAAACGCTTAAGTATAATATCTTTGTAGGTACCAATTGTATTTATCCAAAAATATGTGTGAAATACTATAACATTTTGTATGCCCACACAAACATTATTCACACCGTAATGGTCGCACTGGTTGTACCGATTGTTTGTTAACCTCCTAGGCGGTGTCGCCCCCTTTTAAAAACACAAGTTTTGTGAATAAAGTTTGTGTGTCGGAGTGTTTGTCCGTCGTGACGTCACGCGGCTTGTGGACCCAGCTGCGCCGCCGCGAATCACCAAGCTACCTGAGATATTAATAAGCATAAGTTACGATTAATTTACGTTTAATGTGTAAGTTGTGAGATGTGCTATAGTAAAGCAGTGACGAAGTTGCATCGATCTACAATAGGTACCAAAGATAACGCGTCGGTGCTCAAACGACGCCTTGGAAAATAACGTCTCGCGGAGTATGGTCATAATTAAAATATTTACTTCGTGCTAGCTGATTCTAACATTGTTCCGCGAAGAGAGATGTAAGAGCAAGATTCAATTTTTGATTAATTGTGACTCTTCTTCTATTGAATATAAAGTTGGTTAAAAGTCTAGAAGAAAATAAGTTAAGTACCTACTTATATGATGAGTGGTCTCTGGGTCATTTACTTACCTACTAAGTAGTTTATTGTTCTATCATGCATGCATGCAGGCGGACCTTTGTAGTAGAAGGTAATATACCAACCGGCGTATTTATAAGGCGCGATTAAAATACTATTGAATAGATCCAATTAGTTAGAACCACTTCTATCCGAATACAATATAAATTTGTCGCTGTTTTGTTCGTATACTCGTTTACGGACACATTAGGCGACTTACACCGCCCACAAAACGACGTCAACTCCATAATATACTACGGATGTGTAAGTATCCATAGAAGAACTGGAAAGTGAACGGTAATTTCGCGACCCCGGCGTCAGCTGAGGTGTCCGAGTGGTTAAGGAGTTAGACTTGAAATCTAATGGGTTATACCCGCGCAGGTTCGAATCCTGTCCTCAGCGGTTTTTTTGCATTTTTGAATAGGCTATTTTATGTATTTCTTAATTAAACTCACCTAACCGCTGAAATGCGAAGAAAACGTTAAGATAAAAATACTTAGTTTGAGTTGCACAAACGGTAACTTTAACCATAACCAACGATTTTGACATAATATTTATGTCATAGGAAACCACATAGACAAGTCCCGTCTATAACCCTTACGGGGTAGACAGAGCCTAGGTAACAAGACATAAAGGCTACGTTTAGTATGATTGTAGACGTGTCGGTGGAAAGGGGAATGAAAATAGTGATGGGCTGCTAGCCGCATCGCCCATGACGCGTCGTAAGAATTTAGCCCATTTCCCTCGATGAGCTTTTATCAGAAGCAATTGGTACATTCTATGTTTTTTCTTTGCTCCCAGACCAGCATGGAAGTTTCATAGGGTTTCTGACAAAAAGCGTTGGTTAAAGTTAAATTTATATAACTTGGTGCAACTCACATAGGTATCCTTATAAATTGAAATGACCGATGTTCTGGGAAATATTTGAGAACGGTTAAATGTAAATGCATGATTCACGAGGTTCTCGGAGCTGGCGCTTGACCACAGTTATGCAGTTAATGAGCCACACCCACCTGCGTCACGCCGCTGCAGCAATCAGCAAAAGAGCAGGAAATTGCTTCCAATTTTATCCATCGTTGACGTACATGATTAGCTGTAAAAAAAGTTTTTGTATAAATTAATAATTATTCAGCTAGCAACCCATCACTATTTTGATTCTCCTTTCTATAATATATCCACAATCATGATAAACGTGGCCTTTAGGTCTTGTTAGCCTAAGCTCTGTCTACCCCGTAGAGGATACATTACGTGATTTATGAATGTGAATATTCGCATAACAGTTCACACAATAGTATGTTTTGTAGACGTCAGGTTTGGGCATTGATAAGCGAATGCTATAGGTACTCCTTCGTCTTCAGAGATTAATTATTTGTTACATTACATACACAAATCACGTCTTTATCCCTTACGGGGTAGACAGAGCCTAAGGTAACAGGTACCTACAGGC
Organism: Pandemis cinnamomeana; assembly: GCA_932294345.1. Taxonomy (NCBI): domain Eukaryota; kingdom Metazoa; phylum Arthropoda; class Insecta; order Lepidoptera; family Tortricidae; genus Pandemis; species Pandemis cinnamomeana. The sequence continues at coordinate 16,511,831 of OW028705.1, forward strand.
CACATTTAGCAAGATTGTGGGCGTGTAGGTGGAAAATGGAACCAAAATAGTGATGGGGTGGGGATTATTTGTTCCCAAGAAATATATAAATACCTAATCGTAGGTACTTATGTCGTTATTAAATTACACTTAAAGTATGTTGTATAATATTACAGTTGAATTTCACTTATTATTTCAATATTTAACGAGCTCCCGATCAAACTAATACATTATAATAGCGGTCTACATCCCGTAGAAAATAATTATGCTGATTAAAATTGTATTATTGTAATTGTTAGGTATTTTTGCTATTGACTTGTTGCTTTGACCTAAATTGCCCAGGTTTTTGCAGCTGCGAGTCTCTGGGAAACGCTGACTGCGCCACCATTGGACTATGCAAATAATCTGACTTAGATAAAATAGGTAGGTAGTTAGGTGGTCATAGTTATTGTCATGTTAAATAATTATATTAAAAGCAGTCAAAAACAACGTTAACCTAGCTAAATCTAAGCTAAAAATGTACACACTACCCGATAAATACTATTAGCCAATTGTCCATTCTTAATTCATAACCGATTTTGACAAAAGCAAACTTATGTATGTTTAACAACAAACTAGGAATTTGCAATAGGTAACTGCTTCGAAACCTACAAAGGTATGTGAACTGAATACTTTAATACATCAAAAACAGGCCTAGAAACTGCCTAGAAAGCAAAGAATTTTGCAACAAAGGAGGAAGCCGCGGACGTAAGCTAACTAGCTTTGTATAGCATTTAAATATGCCGAACCATATCTGAGGCTGAGTTAGGAAAAACGTATTTAATGAAACTATAGATTCGAGTTGTTTACTCAATTTTTGTTAAAATAAAAGCATTGATACAGTCGAATGACCGATGTGGGTTGTATTTTCGCGAGTCAGCGTGCGCCGGCGCGTGTTAAACAGCTGAACACACGGCGTGCACGTGTGCGCTCACGCACACACGCACGCCGCTACTGCGCCTGATTATTGCTAGCTTTCAGTTCAATGATAAAGCCTTCTTTTGACGCGGTGGGTACATAATGGGATATCATTGTATTTTGCCAGACTGCCAATATGTGTAGGTACAGACACATTGTGTTACAATTAAACAAAATCCAGTTTAGTCATCAATAAAAAATCCTCTTTGTTAGAATCTTAAGAAAGATTTGTAAATTATTCAATTTCGTTCAATTGCTGTTCAAAAGTTTTACACATAAATAAAGCTTAATACCAATTTACGCAAATATAGGCAATTTTGGACCTGATTTGATCAAATTGATCGAATTTGATTTAGCGATTTTGAAGAAAATGTTGTGCTTTTTACAGGTGTAGACATTTCTAAAGGTTTGTTTTGTCACTAGGCGGAGATAATCATGCGACTATGAGACATCAGATATGTCACACTAAACAGTTACACAGATTTAGTCGCCTATAAATACCTAAATTGTTAAAATACCTAAGGAAGTACGTATTCAATACAAATAGCAGTTTAGCTTTTTGGCATTTCAAATCATAAATTAGGAGTGACGCGTAACCGCTTCACTCCAAATTGGCAGCAGAGAGACACGCAACATCTTGATACGTAGCTAATGTGAACACGCGTGGCGCGTGGCACGCCACGCCGTCACACTGTTCGGGAGATCTCGTGTCACGCCACGCCACACGTCACGTGCCACGCATCGATCGCCCGCCCAGCACTTAGGAACCCGATCATGTCCTGATGAGATTGGATTTTGATCTCAAACAAAAAGCTGATATCGAGTCGTGGCTCGTAAGAGGTTGCGCCGAACCTTTGTTCTATTATTGCTTTATCGTTTTTCTTGATAATTTTATTCCGTAGATGAAATTATACCGAGTTTTTGTATGGCATTTGTAGAGAAAGCTCATGATTGTGACGTTCTAATTTCGTATACATTAAGGATTTACCTACATCAATTCAGCTCTACATTGTAGAGTTTAATTGGGCTGCTTTATTTGTTTTATGATTTTTAATGCAATTTCATAAAAGGTGTAGGTGTAGTATTTTACTATGGTAAAGTGGGGGATCTAGAACTGCAAAATACACTAGATACTTCCTAGACTAGTCATTTTGGAGGGGTCTCGCTGTTGGTCGTGAGTTGACCAGTTGATCAGACCTATGATTCCGTTTGTTACTTTACAGATTATAGTTCGAGTTATGATTGCATTTCAAGCGCGGCGATCTCTTCGCGAGCGAGTTTTTCTTAAAACACACCCCAGAGCATAAAAGCCACTGAAGCCCCGGGCCCATCCGTTTTTTCTCGCGCGACACAAAGCCATGCCCAGGCATTATCATTTATTCAAGTCCGCCACAGACTGTTTCATATACATATGTAGCTTATAACAAAGTGTGGGAAACTCGAATACCTACCAGTTTTCGCGCATTGTTTCCAGTGAATTCAGTTTTCGCGATACTTATTCTGTTTCAGCCGTTTTAGGACGCGCTTCCATAGAAGACGTGTACTTGTAGAAAAAAGGAGGTTATCACGGGGCTTATGATCTCGATTGTACATACAGACGATACACCTGAACCTGCTCGTAGGTTTAAATAGATATATATACTGACGAGCAAAAATAACTAATTTACTAACGATTATTAGGCAATAATGGTTTATCTGGGTCGTACTAAACTTATTTTCATACGGCAAAGAATAAAGAATTTGTTTATTATTTTACTCTATTGTGGTGAACGAGTCAACGACAAAAGGCCTCAAAAGGCTTGGCTCTTACGTTATTATTGTTGTGCATCACCAGTCGCTGTCAGCTAGGTAACTGTTAATTAGGTATATTTAAAATTTACATCATGATTACGTTTTTAAAAATGTTCTCGTGAGTAATGGTCGGGGCCGACTTGCACCCCGAGGTGATCGGTCCAGCTGCTATATTATATACTTGTGTCTACAGATGGACCAGGGTCCTTACATAACTATGTTTGAAAGTTGTACTTACCGTTAAACAGGGAACTTAATACATGTATTAACAATCTGGCAAACTTATCGACTGACTGTCACATTCAACACTCAATCCAAAACATGACCTAGAAGAAATTGGAGCGGACGATTGGTAGTTTCCGTGGTACAAAGTGAGTCCAAAATGAGAGTAGCCACGCTTGAACTGTTTCAATAGAAACAACAAAATTAGCCAATATTTCGGCATTATTGCGTTATGGTTGCTTCTTTAAAAAAACATGAATGTCTTAAGAGATGAGTAATGTCCCTGTGTACCTACTATAAATTTGAATATATACGGACTTTATTTTTATTTATGTGAGCAGAAGTATTGAGAATTTATTATTAACTTTTACTTGCAATAATATATTATTTACAGCATCGCGTCGCGTTTAACAGGCAGCTGGCGCCAGCCGCTTTCCTTAATAATAAAATAAGTCTGGCTGCTTGTACACAAGTTGAAAGAAAGTGTGGAAATACTGCAAGGATACATATATATTTATGTACAAGTATGGGCCAGCAAACGATGCGCATACGCAGACACCCTCCATTGTTACGGTCTCCGGACGTCAGCGCGCCGCCGCGGCCGGTGACGCTGTTGACATAACCGCCGCTGTAGATTTAATTGCATAAGATAATGATAAATACTTTGACCTAAATCATAACAAGGTGGCATGGAAATGGCTTCTGATTCATGCCATTCTGATTTCATTTTCATTGTTTAGTAAGCTTGTCTATTCACGCGGGCTGTAAGCATGCTTCAAACAATTATTACAATTAACTGTTACCCGTAACTTCGTCTGCAATTAAGTTATCTATATCCCGAGGGAATCACGCAATTTTGCTGCACAAAATGGAGCATTTGTGTTATTCCAGACTATAATCTATTTCTGTGCCAAATTTCATCCAGATCAGTCAACCGTTCCGGCGGGAAGGAGTAACAAACACCATCACAAACTTTCATAATTGTAATATTAGAAGGAAGTATTAGTTTTGATAACTGCAGCAAAATGGTAAAATTAAAGACAAATAGGTAATAATGCTTAGTGAGTTTGGTGTGAAATAAAACAAGTTTATTGCATAAGGAAGTTCTAGAAACCTGAATATCTAAACATCGTATGATGTGCGGATCCGCTGACTTGCTAGCTGCACTCTGACGCGTGGACGCGATGCAACATCAACATCACAATAATAACAAGCATTGTTTAGTTTTGGAGCTGGAAGCCAGGGCTCTATCAAACTGGCTTAATTTATCAAGTTGTGAGCCGCGTAGTGTTGGTTGCATTCGGTTGCACACGGGGACGCAAAATGATTTGACGGTTTTCATGAAACAAACAAACAAACTGTGATTTAAAAAAAAGAATTGACTAAAAGTATCTTTCACTATTTCTTCGTAGTCGAAATGGCGAAACTGAACTTTCATGTAACTTTACATTGCTCTCTCCGCGATATAGTGAAGTCAAGTCATGCCAGGCCAGTTTTTAAACAATCGATGGATGTGTATGAGAGTGGCACAATAGTCATCCATAGTAGTCAATAATAGTATTCAGCATTGTCATCTGTAGTAGTCAATAGTAGTCTTTCGCAATGTCCGTTTGTCCATCTGCCTGTTTCAGCCAGGTGCCAGAATGCATTTGAGTTACAAGTTTTAAATTTTTCGTACTTTTTGCAATCATCAATTTACATCGACCTTACGGTTTCACTCGAACAAGTAGGTATGATGGAATCAGGCTAGACCTCGTGCAACCTACATTTTTGAGCTACTATTGAGTCAACGACTAAACAGTTGGTAATTTGAGCTCAGTACGTAATCTCGGGACTTCCAAGTACGTTTAGCTAGGGTCAGCTAGCAGCTGCCGCTAGTCAGGCGATGCTGAGTCAGGTCTCGTGACACCTGACGGGTCGATGACTCGCACCTGACGACCACTCAGTAACTAACGCATTGTTGCGTCTGTCAGCAACACCGGGTGCCTACTCGTGGGTTTGTTCATATGTTTAACGAATAAACTTATGTTATCTTTATGCTATGATGTGAGAGTGGGCAGCGCCAACTAAGAATTCTGAACTGCAGTGCGGTGTGGAATGCAACGGGAAACTACCAACTTTTTTATAGAGAGTTGTCATTCCCACGGGAATCTGATCGTTCGTGCGTGCGATTAAAGTAACATAGTCTAGTTTATACTAGGAAAAAGAATTTAGCTAATCAGTTCTGTAATTTCATAGTCCTTTATACAAATACTCATAATATACAAACAAACAAGACTTACCTCTTCGCAATATATATTAACATATAACAGTATTAATTATCCGCGTGCGAAAGCATGTTAATGTTTGTCGTTAAAGTTTATATAAAGCCAAAATAGCGACAAATTTTTTAAAAAGAAGATAGAGTCAGCGTCAAATAAACCGTAGACAAGTTGCTGAATATAATGTTCAGTTAGAACAAGGCTTTATGGCTTAAATAAGAGCATGTGTTCATAATTCGTGATTTTGAACTTTATTTGCTACGAAAGGTAAGAGGACTTCCTGGCAATCAAAGTGTTTGTTCTTTGTATTGTTTTATGAAATAAGATGCTAAACGTGGTTAGTCACCTGATGGTAAGTGAGCAGTACATCAACATGCCTAGAAAATGGCGATTATAGACTAAACTAACTTTGCAAAAGGTCCTAGCTGCAAAATTCTATTTTTAGCGCAATTTCATTAAATTTTCAACAAAGGCTACATATTTCCAAAACTGAATCGACCTCAATCTAGTTAAAAACCAAACTTGCGTCCACTGCACATTTCCAAGCAAAGTTTTCCGTCAGTCGGAGCCGGGAGTAAATTGAGTTGCACAGACCTAACAGGCCACTAATTGATTAAATTATTTAGAGTATACAGATCACTGGTTTTAGGCCTCGCATCCACGCGAGCTGTGCGACGTAACTATGCGGCGAGCGAGGAAAAAATCTACTGGGATTACATATTTCTATTAACCTCTCCCTACATAGCTGTATTAGGCATCTGTGGTATTTTAGCTAGGCCATATCGCACGGCTGCGGCGTGCAGGTGACCCGTGAAGGCGCGTGCGAGCCGCGCCGAGCGTGAGCGCCTCGACCGAAATAAACCTGAAACGCCTTTCATGTCCATTGGATTATTTTAAACTTCATGTATTTTTGCTAACTGACCACACACCCTACAAAATAGTACATATACTATGCATAAGCTCCTGCATTTAGCCAAAAACATGGCGGCAGTTTACTCGCAAGCGGTCGATTAGAACTGTGGGAGTTTAAATAATTTGTCAAAGTTTAATTCTATCAATAGCAGACGGCAATTAAAATTTTCTCGCGTAAATTGCGGAAAGGATAAACAATGTGTTTTGTTTACCTTGCCGATTTGCGTTTTTGTGACGGTAGTAAGAGTAAATCCGTGACAATGGTTGTAACGCGCGTGAAAGCGGCGTGACGGCGGCGTGACGGCCGCGCGTGACGGCCTGCGCCTGCGCCGCAACAATGCCAGCGACACGCCTCTCCAGCTGTTTGCTTGTGTACTGCGCTGCGGCCGATGCATTGTTGTTTTCTTGTGATAACGAGGCGTGTTATTAGCGAGTTAAAGGCGTCTCGTGAGTTGATTGCGGAAAGAAAAGTAGAAAAAAATACCATTCGAAAGATTAGGTAGGTACTGCATTAAATTGCATTTAAACATAAAAAATTGATCAAGCTTGTAACACCTACGTTTTCTTTTTTAATGAAACGTCGCTCTCTCGCCTCAACTTGATACCGATACCTGGAAATGTCGAATCATTGAAAACTGTTAACTCATTGAGGTGTTGAGACGTTACTTGTTGCATCGATTGATTCCAGCGATCGCGGGTAAACAAGCAGCATAATGTCAACAACGGCGAGGCCGCCGGCGCCGCCGGAGCGTGGCGGATGCGCGCGCGCCGGGCCCGGCCCTGGCCGCCGCCAACCAAGCTAACGGAACATTTGGCAGATGTAAATTTGTTGCTCCAAGGAAAATTTGCAGAGAAAGATTACAGTTTTGAGAATGAGTCCGCCAACGAGCCTGTAGTTTCGGCGATTTGCCGAATCCAATGCCTATAACAGGTCGTGGTGGATCCGACCTAAAGGAGGCAGTGCCCACACGATTGAACCTCTGTTTTGTAGATATAGAAGCTGAAGCTGATTGAACGAATGGGCGAAAGTCTTAGGAATCATGTTATAGGCGATGCGGGTAGCAGCCCATCACTATTTTGATTTCCCTTTCCACCTATACTCCCTTAATCATGCTAAACGTGGCCTTTAGGCTCTGTTAACTTAGGCTCTGTCTACCCCGTAAGGGATAAAGACGTGATATATGTATGTATGTATGTATGAAGCTGCCCCGGTGAGAAATACTGCATTACCTTGTAGAACATAAAGTTTTTAGCAGCAGTTTTCGCTTTGGACTCTATTGACTTTTGTGACCGCTTACTAACTTTTTCAATCTAGTTCCTAGAATAATGTCAAAAAATATAAAATCCGACACAGTCTCACCGGCCAGGTTACAATACGATCAATACCATTATACCTACTTACCTTTTTAAAAATGGATACATTTTATACTTACAGTACTTAATCAATAGGAGCTGCAAAACGTTCGGCTGCTGCGGGAGATGGGGTAGGTACATACATTTTAAGTTGATTAATGACGTGTCTATAAAAAACGGAAAAGTTTAAGTCAGTTAAAATTATGAGTAACCCACGGTTTAACCTCTATTCCAGTTTTTTTTATAATACAGTTCACGAGAAACTTCTCCTGATAATAACAAACACAACAATAAAAGAATTAGCGAAATTTGTGTTCCCTTAGATATTTATATATTATAATAATACTATTATATAAAAAAAAAATTGGCGTGATTTTCACTTATTCGTAGTTGTAACATAATTTGAATTAAAATTAATTTACCTGTATTCGTCGTAATAGGTTGTAGGTGCCTTTGTTTACCCATTGTTTTTTGATGTTTACTTTAATTATTAACTAATTAATTACGAATCAATCTAATTATGCCAGTAGGGCTGGTGTGCAGATACAGGTACTTAATTGCAATTTTAGAGCATCCATTAGCCACTGAATGTAAACATTTTTTGCGTCCGGCTATTAGCGCAAATTGCTATGCTAGGTAGTCACAAAAAAACAATATTCTTAATGGGTTATTTGACAAACGTATCGACTTACCACGCTGGTTCTAGGAAGATCGCATCCGCGATGCTTACAGGCTAAGCGTGGTGGGGTAATGAGTGCTGTAATTAGAAGGGTCGGCGAGGAGCCGCGCGCGATGGTGCGGAGGGAGCCAGGGTCGGGCAGCCATTAGCAGACGGTTATGCCCCATTAGCGGGGTGCATCCTCGGTCCTCGGGGAGCGGCCGGCCAGGAATGCGTCAGATTATCGCTTAATAATGGTAATGATGTCTGCAACGACAGGAAATATCAACGTTCTCGTTCAATGACTTGGTTTAGGAGAATTAGCAACATATTAAGGATATTATGGTTACCTAGAGAGGTGTATATTGCGCGATAACTTCTTTATTGCCGCGAGTTTTACGGCGAGTAACGTCAAAAACAGCGAACACCTATAAACGGCAGTGTTCGATAAAAAAGCCATATCTTTTCGGTTTATTTCATTTTAAGATTTCGGCACAGCGGGACGCAAAGTAGTAAATTATGTTTCTAAATCGTTCCAAAGACATAAATCGCTGCCTACGTCGATCTGATTAGCAGAGCTGAGCAAGCAGAAGGTGGAGCATGGGTCAGCAGCTTTCAGCGAGCCGAACAGCTCGTCCCCGCGAAAGTGGCATCGCGTGGTGTCAGCGCGGCTGCAGCAAGGCCGCCCCGCGCCGCGCCGCACTCGCGTCTTGCTCCCCGCCGCGACCGCACGTCATGGCGACCGCGCGCTAACGCTCCGTTACTCTACTACATCGTGTCTATGTGCTGTGAATTCTCTCCGATATCAACAACACTCCAGTGCGACGTGAAAACATCTTTGGAAACTGAACGGTGAGTCCAAACATCCATTAGCCGCTTCGGCCGTATTTATTTTCCCGGCGTTTTCCCGGCGGTAACCGCAACTATAGGGAAGTCGGGCCCGATTCCGCTCTTACTAAATTGGCATTTATTGAATGAATGTATTAATTTATCGGAGCCTCAATGTGATTTTCTATATATATATATATATTTTAAATCGTTGTCTATTTTAAGCAATGTATTTTTAAATTTAACAAACACCCAAACTTGCAATGTAATTAAGCGATTTGCATAAAACGGACTCTAGAGCCAATTAAAAACGCGTTTCCAAATAATTGGATATGTTTTACAAGGATCCGCAGGCTTATTACGTAACTCGCTCGCAATCAGCATCGTCTTCATTTTTGACAGCTGATTCCGAGATTGGTTTCAAAATGAAAACAATCGTTCCACGTAACTCGATCGGCTTGGCATCGCTTTCGAAAGTGATTGCGAGCCATTTTTGAAAGCAATTGAACGAATGATTTGCCAAAAAGTCCTGCCTGATAAGCAGTACGTCAAAATAAAAAATAGGCTGCATGAATCTGTGGTACACAACGACATAAGTAGCTAAAAAAAAGCATCGGCTAAGTGGCGCCGTCTGTGAATTGTTGGTGTTACTCAACCATACATGGGGAATTTCAATAAAAATGACTATATATATTTTTTCCCAGATTTTGGAAATTATTGGGCTTATTTCTACTCAGAATCAACAACACTACTGAATGTTGTATGAGAATAGTACATTAAGATACAAGTGTGCTATGTTGGTAATTACACACGAGGCGTATTGTACGCGCGATGTAATTAACACCTTGGATTTCTTACTGATATAACTGTCCGAACATTGTCCGAACATATTTTAGTATTTCCAGCGACGGACACTACATTTCTTTATTACTTGAACTCGTAATTTTTAAAGTAATAAAATAACAAAGTCTGAATCAACAATATCAGTGAAAAATGGCGGCAAATATTATTTCTCCGTTCCAATCCGCACGCAGCACTCGCGCATGCGCGCTGTGCACTTAGCACGCGCACGACGAAGGCACTGACAACAGACTGCTAAAGAGCCTAAAATTAAAATTATAATAAAATAATTAATCAATGTCTTAAAATTGCAAATTATGGTCACTCTTTAGATAAAAATGAATAATTTGTCGAACTTAAATGTTTATTTATCATCTTTAACCTAAAATAGTTTAATATTCACGAAAATATTCCTTGTTCCTATAGATACTGAACCGTTTGCTGAGATTTTAAAAAAAGTTTATATTACCGCACTCGTGCGGTAATATATTACAGTACTTGTGCGTAATAAGCTGAATTATGTGTTTAAATGCGGTGCAATAAGACTCAAATTACGAGCAACTGTGTTGAAAATTAATGTTAATGTTTAATGAAATTCCCCGTGTATGGTTTAGTAACACCAACAATTCACAGACGGCGCCACTTAGCCGTTGCTTTTTTTAGCTACTTATGTCATTGTGTACCACGGATTCAAGCAGCCTTTTTTTTATTTGTTATGTTATGACCTACTGCTTATCAGCCGTATATAGGGGCCGCCGAATGACTGAGTAAAACGTTTTTATTTTTATAAAATATATCGTTCGATGGAAAAATCTGTAACTTTTTTCTGTAGCTAAGGATGGTTATTCCTATCAATAGAAAAATCATCGAGCACTTTTAAAATAATCATCCATTCCCAATTGCTAGGTAAAATTTAATATTTTGTTGTGATGTTTTCCTTTGAATGTCGATCAAAACGATAAAAATGGCAAGAAGTAAAGTAAAATAAGCCCGCCTTTGTACCTATATGTATCTTAATTTCTGTCAATTGTGTTTGTATATTTTAAGTAAGTAAGTAAATGCTTTATTGTACAAATATAGAGAAGTAGAGACAAATCACAAAAAAAAGACCTTAAATATATGCACAAAGGCGAACTTATCCCTATAAGGGATCTCTACCAGTTAACCTTTGAGTAAATGAGAGGAGCATTAAGCGAGAAACCGACAAAGAGTGAGTTTAAAATATCCATATAGTGAAAGCCACAATAGAGCATACATCTCAAAATACAACAAACAATTCATAAATAAACTACTAAATATCATTAAACACGTGCATTCAATTCTGTACATTCAATAAAATGTTTACTTAGATGCAAGTAAATAAACAAAAATAATCATCAAGGGGAGTTGTATTCGAAAAGGAATAAAATTAAAATAAACTTCGCATTTGTAATGTTGTATTCTTTTTAATTTAAAAAATAACTAGAAATTTCCTAATAAGTAGCTAATTCTTAACAATACTAATAAGTACGACACTAATCGTCATATCCAGCCAATCATATCGCGAATCGCGATCGTATTCGTCGTCCAAGTTGATTGTGATTATGATTCCGACTCCGACCGCCTTGAAACATTGGTATTATGTAAAAAAAATATTCCGATTACCCTCGCAATCGCTTTGAAAAGCGAAAGCAATTGAATGGACCAAAAAGTTTTGTTTTTGCAAACATCTTTAGTGACGAATGATTTTTATTAAATTAATTGACCCTAATTCTAGCGTTTTCATTCACTTAGATAACTAAATTAGATACTTGGTCTTGGTTAATTGAAATATTAATATCCAAATAACAAAACATATCATTTATAATCAAAAACTCTAAATACAGTGTGAACGAAAATAAACGCAAACTTAATTTAAAAAAAAACATCTTGTCAGTGTATCTCTCTAATCGGTGGTCAGTTGTCAGTGTCTTCCCAACAATCAACAAACTAAGTAAGTTCGGTTTACATTTTTAACTTTGTTTAATTGCTTTACTGTGTATTTTAATCAAGGTATTATAGCTAAATTGATAGAATACAATAATAAATTAACCCTGGAGTGATTACATCTGGTACGAGAAGTTAAGAAAAGTTTCCAAACTTGTTTGTTGTACTGGGTCAATTGGTGTAATTTGTCCCAAGACATTTATTTATTATTATTTACCATAAAATCATTTTCCCTAACGAACTATAATATGTCCCACACTTATTATTGTACAACAAAAACAGCGGTAGACAATTCGATAGCAACAGGCTTTCCCCTCAAGCCTACGAACGAACTACGAATATCGAATTTTGGTGTATAAGAATTATTAACATTTTAGGAGCCGTCGTGGACATGGCCAGCAGCTGCATGCATGCATGCAGAGGAAGTTGCAGGCAGAAACTAGTAATAAATAACTAAAAAATGATATACGTTTTTTTGTTAACTACCTTTTTTAAATCCATTATTCCAGCAACTTTCCGTGCTGGTCTGGGAGCAAAGAAAAAACTTAGAATGTACCAGTTGCTTCTTTACCCGCGCAGATAGTAAAAGCCCATCGAGGGAATGGGCGAAAATATTAGGAATCATGTTATAGGCGATGAGGCTAGCAACCCATCACTATTTTGATTCCATTTTCCACCTATACGCTCACAATCTTGCTAAATGTGGCCTGTAGGTACCTTTTAGGCACCTTTGGCTCTGTCTACCCCGTAAGAGATAAAGACGTGATTCGTGTATGTGTATGTGTACGTATTATTCCAGCAATACAGATTTTGTAAGTACTTGTTTTTATTATTCATAATAATGTAATAAAGCCCAGAGGCGTCTCTAGCCCTTGTGGCGCCCGTGTGCAACCAGTAGGTACCCTGGCGCCCTCTAGTCTAGTACATACATACATACATACATACCGTCACGCCTCTTTCCCACAGGGGTAGGCAGAGACTACTTTATTCCACTTGCTACGATCCTGACATATTTCTTTCGCTTCATCCATAGTCATCAGTCTCTTCATACATGCTCGTCGGTTTCGGGTACTCCTGACCTGACCTTTTTCCAAAACGTCTCCTATTTGGTCTCGGAACGTCCGTCTAGGCCTTCCCCTCCCAACGAAACCATTCACCCTCCCCATATATATCTGTTTAGTTAGTCTACTTTCATCCATCCGCTCTACATGCCCAAACCAACTAACTACTACTACCTAGTCTAGTAGGCGCAATTTAATCTTCAATTATCTGTTTTAAGGCTGATTTCACGTTGAAACAAAAGTCATTGTGTAAATTTAAATAGAGTAGCCTTTCTTTGCTACCGCGCCGCCCCCGGCGTCGGCCATAACACGGGCGCAGGGTCTTTGAGAGCGCCGGCGCCGCGAGCGACGCATCTTTGGAGGTGTCGCATTAGAGGGCGCTCGGCGCCCCCTTAGACCCGGCGCCCGTGTGCGCCGCACACTCTGCACCATAGGTTGAGACGCCTCTGATAAAGCCTCAATAAAGTTGATTTATTAGTATTATTTGTGGAATTATTACTACATGGCTACGTATATGTTCGAAGGCGGTCACCCGTTAGTCAGATAACATTTGGCAGTCTGGTGGAGAGCTGTGGATGAGACTGGCACAGGACCGGGCAAAGCGGCGTGTAAATAAAGAAAGAGGTCTTTACCCAGCAGTGGGTGTGCACAGCACATCGCTGCAAGCTATGCCCTGCCGGAGCGCAGCCGGCGACGATATTATTCCGTTTCGAATACAACTCCCCTTGATGATTATTTTAGTTTATGTACTTGTATCTAAGTTAACACTTTATTGAATGTACAAAATTAAAATATAGGTACAAAGACAATTGACTAAAATTAAGATACATATATGTATAGGTCTGTACAAAGGCGGGCTTATCTTACTTTACTTCTTGCCATTTTTATCTTTTTGATCGACATTCAAAGGAAAACATCACAAAAAATACTCAATTTTACCTAGCAATTAGCAAGGTGCCTTTGTAAGTCAATTATTATATTGATAAATTATAAACTATCAAAAAAATCCAACTCAAGTTACTTCCATTATTTCAAGACGGGGACAATTTAGCTCTCGCTTTGGATTGACAGCTTGCCTTGAGCTTCAAAACAATTCTAAGCTGTCATTTTAGTTACGTGGAACGAATTTGTGGCAAACCATTCGTTCAATTGGTTTAAAATATGGCTCACAACCGCTTTCGACTGCGATGCGAAGCCGACCGAGTTTTTAGAACGATTGTTTTCATTTTGAAACCAATCTCGCTCGGAATCAACTGTCAAAAATTCCGTAAAACTTGGATGTGCGAGCCTGCGTTCGAACCCATAAACCTCTGCTTGAGAGTTACTAATTTATGTATCAAATCAGTCCACATCCACCAATTAGTTACTATTACTTAGATTGAGAATGTTAAGATTTAATTGACAAGATTTTGGTTATGAAGAAAGGTTTAATCGTTAAAGAGAAAAGAAGGTTCAACAGTTTGTTATTCATTGTGAAAAGAATTGAATCGGAAAAATAGATTTTAATAGGCGTAGCGAGCGAGTTAGTATATTGGGCGATCGGCGCAGGCGTAGTCTCAGCAACAGCGGGCGGTCCGCGGCGTCAGCGCCGGCAGGGCGTAGCTTGTAGTGGTGTGCTGTGCGCGCGCATAATGCAGCGTCACACACCCACTGCTGGGTAAAGGCCTCTTCGTTTACATTACCACATTGGTCGATTACTTTGGTTTTAAGGTATTATTGGAACTCTGCCTTACATTGCAAGTTTTTGAAGGCGGCCCATCCGAGTGATTCGTCTAGCGATCTCCATGGCTTGGCTGTTCCAGCAAGATAAACAATGCCCCAGAAATAAGAAGTCATGTACTAATTCCACAAATAATACTAATAAATTAACTTTATCGAGGCTTTATTACATGTCACTAGTAGGGCCGACAACGCACTGGCATCGCGTAAAGCGCTGCGGGTGTTTATGGACAGTGGTGATCATTTAACATCAGGTGACCCACTAGTTCGTTTGTCTGGCCTCTCTAACATAAAAAAAAAATATTTTTAATTAATAAAAACAAGTACTTATAACAAAATCTGTATTGCTGGAATAATGGATTTAAAAAAGGTAGTTAACAAAAAAACGTATATCATTTTCTAGTTATTTATTACTAGTTTCTGCCTGCAACTTCCTCTGCATAGAATTAGCAATTGACACGTTTATCGCTATCTTAATATTATATTATCAGTCGTTTCAGTGTGAAGAAAGAACAAACATACACACTCACTCACTCACTGAGATCCTCACACTGTCACAAACATTCTATAGCCTAGTAAAGGCTGTCAAAAACGCTGTTCAAGGTAATTTAGGCACAGGCAAGTAATTTAGCCGAGCGCGCGGCCAGCGCCTGCCTCTGCCAAGCTGCCAAGCTGGTGAGCCGACTGTAATTCTGCACTCTGAAAATAATACATAAAATTATAACATAAGACACTCACTTAGTTATTGCCATAAAGTATTAAAGTGTTCTACTTCTGAGGCGTAATTTTTGAACATTTTGAAGTAATCACAAAAACATCCGTTTTTTTCTTACACCGGACCGGTGTCCGTCGCGCCGAGGAGAAGCGGTGGTGCATCCGGCGTAAATTGTTCGCCGGACCGAAGTCCGGTGCATGTACACACATTCATTATAATTCATACACCACCGTGAATCCGGCAAAAAAGCACGGTCCGTTATCCGGTGAAAAAAACGGACGTCTACAAGCGCTCTTACGCGTTATATTATGTAATATTGTGTATGGTCTTGTTACCTTAGTATTTGTCCTTCCTGTAAGTGATAAAGGTGGTTTATGTATGTATGTACGAATTCGATGTTTTCGCATTAATTTTAAATGCGGCATGCAGCTGCTGCACGTCTGCGCTGTGGTCACTCCGTATCTCCGTAGCCGGGGTCCACAGAGCTGCTGGCCATGTCCACGACGGCTCCTAAAATGTTAAAAATTCTTATACACCGAAATTCGATATTCATAGTTCATTCGTAGGCTTGAGGTGAATGGCTGTTGCTATCGAAATGTCGACCGCTGTTTTTGTTGTATTATAATAAGTATGGGACTAATTATAATTCGTGATAGAAAATGATTTTATGGTACAACAAACAAGTTTGGAAACTTTTCGGTACTTCTCATACCGCTGCACTGGGTGCTTTAATAAACCACTGGAAGCACTACACATCGTATATCAAATGCACTGGATGTTTATACACTAAAAGAGAGAATCGCCAATCGTATATGAGTTTAAAAACAAACGTTTATTTCGAACAAACATTTCCGACACGATGTGTTCTATACTAATCTATTTTCGTGAGTATAATGCTTACGGAACTGTAATCACTCCAGGGTTAATTTATTATTGTACCTATTCTATCAATTTAGCTATAAAACGCACAGTAAAGCAATTAAACTGAGTAAAAAATGTAAACCAAACTTACTTAGTTCTTTGATTGTTGGATTTGTCGGGAAGACACTGTCAAGATGTTTTTTTTTTTTAATTAAGTTTGCGTTTAGTTTCGTTCACACTGCATTTTGTATTTTTGGTTATAAATGATATTTTTTGTTATTCGGATCTTAATATTTCAATGAACCAAAACAACGTATTTAATTTAGTTATTTAAGTAAATAACAACGCTAGAATTAGGGTCAATTGATTTAATAAAAATCATTCGTCGCTAAAGTTGTTTGCAAAAACAAAACTTTTTGGTCCATTCAATTGGTTTCGTTTTTGAAAGCGATTCCCTCGCATAATTGGAATCATTTTTTTACGTAATACCAATGTTTCAAGGCGGTCGAATCGTAATCACAATCGTCTTCAACGATGAATACGATCGCGAGCGAGTTACGTAATAAGCCTGCCGTATTGTTGCGTCGTCTGCCGCTAATTGCGTTCTTTCGATTCCATATTTTTAAACACATGTTAGCGAAGTCGCGTCCGTATGTTTGCAAATATGACGAGGAAGGTGCCGTGCGGGTATTTATTGTTATAGAGGATAGGATGGCCGTACGTGAGCGGCGTGCGGCCGCCCCGCGCGGGAGCGAGGCCGGCCCAGGACATGACGGCCCATCATAAAATACTGACCCTACACCGTCTGAATAAATGCTGGATGAGTGCACGCTCATTAGGACTGGCCGCTTACACCTACCGCCAACATTGGCTCTTCAGAATTTCAAAGTTTAGCTATACATTATTCGATCAAATTCTCACATAAGCCGAGTGTATAAGCTGTCTATAAAGTCTCTTATCAACACTGAATACGCGTTATGGTTAAGGTGCAAGGCTGCCCTGGTTAACTGGTGACGAAGTGGGTACGGGCGAGGGTGCGAGAGCGTCTCACGTCGATCGCGGGCGTCCTCTCTGCTTCGAGAATTTTAATTAATGACGCAATGACCTCTCTTTCAGTTTTTTCGCATAATAACGAAAAACAATGCAATAACTCGTTGTATCGTCGTCGCAAAAAATGGATGAGTCACGTCAAGCCAGTTTTCCTTGGAGGCTGGATGGCTGCGAGATGTAAATTTAGCTCGCTGGCTGATTAAAAAGAGAAGATCTATTATCATTAGTCATCGTTGTTGCTTGTTGACTGGTGTTTTCCTGGCGCTATCGTTACACAAGCAAGGTGTTTCTTTTTAATTTATTAGACAAATCATTCTCTATTCCAGTGTTTCTTAAAAAAATTCACCCTAGCCTCCGGAGATTAAGCACGATTTTCAATGGAAAAATAAATTAACGTGTGGCTATTACGAGAAATTTGGTGGCTTTGATTTATTATTGTCGAATGGTCCAGATATGAGACTGCGGCCCCCCTTCATACACTCACGGAGCCCCGGGGCTCGCCGACCGCCGGCTAACAAACACTAGTCATTCAATTCGCTTGTTTTAAATAGTATTAAACTGATATTTCAATTATGCTTTTAAAAAAATGTCTTTGAACATAATACTTGTTAGGTATTCCGGTTTCACTAACGGTGTGGACTGACCGTCCAGATAACCCAGTTCTTACATCAGTTTGGAGATCACGTCAGCTAATGAGGTTTAAAACCATAACAGTTTTGTAACCAAATTTTGACTAACTGATTCTATTTGCGAGATTAAACGTAGAAAACTGAGTGAGAGAAAACTGAGAGATGTAGAGTTAAATTTTACGATCGACAGAGATCAAGTTAACAAAACCTAAAGGTCACGTTTAGCATGATTGTGGGCGTATAGATGGAAAAGGGAATCAAATTAGTGATGGGTTACTAGAACATCTCCTATTATAAACATGATTCCTAAGATTTTCGCCCATGTACTAGTCGAGCCGGTTAAAGATGACACCGCCCTTAGGTACGTCGCACCGAAGGAGTGTGAGTAGCGAAGGTGACATCGCCCGCCCTGGGACGTCTGGGACGCGGCCGCCCCAGATGTCTCCGGGGCTCTTGCAAAAAACAAAGTCGCTTTCCGCTGACTGTCTGTCCCTATGTATGCTTAGATCTTTAAAACTACGCAACGGATTTTATGCGGTTTTTTAATAAATAGATTTAAGAGTAAGATTTATATGTATAATACATTTTATTTCTTAAGTCTGATTCTACACGGATAGAAGCTATTTCGATATAAAAAAAACAAAAGTATATAGGTATGGCAAAAGAAGCGGACCCCGCATTTGTTGTGAGTGCGAGAATAAGCTTGCGTCTGCGCAGCGCTGGTTGTCAGTCCGCCCCCCTCCTTCCACTCCATACCACTTCAACAAATGGTGGGTAGACTTACTACAAGCATGCATACAAGATACAAAAAAATTAAGGAGGAAGAATAAAATAAAACTATTTTTTTGTATTTTTTATTCCGGGGCCAAAAAATCGATTTTACCAAGTCTCATCTCAGGGAAAACGCGTTTTTCCGACTTTGTTAGAACAGCGACTTGGTCACACAGTAACCTTTACATGGTAGGTTTTGATTTCAATTGTTTACTTGTCCCAGGGTTCGTTTACCATATTTTTAGTCAACGATTAGGTACTAATTTTTATTATGGCAGGTTAAGGATAATAAAATATAATTGGGTAAAATAATTTCTGAAGATTGATAGGTTTATGTTTAATATGTACACGTACATACGTTTTACTTGAATGCAATATTCCGACGAGTAGCTAAAAACTGAATGCAGACATGATTGAGCCAAAAATTGTGAAATCAATGAAGTCATACAATAGGTAGTTCTCGTCAGCCAGTCTGCAACAAAGAACAGGTTAGCATAATCATTGACATAGGCTGTTCTGCGCTGGACGGAGCACCCACGACCGGAACTGCCTTTAGCTTATCTTAGCACTATTCATAGTTTCTGGCATTTTTCGTGGACACGACGATTTAGACGAAGGAGATTTGGACGTGAAATGACATAAGTCAGACTTAAGTCATTTTTTCTTGCGGTTGTACAAGCTTATACAAAACTGTCACGCCTATTACGCATATATTCCGACGTGGCCTTTAGGTCTTGTTACCTTACGCTATCGCCTACCCCGTAAGGGATAAAGACTTGATTTATGTATGTATGTTGGTATATTCTTAACACTTCTACGACTAATGTGGTCGTGGCCCGTGCCCGCGGCCATGTCTTGTCGTAAGTGTTGGCTGCAGCAGCGGCGGCGACAATAGCGGCGCGGTCATTGTTGCGCGTGCGCCGGTACCGGGAACTGGGTGCGCTGGCACATTATCTACTTATATTTGTAACTTAGTATGTTGTTATAGCTGCTTTAACCTACACGATCTCTAAAATTTTCTGTATCTAAATAAGTAAAAAAATAGAGCCTTCGTAGTCTCATGGTCCGTGTTAAAAAACAAAGTATATAACCTCACGTGTGCACGAGTTTCATTCTCATACTACATCGTGCAAATTTCTAATCGACTTCAAAAAAAGGAGCAAGTTTTTGTTCATTATTTAACTTACAATGTCGGTTTGCGTGTTTTTTAAAATAAAAAAGGCTTACAAGTCAAATTTTGACCCACTTTTAGCTGTCAGATGGATTTGAAACGTGGTGTACCAAATGTAAGACGATGTCAATGTAAGATAGGTACAATCAGCTAAGAAAGCTGATACAAAAAGAACTTTTACTTTACCCTTGAGTTCTTAGTACCGTTGATAATACTGTCTTTATCTGCTTTTCTATCTGTTCTAGAAATAAATACCTCGACAAATATGTATGCAATTGCAAGCGTCAGTATTATTGCCGCAATTTTTTCACTTATCCTTAGAACGCACTGTAGTAACGAAATGTTGATTTTGACCAAAACGTGAAGCGGTACGCGTATGTGATTATAATTACTAGTTACTTTAACTGGACATTAATTGCGGTGGATTGTTATTCACGTGATTATTGCACAAGTGTAGTTATACATGCGGTTTAATTAGTTGTGCTATATGTTCGCGTCGATGAGCATTTCGCACAGGATGATTAAATAATGACAGTTTGTATCGAGCACAACAATAACGGTTGTTATAGTTATGACAGTTTAATAATGTGTGTCAAACATCAAATGGTTCAAGTTGATCCGGTCCTCTAAGGCTGTGGCCACCCCGGCCGCGATTACCTGACTACGCTATTACTTATTGTGATGTGATCGTCATGCCCGTCTGCCCTGTTAGTCGCTTTCCGTTGATAGAGAGGTCGTAGTCTTCGTTGAGGACCTGGATCGCTGGATCCTGGATAGCTTATACATCAGAATAACACATAGGCTACTTTTTATCCCGGAAATTTGCGTAATTCCTGCGGGATAGCGATAAACGAATTCTTTGCAGACGGAATTGCGGGCAACAGCTAGTACAGATATATTTATTGACTGCGGTATTTGATCGTCTATTCAGTGACTCGCTGTGTGTCAGCACACAGCTTACGCTGCGGCAGCGGAGGCACTCGGCCGCCAGGCGCTGTCATTGTATGCAGATCAGCGGTAATGACACAAACGGGTTCCCTGCGACATCCAGCACGCGACGCCGTGCCCACTGAATGGCGTGCCTTCCCTAATAACGATGCCGGTGCGTTGCGGCGAACTAGTTTCATTCGATTTGGGGTGGGTGACAAGGACAGTAAAAGTTACTAGAGAGACACAGACCAATAATAAATAAATAAACCTGACTTCATATATACTTCCATGCTGGAGCTAAAGAAAAAACATAGAATTTACCAGTTGCTTCTCTTCGGTAAAAGCCCATCGAGGAAATGGGCGAAAGTCTTAGAAATCATGTTATAGGCGATGCGGCTAACCTATCACTATTTTGATTTCCCTTTCCACCTATACGCCCTTAGTCATGCTAAACGTGGCCTTAGGGTTTTGTTACCTTAGGCTCTGTCTACCCCGTAAGGGATAAAGACGTGATATGTGTGTGCATGTATGTATGTAAAATAAATACGAACGTACGGGTCAAGTTATATTTAGATTTGCGTTTTTATTGTATTAATGTGACCGAGCTGGCTTTTGACTAAGTTACAAAAAATTTGCTTACAAAATTGAAAGTATTAAAACCATTGAAATTACGTAAAACTTTACATTTTGAACTCTGGCTGCGCACGTGACATTATTATCACACTTCAATTAATTTATGCACCGTTAAGAAACAGTCGTGATTTTAACGGATAATAACATAACGTTTAATAATAATATGGAATAATGTCCGTGTGTTGTGCAACAGTAATTGAGGTTCGGGTTGACGCTGAGCCCGCCGCGGCCACATGACAATAACAGCTCTATCGGCGGCCGATCTAGTTTCCCTCGCAAATAAACAGCGCACCGACAGTTTAACGTAACATGAAAACACCATACTAACGTTTTTATTCGGAGCTGATGGCTGTTAGTTGCCGCCACTCCAACAATGCCAGGCCCACGGCTATGTTCCGCTGAATACTACATTAATCTCAATATTAAGTCTGTGGGTTTCTTCCACGTGTTCTAAAAGTAACAGGCCGACAACGCCGACAATGCACTGGCATCGCGTAAAGCGCTGCGGGTGTCTATGGACAGTGGTGATCATTTACCATCAGGTGACCCACTAGTTCGTTTGTTTGGCCTCTCTAACATAAAAAAAAAGTAACGAAAAATTGTAGAATGTAGTAGTTGCATCTCTTCCCGCGCAGATTAGGTTAGCAACTCATCACTATTTTGATTCACCCTTTCCACTTATACGCCCACAATCAAGATAAACGTGGCCTTTAGGTCTTCTTACCTTAGGCTCTGTCTATCCCGTAATGGATAAAGACGTGATGTTTGTGGGTTGCCTGACAATTCTATAATTTTGATACTACTAAATCGATATTTTAACTCTTTCCAGCTATCTTTCTTTTTTGCACAAGTCTCTTTCCACAAAGCCTCTCATAATACATTTGCCCCAGAGCGCTCTGTTCTGGCTTGTCTGTGCACTAAGGTTCTCCTTTTCAGTATTTTTTTACATATTTGTCTTGTAGGCAGACAATCTTTCTCGCTGCCAGTCAGAGCTCTTTTAATTGAGCGGTCCTCGCGTCTGAGGATGTGTCGCTGCGGTACCGGCACAGTCGATTTTCTTTTGTTTTTCGATTGATGCTACCAAAACGCGGTCCTCTAACTAATAATGAATCACTTGGTACTTTATCCAGTCGGATTCCTCCTCCCGTGCCAGTAGTGGTGTGCTGTGGTTGTTCTTGTGCATTAAACTAGCACTCCGCTCGTGGCTGGTCGAGCTATCGTTTCTTTTATCAGTGCATATTATTGAATACAAATAAAAGTGGAATTCATAAAACATCCATAAAACATAACGTGTTTAATAAAGATCTCGCTCATTACTCATTCGCACGGACAAATTGCAATGCAACAACGATTATTCTATAAACAGTCACAGTTCACAAATATAACCCTTACCGTGTCAAAAATAAAGTGCACGTATGTAAAGCGTCCATAAAACCGTCTTATGCAATTAAAATAGCAAAATAGTAGAGGCGGCGGCGCACGCGCCGGACGCTTGCGCAATGCCCGCTAATATCGCGCTGACCATTCCGAATTAACTTGATCACTACTCGATGTGCACAATACATTACATGCGTTTTTCCAACAGGAAAATAAAATGTTACATTTTTGTCTTTTGTCACCACCAGTGTAGTTGACGTTTTGCCAAAAGCAAAGTTACGGCAAAGTAAGATGCATTTTTTATAAAAGAACACTAAAAATCTTATAAATTACAACAATGAATATAAAAAAACTAAACTACAAGTAACTAAATTAGTGATGGAAGAGCTATCAAATGTCATGGACACGACGATGCTGGCAGAATTTCTTCGCTCTCTGGTCTCCAAGGACGTGAGCCGTGTCTATTTTCAAGTAATTGAATAAAATGTGGGCACTAGAACTCCGTGGACTTAAGGTTTCAACTCCGAATGATACAAAATTGTATTCGTCTTCTGTTTTAGCGCTTTAGTTTTTCGACCGCTATCGTTCCCGTTCGATTACATTTTATAGCATCTTAGATAATACACATAACATTCATTTGTATGAAGAAAGTGCGTGTAACAGTGGAACGTTATTTGCTTACATTAGATGCGGGATCTTGTTATACGATTCGAATTGAATTTGAGAGCGTCGCGCTACGAGGCGGCGAGGCCTACGGCGTAGCACTGCGACAGAGCGCCGTTTCGGCAATGAGATATCGCAACACTCTTCTCAAATTGATAGAGGTTTTATAGACTTTGACGTAATTAAACCAATGTAGATTTCTACACTCTAAAGTAAATCAGTGCTAGCCGTTATATAAACAAATAAACACACGGTTATAAACAATTGTAATAGGTGTACCGTGTTAAATACTTGCTCAACAGGGTGTCGACATAGTCGGAATTGCGCGAGATGGTCGCCGGCTGCACATTTTTCACAACGCCGCGATGAGTTTGGCGGCGCGGAGCCATCAATTGCGGTGCACAGCGCCGGAAATTCCAGTGCTTCCAGCTTTTACTGCTTTCCCACATTGAGTTCACGGCGCATTCTTCTTGGCAATGATTGTTTTCCCGAAAGCGCTGGTAGTATCAAAAGAAAACGAGTAAAAGAGCCCTGATTTTTTATACTGTTTCATGTTACGCTGTTTGATTGAAGCTTATTTTGTTCCCAGTGATCTGAGCATGACTAATTTTGAGTATTAGAACAAAGTCGATAATTGGAATTCTGCAAAGGTAGCGCCTAGCCTAGGAAGTGACATGTGTACAAATAAACTACGTTGGGGTTTCCAGTTAGCTCACTGAGGACCTTGGTTGCTCAGTTTGTTCAAAATATAGTATACAGACGTAGGATGGAGCAGAATGTTGATGAGCGGGTTAGTCAGCCGGCGTCCCGCGGCCGCTGCGCCCGCGCACCTCCCGAATCGCAATTACCTGCGCTAAGCTTTACATAATAATTTTATGATCCCACTTTATGTAACCACCTTATATGGTCTTTCGACGGCTGGTGACATTCGAATTTAATGTGTATCTTATATAAAAGAAAATAATTCAGTCATATCACTTGTTTTGAAAAAAAAAACTGCCAAGGTTCTTGCGGTACAATCTTTCTGTCAAAAATGTTCTTTCCGAAAACGCTGGCAGTGACAAAAAAAAGTTCTCTTGCAACCTTTTAATTTAATCAAAAGTTTTATTTTAAACGAACTTAAATAAATAATACACCAGCAAAAATTTCGTTTTAAATATTCTATTATAAAAATACGTTTGCCATTTTATGGATGCCAAATAGACGTATACGTGTAACGGGGTTAGCCTCGCTTACAGCTGCGGGTCAAACGTGTACAAATAAGAATTCGACACAGTTCGTTCACTTCAAATACCGCTGTTTTGCTGCCGGAGCATTATATGAAAGTATGTACCGTAACGCGACATTTGGATCTAGAGTTGCGATGTTGTTTGTCTCTGCATGATCGAGCAGCGAACCTGTGACCCGCGGAGCAGTGGGTCAGCGCGGGCATCCGGCCTTTGTCCGCCGCGCGACGCCGAGTTACTAAAATCTGGAGTGACTGTCGGCGGGAGAGAAAGTACTGCGGCGCCTGGCGCGGCGCTTGCGTCACTGATCGAATGTCTAGATTTCCAGCTCTTTGTAATACTGAAATATGTGCTATCTCATTGCAAAACAAGACAGTGCTCTGGTTGCTGTATGCTCTTTGTCTATGTTTATGATTTTGCTTTCGTTCATTTGACATTATGGTTTTCTGTTCGAGTAATGTTTGAGCATTACGATCTTCTTTCTCTAAGGGAGTGTGTGCTATATGGCGTATAGTATGCATAGTTTCGACGTATTTTGCTAAGCGTGGAGTGGGATCACTTTCCACGCATCAGATTTGAATATCGCTTGTATGCGGCGACACGCGCCGCCGGACGCTTCCGCACATACTAATTCGCGGATATCTATACTATCCGTTGCTAATTGATACATCTACCCGATAGAACCTGACGCTCAACGTTAATTTCTATAATAATAATAGTACCGTGTGACATCAATCCCTGTTGAACATTTTGGGGCTTCTCAAAATGTAGCCTCCTTCAGTATACCTGCGTACCTACTACTTAGCACTGAGAAGCAAGTAGAGTGTGGCGAAGAGCGGCGCAACGACCGATGTAATGACACGCCACCCGACGCTAACGACCCAATCGCCCACGCCGCCGCCGGCGCAAACACCGCGACTTAGTGCCTGACGCCTGACACTAACACCAATACATCTTAACGTCTACTTTACCTACTAATGCATACCTACATGAACCTTTTGTTAGAGCTCTGTCATGAGTTAACACCTCCTTTGAGCTAAAATGCGCAAACTTTGTACGTTTTTCTTTGTGTTCATGTGACTCATGAATGTTGAAAACTATAATCGTCAAAGCGAAGTAAATTCGCATAACACTCGGCCTAGAAAGCCGTCCTTCCGTAAGGCAGCCGCAGGGAAGCCGGGGCAGCGCCACCGGAAGGCAGCAATGTCAGAGAAAATCTCCGTCTAGACGTTTTTACTCACTCGGTTTGAGTCTCATGGTACCTTCGAAGCTTAATTACATCTCGACTTAGGCTTTATGGATTCTTGAGAGTAACTGTATAACTCGGCAATTAAAGCCGAAGGCTGTACCTAATTCGGTTTCGCCTGTTATACGATTTAGTGTAAATAGTCAAGGTAATTAAATTACTGACTTAACAGGCTCTAACGGAATTAATGATTAGCTGAGCACCGAACAACGCAGGCTCGGGCGTCTTAGGTATTTCTCTCGTATGTAACCTTCAACGATCCCGCGAGCAGCCTTGGATAACAATTCAGCGGCCACAGTTCCCCGAAGCGGGCGTCCGTTACACTGACTCACGCACCCGCACTTTGCGGCACACTTTTACTCGTCACCGCCGCATCACTCTCCATTGAGACACTCTCCCTATTCATATATTTGCTGTGGGCGTACATATTTAATACGAAAACTGTTAACTGTTGTCTTAGATGTTAATTACATTTCGCAAGTTTTTTGAATTTCAAAGCGACGCTTTCCTTTGAGATTAAACGCTCCGCGAGCGCAGGTCAAGTGAGCCACGCGGCGGCGCACCTGCGCTCCCCGCCGCACATGATTCACTCATCAAAAACAACTCTAATTGTAATCGAGATGTTCGACACGGTGATCCAGCAGAGAAGTATGCGTAACATTCACGCGGTCACACTATCTCATCTGAATATGATCGACGTGCCGCTTTCTGTTTGCTAAGTATTACGCAATAAAGTACAAATAATACAGCTCATTGTTAACTCCGAGATATATGACTCATTATTCCTAACTAAATGAAACAACATGATCGCGGCAGTGACTTCCGCAGCAACAAACGCTGGGAGCGCCTGCCATAACTTATTCAAGCAATCTCCATCTACATAAAAGATCCGCCCAATGAGCTTATACAATTTTCATACCCAATAATGAAAGTACGGGCATGCAAAGGACTTTTTCCATGTTTACCACGTACAGGCACTTTGATAATATTGCGAGCGGGTAAACAAATAGAGTGCTTCAAAATCCATTACCCGTTATTTTTTAAATGCGAAAGTGAGCTCTGTTTGTTTTCTTCTTCGCAAATAAATTTAAAACCAATTTTATGCTCATTTCTTATTAATTTGGATATGACGACTAAGGTCGTGCAACACGTTCGAATGTTTTAATGATTCATTGAAAATGATTAAAATTCTGAGAGGAGGCCCGGCAGTGGGACGTATATAGGCTGAAGAAGAAGAAGAATCGGTATAAAGCAATAACAGCATTCAAATATAATGAGTCATTAAACATATTCCTCAGTTGCGAGGTTACATGACACGCCGTTTGTTTTTCTGGCTGTTGTGGCAGAGCGGCGCTACAGGCTGCGGCGGCTTCATTAAAACTTGTATCCAACACAGGCATATTATGTGTACCTATTTGCCAAAACAAGGTTTTATTGAATAGTTTGTTGATTTGTCGCGTCGAGCCGGCAGCGAGGCCTCGGAGCCGCAGCTGCAATTAGGACAGTTACGCGACCGCCGGAAGCGCCCGGTTTTCCTCGCCTTGTTAGCAGGATGGCGATGGCCTCTCGGTCGCCCGATATGCACCGAGGAGACTAGACAAGGAAAATGACACTGCATGCCCGAGACCGCGCTGAAGGTTCCAAAATTAGAAGTCGTTACATGGTTTATTGTTTCACAGATCATGGAGATGCCTATCGAACATATTTAATGTACCAGAACGTTATTTAATTCAAACTTACTCATTCGTGATAGAAAATAGTTTAATTTAATTCCACGTTGAGTAGTGTTTAAATCGCTTTGAAACACTCAACTGGCGAGTTGTCTTTATGGAAATGAAGGGTTGAACTCGACGATGATAGAAAGAAGTTTTCCCGTTAATTCAATAATGGAGCAGTTTCCTCCAATAATATTGTTGTGGCCGCGATCGAACGCCAACTTCGGAGGCGTAATTACATCAGCCGTAACTTCTGGTGCTCAAGTCAAACGGAAAAACTAAGGCAGTTGTTTTGACGGACTTCTTCCTTTTATTACCTACTTGATGTAATGTCTTTTTATTTATTTTCCTCAGAGCGACGGTACTTTACGTACGGTACGGCTTGAGTGATTATGTTTTTTTAGGGTTATCGCTGCGTATTGATGCTCGACTAAATCCATTATAAGGCAACCCATTCACGTATCGCCGAGTGGTTAATTCTCGGCAAGTACGCCGAAGGCTGCCTCTCCGATCTTCCTTCTTCCGAGTGCAAACAATAACGAGTACATCACTCGATATTGCCTTTGACTCACGTTTCCTATTGTCGTGAAAATGTTGTGAATAGCTTATTACATTTTATGGAGGCAAATATTGCCGGTCTTTACGACCATGCGAAATTGAATTGAGATCTTGATGAACATGTGTAGCGTCTTTGGTGCCAAATAAAAATTAAATGAAAACACAGCGGATAGGATTGGACAAAACAACAGTTCCGACTTTAAGTCAAAGCAATTAAAAATTATTGATTTGTAAAATTTATAAACGTCAGTAAAAATTATTACACATAGAAAAAACCGAAAAGTGAAGCTAGGGCCGGGAATTAAACCCGGATCCTCATCATTCCGTGATGCGTGCTATACCGCTACACCACCCATAGCAGGTGTGTAACCCATCGAATTTTTCTATCTGTTACTAGATTTTTGTCGCCAAGCGTCATTTGTTTGAATGAACATAAAAATCAAAAAGTAAAATTCTAGATTCATTTGTTATTATTTTAATTCGGTTTTTACTGAAATACTACTTTGTTTAATATGAAGACTGTCAATTAACAATTTCTAATGTTGTAGTACCTTGACGTGCAATCAACGCTGAAGAGCAATAATATTAAGTCTCCCTACAAAGTTTTTGCTCATCATCATAGTTAGCGTCCATTCTAGACTTTACTTAGTTAAAGTCGTGCCTGAAATAAAAAGATTCGCCCCTAGAGTTAAAAATAAAACTCGCCGTAATGAGATGATCGCAGTTATGCGGGCGGCCGACAGGTACGGCCGGCAACGCGGTGCTCCACAACCACATGCCATTTACACCAACAACAGGACTGAGTAGAGTTGCAGATTGCATTTAACGTTTCTTTGTCGCTCAGTGTACGTATCGACGGCAGTGGCTGATACCGGCTCCTTATTGTGATAATATCCGGCACTCACACCGAGGCACGCGTCATTAACACACCAGTAGAGGACGCTTACACGGTCTGGTTACAACGGCACACAAGTGACATTGCGTAATTCGCTTATTACTTACAAAAAGATAAAGGAACTTTGATCTCTAAAACAAAAATAGCAGCTACAATAATTATTCAAAGTGAAATAGTCGAAAAATGGCCATAATCTAGGTTCTGTTGTAGAACAAGTAAAAACGAGGCCAAATCTGAGAGATAGCAAGAGTGTTCCAATTGGAGTAGGTTGGGGCATAAATGAAAGCACATAAAGTAGTCTCCGCGAACTGGGGCGAAATGCGGCGACAGCGAAAGTGCTCCGAACTAGTGCAGTGGGAGGGTTTCGGCACTAATTAGAGAAAAAACTGATGACTAACCGACCTCCTTTTGTTATAACAGTTGGTTATAAAACAAAAAGAGAATTTTGCGAATTTTAATGTAATGTTATTGAGGTTAGTCATTGACGAAGCGAG